>CM067376.1:21072928-21783704 GCA_034510155.1 Eucriotettix oculatus
GGGTACTTAACTAAAATAGTATATAGGAGAATGGAAAGTCAAATAGAATGCGAGTTAGGAGATCAGTTTCTTTTTTAGGAAGAGTGTAAGGACAAGAGAAGCAACATTAACTTTACGACTAATTTTAGAAGACAGGATAAGAGAAAAACCGGCCAACGTTTATGGCATTTACACGTTTAGAAAAAGCGTTTGATAATGTGAAATTGAAAACACACTATTAAGGATTATGAAGAGCACGGGAATAAAATATCGAGAAAGGAGGCTTAGTCATAACCTCTACAGAAGACAGGCAGCAGTAATTAGAATAGAAGATCAAGAAAAGAAAGCCGTAATCACGAAAGGAGTAAGACAAGGATGCACTCTGTTGCCCATGCTCTTTAACTTGTATGTAGAAGAGGTGATGTTAAAACGGAATATGGAAAAATAATCATACTGCATCATACGCTTAGCCGACGATATTGTAGTGTTAAGGGAATCAGAAGAAGACTTGGAAAGCATAATAAATGGCATGAACGTAGTCCTGAAGAAAGAGTTCAATATGAGGATTAATAGAGGAAAAACTAAGGTAATGGGGTATAGAATCGGAAGCAGTGGAATAACGAAGGGTTTTAGATTGGGAAGGGATATTTTGAAGGAAGTTAAGGAATTCTGCTACTTGGGAAGTAGGGATGGTAGAAGTATAGTGGACATTAAGAGTAGGATAGCACAGGCATACGGGTTAGTTTCTTTTTTGGGGTGGTTAACAGGCTACATGAGGGTGATCCTGAACCAGGCAACTCCCCTTTAATACTATAGGAAGGGAATTGAAAAGCGGGGATGCGGAAGGTGGATCAAGGTAACCAAGGGTTGACTAGGGCCACCGGGCTATTATTGTTTAAGATACACGGGGACTGAAATTTGAAATTCTTGAAAATGAATTGCTACTGAGCTGAAATTTTAATTGTGTGTTAACAACGCACGTGTCTAGCAATGTCTAACAATGTTTAAATATATTAAAAATATTTTCAAAATTTGGCAATTTTGTAACTGTTCCTTGCGTCACGTACTTGAATATATTTTAGCTCTTCTTTTACATTTATATGTAATTGTTATCACTTGTCAGTATTATTTTTAAAATTGAATAAAACTGTGGGAAAAAATAATTTTTGTTTTTACTAACAGCTTCATACAGTTACTTAAAAATTGGCAATTTTCAGCACTTTGAAAATTTTAAACAACCTAAACTACTTAAAAAATTAAAAGCTAATACTTGTATTTGAAAGTATTAGCGTGTAGATTATGTACAAAAAAAACTGAGGACAATATCTTAGAATTTGTGGACGCATTGAAGATTTTTGGTACCAGAAATCATGAAGCTGAGAAAAGCACATTTTTCTGAAAAACTAATAATTTATTAAAAAAGAATAAAAAATTTGGAAGCCAAGGTTCTTATTGGGCCGTAGAGTCATGTAGTTAATCAGTTAGTTAGAATAAAAAATATTAATTAAATTTGTCCTGGTACACGTTCCGTCTTTTGTTTGGCAGTTCTTTTTTCAGTTTACTGAATTTACAGGCATTATTAATATGAAAGAAAATTAGAAAATCGATTTTTTTCTCCACATTAATCCAAAATTTCAATCACCGTGTCCCTTAAGGATCATACCCCGTGTTTCACCTAAAGATATGCAGGGAAACCCTAGAAAACCTGCATCAGGTAGGTCGTGCATTAAGATACTGAAGGGGGGGGGGAAATAATGAAAGAGATAGAGAAAAAGGGAGAGAGAGAGACGCAAATGAGAGACGTAAGTTATACGCGGCGCCGTGGATAATGGACTTGACATAACGTCAAGGCTGCGACACAAAGCAAAGGCACTGCCGTAGAAAGTAATGACAGTTGTCTAGCCTAGTCTAGTCCAGAGCTGACTAGGATATTAAGCCGGAATTAATAAATTAACCGAGATTGAAAACCTGCTATTAAAAGTATCAGATTGTACGAGTTTAGCGTAAATGGTCGTTTAGTTGATTTACTGGTCGTTCCGCCATTTTCTCGCTTGACACTGGCCGTCATCCAAGCCCAATTAAACCAATTTTTATGCATCATTATTCTGTGTCAGTCGTTAATCTAAACGGCATTTGCGAATAACGAGGGGAAGAGGAAGTACCGAGCCCTGACGTCATGCGCTGAAACTAGTGATGATGCCTCAAGACTGTTTAGAAACGTCAGACTAATTCCCTACTCCTTTCCGTGACTCCCTTACATTCAAATTTTCCTCTTGTCCATTTCATCCCAGAAGTCAATAATTGTTTCAAATCAGACAAATATTAATTTCAGCATAGTCAACAATGTTTTCCAATTTGCGATGAAAAATCAGTCTGTCGTTTTTTTAGTCAAATTTTGAAAGTCCCACCTTGCGCGGAGCAATGGATGATCTGGAGTAAAAAAATGAAACAGATAGAAGAGAGAGAGAGAGAGAAACTGAAGAGAGAGAGAGAGAGAGAGAGAAAAGACAGATAAAGAGATTCATCTTTATTAGCCCATTGGCTATTTCTTTTTTTTAAAATAGATAAACATTGCTATTTCACATAAACATAACATTTACATTTTTTAAAAACAAAGTATAAATAAGTAGGTACCAATAATAATAATTATATTAAAATAATTTTAACTACTGATTTTTTATTAATATTTTTTTCAATAAATATGGAATATAAGATAATGGAGAATTTAATTTAAATCACAATTAATATTTTTTACACTTATATGATTTAATTAAACAAGCTATTCACGTTATTTACATTGGGTTAATATTTGCAATGATGTAGCACTCAATTTTAGTTTGAATGTTTTTTTGGGGGTAAATAGGCTACATGAGGGTGATCCTGAAAGAGTCAACTCCCCTTTAATAGCATAGGAAGGGAATTGAAAAGGGGGGATGCGGAAGGTAGAGCAAGGTAGCCCAGGGTTAACTAGGGCCCCCGGGCTGTGATTTAAGGATCCTACCCCCGGTGTTTCACCTAAAGAGATGCAGGGAAAACCCTAGAAAACCTACATCAGGTACGTCGGAGGATTGGGAACTATTCTCACGCTCTTCCGAATGTCGCGAGACTAGTTTGCTGTGGGGTCGCAGCATTCCACCAGTTCTCCGCCGTGTCTCCACCTGTTTTAGGTAGCAAGTGACCCACTAATCCAATGGTATCAGCGGATAACTCTTACCGTATGCCCAACGTCCTTGACCCCAGTACATATACCTTGTAAAATCGGTGAAGGTGTCTCGGAATGTGAGAACTTTGAAAAATGAAAACCTGAGAGATTTGGAGGCATTCCCGACGTGGACAGGTGAGTCTCGCAGTCACTCTGGGGAGAAATGCCTGCGAGAGAGAATGTATTTTTTGGGTTAACAGGCTACACGAGGCTGATACTGTAACAGGCAACTCCCCTTTAATAGCATAGGAAGGGAATTGAAAATTAGGAGCGATGAGGAAGGTAGAGAAAGGTAGCCAAGGGCTAACTAGGGCCCCCGGGATATAGTTTAAGGATCCCACAGCCTTATTTTTATTGGTCCCGAATCGTGTGTTCTAAACCGACTGCGAGTTATAAGGTTTGCCCTGGAGCGATAATAAATAGATGATAACGTACTTTTTAAATATTCAATGAATTCAACTTTATCAAAATTCTATACCTGTTGTTTCGTATTTAGAGAAAAATAAAAAGAACTATTTCCGCCCGAACGAAGTCGCAGGGGCCAAGATAAATTATGAATATTAATAAAATGTTAACGTTTCAGAGAATTCCTCGATTAGACCCAAAAAGATGGAGGAAGGATGTCTAGATCCCTTCCGAATGACGGGAGAGCAAATATGAGTACTGTCGATCCTACCACGAGCGGAATTAAATTGATCAATGTCATTAGTCACCCAAGAGCTAGAGATTCCCCGTCAATACGGAATACGTCATCATGACGTCATCTAGCTTATCTCTAGCACCGAGCGTAAATATCAAATAAAAACCATACTTAACCACTTAAGGGAAACAGATTACAGGTTGGTGTACCTGATAAGAGAGGGTATTTTACAAGTCATATGAAATTTTACATTCAACGAAGATTAATTTAGTTTAATATTTATTTTTCATTAGTCTTTTGCCGAAATGAGTAAGTATAAGAAAGGTAAAATTGTAAAATGCAGACAAAATAAATGAAGGACTGTAGATAAAAAATACGTTAAATCATTTGAAAAGTACACACGTATTTAAAAATACAAACATTATGGTAGAGTGAAGTGAGAAATATTTCAACGTTGCCAAATATGAATGTTAATAATCAATAAATTAAATATTTTCAGTCCGATTTTTACAGACAGTTTTTATTTAAACGACGTTTCGGCGCATATTCGCGCCTTCTTCAGGTTTATAATCAAATTATTGTCAAAATCCGATTTTCAAAAACTACAAAATTGTTGAAATCGTTACTTTATTTCTGCCAACGTGAGGTCCGGGGCAGCAGCACTAAGAAATTATCTAGTCAACAGTTTGCACAAAGGCGCGAATATGCGCTGAAACGTTGTTTAAATAAAAACTGTCTGTAAAAATCGGTCGAAAATTATTTAATTTGTTATTTAATAGCAGACGTTAATCGATTTAATATTAATAGTAATGTAATTCAGACCCCAAATTTTGTAACCTCTTGAATAAATATTTCTTAACTTGTTAATTTAATTGACATTGAAATGTTAAGATAATGGGGGAACAATATTGCGCCATTTTGAGTCATCGACTGGTGACATTGTTTTCTTGGCTAATCGGTTTGGTTTTAAAGCTCAATCTTCTGCCCTTCAAAATTTTCTCCAGCTCCACTCCCCTCTCCTTTTTTTACTACGGCTCCTCTGATTGACAGAACCGGACTCAGCATGGCCCTACCCTCAACCAAATTTGTTAAACGTTTTCTGGTTGGCCACTGAGTCTACAGGCATGTGGGTGGCTTCCGGAAGATCAGTCCTAGAATTCTCCCTGTTCCTGCCCGTGCACATTTATCAGGTAAATATTCTGGAGGTCAATTTTGGAATAATGAAATAATATGAACTCCCTTTATTAATTAATATTTATTTTAAATGAAGTTGAACCTGAAAAATAATTCAATTTTCTTCTTTTTCTAAATATCTTCGATTAAGATTGAGAGGGGGAAGTGCCAAATCGACTCTCGGTTGGGCCTGTAGTGACAGCATGAAGTATGGACGTGATTTAGCTCAAGCTACACCAATAGATGCCGGCAACTGACGGGAGTCACGACATGGGTAGCATAGATGGTAAGAGCACCACGTACGAAATTGAGGCCCTGGTTTCGATTCATGATTCGGTTGAAATGTTCCCACCCTTATCCCTTAAATTAAAACGAAACCTGTTCTATAGCTCTAAAAACAAGTCACCCAACTTGTAATTAATATTCCTCGTCAATTCCAGTTTCAGTAGTCCTCGTCTTTTGCGAATCAAAAACCTCGATATTTCTTTCCCTTTCTCTCCACTACACTCGTCCATCGTGCAGTATTTCTTCTGCTTCACCGCCATCCCCCTCACTACTACCTCACATTCCTTTATCTTTCACAATATCAATCTACCTCCTTCTCTCGGCCTTCACTGTAAACGTAATGGTGTTAATTTTATTTTAAAAAAATATTTGCTTAGGAACACTACGTTCATTCGTTCTCATCATGTCCACCATATCTATTTCTGGTCCTGTATTTTTATGAAACACGTTTGATGCTTGGTTTACACGTTCATGACCTTATGTCAGAGTGAGTTTCTTATTATTCCTCTCAGCAACTTCATTTCAGCTGCTTGTATTTAACTTTCCCAGCCTGTTTGCCGCTGTTATCCATCTTCCTGCTGCATAATACTTTGAATAATAATGATGCATGTCGCTGTAAATATAAGGATGCCGGTGTAGAACAGATGGGGAAAGGATCGGACTGAGTTAGAGTAGGAAAATTCAAACGAGAGTCGTCTTCTCTTCATATTGATTTCGTTAATTTTTTAAATAAAATTTTGTATCAACACACACACTTAATTCGCATAACGGTACCATAAGTAATATTTATGACAATTCAATTTTAAAAATTACTGGACATTGTCAAATTAGTAATTGCAATTAGTTTTGTAGCCTATGTCATTAATTTTGTGAATGATTTTATGTTCGGACGTCACCATAAGGTTAGGAAAAGCCCAAGGTCACAGGAACGATATTGACAGGTCGATCCCTCACGGCTACAGTCCATCGTGCAGTCTTGTTTCCCACCACGGCATGAATTAAAGTGTAGTGGGTTGCTTCGGGGTGTTTAAACAATTTTTGTTTGGGTATTACAATAATTTTGGTCCAGTGTTTCGTCTTGTCGACTTTCATTTAACTTTGTTTAATTTCGACGCCAATATTTAAATTTAACTGTATGTTAATATGTCTTCTTCAGAATAGAAAACCTGAAGAAGGTGCAACGAAACGTCCTTCTTTAATTTTGAATAAATAAATTTGTCCGAAAATGGTCATGAATTTTGTTAAATAATTTTTAGGTATTTGACGGAAATTCCCTGGTGGAAGTTCAAAAAGATGCTAAAATATTCGACCGTGACAGGACTCGAACCTGCAATCTTCGGATCCGAAGTCCGACGCCTTATCCATTAGGCCACACGGTCAGCCATGACCCCATTATTATGTAATGGTAAGGAATAAGACCAAGGGGAAACGTCATTACCAACGTAGTTAATTAATTAGTGATAATCTATCCTAAGCTAATTTTGTTTCACCTTCACACTACTATCGTAGCTCACATTTAGTCTGATGTCTTTTCTTGGATTTCCTGTTGCATCCCAACCCTGTGCACGTTTCCTTCTAATATCAATTTAACCAGTCTTTAGTAGAGGGTCGGCAAGTAACGTATTTTTTATTAAAAAAAACACGTGGGTTGTTTGGTTATTTCATAGAAAAATTACGGCCAAAATTGGTCAGAATTGTACATTTTTTATTAATTGACTTTATGTCACAACGTTTCGTACCTTTGTTTGGAACATCCTCAACGCAACTTTTGTATTTTTATACATAGGCATATTTTATTTCAGTTACTTTAATTATACTTATTTTATAGACTGTTTTCACATTGAGATTACTTACTTTTTTGGGTTAACAGGCTACATGAGGGTGATCCTGATACAGGCAACTCGCCTTTAATAGCATAGGAAAGGAATTGAAAAGGGGGATATGGAAAGTAGAGCAAGGTAGCCAAGGTTTTCATTAGGGGACCCCGGGCTATAGTTTAAGGATCATACCCGGTGTTTCACCTAAAGAGATGCAGGAAAAACCCTAGAAAACCTGCATCAGGTAGGTCGGGCATTGGGTACTATTCTCACGCCCTTCCGAATGTCGCGAGACGAGTTTTCTGTGGGGTCGCAGCATTCCACCAGTTCTCCGCCGTGTCTCCACCTGTTTTAGGTAGCAACTGGCCCACTAATCCAATGGTATCAGCGGATAACTCTTACCGTATGCCCAACGTCTTTGACCCCAGTACATATACCTTGTAAAATCGGTGAAGGTGTCTCGGCATGTGAGAACTTTGAAAAATGAAAACCAGAGAGAGTTGGAGGCATTCCCGACGTAGACAGACAGGTGAGTCTCGCAGTCACTCTGGGGAGAAATGCCTGCGAGAGAGAACGTTTTTTTGGGGGTTAACAGGCTACACGAGGCTGATACTGTAACAGGCAACTCCCCTTTAATAGCATAGGAAGGGAATTGAAAATTAGGGGCGATGAGGAAGGTAGAGAAAGGTAGCCAAGGGCTAACTAGGGCCCCCGGGATATAGTTTAAGGATCCCACAGCCTTATTTTTATTGGTCTCGAATCGTGTGTTAGCGGGACCTGTTCTAAACCGACTGCGAGTTATAAGGTTTGCCCTGGAGCGATAATAAATAGATGATAACGTACTTTTTAAATATTCAATGAATTCAACTTTATAAAAATTCTTTACCTGTTGTTTCGTTTTTAGAGCAAAATAAAAAGAACTATTTCGGCCCGAACGAAGTCGCAGGGGCCAAGATAAATTATGAATATTGATAAAATGTTAACGTTTCAGAGAATTCCTCGATTAGACCCAAGAAGGGTGGAGGAAGGATGTCTAGATCCCACATTCTTCTTAGTAAACGTTCCCAGAACGAGAAATTTCACGGTTCATTCTGATCTCTGAGACATTTACTGAACCAGATTCCTAAAAAAAAGAAACCGGTTTATTTCGGAGGATCGAGCTACTCTTGTTCTCTTCCCCCCACCTACGAAATGACTCAGTTCCTGTGGGTTGCTGCTGATCCACGGCCTTGTCTCAGTTTTGTCTCCGTCTCTGTCTTCTAAATATATCCCACAAGAGCAACACGCAACATCGCGTGCTCGAGATTAACTGTTGTTGTCTGCATCAACTCCAGTCAGTCACTGACTGAGTGAGTGAGTGACGGTAATTTTGGATCCTTGTCTCTCATTAAACTACGGACGGGAGGTGGAAAATTTTAATACTCCAGCACGCGTTCTTTAACTCTTCCCTTTTGGGTTGGACGAGGATTCTCCAATCCTACTCGGATGACATATATAGGACCTTCTTAACTGATAATAACGTAATTTAATATAATGTAGGAGAAGGGATAGACTAATAGGACACTTTTTGAGTGTCTTGTAAAATTAGCATTAGAGGGAAGTGAACAGAAGAGGGAGGACAAGTATGGAATACACTAGACAGATTACGGAGGATGTAGAATGTCCTATTTATGCAGAAATGTAAAGGCTTGCGCAAGATAGGTAAGCAAGGAGGTCTTAGGTCTGAAAAAACACAACAACAACAGGCGACAAATTGCGTACAAAATGATTTATTTATTAAATAATAACACGACGTTTCGTTCCTTTGTTTTTGGAATCTCCTCAGGTGTGAAAACAATACCAAAAATAATCCGGAAAGTTGTTATAATCACAAATAGCACACAAAGATTTATTACGTGAAGTAAGACCTGACTCTGACGTTTTGTTATTGAGCTACTATTATAATTTAAATAAATAAATGATTTTAATTCTGACTTATTTAATCCTTAATTTTTCGCTTACATTATACAGTCAGAACAATTATGAAATTTGTAAATTAATATTAGTTTTTTTTTCTTCCACGTATCACAATCACTATATATATATAGCAGCCCTGAGTAACGCTCCGGCAACTGCGGAAACGCTTGGTTTCAGTGTCGTCAAAAAGAAACCACGTTCCGGAGAGAAAACATCAAAATTTTTCCTATTTCTGACTTTTGGCCACATCTTTGTAATTTATTTATATTGATTACAGTTTACCCCCCACACACACTTTTCCTAATGCTGATTTTACAAGACCCTCGTGTCTCTAACCGTGGCCTTTTAATCTATCCCTTCTCTTGGTCAACGTCCTCCATATTCTGAATAAACAATTCTTGGGTTTCCGCCCGGGTTAAATGAAGTTTAAGCCACGACGTTTCGATTGCGTACTCTGCCATCGTTCTCACTTTCACTTGATAACGATGACAGAGTACGCCTTCGAAACGTCGTGACTTAAACTTCATTTAACCCGGGCGGAAACCCAAGAATTGTTTATTCAGAATATATACGGGGAAAACCTTCGATCTTTGGTCGTCCATATTGTTTGTTCTTCTCCTATTCTGCTTAGCGGTTCCAGGTTAGTTACCCTATCCGTCCATCTCATTTTTTCTGTAGCACCATATTTCAAAATTTTCTAATCATTTACCTTTCTGTTTACGTCTTAACATTTTTTTTCTAGACTATAGACGGAACTGTCGTTAACGTAAATTAAGGCGGTGAAACCGTTTCGGATAACCGTTTAATTTTTATTTTACGGTTTAACCACCAAAAAATTGTATATTCCAGATGTTTTTAACCCATTTAGCTCGGTTAACCAGGGTTGTACTGTATTTTGAAGAAAGAAAAAGATAACGGCCAAAAAAAGTTAGTATTAAATATTTAACTATTTATTAACGAAAGCGACGTTTCGTCTTCATTTTGAGACTTCTTCAGGCTTCAAATTTATCAAAACATCCTCTTTACTCCTTGACTCCCTCAGCAGAAAAAGGTTATTGAATTTACATGTGAAGAATTCAGCCCCTGACGGTTACGGCCGAAATGATTTCACATCATTTTATTTTTATTCAAAATTTGAAAAAATTGTTAATTTTATTATGTTAGTAATAATAAGAAGTAATAATATACTTTGGAATTTTACTGACATGAGGGAGTCAAACTTTACATTCTAATTTATCTTTTATACGTTTGATCGCCCAATTTTTTCCATTAAAAAATTGAAAAAAATGTAAATTTTATTATTATGTATTATTATTAGTAACGCTATTAAGATTCTGATGAATTATTTCCTTAAACTATTTCATAGTACGTCTTATGTGGTAAGTTTTACCCGAAGAAATCCCGAAATATCGTGATGAAACGTCGGTTCGCCTAAATAAAAGCTACGATTGAAATGGACGTAAATCTATTGTAAGGAAAATGATTTATTACATGTTTCTTCATATTTTGCACATTTAATTTCTGCTAATTAAGCAAGTGACGTTCCTTCTTTTTACCCAGCAGTCTGAAACGAAATAAGAGAAATGATGATGAGTTTATAAATTAGTTTATGATTGAAATAGGAAAAATGAGGTGGGTGGATGGAATCACTAACGAGGAAGTTCTAAACAAAATAGGGGAAAAGCAAATAATATGGAGGACGTTGACTAAGAGAAGGGATAGATTAATAGGCCACGTTTTAAGACAAGAGGGTCTTGTAAAATTAGCATTAGAGGGAAGTGTGTGGGCTAAGAACAGAAGAGGGAGGGCCAAGGATGTAATACAGTAAGTAGAGTAGGTATGATGCGGGATGTGGGAGATATACGGAAATGAAAGGGTTGCGCGAGTATCGAGGGTTGCAATAAGACCAGTCTTAGGAATGAATACCACAACAACAAAACCAATTCAGATTAAAATACTCAAGGATTAGATATTTAATTAAGTCTTTCAGTTGTATAACACTTTGTGACTTTTTGTGATACTAGAATAAGTAAGAAAATAAAATATATTAATTCTGCTGCCAAGTAGGACGACTGGGATTTGTTTATTTTTTTTCCCTGTAGTTGGCACACGTGTCTGTAAGTTTCTAATAAGATTAAGAGAACACTCGAAACTAAACCTCATTAACATAGCTTTTCTCTGATATCAGAAAGTTGTTTCCTTTTTTTTCTACAGCCGAAACTTTTAGTCGAAACCGAATGAGACGTGACGAATAAATTATAGGGAGACAGTCCTAAGTGGTTCCCTTACCTCACTCACTCTCGGACCCAAATAAAGCCACGCGAATGACTGGCGGAGCTTTCTAAAAAAAAAGGTTATAAAGGTTCGACGACCTTCTCGAGTGACGCCATGGAAGACTTTTAATAATAAAAGTATAAATTAGGAAACAGGCAGGAATGAGTTACGTGTAGTGGTGTTCCTGTTGGTCACGTTAGTAGGACAAGGGAAGGAAGAACTGTTGATCCCGCAGGAAGAAGTACTGTATGCTCTTAAACCAATTTCATCTCAAGAGTAACGAGCGGAATAGCACTTGAGTAATTTCCGTGTTGTTTTTCTTTTTTAAAAAAATGGTGATTGCAGATTGGCATGAGAACTTGGTGAAGGACAGTCTGAGAAGAAACAGAATATTTATTCTCACGAGGAGAGGAGAACTTTGGTTGCTGACGGCGGAGGTTCCTCCACCAGCTAGATGAAGAGATTTTTGGGGAAAGTTGAAGAGCAGACGAGAATCCTCCCTCCTGTGCTGATAAAGTCACTGTTAGCATCCACGGGATGGACTTAACATTCCACTCTGCAGCAAACGCCGCAAGCGCAATCCTTTCCATTTTAGTGTTTGACTGGATCAAAGTAGCCATGGCCAAGGATTTAACTCTTTCTATATATGTAGTATTTTTGACTAACTGACTGACCGGCGTTGCGCTTGTATTTATTTACATCAAGAAGTCCACAGTGCTGAAATCCACGGTACGGAACTGTATAGGCATTACTGATATAAAGTATACCTTCTTCATTATAAATATATGCGTTACAGTGATACTCAAAGAGAGAAACAATTTTGTATTTTAATTTTGTTTGTTTTTTATTTGTACGTAAGCCCTTATCCTTATATATATTGTGATAAAAAGGGGGATTTTGTAACGTTGTGGCGCTATGAGGCCAACAACAATGGCTAGTCGGCCGAAAGATGGTGGTTCCCCGCGGGGGAGGCCCGCCGATCGTGTATAAAAAATGACGATGGTGAACCCCCGCGGGAAAAATGAGGGCGGGGGACCTCGAAATGTTGAGAAATAGGGGAATTCCCGTCGGAAGGTTTAAAAGGGAAGCCGATGGATGGCTCGCGACCAGACCCGAGAAGACAGGCGAGTGGAGGAGAGGAGAAGGCAGGCGAGTGGACCAGACCCGAGAAGGCACGCGAGTGGAGGAGAGGAGAGGCGAGTGAGCAGAGCGCAGAAGGCAGGCGAGTGAACCAGAGAGCAGATATCCAGAGCGCAGAAGACAGGCGAGTGGAGGAGAGGAGAGGACGTGGCTCGACCCCAGAAGACAGACGAGTGGACGGACGTGAGCAGACGTGATCAAATTCTGCAAGACGCCAGAGAGACGCGGAAACATTCGAGAGGTGGATGTTTGTTGGCCCAGTAATTGTGGGTAAGCGATAAAAAAATTGTGAAACTTGCTCATTGCTCTGGATAAATAACATTCAATGATTTTTCTTGCTATCTTCAGCTAATGCATACTCCATCTCTTGAGAGACCCAAAATCCCCTGAGAGTAAGCCCGTGTCTTCACTTAAATTAATAAACAAAAATATTAAAATTGATCATATTTGTACTTTAAATTAATAAATGTTATTATACACAAAAAAGTATATTACAATATATATTGTAATAAAGAAAAGGCTTTAAAAAATAATAAGTTTTAATTTTAATTTAATATCTAATTCAAACGATGGGATTAGTTAATAAATAAATCCAATTTCCAGATAGAAAAATAAACACTTAAAAATTTAATAACACATTTCAGACAATTTCACTTTCCGGTTCCAAATGCACTCCTTTTCTCAGGGGATTTTGGGCCAAGTAGCAGAGAACACTTAATTGAAACCTTGGGTCCTGAGAATAAATATATTGAGACAACTCTTCTGTGGTTTTATCCACAATATATTAATTATATATAGTTGTTTTTTTACATTAAATATTAGTATATTATTACGGGTGAGCCTCTAAAACCCAACATTTTAATATGGATAAATATATATATACAAGAAGGTTATGGATGGCTTGAAGAACTCAACGGAGTTGGAACACGAGGTATGAATTATAGGATCAAGCTAATGAAACAAGAGGCGAAAATTAAATATCTAAAAATGTACAAGACGGACAACATTATTCCAATGCATATATTAGGACATGTGGTGAGAATGGAGAATTGCTTAACATATTTCAATAGGAGCAACTTTTTTAATGATATGGCTCAAAAGTTAGTGAAATTAGATTTAGGTTCAGTTCGGAAGACAACAACAAGCGCAATGGTTGTGTGATAGTATATGCAAAGAAGACGCTAAGAGGAAAGATCCAGGTGAATAAATGTGTAAATGGAATAATGTGGTTGTTGCCAATTATAAAAATATATCCTTCATGTCATAAATAATCTTGTATATATATATTGTAATTACAGTTGATAATGGCTATGGCCGAAACGTCCTGAGAATAAATATATTGAGACAACTCTTCTGTGGTTTTATTCACAATTTGGTAAAATTGTTTTAACGCTGGGTGGATCTCACCAGTGTCGCGATATTTTTTGTCTCTGGAAGATTCCGCGCGGCCAGCAATGAGAGGCGTCGACGTCGGTCACGTGTTAGTGGTGCTGATGGCGGGTCTCGATGAAAATCAGCGTCTCTCCACTCACACCTATAGGTATCCCAAAACAATTCCAATTCGTCGCCTTTTTGCGACGTCCTAAAAGTCAACGTGTCGTCGCCATCTCTCTCCAAGGACTGCCTCAAATCCTCGTGTCCTTTCGTGTTTACTTAGTAGCCCCTTTTTTGTGCTGCCTGACCAGGCCGCTTTTGCCACCCCCGCCTCTCACATCTGGCCGCTAGTCCCTGACGAGAACAAAGGGTGCGTCCCCCAGAGTGCAAGCACAAACCGCCTGTGATTGGCTAGATGTGGACGCGGGAGCGAAGGTGTCTCCCATTGGTCCACTTGCTTTTTCATGCTCTAGTCCCCCGTGGCTGCGGTCACGTGGCCCGTCTCCGCTGCATCTGGGGTCCCGTGACTCAGCTCCGCGTTCCTCCGGTGAAACAATGGGTTCCAAGCCAGGCTCAATTGGAATCCAGAATCTCTATTCAGTAAATTCTCACTGGACCTGATGTTTATTGCCTCCAAAATAACGCTATCCCAATAGCAATTAGCGTCTTGCACAGACTTGCCTCAGACTATATAAATGCCTACACTCACCGAATTTGACACCAGTCTGAAGATGATGGCACAGCAAGCCATCGAAACGTCACTGTTAAAATCTTTGACCCGGTTGGAAACTCGAGAGGGATTTATACACTAAAAAAAATTATTTACTCCCCACAATTTTGATCCATTTTAAAAATAACACTGAGAATTTCAAAAATAATACTGACAATTGATAACAGTGGTCAGCCCTATTACATATTAATGTAGCGAAGGTAAAATGTATTCAAGTACGTAAAGCAAATGACATTTTGAAAATTGCCAAATTTTGAGAATAATTTTAAAAAATATTTCAACGAAAAAGAAGTTTACAGAAACTATATTTTCTACATTACTAGACATGTGTATTTTAAACACACAGATGAAATTTCAGCTCGTTGGCAATTCATTTACAGTAATTTTAAATTTAAGTGAGAGCCACGCCTCTTTCTTAATCCGCCACGTGAATGTGACGGAGGGAGAAGAGAGAGAGAGAGAGAGAGAGAGAGAGAGAGACGGGTGGACCATGAGAGCAAGGAGGCAGATCGCAAGGTTCAACCTGAAGGTCGGCTCCAGATGTACGCTGCCAGAGTAATTTGTTGTTGTTAAGATAACCTTACTGCAGCGCAGTGTTCGTGACCCACATTGCCTCGTTCTGAGTCACGGCCCTTACAGTTTCCTTACCTTTAGGACGACGACCAATAACAAACCTAATCCCCACTCACTCACGCCATATTCAAGCGTCTAAATAATAATATTGCATCAGACATTTATTTACTGGTAAAACTGCAAAATAACAACCAAGTACTACACTAATATGTTTGCAAGGGGTATTTAAACTGTGAAATATTTTTTTAAATAAAAACTTTCCATTTTAATATTTTAAAAAATTCACCAAGTTATCCTAAATATGTATTTATCGTTACTACAGGTGGGCCATGGTCCGGTGACAGTTTGTTGATAATATTAAAGTACGGATATAAATTGTTGATGAAGTAAAAATACAAAGATAAATTTATGAAAAAATAATTTTAAAATATTTCATGCCATTTTTTTACAAACTAAGAACCTAACCTTTCAGTGTTTATAAAAAAAATCCGAACAATTAACATCTTGTGATAGTTATTGTTATTACCAAAAAATATATATCACATCGTGTGATAATTTTTGTTATATATATTGGTAATAATAATTATCACAATATGTCAAGTGTTACTGTTTACTTATTAACACTGCAAATTTATTTTAAATTAATCATTATAGCAGGGTAGGTAATTACCAATATATATACATATAAATTAATCATTATAGCAGGGTAGGTATATATAACAAATATAATTATTATTGCATTTGTAAAGTAATCACATTTTTGTCCGCATGAAGAAGAAGCAGAAGAAGAGGAAATCGTCTCTGGTCGGAGGAAATCGTTTCTGGTCGCTGGAACCGAAAAAGGTTGAAAATCTTTGGCATGGGGGGGAATATCTTTGGAGATCAGAAAATATAATAAAATGTAATAAACAAATTTTGAAGAAGAATTTATTAAATTAATAAACGTTTTCACCAGCCCTTGTAAATGATGAAGTCAACCTCAAACACTATTAACGAAGATAGTAAAAGACAAAGAGTAACCGAAATATGTGACTAACAAAGACTAATTAATGAAACATCAAACATTGAATTTCACTGAAAAGTCTCTTGTTCGATATTTACAGAAAATGTATTGGATTCATATATAAAGCATTTCAGAAATTATCCTTTTATTCAACGTTATTTTCTTATCTAAGGTAATAGCATTTTCAAAATTTAAGGTCAGATTCAGATGCAGACAATATGCGTGTACGTTCTTCGTGCGGATATAAATAAATAAATCGCCGGGCACCCAGATAGTAGATAATAAAATGTAGTTTATGGAAAATGTTAGTTTTTCCAAAACGTGTTCAGTTTAACAAAGAAACTTCTCAAGCACCTGGTTGTTCGCATTTTAGATTTTGACGTCTGATGATTTATACAGTAAAAATTAGTGAAACTCTGCTAAGAAGAAAACTAGGGAGGCCATCTGCAGAGCCAGGCTGATGCCATCGTTAATAATATCACTACATAACTTATACATAACCTCTACAGAAGACAGACAGCGGTAATTAGAATAGAAGAAAAAGAAAAGAAAGCCGAAATCAAGAAAGGAGTAAGACAAGGATGCAGTCTGTCGACGATGATGTTTAAGTTATATATAGAACAGGCGATGAAGAAAGTTAAAACGGAATATGGAAAGGGAATCAAACTGCAAGGAGAAGAAATAAAAACCTTACGCTTTGCCGGCGATATTATAGCATAAGGGGAGTCAGAAGAAGACTTGGAAACCATAATAAATGGCATGAACGTTGTTCAGGAGAAAGAGTATTAATAGAGTGAAAACCAAGGTAATGGAGTGTAGTATGGGACACAGTGGAATAACAAAGGCTGTTAGATTGGGAAGAGATATACTTGGAGGAAGTTAAGGAATTCTGCTTCTTGGGAAGCGAAATAACTAGAGTAGGATAGCACAGGCAAGGAAGGAAGGAATTTACTTACGGGTAATATGTGTGAATATTAGGAAATCGTTGCTAAAACTGTTCGTATCGAGCGTGGGGTTATATGGGTGGGAAACATGAACGATAGGATCTGCAGAATGAAAAAGAATAGAAGCCCATGAAATGTGGTGCTATAGGCGAATGCTGAAAGTCAGATGGGTGAATAGAATCACAAAGGAGGAGGTTTAAACATAATAGGGGAAATGCGAACAATATGGAGGAGAAGGGTGGATGGAATGTCAAACGAGAAGTTCTAAGGAGAATAGGGGGAATATGGAGGACGTTTAATAAGAGAAGGGATAGATTAATAGGACACATTTTAAGACACGAGGGTCTTGTAAAATTAGCATTAGAGGGAAGTTTATGGGGGAAGAACAGAGGAGGGAGGCCAAGGATGGAATACGCTAAGCAGATCCTGGATGGCGTATTGTATTCAAGCGGAGATGATATTCGATGGTATCAATTATTATCGTCTCTTCAAAACGTTGAGGGTGAATAAAATTATGTTACATAAAATGAAAAGAAGATAATTTCTTCAAGGAATTCATTAAATTTTTGTTTAAAGACTGATAATTAATTTATTATGATAATTATTTTTTGTCTTTCCCTTATTTATATCAGTCACTTCAAAAAACCGAAAGTGTATTTCAATTTTGATTTCCAAAATTTATTACAATATTGAAACATTACCATTTTAAAATTATATATATTCATAAATATTGTAATTTATTTTGTAGATGAATAAGGCAATTTCCGAAAGCTTCTTCCGAATAAAATTTGGAAATCAAACTTGGAGAAACACTTTTGGTTTTTTCAAGTGACTGATATAAATAAGGGAAAGGATAAATTATTATCATAATAAGAAGAAGATTGCGACCAATAGACGACAGTTTATTGAAGAAATTCAGAGGAAAAGTAACCACGTTTCGGCACCTCTTGGTTGCATTCTAAAGTTGGGTCGTCTGTTACATTTCGTAGTAAAATTCATCCTCTACATAGCCAGACTGACGTGAAAAATTTATAATTTTAATATTTAGGATTATTAATACTAACGGTTTAGTGATCTAAAATTCCTGGAGAAAATACAACGAATCGGGTAGAGAAACGTCGTTATAATAAAGCGACTGCTATTGGTCAGAAACTGGCCCTTTATTTAGTATTATTTTTTCCGCTTGACTTAAGTAATTTGGCGCAAAATCGAGTTAATTGAATTATGGTGCAAATATAATGTTATATTGCCAACATACAAGCTTATTTATTTCTCTTAATGGCGATAATTTAAATTTTTTATCACCTTTCATAGTTTTTTAAAAATTTAATCAGTTTCTCGAGTGTTATAGCATAGAACCTGATTTAAAAATAAATACTCTACTCTGAATTGGCAGTAGAATGAAATCTGAAAAAAGGTTACGCACAGAGTAATTACAATGCTTTGCATGGAACTCGCCGCTCGTTCTCAGATCTCGTGCCTGTCCCAACAGATTCCTTTAAATTTACACGTTGTAAAATAAATGCCTTGCTTCATTTAATCTTCTTACCTGCTGCCACGGTCAAGAGAAAGCATTCCGCCCTGGATCATCCAATTCACGGCCACTCAACAGATTGAAATAGTCTCTCAACTCTGCTCATAGGTACCACACACACGCTCTGAATGAATCACACTCCCCAACTGTCATCATAATCAGAAAGCCCACTCCCGATGTCCATTTCCGTCCGTTCGTGATAACTTTACCCCACTGCATTCTTTAATTCCCTCCTGTGGTAGGGACAAAATCTTCTTCAGAATTTGGAAGGAACCATTCACCCTACTTACCGCCTAAGTTTGGGGGAAATACTAGGCCTTGTCACAGCCAAGTGTCAGAGAGTCTCAACGAAAATCCCGGACTGGCGCCAAACTGTCTAGGTTTTATTACACTCTTTGCAGCCTTTTCAATTTGTCTCAAGCCGACTGCCTTTGGTTTTCCACCGCTAAATTCCATATTGAGTTGTGTCTCACCGTGACAAGGTACCTTAACACAGGCTCCTAAAATGAGAATAGTCCATCTACTTCAGGGTGCGGTCATTACACATTCTAAATTACAATTCTCATTTTTCGGCCAGCTTGTCGTACACTCTTAACCACAGTACTCGTCGAAAAGATGGACCCCGTTCGCTTTTTCCAACATTTGCCCTTTACACCATTCACTTAGATTCTGTGGCTTGGTCGTTAGTAATTTTGTAAATTTTTCTATTACATAGAAGGATATATATATATTTTTTTACTTCTCCTTGACTTTATGAGTGGCATTATAAATTTCCGGGGTAACCGATTGTTCTTGAGTTAGTGATCATTAAAAATGTAATACTTCACTTTTGCGAACCTATAATTAAACCGAAATCCGGAATCTCCGCGGCTCAATGTCACTTGTATAATGTGGTTCACCTACACTTCCTCATAATGCCTCGGTAAGGGTTAACCAGTGTTTATGTAAGGCATGCAGCTGCTCCTGTTTGTAACCTTCCTTCCTTACTTGCTTGCGCCTTTACAAATCAACATTTGTCACGTAGCTTGTGGGAAAACAGCAAAGGTTGCCGACGAATGTTGTCAAAAAAATACTCTAATATTTTTATAAAAACTTGGCAACATAATCTGCCAACTGAGGTGTAAACACGCCTCATTATTGCCTCGCATTTGTGGTGCAGGAGATATCCATAAATATCCTGGGTTTGACCTCATAACAGGACAAATCCTCAAGCAATTGCCACGGAAAGCAATAATACTATTAACCACCATTTATAATAGCATGTTAAGAGCAACCTACTTTCCAAAATCTTGGAAATTCGCACAAATAATGCTGATACCTAAACCCGGTAAAACCACCAAACTCTCCCTCGTCATATCGTCCCATAAGCCACAACTATCCAAGATATTTGAAAGATTACTGCTCAAAAGACTAGAGGCTGATATCAACCTGGATGAGATGCTGAATTGTGAATGAAATAATAAATGGCTCAGAAGAAAATAAAAGTTTGGATTGCAGCTTTCTTAGATATTGCACAAGCATTTGATCGTGTTTGGCACGTCGGTTTATTATACAAACTTAAAATTACCATTCCCACCAACTATTATCTCATCTTAAAATCCTATTTAAGTGATCGCTTCTTTCAAACTAAGTTTAACAACGACATTTCCACAATTCATCCTCTGGAGTACCACAGGGTAGTGTCCTCGGACCACTTTTATATCTTGTATTTACAGCGGACATATCTGAAGCAAACAACACAATACAGTGTGAATAAAACCACAGAAAAGTTGTCTCAATGTATTTATTCTCAGAACGTTTCGGCCATAGCCATTATCAACTGGATTTTTCCTCTTAGCGTCTTCTTTGCTTCGGAAGACAACCACAAGCGTAATGGTTGTATGATAGTATAAGCAAAGAAGACGCTAAGAGGAAAAATCCAGTTGATAATGGCTATGGCCGAAACGTTCTGAGAATAAATACATTGAGACAACTTTTCTGTGGTTTTATTCACACTATATTAATTATATAGAGTTGTTGTACATTTAATATTAGTACAACACAATACTTGCAACCTACGCTGATTTTATCTGCAGATGTTGACCCCCTTACAGCTGCTGCTGTTCTACAAAATCATTTAAATAACCTTGAAGAATGGCTAGACTTTTGGCGTATAAATGTAAATCCTAATAAATCAGTGCAAGTAAATTTTTTAACACCAGGAAAACAAACTGTCCAAATGTCTCAATAAATAACACACCATTACCCATCACCAATGAAGTCAAATACCCTGGGTTACTATTGGACTCTTAAGCTTACGTGGAAACCGCATTTAACATCCAAAAGGGATCACATCAAGAGCAAATGCATTGGCTACTTTGCAGAAACTCCAAACTGAAAACAGAAAAATAAAATACTCATATATAAATGTATTCTTAAGCCCATATGGACATATGGTATCCAACTATGGGGGTGCACCAAGCCATCAAATTCAAAAATTATTCAGCGTTTTCAGTCAAAAATCCTTCGTACCATCTTAAACGCACCTTGGTTCGTCAGCAACAAAACAATACATGAAGACGTAGCCATACCTACTATAGAAGAGGAAATACACAGAATCAGCAGTAACTATCGTCAAAATCTCCCAGGACACCATAACGAAGAGGTCAGCGACCATCTACCAAATGAAGATTGAAGAGGAAGCGGCCAACAGACCTGGGAAGATTAATTTTATTGTATTCATGTATCACGGAGCGTGATCACTGGACCACTTCTGCCCTCATGTGTCAGTCAGTCATCCATCCAATTTGCTAAATGTTCTTTTGAACAGATTGTAAATATCTTAATAAATTAAAAAGAAAAGCTTTGGATAAATACCCCTTTTCCACCCATGGATACAGAGTGACCAGAAACGTGTTACAAATATGAAACTGAAGATGTCAAATAAACAAAACGGCCAGCAAGTCACAAGAAAATAAATTCAGAAATAACACAACGAAACGTTTCACTTTTCCCTTCAGATTTAGATTTATTGTTGTTTCCATTAATCCTCGATTGAGGAAATAGGATACGTCATACATTAAAAATTAAAAATGAACAAAATAAAGTACATAATAAAAGACAAATAAACTTAAAATAAATTAGTAAAAGAAAGTGTATATAGACAAAAGTCAATATAAACACAACACGGACACACACTGGGAAACACAAACAAGCACACACTGAGGAACACGCAATGGAGTTTTAACTACTTGGACCTGGAAACTGTACTTCCCTCTGTAGTAGCTCCAGGCAATACATGAAACAAACAAACAAAAGAGCAGAAAAAACTGAATAGAAATTTTAAAGATATGTGATGTGCTATTTTACAAGTTTGCAGCTCATTTGCAGGAACCTTGATTTAGTATTGACGGATGCTACACGTACAACGTAACAATTTCGTACTGATGAATATATAATTTAATTATTTCCTCTAATATTATTTAATTCTAAAATAAATAAAAAGTCAGCGTTAAATATATCACTATCTATTCACAAAAAAGCGACGTTTCGACTCCATTTTGAGACTTTTCAGGGTTTCTACAAACATAATATTACAATAAATTAAATCTGAGTTCTATGTTACAGTTTTTTAATTTATATATAAAAATCATGGCTAAAAATTTAAAAAATTTAGCAATACATCACATTTACTCTTTGACTCCCTCAGCCGGAAAGGTTATTGAATTTCCATGTGAAGAATTTGGTGTCTTGCATGGACCATCTCCAGCCCCTGACGGTTACGGCCGAAATGATGTAGTAACCACGAGGGCTTTCGGCAGTTTAATTTAAATTTTAAAAGAAAGTAAGTTTGTCAGTTTCTATATTCTTTACAGGCATTTAATAGATTTGAAGACTAGAGAATCATGCAAATCCTCTAAACATCAGCCTACTGGAAAACGGCGGCAATAATCACTATATATAATAGCCCTGAGTAACGCTCTTCGTGAAACATCGTTTTATAATGTCTTGCGTCTTCCGATTCCCAAACGCCACTCCTCTCTGTCTTTCCATAATTTTTCTTCTATTCCTCTTTCTCTCGGATTTCTTCATTGATGCCACTAATCCAGCTCTTTCTGGGTCTGCCTTGTTTCCTTCTTCCTTCCGGCTTCCATTGTAGAATTTGTTTCGGCAGTCTTGTTTCTGGCATCCTTTGTACGTGTCCAAACCAGATCAGTTGTTTGTCTCTTATGTCATCAATTATGTTGTGTTTCACATCCATAATTTCTCTAATTTTTGTGTTTGTAATCCTGTCCATTTTTGATCTGCCTCCGGAAATCCATTTCGGTCGCTCCTAACTTTTTGGCCATTTGTTCTGTTAGTGGTCAGACTTCCGCGTCATACGTTATTATATTTTTTTACAATTTTATGATATATTCTTTGTTTTGTTTCGTAATACTTTTGTCCCATAAAATGCTATTTAGCATGGCTATCGCTTTCCTGCCCTGTACATATCTTCCTTGAATCGCCTCATCCATTGTGCCTGCCCTTTTGTGATATTTTTATTCATTGCATCGTTTTATTTATTGTCCATTTTCAATTTCTAGGTCCTGTTGTTCTCCTCCAATACTCGTGTATTCAGTTTGGTTCATATTTACTTCTAATCCCCATTTTTAATATTCTTCTATTAATTTACGGGTCATGTAATTCACATCGTCATAGTCTCGGGCTATCAATATTTTGGTCGTCCGCGAAACATATCTTTTAAGGGTAGACCCATGTTTCGACACTTTTTCTTCCATTCTTCTAGTGTGTGTTCGAGGTAGATTTTGAACTATGTGGGAGATATGCAGCAGCAGCCTTGTTTTAATCCTTTGGTGGTTGTGAATCCTTCTGTGAGCATGTTGCATATCTTAATTTTTGTCTTTGGTTGTTTATACAGGGTCTTTGCTGTTTTTATTAGTTCGATGTTAGTGTTAGTTTCTTCAAGGGCTTCCCATAGTTTTTTCAAAGGGACACTGCCACACGCCTTCTTTAGTTCAACAAACAGTACATGTAATTCTTGTTGAAAGGACGTTTTATTTTCAATAATTTGAGATTATATGATCAATTTTCGATCTACCTGATCTAAATCCCGCTTGCTCTTCCGCTTCCATTTGTTGCTTTTCTCTTCTTTGTTTTATTATTTTTCCGTATAATCTGCTGATTGTATTTGATCGGGTATTCCCCTGTAATTCATTGGTTTATAATTATGTTTAATACTCAGATGAAACATTTTTGAGGGGTGTAAACACTAACATAATTTGCTTCGTTTGAATTTGGTCCAATTAGTGTCCAATTAAAATAAGCACTGATGCAGTTAAAATTTCGTGTCGTAATTTGAGTAAGTGGTAGTAAGTATGTTTCACCTTCCCCGTAGTCCTGGGTGAGGAGATAAGGAACGGTGTTGTTGGGCGTCCTTGCTGGAGCGTGCTGGACACGCATGATTCCCCACGTCCCACATACGCAAGGTTGGGAACCAGAGGCTTACCTGCCTGCCTGTCACTCAACTGGGGTCGACTTAACCCCAATACACACTAAATACGTCATTCTTCTTACAGCCAGTCCTTGGGATTCACAGTTCTTCAGGAAAATTACCGTCTAACGAGGCAATCCAACAACAAACAGTCCGCAGATCACGAAACAACGCACAAGAGAAAATATATGGCATTACACTAGGCCAATAAAGATTCTATCTACAAAATTCTGCCTTGTGTTATATTGGACAAACTAAACGGTCTTTAATCAATGGAACCCAATTCAGAGAAAGCAAATTACGTTTGTGTTTACGCCCCCAAAAATGTTTTTTTTATGTCACGAATAAAAAAATTAATTCATAAATTCCTAAACATATAACCATTTTCATCTGAGTATTAACATGATTATAAACTAATTAAACCAGTCAATTTTTCATAAATAATCTAATAACATAAACATCAGCGGGTAATTTCTACGGCAAAATTTACTTACACGACATCAATATTTACTGGAAGAGTTTTGTAACGTATTTAAATTGTTTACAATACTCCAAGTCCGTTTTACACCTGATGAAGTCGTAAATTGAGGACGAAACGTCGCGTAAATTTAATTTTAATATGATTTAAGCAGTATAGAGCGCGTTGTCAGGCCTCCCTATCCACTCTTATAAACAGAGGGACATATATGTGTGAATCTCTTCTTCTTTGCCCTTTGTAGATACTCAACATGATTCTTATTACCCGTAAATTTCCTTTTCCCAATTTCTACTCGTAATTACGGAGATATCCCAGTGTGACGTCACCACGCACTCCCGCTACAATCTCTAGCCGTTTACTCAACCCAAATAGATAACATCAAAATTGAAGAAGTCATAAATTAAGGACGAAACGTGGCGTAAATTTAATTTTAATGTCATTAAATTAGTCTGAACAAACGCTTTGCCTATTTCATTAATTTTCTAAACGAAATATTATGATAGTATCTTAAGCTTTCGGGTCTATTCCCATAATCTTAAGTACATAAAACACTAGTACATATTTTTTAATTCAAAAGAATCGTATTCGTAAACATGTTTGACAACATTAATTCATAACACGATAAATGAGTTAAAACAGCCTCTATGTCAGTTTTTTTACTATGTTTTGTATTTAATTTTTTAAAAACTTATTACCTAATTTAATCTATTGTAAATTTATTTTTAGAGACTGAAGAAGTCTCAAATGAGAGACAAAACGTTGTGATGTTTTATATTTAAATTTAAAAAACTGACAAAGAGGCTGATTTATCTCATTTTTTGTTTTCTTTTGTTTATTGTCACATCACCCGACGTGGTTATATAAGTGACCACGATCACTTTACAAGTACTCCTGTATTTATGATACAATATAATAATTTATAATAATAAAGAGGGGTACAAAACAAACTATTAGAGATACGTTACATATTATTGAATAGGTTAAAGTCTTTTAAATAATTTAATATGAGGTTTTTAAATCTTGGTACATTGAGGCATTCCCTTCCTATGCTATTAAAGGGGAGTTGCCTGTTTCAAGATCACCCTCATGTAGCCTGTTAACCCCCCAAAAAACGAGGGTCTTGTAAAATTAGCATTAGAGGGAAGTGTGTGAGATAAGAACAAGACGGAGACTAAGGATGTAATACGCTAAGCAGTTGGAGAGGATTTTGAGTGTGATATATATAAAGAAATGAAAAGGCTTGCGCATTATCGGATAGCATGGAAGGCCTTAAAACCACAACAACATGTAGATACTGTTCCTTATTTCGTGAAGTTTAGTCTGTTTATTTATCCATTCATTGTTCCAATTATCCTTGATTTTGGCTTTTATAGTCTTTATTACGTTCTTGTGGGACACAGGCAGGTTAGTTGGGTTAATGCTGTATAATGCAGATTTAGCTACTGCTTCACCTGCGATACCAACGTGCGAGGGAATCCATACATATCTCATTTATTGTATATTTAATTGCCAGATAAAGTATTTAATTAATTTTTAATATTAAAAATTACTTGTGTAACTATGTATTTGTCAAGAACCTTGAATACGTCCAAACTTTTCCATCAAATCTCAATAAATTATATAAAAAAGACAAAATATTTTAGCATATAGACACAAACACAATAAGCCAAATAAAAACGGTAGAAACATTTCAGAATATAAACCCAAATATAATAATAAATCATATAAAATATTTGAATAATGAAGATAAACACTAGAAACCATATACGAAAAGACAAAGAAACTATTTTCGGATATAAATACAATGGTAATAAATCATTAACAACATTTACGCATTTATAAACAATAACATAGTAATAAAATATCTTCCAAAGATTATAAATATTTTAAAAAAGATGAAAACTTTTAGTATGCAATCGCAAACTTAATAAGTCACATTAACGAATATTAAAAGAGAACGAAAAATAATAATTTCACAAACATAGTAATAAATAATATAAGACTAGATTAAGGGTCTTCGCAATGTTAACAAAATAAACCATATGACAAAGATAAAAATCTTGTCCGGTTTAAACACTATAAACTATATAAAAGACAAATATTTCTGTATAGGTACACAGGTAATTTTAATTATTAAAAATCACATATTTTTATATATGAGATTATTGAGAAGTAAAAATATTTTTTTTCAATTCATTTCTTTATAAATGCATAAATTAGCCTTATTGTTAAAAATTTTTCAAACATACAGAAACATACGAAACCATAATTAAGTTATATTATATTTAAAATTCTTTCTAGGAAAGTTACGAATCAAATTAAAAGTATAATTTAGATAAGGAATTCATTTATATGAAAAATAGAATTATCTGTGAAATGTTACTCGTAAAACATCTAAGAATATTTTCTGCAGAATCTCTGGTGTGTGTCATCTTTATTATTATATCTTTGTGCCTGACATTTACTTCTGTAAGCTCAGTTTGCCTTCAGCCGGTGTGTGACAAGGACCTGACACAACTCTAAGTCTGCAAAAATTATGAATATACATCTTAAACCGTTAACAAGGTCAATTTTCTTACACGCAAAATATGTAAGTGCACCAAACATGGCATAGATGTCCTCCTGCATCCTTGTTAGGAGAAATTCCATAAATCGTTTGAATAGGCTAGGGATTGAAGGCCATTTAGGTTCTTCTGTTATATAAAGCATTTTCCTATCCTTTCAGTATGCGCCGTAATATAATTTAGATTTATTATTCAATCCATCAGTCCTCGGCCGAGGAAGTAGGCTTACGTTAAATGTAACAAGAAACGAATAAAGTTATAAAGTTGAAAGTTAAAAATTAGAGTTACAAAAAAGAATAAGTATTAAATTTCGTGAGACGAAATATATAAATTAATTAGTACAAATATTAGCCATTTGGCCAACAGAGTGAACGGCTTCGTGAGTTGCGAAGTCTCCAAAATACTGAACCGAAACGTCATCACTATGATATTGCTTATGTTAAATTACATAAATATATATATAATTTTTTTCTGACAAAGTGACCATTTTTTGGTTTATTTCTTTAATATAAATTCCAGGCATAACTTAAACATTATTTTCCTTTACTATTCTAACAACGTTATGATGCAGAAACTCTTTTCTCGTAGACATCTAACTACAGTTTTGTTGTGTAGCGCAGTAGAACCCGCTTCCAATTTTTTATTATAATTTACGGGAACTTAAATACCAAATATTCCGGCATGGGCAAGTTGTTTGCCAAGAAGAAGGGGTTTTTCCGCCCGCCGTCTCACCGTTTCGGAATAATAACAAAGGGACTGCGACTGACACCTGGACCATAAAGCTCGGACACCTCGGCGTCGTTTCGGAATGTCTTAAACTGCTTAGGAATTTGGTGACCGGGTGGCGTGTGTTCCCCAAATGAAACAAGGGATAGGATTGGAGGATATCCATCCCTGCCACCTTAGTGATAGGTGTCGGATAAGTGGGGACAAGGCTTTAAAGAGGCTGGCGGAGACAATTTTGATAGATTGGACAGATTTAGCAAAGTGATGGTGAGAGGATATTGAAGGAGAGTGGTGGAGGAGATTTTTTGAAGGTGGTGGCAGAAAGGAGATTGGCAGCAGAGAAGTTACGGCGAGAGCAGATTGGTGAGGTGGTAGCGGAGACCATGCTTTGACCAGTCCAGGAAGCAGGGAAGAAAGAGGAAAAAGCGGTGTTTCCTCACGACTTCGTGCTTTTGTCGACCGGCCGCTTCAAGTTCGACAACACGGAAATTACAGCGAGACGCCTATGAAAACAACTCAGGTTCGTCAACGAACAGATCTGCTACACGTGGTCACCCAATCCATCAATACCCTGAGATCTTTAATACAATCCCATTTTTAAATAATTATTTTGAACTTAATATATCTACGCACTACCCATATAAAAATTATTGTGTTTACAATTAATAAATATATATATATATTTAAACTCAATTATTAAATTCATTAAATAATATCCCCCCAATCATTTACATTTGTGAAAAAGTTTTTTTTCCTATTTCTAATTGTATTTAATCTTTACGACTTGTAAGCTGAGTGATAACAAAAGTATAATTTCAATACAAACTAACAAGTGTGCTCCTTTTTACAGAAACCGGTTTCTGAGGAAATTATTTTTTTTAAAAAAACAATTAATTTGTCAATGTTACTTTATTTTAAGAAACAAACTTTAAAAAGACAAAGTTGTATTATGAGGCTTCCCCTGAAACTAAGCAGTTCATGACTAGAGACGGCAAAACCGTTCTTTTCAGTGATCGGATCGGAACCACTCGCTCAGTAGAAAGTGATTCACCGCTCATTTTATATATATTCGGATTATCCACCGCACACAATTTACCAATTTGACAAAGGTTATATCCACTTTTCGTTATTTATTAATAAAGAAATAAATTGTAACAAAATTAAATAAGCGCCTCTAGTAAATTTGTTTTAATAATTGACGTATTTTGATGATCACTAATGGATTTGGATTTTTCTTTTAAAGAGGAACAAAATTACTGGAAATAATGCCCCACTTTCCTGTGAACGGGGCTCATGTTTTCGTATGTTTGTGAATATTTAGCTAGCCGGAAGTGAGCAAATAGTGAATATTGAAGCGCAGAGACTCGCCAAGCATTTATTTGGCGTTATAATTATAACGAAAGCATCGAACAAGAAATTTCCTTTGTGTTGGGTAAACGTAGACTGCAGGCGCCAGAAAACCTTAGGGACGCGACAGTGTGGCTCCGATCGGCTTAAGAAAATTTCCCGGTGGCGTAGGTCAATCACCCTGGAATTTTCCAAAATGTTTTACCTCACCACCTGGATGACCCTATGGGACAGGGTTGAAACGAAGAGGTGGATTGGGTAAAACACATACTACGTGAGATAGCGTTACCCCTGTGGAGGGGGCAGATACAGAGGTGACCTGGGAAGGTGATATCACGGAAAAGAAGGGAGATGAAGCGTGGATTGAAGTGGAGTAAGCTGCGAGGAGATGAAACGAGGAGTTCTTGGAACTCAATAAGCTGCCGAAACGGAGGGTCAACGCCTGGATATATTACCTGGGGAATGAGCAGCAAGCAGTAAACTTCCGCCTCACGAGATAAGGAGAATTCTGTCCAGACTACCAGAAGCGCACGTATCCCGCCCACAGAAATTGCCTTTTAATTATATAGATAGTTTTTTTTGCGAATACAAGATTAATAAATTGTAAAGAGCCCCTAAATTTTAATTAAATTAATAAGGCATGTCATTAGCTGATTGAAATAATTAAAACCCATTAAATAAGCCCTGATAAAAAACCATACGTTACAACTTAAAAACTTTACGTTGTTTGTTTATAACTTTAGTCTTTGTTTATGAAAATCTATTCTGTCTGTTCCCTTCCCTGGAGTTAATGATATCAGACGTTATTTAACCATTAACCCTAGGTCGTTATCCGAGACGTAATATATATAAAAATAAAAACGTCGCAGTAGTTACACAAAATAGTTTAATGGAATATTTATGTAGTAATTGTTTTTGCTGGCAACTTTTCTGACCAGTTCAATATTAAACTGTCCCCGGTCAAACAAAGCTTAATTTCATCTGTTGAATCCTTCAGTCTTGTGTCCCTATATTTTCAGCTTTAATCTATTTCTTTGTCTCTGTTTTTATATATAAGATCCCTCCAGCGTCACAGTGACATATTGATTTTATTTGAGATACATCCATTGCCAACCTATTTCGAAGCATGGCGACAGAATATGAGCTTCGTAAGAGACGTGGCGCAGATTACACGGATGATGGTTTATCAGAACTGTTCTCTCCCTCTCTCTTCCTCCATCTCTCTTTCTGTCTGTGTGTTGAGTGTAGATTAACCTGATCCTGCTTACAAACGTGTTATGAAATGCAAGAAATCTAAAGAACACGCACCTGAGTCGTTGTTATTTACTGGGAAATCCAAGAGGAAACAAAACCTTTGTAGCAGGGAAATATTTTGCGACAGTTTTCAGGAAAATTCCGTTGAAGCTATCTACGTCTTTTCTTTGAGAGGAAAAATACAAGTGATAAAGTTTCAGGGATGGATACCATTTTCCATTTTAAAGGGCAACTCATTAGTCAATACGGATGATTTAGGAAATTAATACAGACCGCTAATAATCAATAGCCTGACATTATCATCAGTAAATAATCCAGATATTAATATTTATTTAATATCTCTGAACCGTTTCGTGCACATTCTACGACTTCCTCACATAGATTTCAAATTGTCAAACCAATATAAAGACTATAAATGAAGACGATTAATCTTTTTGGATGTGGTACACAACGTAAACGTATCAAAATAGGTATATACGTAGTGAGATGAATAATATTACATATAATTATATAAAAAGTGAATATTTATTTATTATAAAATTGCACTGATTGAATAAATTTTTAATTGTCATGGTTCGCTTTTTTTAAAAAATAATAATCACTATATATTTACAACTTCCTGAATCACTAACACAAATTATACTCGAAAATCGAACTGAGGTTAAAAGCAAAGGTATTTACCGTCTCAGCTTGCCTGGACCTTGTCGCTGGACTTCCTCGATGAACGATGAAGAGTACTTTTGAACTCCGGACAAAATCACGTCTTCCTTCCGTTATTTCAGCGTCCTCGGCGAGGACAATATCCTATTTCTTTCAGAATATAACTGCTTAATGTCCCGATCGTCAACTCGACCGCCACGTCCTTAATGTCCAATCTTAACCACCATGTCCTTAAAACTGTCCTCAAACTTCACGTCCTCTAATAACTATCCTCACCATTTATGGGACTTCATCCTGGTAATATCAAATTTTGATGTGATAGGCAGTCAAGTTTGAATTTTCACATCTTATTACCTGAGGAAGTCTTAAATATGGTGGGAAAACGTCGATTCAACTAAATAAAAACTTTGTATCTGGTCGTTAATTTATTTTATTTAACTATTGGAAAAAACAGATGTTAATGGATTTAATAAATATTAATATTGTTTGTTGACAAATACGCTTGATTTGATTTTATTTATCACCGCCCACTTACAGTGCTGCCAACATCCTACAGAAACACAGTTCGTTAAATTACTTACAATTTAGTCTCAACTGGAAAGATTGTAAGAATCTACAAACCTAAGTAAAGCAACCGATAGGGTGATTTTCTGTTTGCCTTCCCATAGAATTTGATTGTGTTGATCATAGGGTTTCATTATTCAAGTAATCCGTTTCATGGTTCTCCTGCTACCTTTTTCTTCTTTTTTTAAAAAAAGTGTATTACTAAAGGTGGTCATAATTATTTCGATTGAGGTCAAATATACATGGGGTTTCCTCAAGGGTAATTTCAATTTATTGACAAAGTACCGGGCAGTTACTCAAATATCCGACTGATTGTAATAATCATATTTTGAGCAAAACATTATCAATGATAGATGCGAACAGCACTGAACAATTAGTTTAGTATCTCGTGCATGAAAAATATTAACGAAAATAGTATATAGGAGAATGGAACATCAAATAGAATGTCAGTTAGGAGAAGATCAGTTTGGTTTGAGGAAGAATATACAGACAAGAGAAGCAATATCGACTTTTCGATTAATTTTAGGAGACAGGATACGAAAAAACCGGCCTACGTTCATGGCATTTGTAGATTTATAAAAAGCGTTTGGTTAAGTGAACTGGAGCACACTATTAAGGACTTTGAAGAGGACTGGAATAAAATATCGAGAAAGGCTAATCCATAACCTCTACAGAAGACAGGCAGCAATAATTAGAATAGAAGAGCAAGAAAAGAAAGCAGAAATCAAGAAAGGAATAAGCCAAGGATGCAATCTGTCGCCCATGCTGTTTAACTTATATAGAACAGGTGATGAATAAAGTTAACAAGGAATATGGAAAAGGAATAACACAGCAAGAAGAAGAAATAAAGACCTTACGCTTTGCCGACGATATTGTAGTATTAGGGAAGTCAGATGAAGACTTGGAAACCATAATAAATGGCATGAACGTAGTCCTGGAGAAAGAGTTCAATATGAGGATTAATAGAGAGAAAATCAAGGTAATGGAGTGTAGTATGGGAAACAGTGGAATAACAAAGGCTGGTAGATTAGGAAGTGATATTTTGACGGAAGTTAAGTAATTCTGCTACTTGGGAAGCGTAATAACTAGGGATGGTAGAAGTATAGTAGACATAAAGAGTAGGATGTCGTAGGCAAGGGAAGTTTTCGCGAAAAATAAGAATTAACGTACGGGTGAATATTAAGGAATCGGTGCTAAATATGTTCGTATGGGTGCGAAACGTGGACTATAGGAGTGGGGACAGGGAAAAGAATAGAAGCCTTTGAAATGTGGTGCTATAGGCGAATGCTGAAAATCAGAATTAGAACGAGGAAGTTCTAAACAGAATAAGGGAAAAGCGAACAATATGGAGGACGTTGACTAAGAGAAGGGATAGATTAATAGGCACCTTTTTAAGACAGAAGGGTCTTGTAAAACTAGCATTAGAGGGAAGTGTGTGAGGTAAGAACAGAAGATGGAGGCCAAGGATGGAGTCGGCTTAAGAGATTAGGGAGGATGTGTGTTGTGCTAGTTATGAAAATGCTTGCGCAAGATAGGTTTCCGTAGAAGGTTGCATAAGACACAGTTTTAGGACTGAATACCAAGACAACAATTCACGTAACATGATGTTGCTTGTGCTAGTTATAATAAACTGGAAAGGCTTGTGTAAGATAGGTTACCATGGAGGGTTGCGTAAGACACAGTCTTAGGTATGAATAACACAACAAAAACAACACGTCTCACAAAAATTAAGGGAAACAGTGATTTTATTTTCCAAGGGTAAACTGTTTGCAAAGGACAACGATGTTTTTAAAAAGAAAGAACACACAGCCTAAGAACGACAAGTTTCCAATCTACAGTTTTAATCACCCGTCAAATTTGTTTTCACGTTCTGGCTTATCGTTTAATTTTTTTAAAATAATATTTGTATGTAATTTAATACAATTTTGTATTAAGTATAATAATCAATGGTAGAATAAGTATAAATGAATTTTTCAGTGAATTAAAAGGATATATGGGAAATAAAGTGTACGTAGATCCGGGATCCTTTCTCTAGACCTTCCGCTTAAATAGTTGTAGGCGTTGCAGCGGCTAGACAGAGAATTAAGGCCGTTCACATCGTGGTCGCGACGCCCTCTACCTGCTCGTTCGTGGCCTCCGATGACGACCTGCAGACAAACACTGACAAATAATATTAATAATATTAAAATATTCAGGGTTGCAAATAAAATTTATAAGGCCACGCAGCCAGCGGGGGGCTTCAAGGGAGAAATATCAGCTCAGCACGTCCACGTTTCCTGCAGGATCAGTTGGATTTGCTGCTGATAGGAAGGATGTAGGGACAAGAGAAGCAATATTAACTTTGAGAATAATTTTAGAAGACAGGATAGTAAAAAATCGGCCTACGTTTATGCCATTTGCAGGTTTAAAAAAAGCGTTTGATAAAGTGAAATGGAAACCACATTATTAAGGATTTTGAAGAGCACTGGAATAAAACAACGAGAAAGGAGGCTCATACATAGGCTCTACAGAAGAAGACAGGCAGCAGTAATTGGAATAGAAGATCAAGAAAACAAAACCTTAATCGAGAAAGGTGTAAGACAAGGATACAATCCGTCGCCCATGCTGTTTAAGTTAAATATAGAATAGGCGATGAAGAAAGTTAAAACGGAATATGGAAAATGAATTATACTGCAAGGACACGAAATAAAAACCTTACTCTTTGCCAACGGTATTGTAGTATTAAGGGAATCATAAGAACACTTGGAAATAAAAATAAATGGCATGAACGTAGTCCTAGAGAAGGCGTTCAATATGAGGATTAATAGAGGGAAAAACAATGTAATGGACTGCAGTCTGGAATAACAAACGGTGTTAGATTGGGAAGGGATATTTTGAGGGAAGTTAACGAATTCTGCTACTTATGGAGCATAATAACTAGGGATGGTAGAAGTACAGTAGACAAAAGGGTAGGATAGAACAGGCAAGGAAGGCTTTGGAGAAAAAGGGGGATTTACTTACGGCTAATATAAGTCTGAATATTAGGAAATCGTTGCTAAAAATTTTCGTATGGAGCGTGGCGTTATATAGGTGCGAAACGTGGACGATAGGAGTTGGGGAAAGGAAAATAATAGGAGCCTTTGAAATGTGGTGCTAGAGGCGAATGCTGAAAATCAAATGGATGGATAGAAACACAAACGAGGAAGTTCTAAATACATTAGGGGAAAAGCGAACAATATGAAGGACGTTGACGAAGAGAAGGGATAGATTAATAGGCCACGTTTTAAGGCATAAATTTGGCATTAGATGGAAGTGTGTGGGGTAAGAACAGAAGAGGGGGGCCAAGGATAAAATATGCTAAGCAGATTAGGGAGGATGTGTTGAGTTGTGCTAGTTAAGAGGAAATGAAAAGGCTAGCGCAAAATAGGTTAGCATGGATGGTTTACTTCAGACCAGTCTTAGGACTGAATACCACAACAACAACAGAAAAGTTAGACGCTATTTATCTCTAGTTTTACTTTCCAAAGTTGACCCTCAACGGTTTTCATTTACAGCAATTCCTGTTTTCATGAAAAGACTAAATGCTCGACCGGACCATGGACTCGAACCCAGGACCTCCCGATATCGTGCAATCAATCTGGGTTTCAGTAGTGTGATGGATTAAATATTTGGTACTAAGAGTTTTGCGCCTAGTTAAATATCATCGGTGGAGATGCGTTTGTCTTTGGAGTCGATTTCTTAAAGGGAAGAGGAACATCGCTGGCTGATTGTAAATAGATACCGGAAACAGTGTGAATTGTATTGGAAGGTTTTGTTTGAAGGAAATATATTTTGGAATCAACTGGAAATGTCGGTATTTCATTTATCATTAAAAGTAATATGTCAGTAATTAAATAATTATTTAGTCACTGCTAATGGAAGATATTCTTGTGGGAGCCAGTGGAATTCGACCTCATTGCAGAACGAGAGACGACTTCAATTACACCACACGCTACGTCATCACTACAGCTAATCGAGACGCACACTCTGCTACATCGCTGACTACTTAGCTTATCTCTGCACTTCGGGAGAAGACCAAGAAGAGAAAACGTCACGCAGCAGCAAAACCAATACACACTAGCGTTCCTTTGTATTATATAATTTTCTTAGCTAGTAACACGCAACACAGTCGTTCTCATTTCTTCAACGCTAACGCTTTGCATCATTAATCGTGATCGCATCTAAGCGCAATATCGCTTAGCCAATATTATTCACTATACCTATTACAAGTTTAATAAAGCATATCTCGCTTATTCGTCATATTCGATCACAAATAATATTTATTTATTTTTCCCCCTCCACATGAACGGAGTCGTGCCGTCACACACTCCGTAAAATATTCCAAGATTTTGAAGCAAAGTAGTAGTTTTTCAATTAATCTGGTAGTCGTTACTTTGTCACAAATTAATACTTACTATTGCAGGTTGGTAATTAATTATCCGCGCGTTGTGCAAGAAACGTCCTAGATTGGTGAACACGTCACAGGCCCGTGACGTCACCGCCAAGGGAAGCCAACCATATTTGGCAAATATAAAAAAAATAGGTACTGTAACATCTATCTTTTTTTGTTTCGTTCCTTTGGTGTTTTTGGCAAAGAAACCTGTAATGAACAGATACATCTATTATTATTATTATTATTACTAGCTGCTATTTGCCCGGTGGCAGTTATATATACAAAGAAAACACAAATACAAAAAGTTTAGACTAAGGAAGAATTGTGAAGTGTAGATTTTGATCTGACAAAGAAAAGAAAGGAGTCACACAAAAATCACTTCACTGCACTTCACTATTATCACTTCACTGATTCTAAAAAAAATACTACTCACTTAAGTTTTCTTAGCCAATTCCTAAACTGATTTACGCTACCCGGAAAAGTCGTCAGTATTTCTGCAGGAGGCAAGGAAGGAATTCCAATCGCGTATTGACTGACCTATTTACAAATGAAAAATTTTCCTACGTCTGTGCGTTGCCCTTTTTCTTTAATTTTGAACGAGTGGTCATTTTTAGAAATATAATTTGGCGCCGTAAGATGGTTTGTTATTTCTTTCCAGGCCCTGTGGTTCACCCTTATAAGCTTTATATATTGCGCACAACCTCGCATGTTTCCTTCTATTACTGAGACCTTCTAAATTCTCGTGAGGATTGTTCGCGAATCACCTGACCCCCAAACATCTTTTCAGCCCGTTTTTGTATTTTTTTCCAACGCTAGAGTGTGTTCATTTCGATATGGATCCCAGCACGTTACCCCATATTCTAAAATTGGCCTGACCAGCCCTGTTTTGTAAGCAGAAATCTTGGTTTTTCTCGTGCTTTTCCTCAAGACCCTGTTTACAAAGTGAAGCAGCAGCAGCGCCTTTACCTCGCTCACCTCATTACCCCAATTTAAATCTTTACTAATCGTGATCCCAAGATATTTACAGTTATTTGACTCCGTTACAACTTCGTTCCCCATTTTATATCTAGTGGGAGGGACATTTCTCTTTTTTGTAAAAACGACTGCCTTACTCTTCGTTGCATTTATTTGCATTTTATTTCTAACTGACCATTGGTAAATTTTGTCCAAATCAGTCTGCAGAATCTGTGCATCCTCAACGTTTACGATTTCCCTATAAACCATACAATCATGGGCAAAAAGTTTGAACCTGCTCGGGCTTTGGCGGCGGAATCAAAACAAAGGAGACAGCGGTTGACACTTGGGCTATTAAACCTAGACTCGGCGTCTCGGCTCGAGAGTTTCCCAAAATTGTGTGAGAATCGGCGACCCCAAGTGTAACCATGGCTATTATTGGAGCAGATCCATCCCTGTCACCTTGGTGATAGATGTCGCAGAAGTAGGGGAAGAAGTTTTTAAGAGGCAGGGCGGAGGCATTTTTGAAGAGATTGGTGGTAGAGAAAGAGAGAATTAGAGAGATGTTGGGATTGAGCAGATTGGTGGAGAGAAAGATTAGTAGAGAGTGAATTAGAGAGATGTTGAGATTGAGCAGATTGGTAGAGAGACAGATTGGTGGCGAGTGAATTAGAGAGATTGGTGGTTTGAGAGCGGTGAGATGGAATTTTGAGACGGATTTTGGAGGAGATTGTTGCAGTAGCGGTGACGATATGGAGAAATGACGAGGAAGGAGCTGGAACCTGCACTAAGACGATTAGGTAAACTACTGCATCTGTTACTCTTTGTAATTTTGTTTTTTTGCCAGATCCGAGTGGTTTAGAGTAATAAAATATCTGTTCTATGAGAAAGTACGACCCTGACATGAGTCTTAAAATTGTTAGTGTTTAAGTAATTAATATAAATCATTTTGGATGAAGTCTTCTCGGGACTTCATCCAACAACTACACCGGGAGATCCTCAGATCATCAATAAATAATTTTGTAAATATATGTGTAGCTATTTTTGAAAATAAGTGCCGGCGTAATTATTGAAACTATTAAAAATTCGTAATTATTATTGTAAATATGTCTGTTTTTGTCAATGTAAATTGTTTTGTTGATATTATCATAAAATCTTATCATTTTTTTAAATTATTAAAATTAGTATCCCCCGAAATATTCATTATAAACCTTTGGTGCTGAAGTGTGTGTGTATTACAGAGGTGCCGAAGCCATTGGTTTTTTTTTACTATTGCAAACTTTTATCGGAAGATATTAGAGTTTTGCCATTGTGTGAGAGTTCCTTTTGTGTTTCACGTAGCTGGGCGGAAGGACTCCGTGTCAGTTGCTCCAGTGGTGAGATTTTCATTGCGATCATTTTAAGATCCCCCGTCCTCGTCCTCTTGTCAGATGCTACGGTATTTTTATTCGACCTCCCCTGTAAGGTGGAGGAGGAGGAGGCGAGGCGCCGCCGCCGTCAAGGCTGCCAACTGAGGAGAATTCGTGGAATCCTAAACCAGGTCTGGCGCAAGCGCGAGTCATTAACATAATCCCATTCATCCGAGGGGCCGCTTTCACCTTCTCGTTCCTTTTATCAGTTCCAGTTATCCGTCTATATCGGTCCCGTGGCTCATCGGCAATGGCAAACGTTCATGGCTGAAGCCAGGTGCAAGGTGGTCGGTGAAGCCGTCAGCGACGCCCTTGGTTCAATTTGCCAACCTAAATACTGCCTAGAGGAACGGATCTACTAAAAACTCCGTGACTTCAATAATGTTTCAATCTAATCATCTATGATCCCTTTTACCATTGACTAATTAGAGTGGTAGATGACGACGACACAAGCCAACAGAAATCCTATGCACTATATCATCATTTTTATTTTACATTATTTCTTTCTGTCATACGTGTTTTGCCACCTCCCGTGGTGCAGTGGCTAGCCTCTAGTTGCTGCCTCATAAATCAGAGGTCCTGGCTTCCAATCCTGGCACGGGCTTGGATGTTTGTGTCGTCATGGACCGGGATTAAGGCTGCTGGGGAACTGATACACTGACCACGTGTCGTCACCCCCAAATTCGGACTGTATCACGCCAGATGACAGTCCGCAGCCGCCTCGGTAGGTCTAGGCCCTCAAGGGGGTTGTTGAAGAAGAAGAAGAAGTCATACGGATTTTAAAATAGTCACACAATAGATTACAGAATGATCATTTACAAGAACTATAAATTTATGGAGCTTTAGTCCTTACAGACATATTCATCCGTTCACGTAACACGTCTGACGAAAGCTGCCCCAAATTTTTTTTAGTTTCTTATGATCATTCTGTAATTTACTATGTGACTATTTTTCTTTGTGTTTGTTGATCTACTGAGTCTGATGCAACCCTCAATCGTAACATAATCTGCGATTTTTTTCCACACATCCTCCCTAATCTGCTTAGCGTATTCCATCCTTGCCTCCGTCCTCTGTTCACTTCCCTCTAATGCTAATTTTACAAGACCCCGTCATATCTTAAAAACGTGTCCTATTAATCTGTCCCTTCTCTTGGTCAACGTCGTCCATATTGTTCGCTCTTCCCCTATTCAGCTTAGAACTTCCTCGTTAGTGATTCTGTCCACCCATCTCATTCTCCTATAAAACCACATTTCAAAACCTTCTATTCTTTTCCTTTCTGCAACTCCTAATATTCATACTTAAGTTACCCGTAAGTAAATTTCTCTTATTTGCGAATTTTCCTTGCCTATGCTATTCTAGTTATTACGTTTCCTAAGTAGCAGAATTCCTAAACTTTCTTCAAAATATCCTTTTCCAGTCTAACAGGCTTTGTTATTCCACTGTTTCCCATACTACACTCCTTCTCCTTGGTTTTCTCTCTTTTATTCCTCAGGTTGTACTCTTTCTCGCAGAATTACGTTCATGCCATTTATTATGTTTTTCAAGTCTGCTTCCGACTCCCCTAATACCACAATATCATTAAAAAAACCTTAGGGGTTTTATTTCTTCTCCTTTTTCTTCATCGCCTGTTCTATATATAAGTTAAAGAGCATGAGCGACAGACTGCATCTTTTTCTTACTCCTTTCTTGATTTCTGCTTCCTTTTCTTTATCTTCAATTCTAATTACTGCTGACTGGTATCTGTAGAGGTTATTGTCTAAGCCTTCTTTCTCGATATTTTATTCCAGTCCTCTTCAAAATCTTTAAGTGTGTTCCAGTTCACATTATCAAACGGTTTTTTTCTAAAACTACAAATGCCACGAAATGTTGGCCGATTTTTTTCCTTATCCTGTTTTCTAAAATTAGACGCAAAGTCCCTGTCTTGTCTTGTAAAATTAGCATTAGAGGGAAGTGGGGAAAAGAGGGAGGCCAAGGATGGAATATGGTGAGCATTTAGGGAGGATCTGGCCCGTGGTATTTGTCTGGAAAAGAAAAGGCTTGCCCAGAATTGAGGGTTGCATCAGACCAGTCTTAGGACTGAATAGAATAACAAAAAGGTAAATAATTCAATTGGATCACGTTCAGGAAAGAATAGATTAACTACTATCTATATCTGTTTAATTGGCTTGACCGACGTTACAGCTTTTTGTGAGCCTTCAGGGTTCATAGGTATTTGGAGCCAGCTTTAGGTTAACACTTCTCTTGGTGAAAGTCCTCCATATTGTTCTCTGTTCTCTTATTCGGCGTAGAACCTCCTGGTTAATTACTCTACCCACCACATTTCAAAGGTTTCTATTCTTTATATATCTGCGATTCCTATCGTCCACGTTTCGCACCCATATAACGCCACTTTCCGTACGAACATTTTCCTAATATTAATATTTATATTATTTCCCTGTGCCATCCTACTCTAGATATTATGTTGCCCAAGGAGAAAAATTCCTTAACTTCCTTCAAAATATTCGTTCCCAATCTAACGCCTTTTGTCATTCCACTGTTGGCCCCGTACTACACTCCATCACCTTGGTTTTCCCTCTGTTAATTCTCATGTATTCTTCCTCCGGGACCACGTTCGTGCCATTTACTTTTCCTTCTTTGTCTTGTTCCATTTGCTTTAACCTTTACGGGGACCGTAGTTAACCTACGGCTGCCATGGTCAATATTAATATCCCACCTTTGTATACTGTTGAAGGGGAAATGCCGCCACCCTCACGTAGCCTGTAACTATGACTACTCGTATTCCTTTACTGAGAGTAGAGTCGACTTTGCTGTAGGATTGTTAGTCATGGACCCGAGTTTCTCCCACACGCCCAAATATGCTCGCTGGGAAACACTTGTCTGTCCGTCTCAAAGGTTCTCAGAATGAATATGGAACCTTGGGCAATGTGACTAACCAGAAAACCTTCAGTATTTCCAGGCGGGTTCCGCACCTGACAGACACGTCGTGAACGAACGCCATTGTGCGCCCGCACAACCTCGAAGGCGCGACAAAGGGGGCAGATCTGTGGCGGGAATAACGGTGAACAACAACACACTACCACGGGTTAGACACAGAGAGAGTCGATGCCCTCAGTCAAGGGAACAACCTTCCTGCACCTCCCTTCCTGCTTTCTCTCAGATTCACCCACGCTCTAACCCGCCTGTGCCAGTTGGTTTTCTATTACTTTGTTTGCTTGTACAATATTTGTGCTAAAATAACCATAAATTACACCTGATGATTACCTAAATCAGGGACGAAACGTTGTGTAATTTGTAACATGAAAAGTTACACTTAACAATGCAGGCCAGCTTGCGAGTTGCAATTGTTGAGGAACGACGCAGCCCGGGCCAACAATGTAGTCTGGCGAGACTTTAGAGAGTCGTCATGGGGTAGTGGAAGGAGCAGGTTGTGTCGGCGGGACGACGAGAGAGAGAATGACCACGCCCTGCAGATATAATTTTTTCTCATGCTCTGATTAGAATTAAAACTACTAAAATCCATTTTTGGTGTTTTTTATGAAAAATACCTGGCGCCCTAAAAGAATTATAAATCCTCGAATACGGAGGAACGCGGAATCCGCTACAAATTATATTTTCCTTATAAATAGCTTCAGTTGTATGGCGTGCAGTATGGAAACCAGTGGAATGACTAAGGATGTTAGATTGGGAAGGGAAATTTTGACGGACGTTAAGGAATTTTGCTACTTGGGAAGCGTAGGGATGGTAGAAGTATAGTCCTGTGGTGTAGTGGCTAGCCTCTAGTTGCTGCCTCACAACTCAGAGGTCCCGGGTTCGAATCCATGCATGGGCTTGGGTGTTCTGTGTCGTCATGGTCGCGAGGATCGGGATTAAGGCTGCTGGAGAATTGATACACTGACCACGTGTCACTCCCAAATTCCGAATGTGTCACGCCAGATGACAGTCCGCAGCCGCCTCGGTAGGCCTAGGCCCTCAAGAGGGCTGTTGAGCCATTGGAAGAAATATAAGACGTATAGTAGACATTGGAAAGCGTAATAACTAGGTATGGTAGAAGTACAGTAGACACAAAGAGCAGGATAGCACAGGCAAGGAAGGCTTTCCCGAAAAAGAGGGTAATATAAGTGTGAATATTAGGAAATGGTTAATAAAAATGTTCGTATGGAGCGTGGCGTTATATGGGTGCGAAACGTGGACAACCAGACATCTGGAAAGGAAAAGAGTACAAGCCTTTGAAATGTGGTGCTAAAGGAGAATGAGATGGGTGGATAGAATCACAAACGAGGAAGTTGTAAACAGAATAGGGGAAGAGGGATCAATATGGAGGGCTTTGAAGGGATAGATTAATAGGCCATATTTTAAGACATGAGAGTCTTCTAAAATTAGCATTTTAGAAAAAGCAATAGAAGTATAGTAGACTTAAAGGAGCAGGATAGCACAGGTAAGGAAGGCTTTCGAGAAAAAGAGGAATTTACTTACGGGTAATATAAGGGTGAATATTAGAAAATCATTGCTAAAAATATTCGTGTGGAAGCGTGGCATTATATGGGTGCGAAACGTGGACAGTAGGAGTTACAGGAAGGAAACGAATAGTTGAAATGTGGTGCTATAGGAGAATGAGATGGGTGGATAGAATCAGTAACGAGGAAATTCAAAGGAGAATAGGGGAAGTGCGAACAATATGGAGTACGTTGACCAAGAGAAGGGATAGATTAATAGGCCACGTTTTAAGACACTACGGTCTTGTAAAATTAGCATTAGAGGGATGTTTTGTGGGGTAAGAACAGAGGAGGAAGGTCAAGGATGGAATACCCTAAGCAGATTACGGCGGATGTGGGTTGTGGTAGTTATGAGGATATGAAGAGGCTTGCGCAAGATAGGTTAGCATGGAGGGTTGCATCAGACCAGTCTTAGGTCTGAGTACCACAACAACAACAAGAATTTACTTTTCTGACTTCTAACCATTTATTGCATTTTATTTAATTAAAAATAATGTCGAGTTTCTTTTGAATTAGGTCGGACATTTTCCAGACTGATCTTGGCAGGACAAAGAGGGAACAGAACGGCTTTGCGATTCCCTATTGCATCAAACATGAAGACTTTTACATGATCTGAAACTGAATATTCGTATAGAAATCTATTTTATGTAATACACAGACAAAAGTATTTGATTAAAAGTACTTATGTAATATTTTCTGTATTTGGACTTGAACTTGTTGTCCGTAAATTAATACCAGTTATTCAAATAAGACGTTTTCACCGTTACGAGAAAATTGAGGTGTTAAATGGAAATAAATACCTACCTGGCCTCGTGCAACTGCTAGATATTTACATTAGACCAGATGCACTGCACGTGATGTATATTCATCGACTTACCTCAGTTAAATAATAAACTCGAACCTTAAGTAATCGTTTACGATTTTCCTTTCTTCTTGTTTTTTTTTGTTGTTCTTTTTTGCCTCATCACAGAAATAGTAACTCCAGATTTAAGAACCCTTTATTCATAATATCCCACAGGGATCAGTATTAGGGCCATTATTATTCCTTATATATAAACGATCTTCCTAATACCATAGATTCAACTTCTTAAGCTATCCTCTTTGCAGATGATACTAGTGTAATAGTAAAAAGTAACAAAGACACACTAGAAGAGGCAAGTAACAATAATTTAACTAACCTGCTAACATGGTTTAATGCGAACGACGGACTAACAAATAACTGTGACAAAACACATTTCATGCAATTTCACACACTCAACACAACTTTACAATCTATAACACTTAAATACGACAGCAAAAATGTAAATGAAACTTCCTCTGTTAAATTCTTAGGTCTCTTAGTAAATAATAAATTAAATTGGACTGATCAGATTAATCAATTACTTAAGAAACTCAGCTCAGCTACATGTGATGCAATGTCCACCTTCAGTGATTTAAAAACAAGAAAATTAGTATACTTTGCATATTTTCATTCTATTTTATCATATGGTATTATATTTTGGGGCAACTCAGTAGCAGGCATAGATAAGATATTTATTAGTCAAAAACGTGTTATTAGAGCAATATGTGAGGCAGGTTTCCTCACCAACTTCTTGCAGAACTCTGTTCAAAAAGTTAGGCATTTTCACTTTGACGTGCCAATACATTTATTCATTGATGTTATTTTTAATCACAAATAGGCACTTATTTTTGAATAATACTGATATTCATCCCTTCAATACAAGGAACAAAAATAATCTGTATAAAAAATGTAAAACATTGTCAATTGCACAGACAGGAAGGTGTGCATATTCAGGATATCCATCTTCAACACGTGACTGCAGTCAGCACAGAATTAAACAGTTGTCCGATAATCAAGGTAAATTTAACACTGAATTACGCTCATTTTTGCTTAGCCACTCCTTCTATTCAATAAAGGAATTTATAGAAGAATCGGAGAAGAGTAATTAATTAATTAGTTTATAATACAAAAATTTGTTATAAGTATATTTTTCTTTTATACAATAAAATAATGTAATAAATGTACACCCTGACCCATTCCACATCCTTGAAGCTTAGCTTCTTTACAGGATCTACGGAATATGATTATTATTATTATTATAATCGTGGAAGGCCTTGGATGACAGATCATCCTCTAGAATTACAAAAAAAACGGCTACTTTTTCACTTGCGGCGCACCAAAGGGAACAGTAATCGGACCCTCATAGTTCAAACTGTTTCAGATAACCTTAAAACCACTGAACCAAAGTAATTGTTTTTAAGTATCTTAATTAAAATGAAGATTAATATGTCTCGATTAAATGTAGGTGAAATGTTCATTAAGCTGATTAATAAACATCTTTTCCTTGCTTTTAAATAGTTTTTTCTTCTAAATTTTCAGGTTACATTTACCTTTTTTTATCGTAGCTGTATTCTACATGAGCTTTTTTAAAATTTAAGAAAACAAAACCCCCCATATATATAGTATAATGTAGTGCTTGAAGTAACCGTAGATTGGGAATCAAAATTGGTTGCAGGTGAATAAATTTTTCAGCTATTCTTTTCTATATAAGTGAGACTGAAAATATCTTTAAACTTGAGCAGTTTTCTCGAATAAAAATGAAACCTAACGTTAGTAAATGTAGGTAAACGAAACAAATCGATTCATTTTCTTGAGGGGGTAAAAATGATGGACCCAAATACCTCGTGATTAATTACCAAAAAAAATGTTAGTGGTGGATGAGAGGAAAAGAATAGAAGTTTTCGAGATGTGGTGCTGTAAGAGAACGCTGAAAATCATGTTGGTAGATACAATCATTAGCCAGGACGTTCTAAGCAGAATAGGGGAAGAGAGAACAATATGGAGGACTTTGACCAAGAGATTAATAATTGAACATTTTTATCTTCCCTGATCTAAGATTGTATATTTCATTTAGATGTTCAGTTTTGATGTTTTGGGGGCCACCTTTGTTTTTGGGAAATATAGTTGTGTCATGAGTAAAGACGGCTTTTCCGAGTGTCCCTGATTAACTGTAAACGGGAAATGTCGATGACGCAGAGTTAAGGGGTCCAACACGCTACCCTGCGGTACACCAGACTCGGCCTATTTCTTAGACTCATACGTACGTTATGAAAAAGAATATTCTGGTTCTGCTGCTGTCTTCTGATCCTCTTTTTGTTTAACACTGCTCTCAATCCTCAGTTAAAAAAATAATTGTACACGAAGAACTATCTTACATGTGACAAATCTCTTTAATTTAACAGTGATTCGTTTCCTTGCTTTTAAAAATATATATTTTTTAATGAATTTACAGGTTACATTTACTTTTTTTATCGTAATTGTATTTTACATGATCTTTTTAAAATTTAAGAAACCATAATCCCCATCTAGAAATACAATGTTTAAAGGAACCGCAGACCGGTTATGAGGAAATCAAAATTGGTTTGCAGAGGAATCAATTCTTCACCTATTCTTGTCAAAATATTTTAGTAGTTTGTGCTAAGGTCGTTGATCTGTTAAATAAATAGACTTTGCTTAAAAACACACAATTTTTATTCAGGGAAAGTGCTCAACTTACAACAAAACTATTTTCACTCTCACTTATGAAATATTGGAACAATTAAACAATTAAAAAGGTGCCCATTAAATAGTTTTACTAAACGATCCTTCCCTCAATTAATGTAACATGTCTTTGGGTTCAATTTGGAGTGTCTGCCTAAATTTCAAAGATCATGTTGAATACTTTAACAATAAAATGGCTGAATAAAAGTAAATTTAATATCTAGGTTAGTGAAGAGACTATTTATAAGCAATGAAAAGTATTATTAATCAAATTAATTGGGAGTATTTGATTGAATATGATGTCATATAATTATAAAAATGGTGAATTACGACGAATACGATGAACTTTTAATAGAGGAATGAGAGTAGTGTTAGATGTAAATTGAGGCCAGTGTAAATTGGCACAGATGTGATTTGGGTTACTGCAGTGTTTTCAATAAATAGGTGGGGAAATTTATATTTACCTTAATATATTTGCAGAAAAATTAAATTAAGAAACCTGTTTAAATATTGTTGCACTGTCAAAATCTAGATACAGTAAACACTGAATTTACACTTTATATATTGAAATTAAACAAAAACTAAACTTCACTCAGACGGAAGTAGAAGAAAAGGAAGGCCCAAGGTAAGATGGATAGATGGTGTTTTGAAGGATCTACAAACCCTGAAAGTCAAAGCATGATGGATGGAAGCACAAGATAGAAACAGATGGGAGGCTATCATTAAGGAGGCTCAGGCTCACAAAGGGCTGTATCGCCGATCAATAAGAAGAAGATATATTGAAATGAAACAAATTGATTCCTTTCATTGAGGAGTAAAATGATGGGCCCAAATACCTCGTGATTAATGACAACAGAATTGTTAGTGATGGCAGACAGGAAAATAATAGAAGCTTCAGAAATGTGGTGCTGTAAGAGAACGCCGAAAATCACATGGGTGGATAGAATCACTAGCGAGGAAGTTCTAAGAAAAGTAGGGAAAGAGAGAACCATATGGAGGACTTTGACCAAGAGAAGGGATAGATTCATAGAGCACTTTTTAAGACGTGAGGGCATTAGAGGAAAGTGAACAGAAGAGGGAGGCCAAGGTTGGAATTGCCCAAGGAGATCTAAGGAGGATGTGGGATGTGAAAAGTCTTACGCAGTATATGTTAACATGAACACCACAACAAAAACAGTTAGCGGTGACCGCTGTGATATTTATGAACGGTTTTAATGGGTTCATTATTTAATAGGTATATTCTCAACGGTGCTCAGGGATAAATCATCACCGACACTCAGGAACCTTTTGAAGCCTTTGAGGAGGACCCTGCGTTGTTGGATTATGGAAACCTGAGGACTGGCGGTGCCATTTGATATCTTCAGTCCAGGGATCGTCGCTGAAGTCTCGGATACTATCACAACTAATGAAAAATTGTCTACCACTTACTATCAGTAATTCCATTAACAACTGACTTATTCAATCTTTTCCACCCACCTCGAATTTTACCTCCAGATCCAAATTACTCAGAAATTTATACAATACGACTTCATATTACACTTCTCCGAGTTACAAATACGAGGTTCACGTGTCTTTCTTCAAAGTCGTGAAACCTCACGCAACAGGTTATTTAACTTTTCCTGTGGGAAAGCTCAGACGTGTCAAAATGTTAAGATTCAAGCTTATGCTCCCGAAGGATTTAAATCCCTATCTGGCCAGTGGTGGCTTCTAATACCATTCTCAGATGGCTGCTCAAACGATATTTTTTTTCTGTCAGGCCCATAGTACCTGAAGTGCATTGACCCCACGGGTTCCGGATCGGGGAAAATTTAGTGTCACCATATTTTATGGAATTAAAACGAAATAAAACTCTTTATTAAATTATTCAGTTCAATATTCATCATTAGAAAATAAAATAAAGCGATTTATTAACTTTTATTTAAGAAATGAGAAAATTATTATTGCGCGAATATTTAATGTGGTTTGTGAGGATGAGTTTTGAAATTATCAAACAACATACATCAAACAATAAAAATCCGTATTCAAAAGTGGTATTGTGAAGTATAATTACGGTCAGTAGGGAAAATGGAGAAACAATGGGCATTTTGCATGTTGTTGGTGTAAAAAAATTATATGTAAAATAGGTTGGTCTAAAAGAAATGAGTGTAAAAAACTTGACAATCGACTGTTACCAATTAAATTAATCAGCTGAATATACTTTTATCTCAGAGTTTCACAACAGACTTTTAGTTTTCTTTTCATGCTCATTTCAAATAATCACTAATTAGTCTTAACGATCTGTTAAGCCGTTTAGTAAGGCTCCTTAGACACAAGTTCTAATTAGCCGCGGCACCTGGCTTATTAATAACCTTGAAATTATACAAAAGTGCGCATTAATTAACAGTGTATGTGCAATTAGCGATTATCTCACCGTAGTAAACGTCATAAAGGTTTCTTTAATTGCGTTGGATGTCGTTAAGAACATTTTGGGCTGTTCTGTTTTTCCTCGTCTGGAACTCTTTTCCCTCATGACCCGCGAAATGAAGGGATATTTTCGGGAAGACGTTTTTTCAATCCGTATTTGTGTAATTTTACAGTTCATATTCTGAATTAATTTTGTGACTTACTGCAGTTTATTTCTGTTATTATAGTTGCCCCTCTGAATAGAATAAATTATTCTCCATTCGTCTACGATGGTATTCGGAGTTTCACGTTTAATTATAAATGTTTTGGACCTTCAACGTTTGCTTAGTATGTATTTTTATCAATTAAAAATGTAAGCCTGTACAAATTGTACTTTAATAATTTAATTCAAAATTGCTGAGCAAGTTATATTTAAACGACATATTTCTTCTTTAAATGTATTATATTTAATCTAGAGTCCTTTAACCGTATCGTAGAATTAATATACAGATTCTTAGACTACATTTAAATCATTGTGCTGTATGAGGGGGAGAAAATTATCTTAAATACTGATTAAAAATCTTACATACATAGGGGTATTAAACAAGGAATACATTATTGAGGGAAAATTTGATAAAGAATTAGGGTTTCGGTGAAGTAATCTGATCTCCTTAACACAGGTTTAATACCGTGGGCGATCCCCCCTAAACGACCTGGATTGGAAAATTGGCAGCGTACCTCTTTACAGCTTCTATGTGGCTCCGTCTTCTTCAGCATCTGCAAATTCCAGGACAAGTCATCCGTTCCTACCGTCTGCTCTTAATGTCTACAGCGGAATGAATCTGCACAGCCTCACTGCTGTGTCCCACACCTCGATAAATCAATCTTTTGCACTCTATTTATCTATCCACGAAACCCCATTGGCCGAGGCCACCACGTAGAAATTTTAAAATATTGTTTGTTTCGTTGATGTTTGGTATTTCTGAGAATAACGCAGGTCAGTTCTGACAGCGTCCCATAGGCTTTCAGCCCCATTTCTCTGCCGTCTTCGAGGCGCCAATTAACTTTATAATCCTTTGCTAAGTTTTACATTACAACTTAATAAAATAAATATCGCACTAGAGTGCTGATTTGAGTTATTACACCTTTTATGATTAAATTACCTTCCTGTAATCTTGTAATGGATAGTTGATCAGTTGGTTTTCTTTTTCTCTTCCAATTGCTCAGCAGCCCTCTTGAGGGCCTAGGCCTACCGAGGCGACTGCGGACTGTCATCTACGTGACACATTCCGAATGATCATATGGTTTTATTCAGTGTAAAATACTACCAATTCTTCTGGAAAAGAATAAGGGGAGGTAATGAATGAGTCAGAGAGATAGAGGGAGATAGGAGAGGAGTAGTAGTATCGCTGGAGGAGCAGCCAGTACACATAACATATACTATCTGAGATATAAAGGCTCCTGATGACGCCATAGCGTGGCGTATAAGTATAAAATCATATTCCATAAATCCTATAGAGAAGCACAAGCTTCAAGGATGTGGAACGAGTCAGAGATTTTACGTAGGTTGCTTTATTAATATTAGAATATACTGTAACTATTCATTAATTTTTAACTAATAATAAGATTTTCTTAAGTTCTATACAGAAGACATACAATTTGTACCTTATAAATATATATATATATTAAATTGATAAATATTTTTACGTCCTATACTAAAAAATTAGTGTTCTAATAATGTTCTTTCATAATTATAAATATCTACCCTATGATACATTCAGCTCCATAAATTCTTCAACAGAGTAGAAGGAGTGGCCTTAGTAAGAACTTAGTTAGTTCATATTTGAACTTGTTTGGATTTATTTTTAATTGTTTAATGGAGGTGGGAAGTTTATTAAATATGCTAATAGCATTGTAATGTACACCCTTTTGTATTACGGTTAGAGACTTCCCTTCCTTGTGTAAATTGTTTTTACTTCTGGTATCAAAGTCATGTATATCTGAAGAGGTTACTGTTATTAATAACAAATAACATGAGTGATTGGCAAGTGATTGTCAGTATTCCAGTTTTCTTGAAAAGTCCCCTACAAGATGTTTTTGGTGAGACCTGACATAATATTCTAACAGCCTTTTTTTGATGCATTGCCCCAGAATATTATACCATATGTCATTATAGAGTGGAAATATGCGAATTAAACTAATTTTCTTATGTTAGGATCACTACAACTTGACATAATTCTAAGAGCAAAGGCTGCCGAGCCTAATTTTCGTAGGAGAATATTAATATGAACCTTCCAGTTTAATTTATTCCAGTTTAATGTATTCGAGTGGTGGTATAAAACTCACCTTTCTCTCACTCTTATTCCGTGTAAATTTCTTATTACTTAAGAAGGACCTCAGATCAAAAGATTATGATGCACTTTTTCTAGGGTAGGATCCTTAAACCATATCCCGGGAGTCCTAGTCAACCCTTGGCTACCTTGCTCTATCTTCCGCACCCCCTCCCGTTTTAAATTCCCTCCCTATGCTATTTATTAAAGGGGAGTTGCCTGTTTCAGGATCACCCTCATGTAGCCTGTTAAATCCCCTCCCCTTCAAAGAAAAGAATATTTCCCGAAGGGAAAATCCTTTCGTGTGGCGCCTATAAATAGTGGCAGAAGAGAACGATAAGAGGATTTGCAAAGAATTGGCGACTGCGAATTTACGTGAGAAATAAATTCATTCATTCAAAAAAATGTAATTCATAATTTAACCTTGAGATATATATTAGTTTGTATGTAGTACAACGCGTTGGTCATGGTCAAGCGATTACTGTGGAATGAAACACTGCAGCTGACTGATATAATTAAATACCCGGAGCAACGCCCAGCACATAAATATTATTCATAATAATAACAGGTGGAGTGTTATGTTTGTAGAGGTTGGAAAAAATTTCGTCCTCTGAGTTTTTTTTGCAAATTATTCCGGTCAGGTTTCACCAATCTTTCTCTTGGTTCTTTACAATCCAAGCGCAAATATTTTTCCTGTTTGATTTTCCCTACATTTTTTCCATCCTTTACTGTAACTCGTGAATTGTGATATTACATTTCTTCGAATATTAATTTGTATTTTATTTAATTGTGATTTAATTTGATTTGGGCGCAAGTGGCGTAAATTCAGATTTGAAATGAACTTCAGTTTCTTTCGACAGTTGAAAATGATAAAAATATAAGAATAACATGTAATTATTTAATATATCAAATAATTGGATCTACTGATGAATAAAACAATGTGTTTGCTTAAGGCTACCTTTTCATTGATTGCGGACGGATCACTGCGTGAGACAGGAATAAATACAATTCCCTCGTTTCGCGTAAAAGCAGTTTGAGACGACTAACAGATCACATTTCCTTGTCTGTTGCTGCGTCGGAACGTGTCATGGCGGGAAGTCTTCCAGGAACTGAGCCGCCTTGTCGTCAACCCGCAGGATTTTTGTGACTCGCGTTGCAGTCCTCTAAGTTGGAACATAGGAATAACTACGTTATGATTTTCTTCAATTTTTCGGCTACTTGTACCCTGCAGTAGATACATCCTGGCCTACTATTTCGTTCACTGTCAGATTCCTCTTCACTGTATCAGCTCTGAAGTAACTTCAATGCTTCGGACGAAACTAAATTTCCTTCGACGTCGGCCGTGATCTCTCTCCCCCTCCCCCACCCCTCCCTCTCCCTCCACCCTCACTCTCTCAGGATCAGACGATTTTCTCCCCCTCGACGATTGCCTGATAACAGCCTTTTTGCGTCTCATCCTTCCCAAAAGTGGAAGGCTACACTGTTGACAAAACTCGTCCTATTGTTACCTTCCTATCACTCCGCAAGGAGTCACTCCTTGAGGGCGATCTTCTGAATTTCCAACTCTTCATAAGTAGAAAAATGTTTCTCCTTTTCTGTCTCCTGTAGGTTCTACAGCACTTAGGCCAAGGATGTTGTGGTATTCAGTCCTAAGACTGGTCTGAAGTAAACCATCCATGCTAACCTATCTAGCGCAAGACTTTCCATGTCTCCATAACTATCACATCCCACGTCGTCCCAAATCTGCTTAGCGTATTCCAACCTTCCCTCCCTACACATTTCCCTCTAATGTTAATTTTACAAGACCCTTATGTCTTGAAACGTGGCGTATTAATCTATCCCTTCTCTTGGTAAACGTCCTCCATATTGTTCGCTTTTCCCGTATTCTTTTTAGAACTTCCTCGTTAGTTACTCTATCCACCCATCTCATTCTCCTATAGCACCACATTTCAAAGGCTTCAATTCTTTTCCTTTCCCCAACTCCTATCGTCCACGTTTCGCACCCATATAACGCCACGCTCCATACGAATATTTTTGGCAATGATTTCCTGATATTCACACTGATATTGCCCGAAAGTAAATCCCTCTTTTTCGCGAAAGCCTTCCTTGCCTGTGCTGTCCTACTCTTTATGTCTACTATACTTCTACCATCCCTAGTTATTACGCTTCCCTAGTAGCAGAATTCCTTAACTTTATTCAAAATATCCCTTGCCAATCTAACAGCCTTTGTTATTCCACTGTTTCCCATACTACACTCCATTACCTTCGTTTTCCCTCTATTAATCATTATATTGAACTCTTTCAGCAGGACGTCGTTCACGCCATTTATTATTCCAAGTGTTCTTCTGACTTCCCTAATAACATAATATCATCGGCAAAACGTAGGGTTTTTATTTGTTATCCTTGAAATATAATTCATTTTCCATATTCCGTTTTAACTCTCTTCATCGCCTCTTCTATATATAAGTTAAAGAACTTGGGCAACAGACTGCATCCTTGTCTTACTCCTTTCTTGATTACAGCTTTCTTTTCTTGATCTTCTATTCTCATTACTACTGCCTGTCTTCTGTGGTTATGGATAAGCCTCCTTTCTTGATATTTTATCTAATCGATGTTTGGTTAAGGGATACTTTTTTCCGAAAAGAATAGAAGCCTTTGAAATGTGGTGCTATAGGAGAATGCTGAAAATCAGGTGGGTGGATAGAATCACAAACGAGGAAGAGCGAACAATATGGAGGACGTTGACTAGGAGAAGGGATAGATTATTAGGCCACGTTTTAATACACGGGGGTCTTATAAAAGTATCATTAGAAGGAAGTATGTGGGAAAAGAAGAGAAGAAGGAGGCCAAGGATGGAATACTCTAAGCAGAGTAGGGAGGATGTGGTTGCTATGTCACTGCAGCTTTTTCTCTTTTCTTCTCGTTAGTGATCACGGAACGAGTAATCGTAACAGAGAAAAAAAATGTTTTCAAGCTATTAAATTAATTAAGACAGAACGTATTGCAGTTAAATGAGGATTAGTTTTTTTCCCCTCATCCATTTATTACGTGTGTTTGTCGTTTTTGTCGTCACCTGATAACGACGCTTTGCCTTTCTCTCGACCTTCACGTTTCTCTCAGGCTGGTAGGTCGCTTCTCATCTGGAGGAAATGAAAGGTTCACTACATATGTAAATGTTTATCGAAAGAAGCGAAGACGGCAAAAAATCATTAAGATGGCTGCTTTACACGCAACACAAAAAATTATAATTGATCCTTAATAAAGTTTAAAATAAAGGGAACAAGCGATAAATACTATAATCTTAATGTAAATTATTATTTATAGCACATTAGATACACCTTGGTGGAAAAGAGAATTCAAGACAAAAAAAGGTTTTGTTTATTTTTGGTGGCACAGAGATTGCAATAACATAGAGAGGGAATTGATAAGAAAGGGGTTGTTAGGGTAACAGGATGGCAGACATTTTATAAATATGTCGATCAACGACGTTTATGCACATTTTTCTTTTTTACCTTTCTGGGGTAACAGAGTATATATAAATATTTACTCAGTACAAATTTAAAAGTATGATTTCTGTTACACAGCATGATTAGTAAACATTAATAATAAACCAGGTAACCAAATAATAATAATTTCAAAGAGTGAAAAAATAAAATGTATCCGTTAGAAATTAGAATAATATTTATTGTCATAATTAGTGCAACTTGCGAAAATAATAATATAGTTACAAAATACTGAAAAACGTATAGGGAGAGGTAGAATAATAAAGTGGTGATAATATGAAGAGGTTGCGAGGTCAGATTCCTCGTCGTGCAGCTCCAGGAAGTGACAGACGTTTCCGTTGTTCATGCATGTGTGTGCCTGCGTGTCGTGTTTTCAGTTATTTTTTTCTACTGCACATTTTTGTTTGTTAAGAAGAGAAGATGGAAGGTGAAGGATGGAATGCGCTAGGATGTTGGGTAATGAGAAGGCTTGCGCAAGATAGGTTAGTTTGTGAGGGTTGCAGCAGACCAGTCTTAGGACTGAATACCACAACAACAGCAACTGTTTGCGCTTGTCTGCGCATCAGGGTTTTGGACTTGTCGCATTCTAATTAGTTTAGATGAAGAAAACGCTCTGCGTTACCGTTAACTGTGCGTGATAAAATGTAGTTCTTCTCTGCTCTATGATGAAGGAAATGCCTCGTGCTGGAGGTATTTTGAGGGTAACGTTACGTTCGCGGAAGTGCGCCGTGGTAAGTCCTTGGGGTTGAAATCCGGGTCTGGCCACTTGACGCGCTCTGGAATTCCTCCGGCGCTGACAGCCGCTGGTGGGCGGGCTGTGACGTCACCGAGGTCACTACTACGCCTTCCTTCCTCCCTTCCTTACTTCCACTATTCGCCTCTAATCCACGAGTTACTCAAAATTATGCCCCTGTGACGTCATGGGCCGCGGCTGGGAAAGTGAGTAAGTTAGAAGGCTACGGTGCGGTCAGATCAGATCTCACTTATTAATTGGCCGTCACCTGTCGTACAAAGGAAATACGTCACGTCACCACGAACGGCGAGGAATGTGATACAGCAGCAACAGTGGCGTGGAACGGAAATACAATCAATAAAGAAACTGGATGATTACCTATCAGGATGAAAATCAGAGAACGTTAGTTATGGCGTCTTGCACGTTAAAAAAACGGGGGAGGGGGGAAGGAATATCAGACAAACTGCATTTTAAAGACCACTAAGAGACATGTCATGTCTCCATATTCAACAGTAATTAAAAGAAAAGAAAGTAGAAATCAAGAAATGAGTTAGACAAGAATGCCGTTTAACTTATATATAGAACGGGAGATGAAGAGAGTTAAAACGGGATATGTAAAAGGAGTCATACTGCAATTAGAAAAAATAAAACCCTACGAAGATATTGTAGTATTAGGGAAACCAGAAAAAGAATTGGAAACCATATTAAATGGTAACAACGTGGTTCCAGAGAAAAGAGTACTACATGAGGAATAATAGAGGGAAAACCAAGGTAATGCAGTGTAGTATGGGAAACAGTGGAATAACAAAGGCTGTTAGATTGGGAAGGGATATTTTGAAGGAGGTTAAGGAATTCTGCTGCTTGGGAAGCGTAATAACTAGAGTAGGATAGCACAGGCAAGGAAGGCTTTCGCGGAAAAGAGGAATTTACTTACAGGTAATATAGGAAATCGATTCTAAAAATGTTAGTACGGAGTGTTAACCAAAAAAAAAGTGCGTTGTATGACAATAGGGTGCTGCGGGAGTTTTCTCGCAGGCGCTTCAGCCTAGAGTGACTGCGGGGCTCACCTGATCATGTCGGGAATGCCTCGCACTCTCTCTGGGTATTTTTTATCAAAGTTCTCATATGCCGAGACACCTTCACCTATTTTAGGAGGTATATGTACTGGGGTCAAAGACCTTGGGCATATGGCAAGAGCTGTCCGCTGATCCCATTGGATCAGTCGGCCAACTGCCTCCTGAAACTGGTGGAGACACGGAGAAGGGAATGCTGCGTCCCCACAGCAAACTCGTCTCCCGTCATTCGGAAGGGCGTGAGAATAGTACCCAATGCCCGACCTACCTGATGCAGGTTTTCTAGGGTTTTCCCTGCATCTCTTTAGGTGAAACACCGGGTAGGATCCTTAAACCATAGCCCGGGGGCCCTAGTTAACCCTTGGCTACCTTGCTCTACCTTCCGCATCCCCCCTTTTCAATTCCCTTCCTATGCTATTAAAGGGGAGTTGCCTGTTTCAGGATCACCCTCATGTAGCCTGTTAACCAAAAAACGGGGACGATAGGAGTTGAGGAAAGGAAAAGAATTAAATCCTTTGAAATGAGGTGCTGTAGGAGAATGTGATGGGTGGATGGAATCACTAACGAGGAAATTGTAAACAGAATAGGGGAAGAGCGGACAATATGGAGGACGTTGACCAAGAGAAGGGATAGATTAATAGGCCACGTTTTGAGACACGAGGGTCTTGTAAAATTAGCATTAGAGGGAAGTGTGTGGGGTGAGAACAGAAGAGGGAGGCCAATGTTGGAATACGCAAAGAAGATTAGGGACCCTGCTGTATGTGGTAGCTATGTAGAAATAAAATTTATCCCCCAATTAAGGGATGAAATTTTATTTAAAATATTACAATTCATAATGTAACACAGTGACTCGCGTTACACCAAACTCGAGTATTTCCTTGCTATTTTCACACGACTCATTTCCACCCCCACCCTTCACATTCTGCAAGGGGTTGTAATTATGCACTAATATTGTCGGGAAAATACTATAAGAATTATTGACCGTAGGAATTTTTTTCCTCTCACATATGAGCCTTTATTACGTATAAAAATCCCGCTAATTTCAACCCCTTCCCTACCCCTAGAGGTTTGTTTCTGGTTCGCGAGGAATTATCAAAATTGTTCCGTTCGTTTAAAGTATTATGCATAAGTGTGTTTTACCCCGTCCCCTCCCCTCTGTTAGGGGAATGATCTGCAATTTAATTCGCATTCTAAATGTCAGAATCAAACTCAAAGACTCCCATAGCACCGATTTAGATACCAAACATGACTGTTTTATTTATGTTTGAAAATTGGCCTCATTTAAACATTAAATTGACAGACGTCAATAACCATTATTACAGTTATACCTTTTAGCGTTAACCCCTTAAAATTCTGTATTTCTTTACTTATATTATTTTTGAATCTAATAAAAAAAATTATTGTGTATAATAGGTAATGCCAGTAAGCTTACAAGTAATAATCAAAGCCGTATTCGGATTGATTAATTAGAACTTTTGAAACCCCCCGATTACTGAGTCGCTACATTCTCCGTCAGCAGAAAACAAAGAGTGTGCACATTCATTCTATTTGGGGGACAAAAAAAGACAGGAGTTCCTCAAGGATCTATTCTGGGTCCATTGTTCTCTTTGCTATGCGTAAATCGCTTACCAAAAGCTGTGATACCTTTGTTTGCAGATGACGTGAGCATGTTAATACGTGAGAAACGCAAGAAATTAAAAGAAGTAGGGAACGGTGATTCATCTACTGCACTGGTTTTCACCCAAACGATGGTGAATTTGATTGTGAAAAAAAATGAGCTCATTTCGAAAAAAATTATGTACTGCATTAAATAATGCATTCAAAACTTAATATTAAATTAAATTGGTAAGATAGCATTAATGAACTTATAACCAATGAAGTGTTGAATGGGAAACATTGTAAAGGATATTTTGAAGGTAGTTAAGGACTTCTGCTACTTGGGAATCTTCTAAATTCTTAATAGTGTGTGCCAATCCACATTGTCAAAGCCTTTTTTTCTAAATGCACAAATGCCATAAACGAAGGCTTCTTATTTTTATTCTGTCTTCCAAAATTAGATGCGGCGTCAACATTGCATCTCTTGTCCCTTTATTCTTCCTAATTCCAACCTGATTTTCTCCTAACTGGGATTCTATTTGTCGTTCCATCCTCGTATATACTTTTTTCGTTAATATTTTTCATGCATGGGATACTTAACTAAAGCATATATCAGCCCCAGTCCTCTTCGGTATAGGTATAGTTAAGTTATCCTTAAAATATTCTGGTATTCTTCCTGTTTCCTACATTTCGGCAAACAGCCATGACATTACTTTTTATCAACTCCGCTGGAATGTTATCAATTCCTGGCCCTTTACAATTGCTCATGTCTGTCAGCCATGGCCATGTCAAATTCAGACCTTAAAATTTTGTCCCCCAACTCTTCAGCAGCCGCCTAATCTTATTCTCTTACTGACTGATCAATTCTCAATCTAAAAATTTAAAAATGTATTTTTAGTTCCACTTAAATTAAAAACAATTCATGTTTTCTGTTTAACCTGTAAGTAAAATATTTTATTCGTATAATTATTATACATTATACTATATTATCATGTAATAGATTGTATTGTGATTCTCAATCTCAAAAACGTTATGACAATCTCTGGTAGATTATTTTTGAGATATGACGTATTGTATTTTTTGTTGCGTATATTGTTTAGACTTTTAGTAAATCTAAGAGATGTATAATGAAGTTATTTCAAATTATTATTAGAATTTCTGACAAAATGGAGATGAAACGTCGCTGTTGTGAATCAATAGTGACATATTTAATGCTGACTTTTTGGCCCTTTTTATTTATTTTAAACTTTAGTTCTTAATTTATTACGGTCAGATATAGCGAATAAATTAATGTTAGGTTCAAAGTTGTTAAAGAAATTAATAATTAAATTTTTATTGGATTTTGTTTGCAAATAAGTGTTAGAAAAGTTTGCTGCATCCTTTTAGAATTGTAGTAAGTAGAGTAGGATAGCACAGGAAAGGAAAGAGGAAATCTAAGTACGGGAAATATAAGAGATAATATTAGGAAGTCATTTCTAAAAAAGTTCGTATGGCGCGTGGCGTTAAATGGGTGCGAAACATGGACGGTAGGAGTTGCAGAAAGGAAAAGAATAGAAGCCTTTGAAATGTGGCGTTATAGGAAAATCAGATTGGTGGATAGAGTAACTAACGAGGAAGTTCTAAACAGAATAGGGGGAAAAGCGAACAATATGAAGGACGTTGACCAAGAAAAATGATAGAATAATATGCCACGTTTGAGGCATGAGCATCAGAGGGAAGTGTGTGGGATAAGAACTGAAGAGGGAGGCGAAGGATGAAATCCGCTAACCAGAAGAGGGAGGATGTGGGTTGTGGTAGGTATGTTGGAATGAAAAGGCTTGCGCAAGATAGATTATCATGGAGGGTTGCAGAAGATCAGTCTTAGGACTGAATATCACAACAACGACAACAACACCATAACCAAAATTAAGATCAGCCACTTATGTTATTCGATTAATGCACAAATACAGTCGTATGAACATTAGGAAGCTAGTCTACTTATCATTTTTTCAATACCGGTAATAAATTTTAGGAATAATTCTCCAGGAGAGGAGGAAAAATCTTTATTCTTAGACAAGGGTCGCTTGACCCGTGTGTCACGTTCTTTCAAAAACATATTCTGGAGGTTATTTCAAGAAATTGGGCCATATTTACCCTTGCAAGACAGAAAACACCTTCACCTATTTTAGGAGGTGTATGTACTGGGGTCGAAGACCTTGGGCATATGGCAAGAGTTTTCCGCTGATCACATTGGATCAGTCGGCCAACTGCCTCCTGAAACTGGTGGAGACATGGAGAAGGGAATGCTGCGACACCTCAGCAAACTCGTCTCCCGTCATTCGGAAGGGCGTGAGAATAGTACCCAATGCCCGACCTACCTGATGCAGGTTTTCTAGGGTTTTCCCTGCATCTCTTTAGGTGAAACACCGGGTAGGATCCTTAAACCATAGCCCGGGGGCCCTAGTTAACCCTTGGCTACCTTGCTCTACCTTCCTCATCCCCCCTTTTCAATTCCCTTCCTATGCTATTAAGAGGGAGTTGCCTAATTTAGGATCACCCTCATGTAGTCTGTTAACCCCCCTTCCCCCTCAAAATAAAACCACCTACTGTCTGAGACTCCACTTATTCATGATTAACTTATATTACACAATTTCAATACAAGAATAGTTTTTACTGACAAGATACGATACTAACAGCTACACAGATTATTATTTCATTACATATTACCGTAATTTTTTTTAAAAAAACCGTAGAAGGTTATGAATGTGCAACCTAGACTTGTCGAGTGTCTGTGGTTTGGCTGAGCGTTTGGCGTGCCTCAAGGGAGGGTCGTCGGTCCTCTCGCGTCCCGCTGCCCTTGCTTCCCAAGTGTAAACTCTGCATGTCAGTGACCTCGTCGTCATCAACAGGGATGTAATGCATTCTCCCCGCCCGCTTCAGGATTATTATTTTTGTGTTGGCAACGTTGGCCTTTTAACGTCGACGTGTGACTGAAACCATAGAAACCTGGATAATTTTTTTTCGTATTTTTTATCGTTAAGATTATCAGTTTGGACAGAAATGATTCAGTATATGCAATATTAAAATAAAAATTCTTCTTCTTTATTTATCTTTACGGCGCTTGAAGCTTTGCCTTCGCTTCCTTCATCACAGTAGCCCATTCTTCTCTCTCTTGCGCTTTCCTACGCCATCTCTTCACTCCTAATGTTCTTAGGTCTTCGTCTACCGCGTCGATCCATCTGAGATGAGTCCTTTCTCTTCTTCCCCTTCCTGCCATGCTTCCCATATGCACCTTCTTTGGTACTCTGTTTCTTTGGACGTGGTTAGCCAATTCCAGTATTCTAATTTGAACACTTACCACGATATTTGGTCACTTGTACAGAAAATAAAGAATACAGAATTAAAATAGCGTATATAAAGTACCTGTTGACATGGAGGATAGTTGTAAACTGTTTGTCCTGGTCGTCGCCACCCCACTTATTTTTGTTATTCTGCCAGAGATAGTCTCTTGTTTATCGCATTCGTCGCAACTGCGTGGCAGCGGGAATGATTTATTCGCCGCAGTGTTAGTCTAATCTCGTGGTAGGATCAGTGTTTAGTGCAAGAGATTACGTCAAGGTCAGCCGGAGGTTGCGTCTCGTATTTTCGTCGGCAATTTATGCAAGGACGGGGAGGGATTTGTCGCGATAACATCGTTCCTTTTTTTTATATTTTTTACCTTCCCTCCTTCCTCCCACGTCTTCGTCAAAGTCTTTCGCTCTTTTGCCGCGCTCTTTCTAAAGCTACAATTTTCGGTCACGTTACGGAACGTGATTCGGTAATGGCGGCATAATGATCCCTGGCTGTGAAAAATTAATTTTCTTTGATAAATAAATACAAATACGACCAAATAAATCAGTAACTAAATTTTATCAATATAAATTACAACGTTTCATCCGACTTTCTGAATTTCTTCAGGAAACTATACGCAAAAATTATAATATCGATATTAATTTTGGATAAATAAAATTTTCGATAAAAATATGAGGTGGAATTTTCAAATCATTTGATCAATTTAAAAATTTAAGTCTGTTATTTACTTCACTTTATTGAAAATTACACTTCTATATTTAAACAAAAAAATTATTATATCAAAATTAGTATTGATTTTCTATTTTTTTCAGGTATTTACCTGAAGAATTCCACAAAGTTAGATGAAACGTTGTATTTATTTTATTTATTGAAAATTACACTTCCATATCTTAACAATAAAATTTTTTTATTCAAAATTAGTATTGATATTTAAATTTTTGGGTATTGTTAACCTGAAGAAGTCCACAAAATTATATGAAACGTTGTATTAATTTTATTTAAATTTAATTTTCTGACTTTTTTGGCTGTATCTTTATTTATTTATCAAGAAAAAATAAATTTTCATAGTCAGGATTTGTTTTCACCCTATTTATTTAATACCATCAGGGGATCCCGGCGTTACCCGTGTATTTATTTATATTTATTTCCAGTTTATATTATTTAATTCTTGGTCAACACATGACTAAACCTGGCTTCCAAAACGTCACAATATGAACCTCAAATATACTCCCAGTATTTCGAGAGAGTCCGAAAAAACTCCCGGTACAATAACAGGGCTAAAAATATTTTCAGGGATCTTACAGAATAAAATTTCTTTCCCACTTAAGGGATGAATTTTTTTCTTAAATCGCGTGTTAAGGGTCATAATGTAACACAGCGACCCATTTTACACCGGTTTCGGCCCTAAATTTGATAATTTTCATGTGACTCATTTCCACCCCCTCCCCTCACATGTTGCAATGGGTTCAAACTATACTCAAATACTGGCGGGTAATACGCTATAAAAGTAATTGACCTCAAGAATTCTTTTTCGACTCAAATAGGAGCCTCTATTACATATGAAAATTCCGCCGCCCCCTAGGGAAGTCGTTCGAAAGTTATACGCCAACGTTCATAGGAAATTGTTTGACCGTCTGTTTTGTCGCCTCTCGCCTGAATCCGACGGTGCGGGTTCGTGGCAGATCTCGCTTGAGAAATTCCTATTCTGTTTGCCTCCAAACGCTGCTTTCTCATTGTCTCGAAGGTTATGAACTCGACTTTTGTTACACGCACGCCGACCGAAATTTTGACGCTGCACTGGCGGCATTTTCTTATCACTAACAACAAATAACACGATGATTAACACATCAAACAAAGATAGAATCAAAATAAGTTTTGCTGTTGCGAAATAAAAGGTAATTGAATACGAATGTATATCAATCTATGAATACTGTATGAAAAATCCAGTGGTTGAGCTTATGATCGCATCACGGCAACTCGCAGTTGGTTTCGAACAGGTCCCGATTCCTCAATGATTACAACAATAGATGGAGTGAGAATAATCGCTCTCTCTCTCATGCTACCAACATTACGCTTATAATAACACAGTGAGAGGGATGATTGGTATAGTGCCTGTGGGAGTTTTCCCTCGCATGCATTTCTTCACCAGACTGATTGCGGGGCTCACCTGACTCCGTCGGGAATGCCTCGTACTCTCTGCTTCTCTCTGCCGAGGCACGTTCACTTATTATAGGAGGTGTATGTGCTGGGGTATAAGACCTTGGGCATACGGTAACAGTTGTTCGCTGATCCCAATGTATCAATCGGCCAAATTCCTCCTGAAACTGGTGATGACACAGAGAAGGGAATGCTGCGACCCCACAGCACGCTCGTCTCCCGTCATTCGGAAGGGCGTGAGAATAGTACCCAATTTACGACCTACCTGAAGCTGATTTTCTAAGGTTCACCCTGCAGCTCTTTAGGTGAAACAGCGGGTAGGATCCTTAAACTATAGCCCGAAGGTCCAAGTCAACCTTGGCTACCTACCTTTCCTCTACCTTCCCCATCCCCTCTTTTCAATTTCCTTCCTATACTATTAAAGGGGAGTTGCCTGTTTCAGGATAACCCTCATGTAGCCTGTTAACAAAAAAAAAGATATGTAAAAATGGTATAGGAAAGATTATTAGGACTTTTAACTCGCAGTTGATTTTCATGGCCAACCTTTCGCGCGGAAATCCAATGGATTTATTAATAATTTCATTAATGTCCTCTGAACTTTGAAAGATATCTAAACGAAAAATACACGGTATTTTAAGTTAAAACTCCTGTTTCAATCCCATGAAATTTTCATTGAAATCCATCAAGTCGTTTTGGAGAATAAACAGATCAAGAGCATAAGCAACCCTCCATTCACATTCGAGATTCAGACGCGCGGATATAAGGTAGTCTTTACAAAGAATTTTTTTCATATTATCAGATTTTTAAAAACTTTTTCGTACGATTTTTTCAAAAAAAATTCTTTAATGCAAAACTTGTCCTCACAATAACTAAGACGACAAAAAAACGAATCGTTCAATTTGGTGCTGACATTCGATAGTTTCGCGTGTACGTATATATTAAGGCGATTCATTTTTAACTATTTAAAGCTTTTCCAGTACATTTTTTCTAATACAGATGCGAGCACTCAATTTCCATCAAAGGTAAAAAGAATCAAATGCTGATGTGGGAAGTGGAAGGCAAAGGGATAAAACAATCGCTTTAAATATAGAATTTTGTCCCTGCCAATAGAGTGGCTGTCCACCCCCGTGGTGTGTGTACAGATAGGTTGAAACGCGTTTTAAATTACGCTTTAGTGTGTGAGAGAAAAGGAAACAAACACAATGAGAGGAAACAGGTGTTTACTATTCCACTCGACTCGCGACGACGACGACCTTCACTGGAAGTTTCTGCATTACAACTGCATAATGCAATGAGAGAAAGAGAGAGAGAGAGAAACACGTGTAATATCTTCTTACCTTCCCTCAAAAAGGCAGATAAGGTGTCTCATTGAAATGTGTGCCTGAGAGTTTGTGTTAATTGCGAAAAGATGGAAAGAACAAACAATTTAACTTAATCTTAAAGTAACTGAATGAGAGAAAGCCTGTAGGAAATACTGTAATGTTATGGAATATGATAATTAATTTTTTTTCAAAAATAACGAGTCAAACATTTATTCTCTAACAACAGAGAATAATTAAAGCAGTAAATATCGAGTACAATTTAAAAATTTTAGAGTAACTTGGCAAAGTACTCAAATTTATTTCAATATTTGTGCTACAATAACTGTAAATTACACCTGATGATTACCGTAATTAGGGACGAAACGTTGTGTATTTATGTTTTCCTTATAAATAGCTTCAGTTGTATGGAGTGTAGTATTAAAAGAAGTGGAATAACAAAGGCTGTTAGATTGGGAAGGGATATTTTGAAGGAAGTTAATGAATTCTGCTACTTGAGAAGCGTAGAAATAGTAGAAGTATAGTAGACATAAATAGTTGAATGTCACAGGTGTTTTTGGTTATTTTCTACTACTTCTTCTTTACTATACATTAAGATACAAGGATTTTTGGTAGTTAATTGTACCTCACTTTATTTTCCTCTCCTTAATTTTTGTAATGTGGTGTAATGTATGACTAATCCTAGTTCATAAACCGAGGGCTAACGGTAAGAATAATAAATCGAAGCAAATGTAATCAACAAGTTTTTGTCACTAATAATATTAAGCAAACGGTTGTTGGCAACAAAAAAAGCAGACTTAGCGTTTGTTACCCCTAAATGAAAACAGGAATAAAATATCGAGAAATAAGGCTTATCCCTAACCTGTACGAAGACAGTCAGCAGCAATTGGAAATGAAGATCAAGGAAAGAAAGCAGAAATCAATAAATGAGTAATACAAGGATGAGGTCTGTCGTATATGCTTTTAATGATGAAGAAAGTTAAGAAGAAATATGGAAAAGGAATCATACTGAAAGGAGAAGAAATAACAACCTGATGCTTTTCTGAGGATATTATAGAATTAGGGGAATCAGAAGAAGACTTGGAAACCATAATAAACGGCATGAACGTGATCCTGGAGAAAGAGTTCAATATGAGGATTAGTAGAGGGAAAACAAAGGTAATGCAGTGTTGTATGGGAAACAGTGGAATAACAAAGGCTGTTAGATTGGAAAGGGATATTTTGAAGGAAGTTAAGGAATTATGCTGATTTTGAAGCACAATAACTACAGTAGGATACCCCAGGTAATGAAGGTATACGTGAAAAAGAGTAATTTACTTACGCGTAATATAAGTGTGAATATTAGGAAATCGTTGCTAAAAATATTCGTATGGAATGTGGCGTTATATGGGTGCGAAACGTGGGAAAAGGAAAATAATAGAAACCTTTGACATGTGCTGCTATAGGGCAATGAAATGGTAGGTGGATAGAGTAACTAACCAGAATAGGGGAAGAGCGAACAATATGGAGGAGGGATAGATTAATAGGCCACGTTTTAAGACATGAGGGTCTTGGAAAATTAGTATTAGAGGGAAGTGTGTGGAGTAAGAACAGAATAGTGAGGCAGAGGATGGAATACGCTTAGTAGATTATTGAAATGGACATTGCATTTACTAGAATTCAATGCACCTGTGATCAGTTTACGTAATGTTCATTCTTTACATATTTCCTATAATTAGAATGTGATGGGTGAATTGGTAGATGAGCCTGGCTTAGCTTGGAGGGTCCTTGGACGTCGACTCGGATCAGCTCAGTGGTTAGGGTTACCGCCCGGAAATCGGGAGATCCCGGGGATCGAGTCCCTGGTCAGGTCCACATTTCTCCATTCGTGTGTTACTTCAAATATATAGTTTTAAAAAACTTCGTAATTTCATTCTGATGTGGTAAGACTGCATTGTGGTAAATACTGACTTGTCGGTGAGTTTCTGTATTACTGTGGAAAAATGTCAAGTGTTAAGAGTATTCGTGATCGTCCGTTAATTATGGTCACTGTATGTAATGATTGTAGAAGCAAGAACTGAATCCGGTAACTGTCGAACTGTTGGAAAGAGAATGGAGAGTGATAATTGGGTTGATCCAGCTGATGACGATCAACATGGAAATGAGTGTCCACCAATCAGGTTTTCTTTTTTGCCTGTTATATCCGTATCCAGTTCCAAGTTATCGCCCATAAAATATGAGGGGGGAGGGAGAGAAAAAAAATCTCTTAGTAATGTGAGCGTGGTATAATTAAAGAGCGAGTTGAATGAGTGCGCTGACCAATGGCGCTGCCGAGGACCAGCCACGCCTTCGCGCCTGCGTTACCGTTGGTCGCCTCCAGTCAAGGACGACCAGGACATGGCACAGCTCAACCGTCCTGGCAATTCGCAGAACACGCTGATTCAGGACTCGCTGGCTGCGGTCCTTCCTTCCTTCCTCACCCTCACTATCCCCAAAACATGTCAAAATTCTATACTGACGATGAATTTGGAACCTTAAACCAGTAATTAAAACCAATTATTAGCGTAAAACGAAAAAATCAAGGTCAACGTTCATGACATTTGGAGATTTTATAGTGTTAACTGGAACAAACTATTAAATATTTTGAAGATGAAAGAATAAACTATGAAGAAAGAAGGCTTATCCGTAACCAGTCAGCAGTAATTATAATTCAAAATAAAGAAATGGAAGCAGAAATAAAGAAAGGAGTAAAAAATGCAGTCTGTCGCCCATGATCTTTAACCTATATATAGAAAAGGCGACGAAGAAAGTTAAAAAGGATGCATAGTGCAAGTAGAAGAAATAAACACCCTAAGGCTTCTTAATGATATTCTTGTATTACTGGAGTCAGAAAGAGACTTGGAACACATAATAAATGGCATGGACGCTGTCCTGGAGAAAGATATGAAGATTAATAGAGGGAAAACCAAAGTAATGGAGTGTAGTTTGGGAAACAGTGGAATAACAGAGGATATTACATTGGCAAAGGATGTTTTGACTGAAGTTAAGGAATTCTGATACTTGGGAAGCATAATAACTAGGGATGGTAGAAGTATAGTAGACATAAAGAGTAGGATAGCACAGGCAGGGAAGGATTTCGCGAAAAAGAGGAATTGACTTACGGGTAATATAAGTGTGAATATTAGGAAATCATTGCTAAATCTGTTCGTATGCAGCGTGGCGTTAGGAGTTGCAGAAAGGAAAGACAAAGAAGGCTTGTCTATAACCACTACACAAGGCAGTCAGCAGTGAGTGGAACTTTCAAAGGGTTGACCCAAGAGTTTTGATGTTCGCGTTGTGACACTAATTGACTTCAACTTCACCGATAGACGTTGAAGTTGCAGTCAGGCTCAGGATACTGGCAGGATCAGGATCGCGGCCGTGACGTCAGAAGGTGAATTCACGTTCACCAATTATAATGCTCACACGTATAATTAAACACACATTAAGGAGGATATCACCAAAGACATATGTCTATATCCAATAACGTAGTGCTCATTATTGTTTAAATTAGTGAATATATCGTTTATGCAAGCCTCCATGCTAACCTATATTGCGCAACGCTTTTCCGCATAGCTTCCACATCACACATCTTCCCTAATCTGCTTAGCCTATTCCATCCCTACTTCCCTCCTCTGTTCTAACCCCACACACTTCCCTCTAATGCTAATTTTACAAGACCCTCGTGTCTTATAACGGGGTCCAACATCCTCCATATTGTTCTATCATCCACTATTCCGTTTATAACGTCCTCGTTAGTGATTCTATCCACCCATCTCATTCTGCTGTAACACAAAATTTCAAATACTTCTATTCTTTTCCTTCCTGCAACTCATATCGTCCACGTTTTGCACCCATTATAAAGCTCCATCCGAACATTTTTAATAATGATTTTCTAATATTCATACTTGTCCTAGCCTTCCATTTCTGTTCTATTCTGCTCTTTATTTCTACTATACTTCTACCATCCATAGTTATTGTACAAAATTCCTTAACTTCCTGAAGATGTAAATAAATAAATTATTAACACACTCAATTATCAATGTAACTATTAGTTATGAAGAAAATATTCGGTCCACGTAGGTGTTATTGTTAGGTCTCTGCGCTTGATGGTTCAAAGTCCCTCGTAATAAAAGTGATATGTGAATAAACAATCTTCACAGAAATCTTAAAACTCTCCCAACTGCTCATTACAGAGATAAACACAAATTTAATAAATAGTTACATTGGTAGGTTTTTCATGTAGTGTTCGTGTTCCCAAGGAAAGTTTGTCCGCAAACTGTTGTTGGTAGCCCCAAGGGTTAATCGTTTACACGTATCGATTCCACCTCCAAGGTCCTGCCAGGAGATTGATGTGATTCGTCGTGATGTAAGACGACTCCCCTTTCCCCCTTATCCTCCTGTGTGTGGGAAATGACGTTTCCGTCAAGGGCAATTTTAGAAGGCGGTGATGTAATTCATTTACAAAAGAACCAGATACGATCCTCCTTTTTTTTTCCTTGCCTCTCCCTGCCTTGTGTTCGTCGCGTGTTGTAACACAATAAAGGTGTTTATCACAACATGAAATGCGTTACATCTTAATTTCAACGAAGGTTAACTTGATATTGTCCGTAATGAAACTGCTCACGAGTTGATGCAATTAAAGGTGTAAAAGTGCAGCAGCACCGAACGGAACGAAAATCCCACGTTTGTGACATAAACATGGGGCTAAAGGTAAAGTCAAGACAAGTGCAACGGATAAACCGTGTTTTGACTGAGGGAGTTGTTTATGTGTTTTTACGGATTGAAATGCGTCGTGCACGTAAATCATTGAGGAGCCATAACTGTAAACATATTAAGTATGTGTGAGGTCTGCAGAGTAAATTACAGATCAACTAGAGTTTTTTTTGTTTGTTTGTGGCCACACCTCATCCATGACATTTGTAGTTTTAGAAAAAAACGTTTGATAATGTAAACAGGAAGACACTACTAAGGATTTTGAAGAGTAGTGGAATTAAATATCGACAAAGGATCCTTATAAAAAAACTTTACAAAAGACAGGCAGCAGTAATTAGAATAGAAAATCAAGAAACGAAAGCCGTAATCAAGAAAGGAGTAAGACAACGATGCAGTCCGACGCCCATGCAGTTTAACTTATATACATAACAGGCGACGAAGAAACTTAAAAAAGGAATATGAAAAAGGGATCATACTGCAAAGATAAAAAATAAAAAACCCTACGCTTTGCCGACGATATTATAATATTAGGGGAGTCAGAAGAAGACTTGGAAACCATAATAAATAGTATGAACGTAGTCCTGGAGAAATAATTCAATGGGGATTAAGAGAGGGAAAACCAAGGTAATGGAGTGTAGTATGGGAAACAGTGGAATAACAAAAGGTTTTAGATTGGGAAGGGATATTTTGACGGAAGTTAAGGAATTCAGCTACTTGGGAAGAGTAATAACTAGGTATGGTAGAAGTATAGTAGAGATAAAGAGTAGGATAGCACAGGCAAGGAAGACTCACGAAAAAGAGGGGAATTTTCTTACGGGTAATATAAGTGTAAATAATAGGAAATCATTACTAAAAACGTTCGTAAGGAGAGTAGCGTTAAATAGTTGTAAAACGTTGATGACAGGAATTGCAGAAAGGAAAAGAATAGAAGCATTTGAAATGTAGTGCTATAGGATAATAAGGTAGGTGGATAGAATTGTTAACGAGGAAATTCTAAACCGAATAAGGGAAGAGCGAATATTATGGAGGACGTTGACCGAGTGAAGGGATAGATTAATTGGCTACTTTTTAAGACATGACGATCTTGAAACATTAGCATTAGAGTGAAGTGTGTGAGGGGGGAGAACAGAAGAGGGAAGAAAAGGATGGAATACACTAAAAATATTAGGGAGGATGTCGGAACTGGTCATTATGTAGTAAGGAAAAGGCTTGCGGCAGATATGTCAGCGTGGAAGGTTGCAACAGACCAGTCTTAGGACTGAATACCACAACAACAGTCTCACCAACTGCTAGTTTGTTAGCGACTGCACAGGATTAGGTGAAGTTATGTGCATGCCAGGGACCTCTGTAGTGCGAGGCAGCGACGCTTCACACTACACCACGTGAGGTCTGCTAATTGAGTCTTTGTGCCTGGACTATTTGCTGAGGACAACGTGATGCAGCTGTACTAATCGTGTTGCAGCTTTAGCGGAACACACAGAGGATAAAGGTGTTACCAAAGAGATTTAATTATTATAAAATACCAGCCGTGTGCCCCAGGAATTCAATTATATTAGCGCGCTACAGTATTTAATTCGACAGTAACGTCTTTGTCGACGCGTGATTAAACCATCAGCAAGAGGGTGTACCAACCTTAACTTTCGACGTACCTTACTTTATGACGTCATAACCACCGTTTGCAATAAAAAAACCGCTGTCTTTCCATTCTCAAGTTCATTAATTACTGTTATAACCTCACTGTATATTATAGCGGGTATGTCTTCGGTGGAAGTCTAGATCAGTCAGTAATAGAAGATGAGGAGGAGGAGGTGGATTACGAAGAGTTGGGGGACAAAATTTTGAGGTCAGTGTTTGATAGGACCAAGGCTGAAAGACGTGAGTTATGGTAAAGCGCCAGGAATTGATAACATTCCAGGGGAGTTGATAAGAAGCAATATCATGGCTGTTCGGGACAGTTTGCGAAATCTACGAAACAGGAAGAATCCCAGAAGATTTTAGTAAAAACATAATTATACAGTTACCGAAGAAAACTGGGGCTGATAATTGCGAACAGCACAGCACAATTACTTTAGTATCCCATGTCGATGGAACGTCGAATATAATGCGAGTTTGGAGAAGATGAGTTTTCTTTTAGGAAGAATGTAAGGACAAGTGAAGCAATATTGACTTTCCGACTAATTTTAGAAGACAGGATAAGGAAAAACCAATCGTACGGCCTTTGTTATTCCACTGTCTCACACACTCCATTACTTTGGTTTTCCCTCTGTTAATCCTCAAATTGAACTCTTTCTTCAGGACAACGTTCATGCCACTTATTATGGTTTCCAAGTCTTCTTCTGACGCCCCTAATACTACAATATGGTTTGTATTTCTTCTCCTTGCAGTATGATTCCTTTTCCGTATTCCGTTTTCATTTTCTTCATCGCCAGTTCTATATAAGTTAAACAGCATGGGCGACAGACTGCATCTTTGTCTTAGACCTTTCTTGATTACAGCTTCCTTTCCTTGATCTTCTATTCTAATTACTGCTGACTGTCTTCTGTACAGGTTACGGATAATCCTCCTTTTTCGATATTTTATTCCTGTCCTCTTCTAAATCCTTAATAGTGTGTTCCAGTTCACATTATCAAACGCCTTTTCTAAATCTACAAATGCCATAAATGTAGGCCTGTTTTTCCATATCCTGTCTTCTAAAATTAGACGTAAAGACAATATTCCTTCTCTCTCTCTCTCTATATATATATATATATATATATATATATAGTTCTGTGTATAGTGCCACTTCGATGTGGCAAATAAATTGTATTTACAAATACTAATATCTTCTGAACCCTGCCAGATATCTAAAAAAACATACACGAAAATATAAGTTAAAATTCATTTTTAAATCCCTTGAAATTGTAATTATATCCGTTAGGCCGTTTCAGAGCCTTTCTCAAACAATCGTTCAGTCAGACAGTTTTATTTATTGGTATAGATTAATCTCGTAAGTCATGTCAATGTTTTTTTTTGTTTCCACTCACGTTAATGGTTGCTTATTACATTCCGTAGCTCAACAATTCTTAAATAACCATCAATATGTATGTGTTTCTTTTTTTGTTATTACTTGTGGCTAAGAATGCCAATAGTTACCGTGGAATGCGGGATTTCCAGTACATTAAGACAATGTGTAAAATTGTTACTGTGTCTTAGTAATAAATGCAAAATAGATTCAAGGAGTTTGTTGCGTAAACCCATGTTTGTGGTTCTGAAGGTTAGGTTAGGTTTGGTCTCAGTGGAGCGACGAGATCACAACAGAAACAATCTACGCCTCGTAGAACACAAATTTATTGAAATCGTTCCACGAATAACGTTTTGAAGCAGGCAAGAAACTAATGAATTCATTCTCCTTACACAGAAGTGACGATAGAGTAGAGCAGTAGGAAGACCTTCCCCAATTTTAATTCAAATTTATGGAATTTTAAATAAGAAAAAAAATCAGCAAAAAGCATGTCGCCAGCCAAGAAAAAATGAGTTTTTTCCCGGCGCCGGACTGGCGGCTGAGATAAATACCTGTCTGCATGTTTCGGCTGAGGGAGCGTATACCTTCGGATTTTCCTAGGGACACTGTCACCTATGTCATGAAAAATTTCCCGTGTTAGACGGAGAACTCACGAGGATTGGAAGGAAAACGTCACGTGAGATAGCTTTCACGATTGGAGGGTGGATATACGGAGTTGAGCTGCGAAGGCTAGACCGGAGTATGGTTTGACAGGTCGAGGAAGCAGCGGAGGACTATGGTGTGAGACATTGCAGGGAAGGAGTATGGTGGAATATGTCGTGAAAGTGAGAGGCTCAGAAGTATGGTGAAAGACGTTGAGCAGGCGACGGACTTGAGAGCAGTGTGGTAAGACGTTGAGTTAGAGTAGCGGTGCGGTGCTAGACATATAGGAGTGAAAAAGTGTTAACAACGAGGAATGCTAGAGGGAAGAAGGAGAAAAAATCTGAGTTTTCCTCAATTCCGGCAGCACGACTTCATGCCATTATAATGCAGCTTCAGGTTCAACCCGAAGGAAGTGGGAATAAGAAAGTTCCAGATGCATGGAAATCTGCACCGAGACGCACATGAAAAGAAAATAGGTTCTCTGCTGCACGTGGCTACCCAAACCCTGAGAAATTTAAGATCGTCCACTTTAACTTCCTTAATTATTTATTTTTTGTAATAGTGTGCAGGACCCATTTAAGATGATTGTGTTTTTTTAAATTAATAAAAGTATCATACATCATATCTTAAAGCGAGTAATTCATTAAAATAATTAAAAAATTAACCCCAAATCATTTACAATAGTCTTTCTGAAATCATTGCTAATGCCAATGGGAAGAATAAGGCCGCCGAACAATCGCCGAAATGGCTCACACACAAACTGAAAGTTGAGTTGGTAAAGGAGATTTTTAATCCATTATCCCTCCTTTACCTTTGAGCACGAAAATTGAATCTATTAAAAGTATAATATGTAGGTACACACTATTAAGGATTTTGAAGCGATATACCGAGACAGAAGGCTTATCCATAACCTATACAAAAGGCAGTCAGCAGTAATTAGAATTGAAGGGCAAGATAAGAAAGCAAAAATAAGAGAAAGGAGTAAGATACGGATGCAGTCTGTCGCCCAATCTCTTTAACTAATATATAGAACAGGCAAAGAAGAGAGTTAAAACTAAATATAGAAAAGAAATCATACAGCAAGGAAAAGAAATAAAAATGCTCCGCTTTGCCGACAATATTGTAGTATTAGGAGAATCGGAGGAAGATCTGGAAAAAATAATGAACGTGGTCCTGGAGGAATAGTATAACATGAGGATTAACAGTGGAAAAACCACAATAAGAAACGCAAAAAAAGGAATTTACTTCCGGGTAATATAACGTAGAGTAAAATAAGACTTAAATTGTATTTAACAAGAGAGAAATGGAAGAAACAATGCCAAACAAACTATAAAACAGCACATCGTTTGACTGAATACATCTAAGAAAGAATTGAAAAGGAGGAGGTCAAAATTAAAAAGTAAGCAGAAGAAGTTACCTTTCGTATTCTACAGCTTGTAAATCCGTAAATAGCACCTGTCTACGGGACAGAGACATGTTTAGTCTTCAAATATTTGAAACGTTTCATATTATTTAGGCTGATTTACTTAATCACAAAAATTATCAAGTTAAATAAACCATAAACTGAAATCCCAAGGAAAATAATAAAGAGGGCTGGAAAATGCCAGAAAAGGACACGAAACAAAGTAAAGCAAAGCTGAGAATTCCAGCGGAAAAGTGGGTAAGGTTTAAAAAATCAAAGTAAAATATGGTGTAGATTGAAACCGACCCAAAGGAAAAAGTAAGGGAATAATGCAAAAAAGAACCAAATTTAGGGAAAAATAAGAATTAAACTTAAATGAGAAAAATTGAAGAGAGAAAGCCAAAATGACTTTAAAACAATATTTAGACTGAATGAAACATCCAAGAAGAATTGAAAAGGAGGAAGCCAAAAATAAAAAGTAAAGCCAGATTTTGGCTAGAAGCCGCAGGAAAGAACAAATCCTAAATGAACAAAATTTATAGCAAAAGAGACCTGAATTGGAACCTCACAATTAAAAGAAAGAAGCGGAGGCCAGAAATGAGAATTTAAATCAAAGTAGCAAGAGTAGGGCTGCAGCCCCAGAAGAAAAACTTGTAAAGGGAAAGTCAAAATTTAAAAAAAAATACCTTTAACTTAGACTTGCAAGGAGAAATGAGGGAAAAATTATTAAAGAAAATTTGAAGTAAATCTAGTATTGAACTAAAACCCTCAAATATATAGACGGAGGGAAATACCGGAAACCAAAATTCAAAGTAAAACAAACCCGAAACTGCAACTGCCAAAGAAATTCGATGAGGGCAAATACTAAATATAAAACAATCATTGACCACAACACCAGAAAGAGAGACGAACGTGTCAAGGAAGTCATACGTGGGATCGGAACCCCGGAGGAGAAAACCCAGAAATTAGTCCCAGTGGTTTTCTATTTCTATTGGTTTTAATACAGATGTAACCGCTTAAATACATATTCTGACTCATTGGCTATTTTAGTTAATTAAAACAATAAAGTTATTGAATATTAGGAAATCGTTGCTAAAAATGTTCGTATGGAGCGTGGCGTTATATGGGTGCGAAACGTGGAGGGTAGAAGTTGCAGAAAGGAAAGGAATAGAAGATTTTGAAATGAGGTGTTATAGGAGAAAGCTGGGAATCAGATGGGTGGATAGAAACCCTAACGAGGAAATTATAAACAGAATATTGGGAAAGCGAACAATATGGAGGATGCTGACTAACGTTAGAGATAGATTAATGGGTCATTTTTTAAGGCACGAGAATCTTGTAAAATTAGGATTAGAGGGAAGTGTGTGGGGGAAGAACAGAAGAGGGAGGCCAAGGATGGAATACTCTAAGCAGAGTAGGGAGGATGTGGTTGCTACATCACTGTAGCTTTTTCTCTTTTCTTCTCGTTAGTGATCACGGAACGAGTAATCGTAACAGAGAAAAAAATGTTTCCAAGCTATTAAATTAATTAAGACAGAACGTATTGCAGTTAAAAGAGGATTAGTTTTTTCCCCTTTTATTCCTTTTATTACGTGTGTTTGTCGTTTTTGTCGTCACCTGATAACGACGCTTTGCCTTTCTCTCGACCTTCACGTTTCTCTCAGGCTGGTAGGTCGCTTCTCATCTGGAGGAAATGAAAAGTTCACTACATATGTAAATGTTTATCGAAAGAAGCGAAGACGGCAAAAAAACATTAAGATGGCCGCATTACACTTTCCACAAAAATTATAATTAACCTATGATAACGTTTAAAATAAAGGGAACAAGCGAAAAATAATATAATATTAATGTAAATTATTATTTATAGCACATTAGATACACCTTGGTGGAAAAGAGAATTCAAGACAAAAAAAAGGTTTTGTTTATTTTTGGTGGCACAGAGATTGCAATAACATAGAGAGGGAAATGAAAAGAAAGGGGTTGTTAGGGTAACAGGATGGCAGACATTTTATAAATATGTCGATCAACGACGTTTATGCACATTTTTGTTTGTTACCTTTCTGGGGTAACAGAGTATATATAAATATTTACACAGTACATTTTTAAAAGTATGAGTTCTGTTACACAGCACGATTAGTAAACATTAATTATAAACTAGGTAACCAAAAAATAATAATTTCAAATAGTGAAAAAAATAAAATGTATCCATTAGAAATTAGAATAATATTTATTGTCATAATTAGTGCAACTTGCGAAAATAATAATATAGTTACAAAATACTGAAAAACGTATAGGGAGAGGTAGAATAATAAAGTGGTGATAATATGAAGAGGTTGCGAGGTCAGATTCCTCGTCGTGCAGCTCCAGGAAGTGACAGACGTTTCCGTTGTTCATGCATGTGCCTGTGTCTGCGTGTCGTGTTTTCAGTTATTTTCTACTGCTTCTTCTTTACTCTACAAATAGATTCAAGGTTTTTTGGTAGTTAATTGTACCTTACTTTATTTTCCTCTCCTTAATTTTTGTAATTAAGTGTAATGTATGACTAATCCTAGTTCATAAACCGAGGGCTAACGGAAAGAATAATAAATCGAAACAAATGTCATCAACAAGTTTTTGTCATTAATAATATTAAGTAAACGGTTGTTGGCAACAACAAAAAAGCAGACTTAGCGTTTGTTACCCCTAAAAGAAAACAGGAATAAAATATCGAGAAAGAAGGCTTATCCGTAACCGGAACAGAATGCAGTTAGCAGCAGTTGGAACTGAAGATCAAGAAAAGAAAGCAGAAATCAAGAAAGGAGTAAGACAAGGATGCAGTCTGTCGTCCATGCTCTGCAACTTGTATGTAGAAGAGAAAGTTAAAAAGGAATATGGAAAAAGAATCATTCTGAAAGGAGAAGAAATAAAAACCTGATGCTTTGCACATTATATTGTAGTATTAGGGGAATCAGAAGAAGACTTGGAAACCATAATACACGGCATGAACATGATCCTGGAGAAAGAGTTCAATATGAGGATTAATAGAGGGAAAACCAAGGTAAGGGAGTGTAGTATGGGAAACAGTGGAATAACAAATGTTGTTAGATTGGAAAGGGATATTTTGAAGGAAGTTAAGGAATTATTCTGCTTTTGCAGCACAATAAGTAGATAAGGATAGCCCAAGCAATGTGAAAAAGAGAGGCAATATAAGTGTGAATATTATAAAATCGTAGCTAAAAATGTTCGTATGGAGCATGGCGTTATAAGGGTCCGAAACGTGGACGATAGAAGCTCCGGAAAGGAAAAGAACAGGAGCCTTTGAAATGTGGTGCTATAGGAGAATAAGATGGAAGGATGGAATCAATAACGAGCAAGTTCTAAACAGAATAGGGGCAAAGCGAATAATATGAAGGACGTTGTCTAAGAGAAGGGATAGATTAATAGGCGAAGTTTTAAGACACGAGGGTCCTATAAAATTATCTTTAGAGTGTGGGGTAAGAAGAGAAGAGGGAGGCCAAGGATGGAATGCGCTGACCACATTAGGTAGGATGCGGAATTTGCTGGTTATGAGGAAATGAATAGGCTTTCGCACGATAGGTTATCATGGAGGGTTGCATGAGACCAGTCTCAGGACTGAATAGCACAACAACTATTACAAATTGGTACCCTTGAGCGTGAGGTTCATTAAAAAAATTGACTTCCGGCTAAGGTGGCGAAGAATAATTATATATTACAACTCGGTAGATAAAAACCGTAAATAAATAACGTTTCTAAATTTACAATTATTAATGATCACTGTTCCTTTTCTCCCAACGTTACGTAATATCTGCTTAAAATGCATATTATTACATAAAGAAAATAATATATGATTTATGTGTCTGTAAATTATGGAGGCGAGGTTGGGTCACGTCACGAAAGGAAAACAAATAGAAAACTAGGAGTAATGGATTGAAAGCCATTGATTGCAATTTCTAAAGGTTGTCCTTTGATGAGAGGAGAAGATACCGGAGCAGTTTGCGTGACAAAGGGTAATTTACTTATGAATATTTCAAATAAGTAGAAGTGTTCTAGGAAAGGAAACACGGGTGGGCAGTGGGAGGCTATTTCCAGGGTATGACTTCAGACATCGGAGTGAAAGGTGTTGGCTTGCAATTAAAACCTCTTGATGGAGGGGGGGGATATCACTTCTCAATCCAGGCAAAGACACTGAGTGGCCAAATTATTATCACCATCCCCTTCAAAACAATGTTGGGCCACATTTTTTTCTCTTGAATTCATCTGGGTATCAATTTTTTATGAAAAGTTGGAAGGTGACAGGAAGAATTTTAGACCGTACCTGATTAATTACCAGTCAGTAATAGAAGAAGATGGTCGAGAAGCCTGAGATTAAGACTGTTGGAGGATCGATACGCTGACCACGTGTCACTCCAAATTCGGAATGTGTCACGCAAGATGACAGTCCGCACTCGACTCGGTAGGCCCAGGCCATCAATGGGCTGTGGAGCCGTGGAGAAAAAAAATAGAAGAAGAAGAGGAGGTGCATGATGAAGAGTTGGGGGACAAAGTTATAAGGTCGGTGTCTGACAGGGCCACGGCTGACAGACCTGAGCAACTGTAAAGCGCCAGGAATTGATAACATTCCAGGAGAGTTGATAATAGCATCGGGGGAAGGTGGAATATCATGGCTGTTCAGGACAGTTTGCGAAATCTACGAAACAGGAAGAATCCCAGAAGGTTTTAATAAAAGAATAATTATACCCATACCGAAGAAAACGGCCTGATAGATTCGAACTGCACATATCAATTAGTTTAGTATCCCATACATGCAAAATATTAACTAAAATGGTATATCGGAGAATGGGACATTCAAATAGAATGCGAGTTAGGAGAAGATCAGTTTGGTTTTAGGAAGAATGTAGGGACAAGAGAAGCAATATTGAATTTGCGACTGATTTTAGAAGTCACGATAAGAAAAAAACCGGCCTACGTTCATGGCATTCGTAGATTTAGAAAAAGTGTTTGATAATGTGAAATGGAACAAACTATTAGGAATTTTGAAGAGGACTGGAATAAAATATCGAGAAAGGAGTCTTATACATAATCTCTACAGAAGACAGGCAGCAGTAATTGGAATAGAAGATTAAGAAAAGAAAACCGTAATCAAGAAAGGAGTAAGACAAGGATGCGGTCTGTCACGTATATATAGAACAGGCGATGATGAATGTAAAAACGGAATATGGAAAATGAATCATACTGCAAGGAGAAGAAATAAAAACTTTACCATTTGCCGACGATGTTGTTGTATTAGGAGGGACAGAAGAAGACTTGGAAAGCATAATAAAGGCATAAACGTAGTCCTGGAGAAAGAGTTCAAAATGAGGATTAATAGAGGCAAAACCAAGGTAATGGAGTGTAGTATGGAAAACAGTGGATTAACAAAGACTGTTAGATTGGGAAAGTATATTTTGACGGAAATTAAGGACTTCTTCTACTTGGGAAGCGTAATAACTAGGGTTGGTAGAAGTGTAGAAGTATAGTGAATAGAGTAAGTAACGAGGAAGTTCTAAGTAGAAAGGGGAAAAGCGAATCATCAGATTTCTGTTCTATCCCCACACACTTCCCTCTAATGTTAATTTTACAAGACCCTCTTGTCTAAAAACGTGGCCTATTAATCTATCCCTTCTATAGGTCAACGTCCTTCATATTCTGAATAAACAATTCTGTTAATATCTCCCTCGTTAGTGATTCTATCCGTCCATCTCATTCTCCTATAGCACCACATTTCAAAAGCTTATATTCTTTTCCTTCTGCAGCTCCTATCATCCACCTTTCGCACCCATATAACGCCACACTTCATACCAACATTTTTAACAATTATTTCCTAATATTCACACTTTTATCACCCGTTAGTAATTTTCTTTTCCTTGCCTGTGCTATCCTACTCTAGTTATGTTGCCCCAAAGAACTTCCTTCAAAATATCCCTCCCTAATCTAACAGTCTTTGTTATTCCACTGTTTCCCATACTACACTCCATTACATTGGATTTCCCATAATTAATCCTCAAGTTGAACTCTTCCTCCAGGACCACGTTCATGCCATTTATTTTTATTTCCAAGTCTCCTTCTTACTCCCCTAATAATACAATAAATATCAAAGTAGTTATTATAATTACAATCAAGTTCCAGAGAAGAAAACTCTTATTATTTATTCCAGTCCTCTTCAAAATTCCTAATAGTTTGTTCCATTTCACATTATCAAACACTTTTTCTAAATGTACTAATGCCATATTCCACAGTCTTTATTCAAAAAGCAATATTATGCCATATTAAATAAATAAAATTTTGTAAGGAACGTATAAGATAAAAATGCTTTATTAATTTATATATATTTCATATATGAGATGAATATGGCATAAAAAGCCGTAAGCTTCTAATTTTTTTTTGATTAAAGACTGTTATATATAAAAAGGGGTTTCTTCTTTGGAACTTTATTGAAATTTGCAAATATAGTCGTTTAAGATACAGATTAATATAATAATTACAGCACAAACGTCATAAAGCCTGTAATACATTATTGTAAATTAAATATAAAATTATTTCCTTCGTTTTGTACGAAATCGTTTAATTTCAGAAACAGTAAGCGATGTGTATCTATTATACTGAAATTAATTTATCCCTTGTGTTTTTATTTTATTTTATTCAGAGAAGATTACGGCCTAAATGACGAAAGTTACTGTTCTCTTATTGATGACGTGGTGTGTGTTTGAACCCCTTATATATAAAAACAACAATTTCCCCATATTTTATTAATTTTGTATGTATGTATATTAGGAAGTGGGCTAAGCTGCTTGCTAGACCAACGGCAAGCAAGTAACGATTGCGTTTGCTTAAAATTTAAATTAATGTCCAATTGACTATATAAATGGCCAGGAAAGAGAAACAAATCTGTGCCGCTTCAGTGATGACAGGTCAATCCTTGGGACGAAGGCCCGAGTTAGCGACCCGCAAACATCCCGTTGCAACAATAAAGACCAGGCCATCCCCGGAAGAATAAGGGACGAACCTAGATCGAAACCTCGTGGAAAGGCAGAAGAGGGCGTGGCATAAGATAATATAAGAAATAGGACAGCACAGATTTAGAGGACATTTTTTTCGAACATTATAATGAGTAGCGGACGCAAAAGAATATCAGTAATGCCATTACAGGGCATTCAAACATCAGTATTAGCGGAGAAGCTTCAGCTTCAATAGCTGATTGTACGAGCATCGAAGCCAAGAAGTCAACGAGACCAAACCGCATCGTCACCAGATCCTGGGTCAACAAGGCGGTGATGTACACGATTTAAAAGTCTCGCCCCTGGCTCGTGTGAGTAATTGTAAATTTTCGATGCCAAGCTTTCTTTAGACCCGCCAACACCCAATACAGATACTCTTGCTCTCCGGTGAGTTTAGTAAGCAGCCAGCCCAAAAGATTAAATGATGTATATAAATTAATGTTTTCCTTTATTTATAATTCAAATTCATTAAAATTTAATTTAACAAAATTTTTCATTTATATATTGTAACATGAAAAGTTACACTTAACAATGCAGGCCAGCTTGCGAGTTGCAATTGTTGAGGAACTGACGCAAGCCCGGGCCAACAATGTAGTCTGGCGAGACTTTAGAGAGTCGTCATGGGGTAGTGGAAGGAGCAGGTTGTGTCGGCGGGACGACGAGAGAGAGAATGACCACGCCCTGCAGATATAATTTTTTCTCATGCTCTGATTGGAATTAAAGCTACTAAAATCCATTTTTGGTGTTTTTTATGAAAAATACCTGGCGCCCTAAAGGAATGAGAAATCCTCGAATACGGAGGAACGTAGAATCTTCTACAATATATATAAAACTCTAATTTCTTCATTAATAATTAATGCACCAAGTCTCCACAATGACTTTGAAACGAATGGAGGACTGAGTTGGTTTTATTTAAAGACATTTCTTATTGCAACCAGACGAGTTGTTTAAATATCTAATTATTGTTGTACATAGACCATTTAAATTCGTCTGAATCGGACCGCCGCTTCGTGGGGCATTTACCTGTAGCGGTCAGGTCCGCCGCCGAGTTTCCCTTTCATCGGCCCGGCATGTGACATTTGTCGGTGGTAGAGTAACGGGAATGCGATTGCGTGTACGCTGGCTGCTTGTCTGTCCTTCTGGCGCCCGCTGCCTTGGCCGTGGCCCGCAGGAAAGCCAAGTTCGCGGCGTCCAACAGACGACAGAGAAGGAAGGAAGGGAAGGGAGGACCTCGTGATTCATCCTCCTCCGAGGCTTCTCTCGGAGTCGAGCAAGGTCGACGGACGGCGTCGTGAGAGGCTCAACGCACTCGCTGGCAAAGTGAAACCAGCCGCAGCAGCTATGTGCTAATAAATAAAATAGGACTTGCCTTTGACACGTGGTGCGATAGGAAAATTCTGAAAATCGGATGGGTGGATAGAGTAAGTCAGGAGGATCTTCAAATCAGAACAGGGGAAGAGCGGTCAATATGGAGGACTTTGACCGGAGAGAAGAGAATTCTATTAAATTATAATGATTAAAAAGTGTTACCTTTGGTTTTACAATTTCGTCTTGTGCTAATGTAGTTTGAAATCTGCCGTGGTTATTTGAAATGTGGAGAAAATTTCAGGATTTTAGAAAATATTTGGTATTTATTATCATAATCTTTCCACGTGTTCGCATATTGGTTTGAAATATTAACTTTCAGTCCGTAACATAGGTTAATTTACAGAAGTATATAACTTAGAAAAGTAGAAGTAACACTACCTGCTTTGAACTCAAGTGTAACCCTCTGTACCGTGGTTTCTCTGACGAAGATAAAGCCGAGCGTACCCGATGTGCCCCGAGCGTTTCACGAAGAGCGTTAGTCAAGACTATTATACATACAGGATTATTATACCTAACGGAGTGTAGTATGGGAAACAGAGGAATAACAAAGGGTGTTAGATTGGGAAGGGATATTTTGAAGAACGTTGAGGAATGCTGCTACTTGGGAAGCGTAATAACTAGGGATGGTAGAAGTATAGTAGACATTAAGAGGCAGGATAACACAGACAAGGAAGGATTTCGCGAAATAGAGGAATTTACGTACGGGTAATATAAGTGTGAATATAAGGAAATCGTTGCTAAAAATGTTTGTATGGCGCGTGGCGTTATATGGGTGATAGGAGTAGGGGAAAGGAAAAGAATAGAATCCTTTGAATATGTGTGCTATAAGCGAATGCTGAAAATCAGTTGGGTGGACAGAATCACAAACGAGGAAGTTCTAAACAGAATAGAAAAAGAGCGAGCAACATGGAGAACCTTGACTAAGAGAAGGGATAGATTAATAGGCCACGTTTTAATACATGAGGGTCTTGTAAAATTAGTATTGGAGGGTAGTGTATGGGGTAAGAACAGAAGATGGAGGCCAAGGATGGAATAAGATAAGCAGGTTAGGGAGGATGTGGGTTGTGCTAGTTATGAGGAATTGAAAAGGCTTGCGCATGGAGGGTTGCATCAGACCAGTTTTACGACCGAATACCAGAACAACATACATATAGGGATTATATTTAGACAGAATAATTTAATTATTTTATAGGTTTATATGTAACGTCTGTTGTAAATAGTTAAACAAATTTATGACATTGTGCAGACTTTATTATAAAAATGTAATAGTAACAACGTTTCGGCATGTTTTTATGCCGTCTTCAGTGTTTTTCCTCACACAACAATAATAAAGTCTGTACAAGGTCATAAATTTGTTTGATTATTTTATTTGTAACATTGTAACTTTCGTAAATTTTAAATATTTAATTTTTTGGACATTTTTATCCCGATTCTGACCTGCTATTTATCCATATTCCACTTTGATTCAAGGACAGGAGCAATTGTAAAGTATTGTTGATGATTTGCGTTTCATACCTTGTAGGGCAGACATGTTCAGTTTCGTTATGAATGTGCAATCGTATCCATAAAGAAAGAATGTTTTTTACTGAAGGTTTAGCTTGTTGAATGTTGCAGAAGTGTTTGTGATGGATTGAGGTCTTCTTCTCGCAGTGGAAGGTGTGGACGATGTGCGGAGAGTTTGATGGTGAAGAATGTGTTCCTGGTGTCTTGTGAAGTTCTCCCGCCGCTGCAGGCCGCATCAATGAGATCTTAACACAGCAGGTGTTGTATCGAAGGTCGCTCTGGTTATTAATTGATCATATCCGGTCGTGTTAGCCATATTGGGTGTGTGTGTGTAAGTGGACGGGCAATGTCAATTGCTTGCTGTTCGCCCTCTGGGAAGGTCGCCCTGCTGGAACGACGCACAATTCCGTGGAGAAATTCCATCAGGACTAGTAACACTCTCATAAAGGATTTCTTCTCGGATTTCAGACATTCAAAACGCATTGCGTTATTTATTGGAGTGTGTCGAAGGGAACAGCAGTCAGATACTTTGACCTGTAAATATAAAAAATTATTAACAATTACTAGGTATAAATATTTTTAAATCAGCGAAACCGTCACTGCATGATCCTTTTTTTACAATTCAACATAAGTTCTTCCAGTATATTTTAGTAATTCCCCTCGATGCAATGAACCATATATATATATGATAACATAATTATGTTAATAGCATGATTATTGAACAGATTTGGAGGGAAAAATAGTTAAAACTATTAACCCTCGGTTGGGCGCGTCAGGCCCTGTGGATCTATGCTGTTTTATTTCTATCATATTTTGAAAGCCAGCTCAGGTACTGGGACGAACTTTTATGACATCCCAGAAAGGTGTTTTTACAATGGTCTGCCGAGATCACATTCCAGAAAAGACCGTAGTTTCTAGTAAAATGACGAGAGGGGTGAGAAAAGGTCCCGGGGGCTGTACTACGCCCAACTCGCGCCAAAATGTTTCTGTTTCTCTTTTCCTGCAGTACGTTGTGATTTTTGAGTTATTTTCATTGAAATCGTTGACGAATATTCACATTGAGCATGAAATATTTTTTAATTTGTTACGTAAATATTTATTTTTATAAAAGGATACAAAAATTTTTGTGTTTTTTTTCTTTAATAACTTTTTGATAATGAACAGTTTTGTCATCAAAAAGTAGAAAAGTATATAAATTCAATAATTCTCAATATATGTAGGAGAGGTTTGTCTTAAGTGAGCTGAGGCTTTCCCGGTGTAGTTGATGCAGAAATAGTTCTCGTGTTTCCACTCGGGTGCAGGTGCCATGAAAACGCGTCGTTCCGACGACCAAGTGCTCTGTCGTCATCTTCAGGCTGAGGTTTGTCTTAATTTAGAAGATGATATCTGTGACTTCGGGCTACAACGGTGTAAGTTTTACGAGCTGTTTAGATAGATAGATTTATTACGTTACAAAGGGCTGAGCCCTGGTGGTGGCAACATTCGGATTGACGATAAATTAAAGTGGAATGACCATATAGATCTGCTTGCCGGAAAACTAAGTTCAGCTTGTTATTCTCTGAGAACACTAATGCAACACGTTGACAAAAAGTACGTCAAAATGGTTTATTTCGCGTATTTTCATTCAATTATGAGCCTATGGCATCTCTAATTGGGGAAACTGCTCCAGGAGTAATGAAATATTTAAGTTGCAAAAGCGTGCAATTAGAATACTTTCTAGCACGAATTCTAGATCGAGTTGCAAACCTTTCTTCAAAAGTTTGCAAATACTTACTTTACCAAGCGTATATATTTATGAAATATTAAAGTTTGTAAAGCGAAACACTAATTTGTTTCAAACAAATGGCGAGTTTCATGAATACGCGACTAGAAATCGTTCAGCTCTAAGGTCGGACAAGCATCGCCTTGCTCTACACCAGAAAAGTATTCACAATACCGGGATAATTTTATACAACAGCCTTCCTTCCGCCAGAGGTTAAAAATAGTACCTACAAATGCTTCGTGAAGCAGAGTAAAACTATTCTTTTAAATGGCGCTGTTGTTTTACTCGGTACAGGATTTTCTTAATCGTCCTTCTAGTATTTAAATCAAGGTTCCTGCAAAAAGTGTTGAATGAGCTGCCTTATAAAATAGCACATCACATATCTTAAAATTTCTATTCAGTTTTTTCTGCTCTTTTGTTTGTTTGTTTCATGTATTGCCTGGAGCTACGACAGAGGGAAGGACAGTTTCCTGGTCCAAGTAGTTAAAACTCCATTGCGTGTTCCTCAGTGTGTGCTTGTTTGTGTTTCCCAGTGTGTGTCCGTGTTGTGTTTATATTGACTTTTGTCTATATACACTTTCTTTTACTAATTTATTTTAACTTTATTTGTCTTTAATTATGTACTTTATTTTGTTCATTTTTAATTTTTAATGTATGACGTATCCTATTTCCTCAATCGAGGATTAATGGAAACAACAATAAATCTAAATCTAAATCATATATTTAATATTCCAATAAAGGAATATAAGTTAAAGAAATAAAAAATAAAATAAAACTACACTAATATAAACATTCAATATACAAATACCTTAACACTAATTCTAAGCCTGAATAAATTAAGTTAAACCATTTCCCTAATTCTGCCCCTAAATGATTTGGCACTCTTCGGAAAAGTAGACTAGTAGACTTGCAGGCAAATCATTCCAGTCTTTTACGGTCCTATTTACTAAGGAGTATTTACCCACGTCCGTTCGTTGTCTTCTCTGATTAATTTTAAATGGATGATCATTTCTCTCTGCATATGTTGGTAAGTGAATACGAGTTTTGATATGACTCCAGGCACAAAGCCTGGCCCTCTTTCTCCTCCACATTACCATACACTTGCCTCTACAAATATTTGCTTTTCTTGCCCGGCTTTGAAGCCTGTCCAACGCGTGTCTCTGATCCCATACTCAAGGATAGGCCGAACCAAAGACCTATAAGCCATGTCTTTGATCTTTCGAGTACTTTTCCGCAGTATTCTATTGACTTTGTGAAGTTCCCTCCAGCCTTTCCCAGTTTCTGAATTTATGTGTTCTCCCAAATTTAAGTCTTTGCTCAAAGTTACGTCCAGATATTTACAAGTGTCTACTTGCAATATATTTTAATCCCCTAATTTATATTCAACTTGAAAAACATTTCCCATTTTTGTAAATACAACGATTTACTTTTTTGCCGCGTTTACTTTCATCCCGTTTTCGTCCTTCCAACGATAAATTCTGTTTAGATCTTGGTGTTGTTTTCCTTATCAAGTCTCTGGTCGATGTTGCCGCAGTAACACCACAAAATTTCTGTTAAAGTTTCAACGGTAAGTAATCATATCAAAGTTTATTTATTGGTTTGAATTCAATTGAAATATTATTGTAGAAATAACTGAAGACGCTTCAAAGTTTGGGACGAAAGTCTTATTTTTAATTAAAATTCTTCTATTTCTGACGTTTGGCCATTTATGGTATTTATACTTAATTATTTTAATCGTTTCACTCACAATAACAAGGTACGAATTTTTTAAGATGTAGTATATAATCCTTGGCCATTTTTATCCTGTGGCGTTTACGCTGTTCTTCCAAATATGTTGGACGTCATATTAGTCAAAATCTCTCCTAGGTTGAATAAAATAAAAATTGGAGACCATCGATAAATTAAATTGCGTTATTCTCTGAAGATAATAGAGATCCTGTTCACCCATATCACATTTCGAGCGTCATAAATCTCAGTTTTCTACGCAGAATCATTTTGCAGCCAAGCAAGGTCCGCCTCCACAGGGTCCGTGGGAGAAAGAAGGAGAAGAAAAAAGAGGAGGTGTCCGTCTTTGAAGGCCTTTCAATCAATGAACCCTATTAATACGTGTAATGTATGCATACTACACGCCTTATCCGGTTCCACATCAACGGAATCTTTTAATTGCACATCCGCCCTCGGAGCGGACCTTTGGGACAATGTCGCAGGGCGCATGCGCGCGTGCGGAAATACTCATATCTCTGGTCATTACCGCTCTTCTAATTGTCTTTGCCGCTCCACTGAACTCGAATAAAACAACTATAGGCCCTTTATCTTTGCTCTAGGCTCGTCATCAGTAACCATCATGGACGTTTCCTGGCGTTATGGTAAGCTTATGGCATGGAGAGTTCTGTACGTCGATTTAGATTTATTTATTAATTAATTTCATTAGTCCTATGGAGGAGAAGCTATTAATTTATAGATGTAAGAATACGAATGGCCACAGATTAAAATGTGCTAAGTTGAATTAAGTCATTTGAAAAATTAAAGGCTAACTTTTTAAAATTATGAGTTTTTGTAATGACATCAGAAGCACATATTTTGGGACACATTAAATGTCATGAACGAAATAAGCTTTAATAGATGCAAAACTAAAAGCAACGCAGTGTAGTTGAAAGAAGAAAGGGGACAATGAGACGGAATTAGATAACGTCTGCTATTTAGACAGTAGGAAAACCATTGATAAGTAGCGTCTAATAACACAAACACAAGGAAAGCTTTCATACAAAAAAAAACAATTTGCTTACGTCTAATATAACTTTGAATAGTAGGAAATGTTTCTGCGGCGTTGTATTGGAGCAACACTTGGACAGACGGTACGTGAAGAAAGGATAGAAATATACAAATCTTTGAAATGTGGTGCTATAGATGAATGCTGAAAATTAGGAAAGGCTGATAATAATTTTTCCTTATTTCAATCGGTCACTTGAATAACCAAAACTAAAATTTAATTTTGATTTAAAAATTTATTTAGAAGGAGCTTTTGGTATTGTCATAGTCTTCTACAAAAATAAAATACAACTTGTTTGAATCATTACAATAAATTATTTTATAATGGAATTTGTTTTACATTTACGAAAATAAAAATATATTTCTGTTTTTCCAATGATTTAATGTTTAAAAATATTGTACATACCCACAAGTAATTTAATATGTATTTAAAATTTCTACCTTTCTTCATGGATTGCACGTGATTCCAGACTAATCTTGCCTACACAGAGCATTTATCAAACTTCGGAGGAGTTCCAAACGTTCATGCTCATGTGATCACCAAGCACATTCGGCAACATACAACCACCACGAATTGTCGAAAATTTATATCAACAAAATTTAATAAATTTCTTGAAGAAATTAGGAAAGGTTTGAATCAAATAAGCGAGGAGAGAACGTTATGGAAAACAACGAAGGGATAGGCTAATAGGTTCGTTAAATTGGTATTAGAAGCACGTGTGTGAGCTAGGAATAGAAGAGGAAAGTCAAGGCTAGAATATTTTAGTCAAATCAGGCTGGATGTGGGTTGAAATAGTTATGTGGAGATGAAGAGATTAGCGCAGTTCATGGCGAATTGCGTCAAACCAGACGGTCGACTGACTACTGCTACAATCATGATGATTGTAAATGTTGCTTATAGAAGAACCTGATTGCGTTTTTTAATATTAAGCATTACATGACCAGTGACGCTATGAGCACGATCACCGTGAGCACGACGAATGTTAAGAGGACGAATTTTACAACGAGAAAATATTATGCTGAAAGCTTCAATTTTTAACAGCAAACTCCTTGAATGGATTGTATATGGAATAAAATTAAAAAATGTAAGGGGATAGCCAAATAACTTAGTTTACCTGTTTTCTAGATTCAATAACGGGTCGTTTTTAACAATGTTTTTCTTTGTTGATACATTAAAAAATATTTTTTTACATAGACTTGATGGTTGGGACATGGAGACCTGAAGGAAGAAAAAGAATACAGTATTACTATTATGAAAACTTATTCAATAATACTATCAATGATTGTGTTAATATTAAGTAATATTTAGTAATTTTAAAAATTAATTTTATACAGTATATAAGGACTACGTTATACAAAAACTACACGAGGACGGTTTACATAAATAGCGGAAAACAAACATAGTTGACTGATTCACATTTGAGTGACTAGTATGTGTGATTACAATTATATATATATACTGTAACATGAAAAGTTACACTGAACAATGCAGGCCAGCTTGCAAGTTGCAATTGTTGAGGAACTTACGCAGCCCGGGCCAACAATGTGGTCTGGCGAGACTTAGGAGTCGTCATGGAGTGATTGGAGAAGCAGGTTATGTCGGCGGGACGACAAGAGAATGACCACGCCCTGCAGATATTATTTTTTTCATGCTCTGATTGAAATTAAAACTATTAAAATCAATTTTTGGTGTTTTTATGAAAAATACCTGGCGCCCTAAAGGAATTAAGAAATCATCGAATACGGAGGAACGACGGATCTGCTACAATATATATGTATATTGAAAATTGGTTTTAGCATCTAAGATATTTTATTGATTTATATTCGCATTGTGCAAAAGTCATCTGTTTTACTACTTTTTTATTTAATTCTTATTATATTATTTCCGTGTAGAGACTGAAAGAAAGCATTCCTAATTTTCTTGTCTCCTTATCCTTCTTACGAAGGTTGGGAGCCAAAACCGTCCTAAATACATTCCATCCTTCCTGCCTTTCCACTTTTATACATTTTGTTTGTCGAAACAACTCCGGTTTTCCGCTTACGACTCACACGTTTCCGGATCTCCATGAAGCGTTAGTTGAATTAATTGTAGGTTCAAAATTATACTAAGTTTTATACTGTAATTATTTATGAGATTATTATTATTATTATTGCCACTCTTAGGAAATGTTAATTTTATTTCTGAATAATATGGGTTTTGAATAATTTGTATTAGCAGAGTTATGTAATTAGTTTAATTTAATTATTTGATTAATCTTACTATTGCTATAATTTATTTTCTATTTTAAGTTATGATGTCCATATTTTTGGTCTTTATACTCATCCGGTTCCAGGATTTGAGAGTCCGGTCCGATGACGAGAAAATTGAATTAATAATGTAGTAATTTATTTATAATTGTTTATTATTATTATTAATATTAATTGATTTAAAGGGCTGTATTTAAGAGTCCTGTATTTTGTCAGTTCTATCTGATTTGTCAAATTTTCTAGAGCCACGGTGAGTGGTGGGTTTCTTATTATTTCCCATAGTCTTTCTTTTCTTGAGGTTTCTCTTATTGCCTAGGAACTCCGGAACACGCACCAATTACCAGGTGGACAAGTCATTGGACTTTTTAAAAAAAATTAATTATTTAGATCATAATTAGCCTGTTTTCTGGAAATGTATCTTCACAAACTTACAAAAATCATGTTACAGAAAATTTTTCTATTATTATTTTTATAGTGATAGTAAGTAACTAACTAATAAGTACAGATAGGATTAGAGGGGTGTAGGTATAGGTAGGAGGATGAAGGGAAAATGCTGTTAGATCCCAGCTTGATGAATATGGAAAGGGAAGAAAGAGCGGGCACTCTAATAGGAAGGGAGAGGAAAACTATGGTAAGTAGAAGCTGCTTCCATTCTTTTTATACTTTAAAAGGGGATTTACAAACTAAGATATTACAATTTTTTTCGTTCTGATATTTTTATTTATTCATTATTAACATGAAATTTTGCAAGCACTTGCCTGCCTGGGGTCTGTAGAGCAGGCTCTGTATTATGCAGAACACTCCCCCTGCATAACTTCTACCAGTAATACTGCGTGGAGGTCAGCCTTCTCCCTATTCTTGTCTCCTGGGTTTCCCTTTGGAGGTAGAAGGCAGCCTTTTAGTGTTTTGCTTCCTCCTGTCTTCCTGCGTCTCCACTTCTCCAGCACAGATTGTGCTTCCAGCTCCGGAATTCCAGTTTCCCTTATTTTCCGGCGTCCAGGAGATGAGGGTTTAAGCTGACTTCGTCATGCGTGTGTGTTTTTTTCTACTTATACCACCAGTTTGATGTAAAAATGTCGGGAATGTTTGTTCTTGTCTGCTACATGATCATTGGACAGGTAGGGTCAAGCTGGTGGCTTGATGAACCGTAATGGTGGTACATATAAACACTAATGGCAGCTTAGATAACGCATTGGACGTAGTAAGGGTAAGAGACGTAAACCCTAGAGAAGAGAACGGGTCCGTCGTAAATGGCGGCCTCTTAACGCGGTTTACAATCAAAGTAATGACCGCGATGTACCTACAAGCTGTATATAAAGTTAATGTCCTGGAAAACGCTCCTTCGTCGACGTCGTATTCTCAAACAGGTTGTGGCAGGTAATTGGCGAACACGAACTGCCCCGGGGGCGGCCATCTTACGACTCTCTCGATCTAGAAGCTTCGGCGTGAACCTTCCAGCCCGTTGGCACAGGAAGAAGCCCCCGGACTTTCCTCGGGAAATCTTCACGAGACCGAGAGGTCGTTGGCTACGGTATTCGGTAATCGTTTTACTATCTACGGTAGGTCGTCCGTAAATATTCAAGAAAGCTGAGGAATTTTTGAACGTGTGATGGACGACGAGCGCGCACTTTCAAGAAGAACTGAGGTCGGAAAATTATTGGAAAGGGAACGGGAAATATCAGCGGTGACAGGAACCAGGCAAAATAAGTGTGGAAGAGACTTTCAACCTCGATGAAACCTTCCATAAGTGTTCAAGAAAACTGGGCGGCAAAATTGTAGGTGAAGCAGTCCTTACCTTTCAATAAAAAAATCATTGAGCTATATATATTAATATATAATTGGAAAGGGTACAGGAAATAGAGAAGGTGACAGGAATTGGGAAATAAATTAGGATCAGTCTTTCAGCACAACTTATGGCACAATTTACAGCAAATTTTAACTTCTATGACACCAACAGTGTTGAGCAGCAAAAGTTAGCAACAAATTTTCTTAGTGTTCCAAAATATGAAGAAAGTAAACAAAATTAAATTAATTGAGTCCAATAACCGTGTGGCTTACGACAGAGGACAGGTAATAAATATTATAGGCATATTATAAGAGCACAAATATACAAACTTGAGATGAAAAATAAGACAGAAGATATAAAATACACAAGAAAAAGGAAATGATAAGTAAAATATTTTATAAATAGAGAAAAAAGTTAAGGAATGTAGACTTTCTCGGTGAATAAATCGGATAAAATCTTCACGGTTAACCAACCGGGTCAGGTTTTTTTAAAAAAAACGTTTCTGCGGCCATTTTTCTGCCTGAAGACTGCGGCGGAAAAAAGCCGCAGAAACGTTGTGATTTTTTAAAAACCTGACCTGTTGGTTAACCGTGAAGAATTCATCCGAATAGAAAGAAAATATTTAAACATTAGCTGGTTGCCCGGTGAAAGCTGGGAAATTATTTACGTTAGCCGTGTGTTTCCCTTCACCATTCATCTTGATCTTTCTATCGGACCCTCCATTAAATCGACGCGTCGTCTTTTTTCAATATGTTACGGTTTTAGAAGTATTAAGTAACACTAACCTTCAACCAGCACAAACAAAACAATAAATATGTATGCTACTATAATTTATGGAAATCTGTAAATTACAATATGCAAGACATGTAACTACTTCCAAGTACTTTAATCACCTTCAACTGAATAAGAAACGTTGATTAATATAACGTGATTGTTATTATGGAAGCTTGGTTTGAAGTGTTCTCTGCCACGTGGCTTCTTTGACGAAGCTAAAGCCGAGAATTTCCGTGGTTATCCGAGTGTTACCCACAGCTGTTGGGTTATTAGAGTCGTCCAACTTTGGCCTTTTAAAATTCTCCTTCTGTAGTAAAATCTCATAAATATATATAAATGTTCCTTTCAAAAAGAAATATTTTGAATTTTCTTTCTGTAGTATTTTAAAAATAAAATAAAATTGTCAACAAAAAAAGTGAAAATAGGAAATAAAGGGGTACAGAATGCGAATTGTCTTAAGTTATTAAATAAATTGTGAAAATTAAAATATATTGTCATTATTCAATTGTTTCAGTTATGATAACGTTGGAATAGTTTGTGATAGTTATGTTAAGTTGGTATAGATTTTAGTATGGATTAAGTGTCGAATGTTACAAAGTGCAAATAGGAGGGAAAACCAATGTAATGGAGTGTAGTATGGGAAACAGTGGAATAAAAAAGGGTGTTGGAATGGGAAGGGATATTTTGACGGAAGTTGAGGCCAAGAAAACTGAAAAAAAAGACTTCAAACAGTTTAACAAGTTAAATAAATATTTTTCATATGACGTATACTATGTATTTAAATGTTTTAGAGATATTATAATTATATATTTGTACACAGCTTGATGATGACAATAGTCGAAAGTTCCCTGTATATAATTTTTAAATAAAGGGACAACTAACAAATTGGTCTCGTGTTTACTAAAGTGTACCTATAAAAAGAGTAAGGCAAGGATACAGTCTGTCATCCATAATGTTTAACTTATATATAGAACAAGCGATGAAAGAGGATGAAAAGGAGTATGGAAAAGGAATCATACTGCAAGGAGAAGAAATAAAAACCTTACGCTTTGCTGGCGATATTGTAGTATTGGGGGAGTGAGAAGAAGACTTGGAAACCATAATAAATGGAATGAGAAATAGTTCAATATGAGGATTAATAGAGGGAAAACCAAGGTAATGGAGTGTAGTATGGGAAACAGTGGAATAACAAAGGCTGTTAGAATGGGAAGGGATATTTTTACGGAAGTTTAGGAATTCTACTACTTGGGAAGCGTAATAACTAGGGATGGTAGAAGTGTAGTAGACATAAAGAGTAGGATAGCACAGGCAAGGAAGGCTTTCGCGAAAAAGAGGAATTTACTTATAAGGTAATATAAATGTGAATATTAGGAAATCGTTGCTAAAACTGTTCGTATCGAGCGTGGGGTTATATGGGTGCGAAACGTGGACGATAGGAGTTGCTGAAAGGAAAATAATAGAAGCCTTTGAAATGTGGTGTTACAGTAGAATGCTGAAAATCAGTTAGGTGGATAGAATCAGAAACAAGAAAGTTCTAAACAGAATAGGGGAAAAGGGAACAATGTGGAGGACGTTGACTAAGAGAAGGGATAGATTAATAGGCCACGTTTTAAGACACGAGGCTCTTGTAAAATTAGTTTTAGAAGGAAGTGTATGGGGTAAGAACAGAAGAGGGAGTACAAGGATGGAATACGCTATACAGTTTAAGGAGCATGTTATGCGATAGTTATGCGGAAATGAAATGGCTTGCGCAAGATAGGAGTGTTGCTTTAGTCCAGTCTTATGACTGAATACCACCGCAACAACGACCTGTAAAAGTTGTTTATTAATAACAATATTAAACAATATATATTTAAGACAGTGCAATATTCACTTACTACGTTCCGTTCACCATTTTTGGGCGTCATCAGGTACAGTATTCCTAAACTACAGATAATAAAGATTTTTACAACCTATTATTAATTTAGATTGCGAATATTTCGTTGAAATAATAAATGCTAATTTTTTGAGGGTTTTTCTGACCTATTGTTGGGTTTGTTGTGTAACTGTTAGGTTAGATACGTCAGATACGTGAAATTATGAAATTAATGCCCATTGTCAAATTTTTTTATCGACATTGATTTTTTTCTTCTCGCAGTAATTCTTATTCGCCATTGTCCTGCGGAAGAATTCACAGCGTGAAGTGATATTCGGGAGCACGGAACAGGATCTGAGGGAGAACAGAAGAGCCGGGGCTGGAATATCATGCAGCGAGTCCTTCCATTGGTTTTCCAGTAGAGAAACGTGGGGGCGAGCGTTGTTGTTCTTTCTTTTATTGGTCCGTTTGAGCGCTCTGATCGATATTGTTCGTGTAAGAGATTGTTTCGAACCGGATTTAAACGTCTTCAGAAATGCGCCGCCGAACCAATCAGCGTCGTCACGACCGGCCTTATCTGGCTGGCATCGCCTGGAGAAACCCGAGTTGTTCCTTCCGTCGTCCCCTGGTTGGTACTACCTAAGTAGGGAGTGGTCGGCCTCAAGGACACTCATCCGCCGTCAGAACAAAAGTCATAACGTTACGGCGCTGCTGCTGCTCAGCCTCCAGATCAGGTCAAAGACACGGCTGGAATTTTCAATCAGTAGGCTCCATTCAATTCCTCCTTTGGCGAGTGATTCTCATCACTGGCTTTTATTGCACTCTAATCTCTGTCTTTTTCATTCGTGTAAAACGTTTAACCGGTCATTAAAATATTTTCTAGTAATAATTTATAGTTACAGCTACAAAAGTTCTATTCATTACTCGTCACAAAAAGTGAGCGCTCCATTCGGACTTGCAACTTACACAGCATCTCAGCCATCCAACTACTCCTCATGCTCTCCTTTTAATACCCATACTCCAACTCTCAGATGCTAATTGTTCTCTAACCTATACTCCATAAAAATACTGGAAATTATTAATTACTGTCACGAAAGCAGAAAAAGGCTGCCCTACAATCATTCTAATTGAAAACAGAGAATTTATGATAATGTTGATAATAAGTAAATAATAATAACTCTGTATAGGGCGATAACTAGTAATTTTTTATTTGTTTTAGATGATTATTGAGTATTTATTTTCATTTGTTGTTGTTGTGGTATTCAGTACTAAGATTGGCCTGATGCAACCCTCCATGCGCAAGCCTTTTCAATTCCTCATAACTAGCACAACCCCCATCCTCCCTAATAGGCTTATCGTATTCTATCTTTGGCCTCCCTCTTCTGTTCTTACCCCACACACTTCCCTCTAATGCAAATTTTACAAGAACTTCTTGTCTTAAGACGTGGCCAATTAATCTATCCCTCCTCTTGGTCAACGTCCTCCATATTGTTCTCCCTTCCCGTCTTCTGCTTAGAACTTCCTCGTTAGTGATTCCATCCACCCATCTCATTCTCTTGTAGCACCACATTTCAAAGGCTTCTATTCTTTTCCTTTCTGCAACTTCTACCGTTCACGTTTCGCACCCATATAACGCCGCAGTCCGTAACCCGATATCTGTAATAATATTACGCTCTTAAATTTCAGATGCTTTGAATTTGGGTGAAACGTAACCACAAGAACCGAAGCTGGAGAAGACGTCATATAGAGAGATGAGGTACGTTGTCAGGTTTCCAATCCTTGACGTTTAGGGAGGGTATCGCCCACGGGTTTTTATCCTAAGACTATAATAGATATGATTGCTTCGCCGAACCTCATTAATCCCCTAATTTTGTAAATATTTACATCATTAAACTTTTCCCTATTTTTGTAAATAAATTCCCGGTATCTTTTAATTTAGTTTCACTAACCCGTCCTTAAGCGACAATGGTAAATCGAAACTCTTCACCATCCACCTCCTCTTCTTCTTCTACTACTGACTGGTCTAGATTTTTACCGTGATACAGCTCTTTCATATTATTGCCTTTTCTTCTTTATCCAGAATTGACTTCCCATCCGAACTCCTCATTTTCTCGCTAATAATTTTCCTCTCTCCAAGTGTTTCTTTGATTGGAGTGTGGCGTTATAATATGGGTGCGAAACGTGGACTTTAGGAGCTGGGGAAATGAAAACAATAGAAACCTTTAAAATGTGGTGCTTTAGTCAGGAGAAGACTTGGAAACCAGTACAAATGGCATTAACGGAGTCCTGGGGAAAGAGTTCAATATGAGGATTAGTAGAGCGAAGACCACGTTAATGGAGTGTAGTATGGGAAACAGTGGAATAACAAAGGGTGTTAGATTGAGAAGGAATTTTTTTCCCAAAAAAGGATAGCACAGGCAAGGAAGGCTTTCGCAAAAAAAAGAAAAAGAAATTCACTTACGGGTAATATAAGTGTGAATTTGAGGAAACCGTCGCTTAAAATGTTCGTATGCGGCGTGGGTTTATATGAGTGCGGAACGTGGAATATTGAAGTTGTAGCAAGTAAAAGAATAGAAGCCTTTGAAATATGATGCTGTAGGAGAATGAGATGGGTGGAGAGAATCACTAACGAGGAAGTGCTAAGCAGAATAGAGAAAGTGAGAACAATTACGGAGGACCTTGAAGGGATAGATTAATACGTCACGTTTTGAGGCATGAGGGAGTTGTAAATTAGCATTAGAGGAAAGTGAACAGAAGAGGTGAAGATTAGGGACGATCTGTGATGTGGTAGTTATGTGGAAATGAAAAGGCTTGCGCAAGATAGGTTAGCTCGGAGGGTTGCAGCTGACCAGTCTTAGGACTGAATACCACAACAGCAATGTTTTCTGTTTGACCTCTAGACGGGGCGACGACGACGACGGATCCCCTGGAGCGGGGATCCCACGTTTGAAGAACCGAGGTCAGGCAAGCAAGGTACGTTACGAATGAATGAATGGATGAATGGGACGGCCGAAGGAGGATTACTCGAGTCTCAGTTCAAGGAAAAGTAAAGAGCTCGGTTCCATGAAGCCATCGGGTCTTACATAAGACAGCTACGTTTTCCTCCAACGCCCCAGGAAAAATCTTTTGTTATATCAAGACGGAAAAACCTTCACCTACTTTAAGTTTTGCATTCGTCAGTCTTGTCCTGTTGACGTCAAGTCACATATTAGCTAACTTGGGAAATGAAGTGATATGGTGGAAAGGTGACGCCGTCCCATTTTAAAAAGTCAAAATAGTTGGCTACAGAGTCATGGACTTCAAAATATAAAAGAAAAAGATAATTTACATTAAGTTTGAATAACTATAAATGCACAAAATACTTTTTTCCCCTCTGAAAGTGGGGAGTTAGGAATTAAGCTTCATACACACACAAACCCTGAGGATGGAAAGTTGAGTTGACATTTTACTATGAACAGGATAAAGGGTAGGAAGAACAGTTCAGTGGTTGTCGAAGACGGAGAATGACGGAAAGACCAAAAAAATGAAAATGCACTCTGGACAACTAACGATTAGTTATAAAAAATTGACAACATTTGAAAGAATATATTTTGACGGTAATAAGGTTGGACGGGAGAACCGCGACAATTAGGAAAAGGACTTATGATGACGACGATATATTTCTAGAAAATGAAGTAACATGGAAAATAGAGATACAGATTCCCTAAACCCTTCTTTCACAAAGAACAAAAATGAAGGAATTCAGTTTTATAATCTCTGGTGTTGAGCTTCTAATAAAAGTAATTCGATTGTGCTACTACTTGTTTCAGCTGAGTGGAGAGAGAGAGACTATAAAGCGAGTCCCTGGCATTACTCTGGTACTTATGTAATTAATCTGGGTAACGCTTGTCACATTTAAAACCAGCAGTCGCCATATTAGAAGCTATTAAAATGGTTAGATTTTTGTTTGACTATCACTCGTCGCCGACGCCCAAGGCCTGCGTGATCTGACGTATTTTGGCACTAATTTGAACACTTTTTAAATTAAAAATTCTTTTAGGTTTATCATACGGGACTCTAACTCCCATAGTGTATTTCGCCGGGTTTATTTATGTACATCATATTTTGTTGCAATTCATATAAGGGTTTAATAATATACAAAGTTACGTACATCGTCTTTCAAGATCTACATAGATTGCCAAGGAGAAGAAATATGCTTTGCCGATGATATTAATGTATTGGGGGAGACGAAGAAGACTCGGAAATCATAATTAATGGGATGAACGGGGTCCTGGATAAAGAGTACAAAATGAGGATTAATAGAGGTAAAACCAAGGTAATGGGAAACAGTTGAATAACAAAGGCTGATAGATTAAGGAGGGATATTTTGACGTAAGCTAAGGAATTCTGCTGCTTGGGAAGCGTAATAACAAGGATGGTAGAAGTATAGTAGACATAAAGAGTAGGATAGCACAGGCAAGGAAGACTTTCGCAAAAAAGAGGAATTTACTTACAGGTAATAAAAGTATGAATATTAGGAAATCATTGCTAAAAATATTTGTATGGAGTGTGGCGTTATATGGGTGCGAAACGTCGACGATAGGAGCTGTGGAAAGGAAAAGAATACAAACCTTTGAAATGTGGTGCTATAGGTAATGCTGTAAATCAGATGGGTGGATAGAATCACAAAAGAAAGAAGCTCTAAACAGAATAGATTTAGATTTATTGTTGTTTCCATTAATCCTCGATTGAGGAAATAGGATACGTCATACATTAAAAATTAAAAATGAACAAAATAAAGTACATAATTAAAGACAAATAAACTTAAAATAAATTAGTAAAAGAAAGTGTATATAGACGAAAGTCAATATAAACACAACACGGACACACACCGGGAAACACAAACAAGCACACACTGAGGAAGACGCAATGGAGTTTTAACTACTTGGACCAGGAAACTGTCCTTCCCTCTGTAGTAGCTCCAGGCAATACATGAAACAAACAAACAAAAGAGCAGAAAAAACGGAATAGAAATTTTAAGATATGTGATGTGCTATTTTATAAGGCAGCTCATTCAACACTTTTTGCAGGAACCTTTTATTTAAATACTAGAAGGGCGATTTAGAAAATCCTGTACCGAATAAAACGCGCCATTTAAAAGAATAGTTTTACTCTGCTTCACGAAGCTTTTGTAGGTACTATTTTTAACCTCTGGCGGAAGGCTGTTGTATAAAATTATCCCGGTATTGTGAATACTTTTCTGGTGTAGAGCAAGGCGATGCTTGTCCGACCTTAGAGCTGAACGATTTCTAGTCGCGTATTCATGAAACTCGCCATTTGTTTGAAACAAATTAGTGTTTCGCTTTACAAACTTTAATATTTCATAAATATATACGCTTGGTAAAGTAAGTATTTGCAAGCTTTTGAAGAAAGGTTTGCAACTCGATCTAGAATTCGTGCTAGAAAGGGGAAGAGTGAACGCTTTGTAACACGTTGACCAAGATTAATAGGCCACGTTTTAAGGCACATGAGTCCTGTAAAATTAGCAATAGAGGGAAGTGTGTGGGGTAAGAACAGATGGGGGAGGAGAAGGATGAAGTACGTTAAGGAGATTAGGAAGAGTGTGGGATGTGCTAGTTATGCGGAAATGAAAAGTCTTGCGCAAGAAAGTTTAACATGGAGGGTTTATTTCAGACCAGTCTCAGGACTGAATACCGCAACAAGAGATTCCAACGTTTCATTTACCAGAATCTATTGATAAGCTTTGCATTAAGTTGTATCTTGGACAAGACCAGTGTATTTATATTGAAATTATTTAGTGATGTAATCTCCCAGTTGATGATGTATTTTGCGTCCGCTAATTTTCCGTGAGAGAGTGAGAAACCGCAAGAACGCGAGGTTGAAGTGAGTTCACTCGCCACCAGGAATCACGTGCTACTCGAGTGTTCTCGTCTTACACGTTTCTCTCTCTCTCTCTCTCTCTCTCTCTCTCTCTCTCTATGTCTGTCCCTCTCTTGTCGTCAGCATCTAAAATTAGCACGCGCACTTAATTGACGTAATTAAGAACAAGAAAGAATAAATGTTCACCGAAAGGAATTATTGCAGTGACGGTTCCTTGAACCGTTTCCCTGGAAGAAGTCAAGAATAATTTCTGGCTTAATCACCAGAAACGAGGCACAGAAAATTTATTATTATTATAACGTTAATTTGAAAATTTATGATAATAATTTTTTAATGTAGGATTTTAATGCCCGACGTACCTGATGCAGGATTTCTAGGGTTTTCCCTGCATCTCTTTAGGTGAAACACCGGGTAGGATCCTTAATCCATAGCCCGGGGGGCCATAGTCAACCCTTGGCTACCTTGCTCTACCTTCCGCATCCCCCCTTTTCAATTCCCTTCCTATGCTATTAAAGGGGAGTTGCCTGTTTCAGGATCACCCTCATGTAGCCTGTTAACCAAAAAAAACGCCAAAAAATGAACGACGGGTTCCGGAGGTAATTGCTTTTCTACTTTCAGAATTGAAGAGAAGAGACAAAGTTGTTCAATTTTTCAATACCTCTGCTTTTGATTTCTTTCCCAAAATTTTTCTCTCTGATGATATCGAATTACTGTTTTAGTAAGTTGATGGCTTTAACGGAGCTGGTTGCTAAGACCAGATATTGGCGATGTCTTTAATGAGGAATTCCCCCTGTTGCTGAAACGGGGGAGTTGTCCAGAGGAATTTCCCCCTCTTTAAAGGGTAAAGTAAATCGTAACGCAAGGAGCAGGAGTTGACAAGAATAGCAGAAGCTGGATTCTCAGGCAGACGGATAAGAGACGACGAGACAAAAGATTGTTGAGAGAAGGATTTGGAAATCGAGGATCACAGTGCGGAATATAGGGTGCCGAATGCATGAATAATATTTTCACTAGTCCAATGTAATGAAATAAGTTACTAAACTGTATTATATGTAAATTTTTGTACACAATTTTCTAATGTTATGTCTGACAACTTTCAGACTGAGTATCCTATCGTATGTACACACTACATTATTTTCCTTGGCAATATGATGACCAATGGTCAGTGTTTTGCGCCTTTGTAAAAATTGCCATCTTTTAGCTACTTCTTCTTATTATTAATTGGCTCTACAGGCTATTGAGGGCCTTGGCCTACCGGGGCGACTGGGGACTGTCATCTTGCGTGCCTCATTGCGATTTCGGAGTGGAACGTGGTCAGCATATTTTGGTCACTACTTACCTTTAAGTAAATTTACTGTAATATAAATAGTCAGTAATTGATGTTTGACTTAAATTAATTGAGAAAATAATTAATTTTTTGCTTTACTGAAATTTTCTGAAAAAATTTTTTGATCAGTATTTTAAAAATGTTTTAAAAAAGTTGTGATAAATAATTACTTATTATTTGAAAGTAATTCCTATAAAAATTTTAATTCTGCCTTAAATATTTTAATGAAAAATTCATTTAAAAAATCTAATTGCGTCTATACGACTTTAAGAAGGATCCATAACTGTGTGCTTTTCTTAAGTTTCTTGAGCTGTAAAGATTATTTTTTGTATATTGAAGATTTGTTTAATTTGTTTGTAATAAATTGTTTTGAATTTTGATATCAATTTTTACATAGTTTGACCCTGTCATATTTGCCAAATTAGGGTTCCCTAATTAAAGAACGAAGGGTTCCCTAAATCTTAGAGTGTTTGTGTAAAACTGCAGATGACATTTGTCATTTTTCGACTTGGGGCTTTATTTAAATTTTACGGTAATAAATAAAACAAAGTCAACCACAGTAATGACCATCTTATTTCAGTAGAAGAGGAACAGGTGGAAAGTAGGGATGTGGAAGAAATACCAGGGTAGTATTCAAAAGTATAAAAATGCTGACTATCGAAAATCAATGTCAAATATTGAATTAAAGTTTCGTTTCAGTTTTTTAAGGATCCTACCTTGCAATAGCATGGAATGTGTTGCACAGAAAAACCTAGACAAGCCTTTACTCACGCCTTTTCGGCGACTAGAGTGGTGGTGTTACCGTGCGTACGCAGCATTCCCTTATCCATGTCTTTAGCACATAAGGTAGCGGCTGGCCAACTGTTCCAAAAAAAAATTACCGCTTATTATTCTATCTGGCCATCTAGGGATTAGTCGACTGCGAAAGAACAACGTTTTTTTATATTCTATACATTGCCGTGGCAGTTTATGATTGGTATGCCTGTTCGTTGACGTCACTTCTGTTGAACAAATTGGTTGCCCACAAGGCAGTAGTATTGTCCATAGTCTGTTTCGTAGTTACGTCATAGGTGACGTACTTTTTTTCACATCCTGTCCTTTTTTGTCAATATTTTATTCCTTATATATACATATGTATTTATATAAAATAAATGTAATATTTCTATTTCTGAAACCATAAAATAGTATTTATTAATTTTATTTTTCAACAAGTCCAGGAGCCTCTATTTTGTCTTTCGTAAATTTTACAGACTCCTTCAAGATCAGAAAATCATAGCATACAATTATCCGGTTATCTCGATCTATGTTGGGGCCGGGGGGGATTTCAGATAAATGGAAGAATAGATGGCGCTTACAGTTTCATGCATGAGATTTTGAAACGGATTCATACCATTTTTAAGTTAATATTTCACTGGACTCGTAGACCATAAAAGTTGCCCGGAATGGATGAGTTTCGGAAGCTTGAGAAGGGAACAAGGTCAGCCCGAATGAATATTACACATTGCAATAAAAATTAAAATAAGATTATAAGGAAAAGACGCTGTGAGTCAGCCAGATATTTCTCATTCTCCTCCTCCTCTCCATTGTTCCTCGTCGAGATTGAGAGGAACTAAATGACTCGCCTAAATCCCAGTTCTTCCTTCCTCAGGGAGTGAGAGAGAGAGAGAGAGAGAGAGAGAGACAGAAGACCTTGAAACTCAGCAAGGAGGATTGTAAAGCTTTCTGCCGAAGGATATTGTGGTGTCCTGCTGACTGTAGGGCAGGACAAAAGAAGGGGAGACGACACGAGACGACGACGGACAGGCAGAGCCAGAGGGAGCCGACGAGGACGACAAGGTGCGTCGCTAATTAACAGTCAGCGGCTGTGTCAGCTTAAAACTTGTTGAAAAAAAATACAGTTTAGTAGCGATACGAGGTGAATTTTGAAGAACGGCAGAAGAGGAAATGATCCAGCATCTCGGTTGATTAGATTACTCCGTACTTAACATCAAGGAAACAACTAAATCGTGTAAATTCTCACTTATGATACCGAAATCGGATGAAAAGTAAAAAAATATATAAACCAGTGCCGATTCATGGACTGAAGAACCTTTAGAACTGTAAGGGAAAAACTCACGATTCTACCCCATCAGTAAAAATTGTCCGTAATTATAATGCAGGCAACCTCCAGTGGTGTAGTGGTTCGCACGGTGGACTACTATAAGTGACTCATAATCAACAGGGGAAAGAAACGGTAATCCACTGCTGTGTTTTTTCCTTGCTTTGACCTGCAGTTAGACAAAACACTAAATAGAAATACATAACCATCTAAAGATCTTAAGCTGTTAACTAATACAGTCATATTCATCTGAAATTAATTTTTAAAATTTAAAATAATCTGAAACATACAATGTGATTAACTTTCTAAGTGACATTACAAGAGAGCATATATCAAGACAATGGTCAATTAATCAAAAATGACATTCAAAGCAATTAAGTTCTTGGATGGCTGATATGTAGCGAGATATAAATCGATATAAGAATGACTTGAAATATATAAAAATATATTAGGGAAGATTGAGGGTTGGGCAAGGTGCCAGCTAGTTGAGACCTGAAGCGCGACAGGGATGGAATTTTAGCACGTACAGGAATCGAGTAGTGTTTTCCTCCATTGCACTCCCGTGAGAAACTAGGAACCTGGGAAACATCCTACTTGTTTGAAAACAAAGTGGTTGCCTCAACCAAAGGTGGAATTTCGTGGTATAGAGCAGATCGACCGAAACGTTAGATATTTCGATTTTTCTTACTGCGGTGATACTGTGAGGAGACAGAGAAGAAAGCTCTGACGGGGAGACCAACAATACTGGAAGGGATGATACAGAGAAGCTGGCAGAGAGTCTACCAACAAGGTACGCTGTCTGGTTTCTCGATCTTAGACGCATAGGAAGGGTATTCCGTTCACGCTTTAACCAGAGTTTTAAGACATCACATTACTTCACCGAATAGCCAACATTTTATGTAATGTTGTAAATATTGTCCTTATCTAATGTTCATGTAAATGAATATCCTAATCAGTTATTTAATTTGCCTTTAATTATTATTTAAATTCACCTCTCCACAGATCCCATGATTAAAGAATATGCTCATAAGCTTCCCCAAATATAACTCCAAACCTTAATCATGTTTTTTAAAACAAAATTATAGGTAATTCAAACGTCTAATATAAGTTAATATGTTGTAATTACATGTGTTATGTTAGTTATTCCACTCGTTGAAAGGCCAAAATTACGGTCTGTGGAGTAAACCCCCCTTTTACATCTCACGTATTCGCAATTTCTGCTTCCGCTGAATGAACCCTTAACAGTTCGGAGACGACCTAAATGGGTCGATGTATACCTCTTTGGGAATCATTGATCTCCGTCTCTCTCGAGCGCCTCTGGAATCCTGTTGTAAGTTATGAGTCGTGTTTACATGAGAATTCCCGTGAATGCCAATGCCATCCAACGACCTGCCGGGTATGCTAAACATCCTCGGAAAACCTCGCAAAGTGATCTACTAATTACGTAAGGAGATTCGTTTGTTGTCCCTTTTTCTTTTGTAGTCCTTGACTCGTCAACGTCATGGAAATTCGTCCGAAAATGGAAAGTTTACTTATTATTTAATATTTATAACAGTCGAAAGACTGAATGTTTGCCGCAAAACTAGAGTTGATCCAACACAGCTTTCCGCTTCCACAATCATTTGTAACTACACAACACTACAGCAGTGAGTCATTTCTTAGAAAAAGTTTACCTCATGGTTATCTACACTGCAGCGTCTCAGCTTAAGTAACACAGGAAAAGAATGGTAAGGGGAAATGCTGAAGGGAGAGCAAGGCAAGCAAGGGTCAACAAGATCCCTTGGGCTGTAGTTTATGGATTCTACCCGACATATAGCTTAATTTGATACAGGGGAAATTCCTTCCAATGACTTAGGTGACTTTTCTGTGTGGACGCAACATTCACTTCACCATTCCTTAAAAAGCTTAGGAGGCAGCTGGTCGATTGTTCCAATAAGAACTGAGGACTCCCATTGCCGCATACCAAACACGCTACGGTCCTAGAAGTATACACATCTCAAAAAAAGCTGACAGAGTTGTTTACGATTACAGATAACTTTAACCCGAGACACCTGGGCCTATTTTGTGAGGTGAATAACATACTCCCAGGGTCACAGAGCGTCCGTTGTTCCAATTGGCACTTTCCGAGGCATTGTGAGGACATTGCTTCGTCCCTTCTGCAAACTCCTCTCCAGTAATCCGAAGGACTTCGGATACGTACCAAGTTGAAGGTTTTCTTGGGTTTCCCATGCATCTCTGTTTGGCGAATGTCGGTTCAGTATCCCGTGGCGGCTCGAGTAGTATTTCAAAGCTATGTGCTCATCAGACATGGAACTCAAATTTTAGGAGGATTTAAGATATTAATAAATACAACTATATCTACAGTAGTTGCCATAATTACACGGACCCTCCTAATATGCTTAATTTCTTAATATATGTCTAACATAAACGTGTTACTGGACTAACGAAATTTTTAATACTATGTAAAAATATAAAGTCATATTGGCGCAAATACCTAACACGAAAATATTTTTACTTATTACATATTTTAAATAAAGAAAGTTAATTTTAGAAAGAAAGTCACACATTATGGGAACATTGTATGCAGGATCTCAGAATTATTAGTCTTCGAAATGCCACCTGTTAAACGATTTTTTACTTTCAATAAGCTTTGATTAAACCAAATATTCCACAAAAAGTGCATAAAATTTAACCTTTTAATTAAATAGTCAAAAGCATTTAAAACTGAGACCGCCTACAGCTGAGTCACCATTCTGTGCTGTTTGTAGTTCATATTAATACTGGATCTTAGGCGAGCAGGGCAGTGAAACTGTAATACTGCGCATGCGTATTTCTCATTACAGACAAGATTCTCGTGCTATGAAGAATGTAGCCAAGATATATGTACACTCTTAAAATACTATTATTTTATAGTTTATTAAAATTACGGAAGAAATAATGCCTCCTAAATTAATTTATGTTCTGTAGCACATGCACCATGATCTGTACACATGATGTACACTATGTATTATCATGTATTTAGAGAAATTATAATTATATATTTGTCCACAGTTGATGATGACTTAAGGCCGAAAGCTCCTGTTTATAATTTTGAAATAAAGTGACAACGAACAAAGTTGTGCTGTATTTATTGATGTGAACCTATAAAAGTTGTTTATTAATAATAATAATATTAAACAATATATACTTAAGATATTACGAAGTTCACTTACTACGTTTCGTTCACCATTTTTGGACGTCTTCAGGTACAAATTTCCTAAACTACAGACATTAAATTTTTTTGCATCGTATTATGAATTTAAATTGCTAATAATTCGTTGAAATATAAATATTTAATTTTGTTGTGTAAATTTTTTTAGTTTTTTCTGACCTATTGCTCGGTTCGTTGTGCAACTGTTAATTTTATGAACGTCTGGCAAATGAAATTATTAAATTAACTGTTAGGATACCTAAAAGGAGTCGGATAGCCCCTATATTACCTAACTTAAAAAGGTTATTTTTTGATTTTTAGGGGGCAAAAAACTCCCTAAAATATGTGAATGGGCAGGAACATTTAAATCCTCCATATTTAATTGCTCACAATGTGGCGGCTTTTTGGTTCACGGAGGAATACCTTCACATTTCACCAGTTATATCTGCAATACTAACAGGAGGCATGGAAAGGTGAAAGAATATCAATAGGAAAAGACTTTTTAATGAGATTCTGATGGTTATGTGCTGCCAATGTTAAGATTGGTACCTTCATCTCGGGAAACGTTATAGATACAACCCTGAAATTTTGCAGTTCAATTTTAACCGTGTGGAAGCAGAATAAAATATTTCAATTATTAGTTATGGATAGAGAAATTCTAAAATTCTTCATAAAACACAGATCTTTATAAATAAATTAATAGTTAAAATTCTAATTGTAAAATATAGTTAATTTTACCTTAACGGTAAAAAAGCATTGAAAATTTCAGTGCTGCATCTATAACAGTTTTTGGGAAAAGGGTACCTATAGATAATTATTTTAACATTGGCCAAGATAGGGCCTTCCGTCCCCCTATCAAATCCCTTCCGGTGTTACTGACGATGAGCTGCCACCATGTGAATTACCCTCATGAAGAATGTCACTCTAAAAAAAATTAAAGGCCAGTGTTTCTGTAGTCTCAATTCGACCTTAAGCTGAACTTGTGTAATGTGCCACTGACGTCCAGGATGCTGTAACTTACAGACTTGGCAATTTTATATTTAAAAAAAATGTGTTACATAACATTAACTTATTCAAGACCTCGCCCAATCCAAATCTACAAGGTAAAATAATTTTTTACAGTCATATACTGGTACATGAGAAAAATAAACACGAGTGGGAGAAAAAGAATCGGGAATTCCACACACACACACACAACATCAAGAAAAAAAAACCCTCAGATTTAACAGTTCGAAAACACTTCCGCAAACAAAATACACGTTCCAGAGTAGCACCTGAAGTGCAGAAACAAACCGAATGAGGAGGAGGAGGAGTGTGGGGAGGGGAAGGGGGGAGGGGATTAATTTAAATATTTGTTGAAATTGTAGAACATTGGTTTTGTAATTATGTAAGGTACAGTTAAAACCAGTTCCGTGAGGGACACTCAACCATTCTTCCATTTGGGAGTTAAATTAAGCAAGCAAGCAGCTGCACATGAGACGAGGGGACCTCGGGGTTATGTAACACACAGACTGCTGCTGCTACACTTCCGGAAATTAGATTTTTGTATGGGGGGCTCGCAGCAGTGATGCTGGGGGAGTCAAAGACCATTACAGCTCCTCCAAGGGTCAAATTATAAAATCTTTGCTTGTTACCTGTTTAGAAAATTGTGAAGTAAATCCTAGGTTAGAAGACAAGATTAAGTGATTAATATAAATACCATACAACGAAGTTTCTATAACCCTTGTTCCTTTCGTCAAAGAGATTGAAAAGTAAGACAGGCCGCAAAAACGACAAATGGAGACGACGAACTGGAAAGTAAAGTTAAAAACGAACTTAAATAGAGAGAATTTAAATAAAGGCAAATAATCAGGACCGAAACATGTAGTAGATTTTAAATTATAGTTTGTTATGTTTCACTAAATTTTTTGTTTTAAACATTAATTTAAACTTACAGACATTAATAACTATTATAAAGGCAAAGATGTTAGCCTAGCAATAGGGCATATTGTAAATAGCAATTGTTGAGTTACAAAGTATCTATCAGTCTCTACTGTTGTGGTGATGATGCTTTTAATATAAAGGAATTTCGGATTTAAATTTAGAAACTAAATAAATAACAACTATGCAGAAAAGATATATAATATTTATCACAATATATATATGCAACCAGTTCTGCCACCTCTTCAATCATTTTTTTTTACAATTTTTCCTACACTTTTCTATAAAATACTTCCCTTTACTAATAATTTTGACTTACTTAAATTCAGAGGCAAGGTCCTACTTACCACTTTCCTTGTTCTTACTGAAATGAAACTCTCAAGTCAGTGAAATGTTGCCTGAGTATCATAAAAAACTGGCATATGGCTAGATTAATTTTATTCATATCAATATTATTAATAAAGGAAAGGATTGTATACAAAACCAAAAGTAAAATAAATAAAAAATAATAGTAATTTGCAGGCTATTTAATTTTTTTTTACAAACATACATGTTCTGTAAATTGTAGATTAAATTTTTTTATAATAAATGAGTTAAATCAGCCATTTTGTCGGTTTTTTAAATTTAAATATTATAACGTTTCGTCTCTCATTTCAGACTGCTTCAGATAAAAATTTAGCTGTGCATGGAACCGCACTCCATGACTCCTTCGGCTAAATTTCTACCATGAATAAGTCTCAAATGATATACGAAACGTTGTAATATTTAGTATTTAAATTTTTTAAAAACTGACAAAGAGGCAGATTTAACTCATTTATTGTATATTTAACTGCCAGATAAAATATTTTAAATCATTTTATAACTGAAATTGTCCCAAAAGGGGACGAAACGTCCTTGTGAATAGGATATTCTTTTTTGTAATACATAGTGTAATGGTTTTTAGACTCAAGACCTTTTATTAGTTTAATTATTATACTAAATACTAGCTGGTACTGAAGATGTGATCTTTGGTACGAGAATTGAGTAACCGTTTAGTTTGCCCAATGTAACAAGAGTTGCTATCGGTGCAAGAGATTTTGTAAACTTTACAATACTTCTTCAAAAAGGGTGCTTGTTCTTATCAAGGATGAAAGTATAAAAATTTGGATAAACTTGACATGTAAAATAAATTGTAATATGGCTTAAAATGTAATGGATAATCCAAAATGGAGTCACTATTTAAATATTTTTATCTTCTCTGTCCCTCTAACACCCTGGAGTTTGATGTGGTACCTTTAGCAATTCAAAGTGGACGCCAAGACAAGAATATATCCATTCATTTATCATATTTAATTATTGAAATATTTTTAATAATAAAATGATTTTCCGTTAATTTTAAAAACAAAGAAGAAAATAGGTTTAATGCATATCAGGCGAAAAATTGCGGCCAAAATTGGTCAGAATTGAACATTATGTATTGATTAATTTATGTCACAACGTTTCGTTCCTTTGTTTGGAACCTCCTCAGGTGTGTAAAGAATCCACAACAAGCCTCTAGGACAGTTCGTGCTTCACGTACAAATTTGTTAAAAATCATTGTGCTATTTGTGCTGATGACAACTTTCCGGTTTACTTTTGGATTGTTTTCACAGCTGAGGAGGTTCCAAACAAGGGAACGAAACGTCGTAACATAATTTAATCAATACATAATGTTCAATTCTGACCAAGTTTGGCCGTAATTTTTCGCCTACATTATTCGAGGTACAGTCAGAACAATTATACAATTTGTTTGAATGTATATTAACTTCTATACTGAATGAATCATTTCATATTATACATTTAATTGCTGAAATATGACGTAGACGAGGTGACGTTACACTCGTCCACTTCTCGAAATTTCACCCCCAACCTTTTTTGATACGATTGGTAGTTTTTAAGGAAGGAACAACCTTGTACAAGTGTGTATGACGTCACTGCATTCCATCGACATGAGATTATTGCTCTAAATTCCCCGAGTGCCGTCTCTTTGAAACAGTTTGAAATGGACTGTCTTTATGTTTTGAGGGGCTTTGTAATTTTAGCTTCCTTCAGCAGCAAAGAGCCAGCAGAGGCAAACTTCCCATAATTGGTATCGAAACCTGATTCGAATCATAAAGTCACGCCGCACCATTTATTTTAGGCCTGAGTTGTTGCACCACGAGTACAGCAGACATTGTGCAACTGTTCAGTAAAATTATTCTTCTACGCACTTTACACTTTACATAATCACTTCCTCCGTCGAAGCTTGAATGAACTTTACACCACAGATATTAAACGTATTTCTGCGTTAGACCTCACTGCAACAGGCTATATTACCTCAAATAACATCGTTGCAAATAATCAGTCACATATTTACAATAATATTCCTCGTTACACTCTCCCATTTTCGCAATTCCTTTAAAATTCTCTCTCTCTCTCGCTCTTTCTGTCTTTTTCACTCTGTCTGTTTTTCTCTCTCTATCGCTGTCTGCCTATATTCTTCTGTCTGTCTCTCTCCCTCTGACTCTGGGTCTCTCCCCTGTCTCTCTCTTTCTCTGTCTGTCTCTCTAGGCCTGTCGCTCTCCCTCTGACACTCTCTGTTTGTCTGTTTCTGTTTATCTCTCCTCTTTCTGTCTCTTCCTGTCTCTATGTCTCTCCCTCCATATACTCTCATCTCCCTCTCTGCCTGTCTCTCTAGGTCTTTCGCTCTCCCTCTGACTCTCTGTTTGTCCTCCTGTCTGTTTCTCTGCCTATCTCTATCTCTTTCTGTCTCTCCCTCCATATACTCTCATATCTCTCTCTCTCTCTCTCTCTCTCTCTCTCTATATATATATATATATATATATTGTATCCGCATCCCCCCTTTTCAATTCCCTTCCTATGCTATTAAAAGGGAGTTGCCTGTTTAAGGATCACCCTCATGTAGCCTGTTACCCAAAAAAAATGAAAAGTAACACTTAACAATGCAGGCCAGCTTGCGAGTTGCAATTGTTGAGGAACTGACGCAACTTGGGCCAACAATGTAGTCTGGCGAGACTTTGAGAGTCGTCATGGGGTAGTGGAAGGAGCAGGTTGTGTCGGCGGGACGACGAGAGAATGACCACGCCTTGCAGATATATTTTTTTCTCATGCTCTGATTGGAATTAAAACTATTAAAATCATCTTTTGGTATTTTTTGTGAAAAATACCTGGCGCCCTAAAGGAATTAGAAATCCGCGAATACGGAGGAACGCGGATCCGCTACAATATATATATCTGTCTGTCTGTTTTTTTATCGTTTGTCTCTCTAGGTCTGTCGCACTCCTCTCTGACTCTCTTTGTCTGTCCCCCTGTCTGTCTGTTTTTCTCTCTCTCTCTTCTTTCTGTCTTTGCCTATCTCTGTCTCACCCTCCATACTCTCTCTCTCTGTTTCTCTAATTTACGTTACCATTGCGAGGAGTCAATAGAGAATCTTCAGCGACCTAGACGACTGCAAGGCACCTGATATTATCGATTTCTACGGCAAAGTGGGTTTGGAAAACATTCCGAAGTTGATACGCTTAATCAAACAAATCCTAATGACCCTTTGACACGAACATACTGCCATAGAGGTAAGTTATAAGAATTAGTCTATTTTTATTACAGGAAATTATGAAATTAAAATATAAAAATAGTGGTTAATAAATAGTATTCTACTTACGCTTCACAAAATTAGAGTCATAGAAGGTTAAAAAAAAGGAATAGTAGGCAGAAATCTCAGGCAATTTAAACGGGTTACCGAAACGCAGCTCTTTTAAGGCAGTGAATGAAAATGTAAGTCGAAATATTACATGTTCCTTATTTATAATTGAACGATTTCTATTAATAAACATAAATTTAACTTATTCTTTAATGTTTGTTAATGATTAATTAATTTCATTAAGTGTAATATCTCCCAATTATTCCTTACACAATCGCTACGTCTTTTTAACATTCATCTCAAATCGAGCCCACTTGTTGGTCGCCACTTGATTCTGATAAATAATTTACCTTTTAATATAAGAAATCATAAAATGTAAAATTCACATTTAAGTCGTACCATTTTAAAACAGAACCAACATCACACGGTTTTCAATTTAAATTACTGAGGTGGGACGTCTTTGCCAAAAATTACATTTCTTGGTATTTACTAACAAAATTTTGTGATCTGTCTTCTCAACATCACTCCCCTTTCTTTAAAATAAAACACTGTAGTCTACTTCTATAAATTACATCACTTATATACCCGTAGCACTGACTATTACTGTTCTCCTTTCGTCCTATAAGTGCACCAATGACATCTGAAGACAACTTTGCAGTTTATCTTCAAATTTCAACGAGGAATCTCGGAACCATCTCCCCTAAAATCTGCCACAAAGCTGTTTAAAGAGTGCTCGCCCCTTGGGTACTTTCCCCCTTCTCTCCAGGCAATAATTCTCACTCAATACATTATGTCTGCTTGTACTGGCCGTCACAAAGTATCAGTAATACACTACCAAATATTTAAGTTTTACAATTTTGGGGGTAAATAACCTTTACTCCTTAAAATTTGAAGAACAGAAAAAAAAAATTCCAAATGCACGAGAAAGTTAATTTACAGGTTAGGAAAGAAGAATCTCGACAATTTCGGGAATCTACACGCATGATCAACACTTAGTAAATTGTAGGTGAGCCTGTGTTTCAGATGTTCACGAAGGATTGGGAGGGATTGGGGATAATAGCTCAGAGGTTAGAGGAATCCTGTATAAAGCTGCTCAATGCGTGATCGTTTCGTGATGTTTCTATCCTAATCTCTACTGTCTATCTCTATACCAATAAATAAATTGAAGTGTCTGTTGTCTATCTGTCTGTCTGTATGTATGTTTGTCTCGAATAGGCTCCAAAATGGCTCCACAGATTTAAACGAAAATTTAAGGGTTAAAAAACAGGAGATTTAACTAAAATATTAGTTCATATTTCATTTCAATATATTGTAGAATATATGTATATATATATATAATGTTTTCCTTCGTACGTATATTCAAGTCTCCAAAAATTGAATACGGGTTGACTATCTGTTTATGCTCCGAAACGGCTTGACGGATTTCAACGAAAATTTCAGGCATTGAAACAGTAATTTTAACTTAAATTTTCGTGTATGTTTCCATATCTTGCAGAGTTTATATGAAATTATTGTAAATATTTATAAATCCACTGAATTGCCGTGCGAAAAGCGGCGTGAAAACCAACTGCGAGTTATACGTCCTATTAGGCGTTCCTAAATCATCCATCCCACTTGCTGTGCTATTATAAGCATAATTTTTGCAGCATAAGAATATTCTCAATCCATCTATTGTTAAAGCAGGATTCGCGCCGTAATTAACCTATTATTGACCGAGAATTAAATCCCTGAGAAACAATAAACTTCTTTGAAACATCGGTACGTAAATTGGTTGTATTTATCGCGTCAGGTAAATTTTAATATTTAATAATTACTCATTTTTATTATCTCCGAAACGTATGATAGCGGGACCTGTTCTAAACCAACTGCGAGTTGTAAGGTTTGCCCTGAAGTGACTATAAATAGAGTTATCAAAATTATGTTCCTGTTTTTAGGTCAAAATAAAGATAACTATTTCCGTTTGAACGAAGTCGCGGGCATAGCTGGTTAAAAGTCTGTCACGTTAATTTTTAGTCTTTCACTGTCGTCATGAAATCGCTATCTAATAGAAGGTCATAGTATAATAATTTTTAAAAGATTATTTTAAACTTATATATATATATATTGTATATTTGTATCAGGGTTCAATGTTGCTATCCGTTGTCAGACAACTGTATGGCACTGCTTCAGATCCTGGAACTCGAAGGTTTCACGCTCGTGGTGTCACCTTTACGGTAATGCTTAGGTGACGTGACATAATAAGTTCGGAATTATTACCCAATCATGGAGCGGACACACGTAGCCTCAGAGGAAACTTATCCCTGTCACTTGGAAGGTAGTAAAAGGTTATAGAAACCTTGAAAACAGATATTTCCTGTCAAGGCCGTCCGTCCGTATGCAAGCCTTTTTTTTTAAAAAAAAGAAATACAGCCCTGAAACGTTGAAAGGAATTACGAATTATCTAACTTGGAGAAACTCGATTTGTCGCTTTTTTCTCTCTCTCTATCCCGCTATGTGGGTGGGTGTGTAAATCTCGGGGGAAAATAACGTGATGCCAACCTTACGGTGGATGACTGATGAAGACCGTTGAACTATGAATGAAAACATTGGCAAAGCAATCCCGTGGCCTGTAATGGTGTTCAATTACATGACATAATTTGCAATGCTACCAACTTTATCAACTTCAGTTGAGAGAACTGGACGTGAATTCAAAAAAATAAATAAATAAATTCATCGCTATCGGGAAATCTCACGCATAATGGACTCTAAGTACTCGTCAACACACCCTAAGTAGATAAATGACGAACATATTTATCATGACAAAACCAATAAATGGAGAAAAAATATATAAGGTGCGTTTCTGCAAAATCTCTTACTTACCTGATGAAAGCAACAAGGTTATGTCCTATTTATTTTATGACCAACTTCAGCAAACACTGATCAACATTGACCGTATTCGACTGTCTGATATTCTGTGGAATCGTGAGGACAAAAAGTTAGATTTCAATTACAATTTTTTAAATTTTCTTTTCCCTGTTATTTTCTTTAATTTTTATTTATTTTTTCTCATTCATATTTCTTTTTTTCTCAGGACAAATATTTACTTAAAACTAAAAAGTCTGCCCCGGCGCCTAATATTCTATACCAAAAAATAAAATTGGAAGTGTCTGTCTGACTGTCTGTATGTTTGTCTAGAATTGGATCCGAAACGGCTCAACGGATTTCAATGAAAATTTGAGTGTTTAATAAAGGGAGATTTAATTTAAATATTCGTGCAGAAGATTTTAATATGAGTATAAATAAAAATATTAATTCTACGGGAAGATTTATAGGAATTACCGCGACGTATAAAACCAACTGCGAGTTATAAGTCCTATATCGTTCATCAAACTTACTGCCTATTGTTGCAGAAGGTTGGCAAAGAATGAACTTCTTTGGATCGTCGATACGATGTATACAGAAATTGATAAATTGGTATTATTTCTCGCGTCAGGTAAATTTTAAAATTTAGTAATTCCTAATATGAAAATAAAATAGAAACTATCGAGTTTGGTGTCTAAACCGGTGTAATGCGAGTCGCTGTGTTACATTATGACCTTTAAAATGCGATTTAACTAAAAATTTAACCATTAAGTGGAGAAGGGGGAAATTTTTACTCTGTTAGAATACTGAAAATATTTTTATTCCTGATATTGTACCGGGGGTATTTTGGAGTCTCTCGAGATACTGGGAGTATTAAGTGAGCTGAGGCTTTCCCGGTGTAGTTGAGGTGAAGATGACGACAGAGAACGTCGAAACGTCGCGTTTTCATCGCACCTGCACCCGAGTGAAAATCCGAGATAATGTTACAAAATAAATATGAAATTCCAAAATAATAAATAAAACCTCTACAATAAACATGACTGTATGTATGTTGCGTATACAAATCTAAAGGCGTGGTGCAAATTTTGTATACGTGATATTTGCTACCCAGAAATCAACACTGTGGGGAAAATACGCGTATACGATCCCCAGAGGCCGGAGTGGATAATACGAAAAATATTTTAAGTACGAAAAAACCGGCCTGCATTTGCGAGAAATAAATACATTTTCGGAGTCAAATCCATTCACAGAATTTTCCCCGACCCTTTTTCATATATAAATTCAACCGTGTTCAGCATGTGACGGGAGTATTCATAGGGGTGAAGGAAATATTAAACATGAAATTCCCAAATATTTACGAAAATACTCAATTCCAATTTAAATAAAATAATAAATCAGGAAATACCTGAGTGATAAAAGTAAATGATGAAATGGGGAATTACAAAATAAGTATAATAATTTAATAAATGGGATATTTAATTACAAATTAATAAAAATAATAATAAATAAATAAAAAATATATGTTGTAATAATCGAAATTACAAAATAATAATATAATATTAATAAAATAATGAGATTAATTTGACTTTATTTTATGAATGGTATGCAAAAAATTGCCAAAACACTGAAAGAAGAAATATTTTATTTCAAATAAGACGTTTCGTCCCCAAACATTCAAGACCTTCCTGTTTTTCTTACTAAAATAATATAAATACATATACATAGTTTAATGTAATTAAATAAACTTTTTATAATGTAGTTACGTGCATTTAAAATCTTACTGGAATTTTTGGGCTGAAATAAGGGAAAACTCTACTTTTTCTCGCATTTGTTCATTCATTACATTTTAAATATATTATTAAAATATGCTCTACCTTCCGCATCCCCCCTTTTCAATTCCCTTCCTATGCTATTAAAGGGGAGTTGCCTGTTTCAGGATCACCCTCATGTAGCCTGTTACCCAATAAATATATATATGGCTACATGATTGGCGCTGCGGGAGTTTTTTCGCAGGTGCTTCACCCCAGAGTGACTGCGGGGCTCACCTGATTATGTCGGGAATGCCTCGCACTCTCTCTGGTTTTTTTAATCAAAGTTCTCACATGCCGAGACACTTTCACCTAATTTAGGAGGTATATGTACTGGGGTCGAAGACCTTGGGCATATGGCAAGAGTTGTCCTCTGATCCCATTGGATCAGTTGGTCAACTGCCTCCTGAAACTTGGTAGAGACATGGAGAAGGGAATGCTGCGATCCCAAAGCAAACTCGTCTCCCGTCATTCGGAAGGGCGTGAGAATAGTACCCAATGCCCGACCTACCTCATGAAGGTTTTCTAGGGTTTTCCCTGTATCTCTTTAGGTGAAACACCGGGTAGGATCCTTGTAGCATAGCCCGGGGACCCTAGTCAATACTTGGCTACCTTTCTCTACCTTCCGCATCAATTCCCTTCCACTGCTATTAAAGGGGAGTTGCCTGTTTCAGGATCACCCTCATGTATACTGTTAACCCAAACCAAAAAAAATTGGCTACCTTGCTCCTCTACCTTCAGTATCCCCCATTTTCAATTCCTTTCCTATGCTATTACAGGGGAGTTGCCTGTTTCAGGATCACTGTCATGTCATGTAGCCTGTTAATCCCCTAAAAAAGGAACATTTATTTAACGGAAGATTGTAATATTGCAGGAAATATATTCCAAGTATTTTTTATAAAGTTATACATTTTTTATTCACATAATTGTGTTATGTTGTTGTGGTATTCAGTCGTAAGACTGATCTGATGCAACGCTGTTCATAGCTATCATGCGCAAGCCTATTCATGTTATTAATTGTTTAATTAAATATAACAGACGATAAACTTAATCCTTTCAAATATGGACACAGGACCGAAAAATGTGTCAAGTTCTTTCAACGCCATCGGATTCTACAGTCAAATTAAAGGGGCATAACTTCACATTCCTTGGTTTAATTTTCTGTTTTCCTCTACGGGAAGAAAACCCGACGAAGGCATAAAAATATGCCGAAACGTCGTTACTAATTAAATTTAACGAATAAAGACTGTACAAGCTCATTAATTGTTTAATTATCTTATTTAAATCACAGACCGTAGGCGTTTATTCTGTTCAATTGAAATGTCACGGTGTTACTATGGTAAATTCAAAAATTTCTACTAACGGTATTATTTCCTTGGTTCGAAAATATGAATTGTAACGCAAACAAATCTTTTTAACTTGTCCGTATGACCTATAAACAGACTTGAATTCTGAATTCGAATGTTAAATGGCTACTTTTTATATTACTTTATTTATTGAAGGATATTTCATGGAAATAAACTGGAACTGTTTTATATGAATCACATACAGAGACTAATTACCCTAATGGAACGACAAAAAATTATGTATTTTGACATCTAGATTCCTGTGGCGATTAACCTCTTCCCACATACACGTCCGTGTGTGTGTGTGTGTTCGTCCTCTCTCTCTGTCTCTGTCTCTTTGAGACCGGTTTTCTCACAACTGTTTCTGACAAGTCAATGGGCGCACTCAGATGTTAAGTAACAGCTTGTATCATATAGGATACACATGCACTTTATCCTTGTAGATAATCACACAGATTACCTCGTGAAACTGTTATTTCGTCTCCAGAGCGGGCAGATGAAAGGATCACTCCGCGTCAATTAACTCCTCGTCGACCATTTACGATCTTTGCACGCACAAATCAGATGGACTGACTATATTCTCAAAATCTCCATCCCAAGAATATTACGCAATTAGTAAATAGCAGTAACAGTTGAATTAATTTTAATATTCGCCCAATTTTTTTTAAATAAAATACATCGGTATATGTTTCTGCTTTGGATTGGGCTAAGATAAATAAAAAAATAGCTTCGAGATCATGTTTAATAAATCAACCAGTAACATACTGTAGCGTCCAATTTTTTTATTATTTACGGAAACTTGAATAACAAATATTTCGGCCTGAGAAAGTCGCTGGCCAGGAAGATGGGTTTTTTCCACGCGCCGTTTTGGCGGCTCGGAATCTAAACAGAGAGAATTCTGCAGCGTTATTCAAACTGATCAGTTACGTGTATGTGTGTGTGGTTGAAACATTTTTATTTAAGGAGATTATCGACGCTTGTGGCGCGCCATCAACAATACCCTCCCTGTCGGCAAGTCTCAAAAGAAGCCGACAACAGAGGAGTAACTTCATGTTACAATACTTTATACCGAATTTTTTAAAACATAGACAGTTCTTAGGACATTGTGGACAGGACAAAAGAAACGTGATACAAGGTGATGGCGAGAGGATATTGAAGGAGAGTGGTGATACAAGGAGGTGGAGAGAGAAGATTGGCAGCAGAGAAGTTACGGCGAGAGCAGATTTGTGAGGTGGACCATGCTTTGATCAGTCCAGGAAGCAGGGAAGAAGGGTCTTAACAACTCAGGTTCGTCAACGAACAGAAAATCTGCCACACGTGGTCACCCAAACCATTAATACCCTGAGATCTTTAATACAATCCCATTTTAATTAATTATTTTTGTACATAATATATACACGCACGACCCATATTAAAATTATTGTGTTTACAATTAATAAATGTATATATTTAAACCCAAATATTAAATACATTAACTAATATTCCCCCCAATTCATTTACAATACTTATCAGGGACGTATTTTATCAAATCACCCAATACATCAAAGAAAAAGCAATTAAATTAAATTTGACTGATAAAGCAATATTATTACTACTAACACAATGAAATTATTAAAATTATAAAAAATATTTTAACCAATAATTATAAACCATTAAATGTTTTAAGTAAACACACTATTAGTCCATTAAATTACTTACAACTGCCGCCATTATCAACGTTTCATTTGCTAATCACTCTATAAGAATCACAAAAAAACTGCGCGCGTGCCGATCTTCTTCTTTTTATCCAATGATAATCACACAAAAGCAGCCGCAGACTTTGCACAAAACTCAGCGCTGCCAATTGTAATTTAATTTTTTCCAAAATATCAAAAAAATAACCATCGTAGATATATTGGAAAATTTATGAGCGATACGAATACAGATAATCAAGCTAAAATAACTAACTAAATCATTTTAGATATTACCAAGTTAAAGTAAAAAGGTTTAATTTAAAAATAATATTCACAAATTTTCGATTATAAGTTGATTTTTAAAAGTAATAACGAACTGAATAGAGGTAAAGACAAAATTGGAAAAGAAGAACAACAAAATGTGGTATATAAAGCTAATTGCGAATAATCTTTTACTTTATAACTGTTTTTTAAAAGTTATATACTGACAAATTTAAACTTTTACAGACAGTTGTTTGTGGCAATTGAAAAATCTAAGATTAAATCAATATAACAATTGTTTGATCATCAAAATATAGTATAATAATCTAAATAACACTTTTATAATTTGCCAATAAATGCTAATAAGCATAAAATTATAATTAACTTATTTTTTAATAGTAAATATAAAATGTATACAATTTTTTAAAATTCATGTTATGTGGTTAAATTTTAAAGGTTAATGAATGAATTAACTATTACAAAAATTATTCCATTTTAACTTAACATTATATTTATTTAGAGTCTTCACTGTTGTTTTAATATATAATATTTCAGATAAATTACGTTTCAATAAATTTTGCTCAACATATATAATTTCAAAGTCACCCCAATGAGATACATGATTTTTTATAATTTATGTGTTGTGAAAAAAAATTGTGGATCTTTGCACCTTTGAAACTAGTTTCAAAAGCACATTTAGATTTTTCCTCATAGAACATTTTCTAGAATTATGATGACTACAGTTAAATTTACCTATAGCGTTAAGTCGTTCCTTTTTTTGAAATTTTAAATTAACCCCCTTTTATTGTTTTAAGTTGGTTAATAATTTTAAACATGACCCTAAAATAAATATATTTTTTAAATATTTTTTTTACAAGTTTAACTCATTTTACCGTAAGACTGTAATCATTTAATTGGTTCAATTACATTTTAGCCCGATTATTTTTAATTTAAATAGTTTCTTCGTCATAATTTTAATACTACACATGTAATGATTAATTAATTTGATATAGTAATATTTATGAAGATTAATGGGTGATAATTATTAATTAGAATAATTTTAAAATATTCACTTTCGGTAAGTTTAATTTATTTTTTGTAAAATTAGTAGTGGAAAATGATGTAGAGGGTAAACAAACTGTTGTTTTGCAACTAGATTAAAATAAATCACTATTCTTAAAGAATAAGATAGGAATATATGTAATTGTTGTATTATATTGTTGAGGAATATTTTAAACCTATATAAAGCTCCAGTATCTATTTACGATGGGTTTTAGGGTATATTGACATTAAAATAGTTTATGTGAATGTAAAGAAGTGGTATTTTAAATTAATAATAAATTATTGTAAGTTTCAGCTTGATGAAATATTGTTACTAACTTCAGGACATTTAGACTCGAAGTCGTCGAGTTCTCGAACGTGGTCAAATAACCCCTAGGAAAATCTGAGACTGTCTTTCCATCTGAAGATGAAGAGCCAACCAATCAAGCAATCTCACTTTCTTCCTCCGTGTCGAAACAGAGGAGGAGAAACCGCGAAGTACGGTACATTTGTGCGTCCAGGAATACCACCACGACCGAAGTTATAAGAGGCACAGGGCCAGAGGAAAGTGACCAGTGAAAGTGATCTCAAGGATTCTGGAGGACGTCAGTCCATACATCAAAATCGGTAAGCCGACGTCACGTCACTAGTTAGGTTAACACTTCATCAGCAGACGTTCATTAATCCTTCTCCTACCGTTCATGTGTTTAATAGTCATTGTAGGTTCACTTTCCCGGTTTAAAAAAAGTCTCGTTTTCACTTATTAAAACAAATTCACCGGAGGTTTTGTATCTCAATCCCGTATTACGTACGTGTAAGGTGGTTACAACCAAACGCCACTTGTTTTAAGGTTGTTGTGTTGTTATATTCAACCCTTACACTGGTCTGCTGCAAGGCTCCATGCAAACCTTTTCATTTCCACATGTTGTTGTTGTTGTTGTTGTTGGGTATTCAGTCCTAAGACTGGTCAGATGCAACCCTCCACGCTAACCTACCTCGCGCAAGCCTTTTCATTTCCTCATAACTAGCACAACTCACATCCCACCCTAATCTGCTTAGTAGCGTATTCCAACCTTGGCCTCCCTCTTCTGTTCTTACCCCACACACTTCCCTCTAATGCTTAATTTAAAAGGTCCTTGTGCCTTAAAACGTGGCCTATTAATCTATCCCTTCTCTTGGTCAACGTCCTCCATATTGTTCGCTTTTCCCCTATTCTGTTTAGAACTTCCTCGTTAGTGATTCTATCCACCCATCTCTTTCTCCTATAGCACCACATTTCAAAGGATTTTATTCTTTTCCTTTCCCCAACTCCTATCGTCCACGTGTCTCACCCATATAACGCCGCGCTCCATACGAACATTTTTAGGAATTATTTCCTAATATTTATTCTCATATTACCCGTAAGTAAATTCCTTTCCTGCCTGTGCTATCCTACTCTAGTTAGTATGCCGCCCAAGTAATAAAATTCCTTAACTTCCTTCAATTCCTTCCCAATATAACACCTGTTTCCAATTTCCCATACTAATCATACCCTTTTGTCCCTCTATATTCCTCTAATGCCAATTTCAGCCTCGTCTTAACGTGCCTATATCTATCCCTCTTGGTCAGCGTCCTCCAATTGTTCGCTTTTACCCTATTCTGTTTAGAACTTCCTCGTTTTTGATTCTATTCACCCAACTGACTTTCAGCATTCTCCTATAGCACCACATTTCAAAGGCTTCTATTCTTTTACTTGCTACAATTTCTATATTCCACGTTTTGCACTGATATAAAGCCACGCCGTATACGAACATTTTTAGAGACGATTTCCTAATATTCTTACTTATATACCCCTAAGTAATTTCTTTTTTTCTTTTTGTTTTGCGAAAGCCTTCCTTGCCTGTGCTATCCTATTTTGTCAAAATATCCCTTCCCAATCTAACACCATTTGTTATTCCACTATTTCCCATACTACACTCCATCACCCTGGTTTTCCCTCTATTAATCCTCATATTGAACTGTTTCTCCAGGACCACGTTCATGCCATTTATTATGGTTTCCAAGTCTTCTTCTGACTCCCCTAATACTACAATATCATCGGCAAAGAGTAGGGTTTTTATTTCTTCTCCTTGCAGTATGATTCCTTTTCAACTATCTTCATCGTCTGATTCATATATAAGTTAAATAGCATGGGTGACAGACTGCATCCTTGTCTTACTCCTTTCTTGATTCTTGCTTTCTTTCCTCGCCTTTCAATTCTAATTACTGCTCACTGCCTTATGTACTGTTTTAAGATTGATTTTTAAGGGGTGATTCAAATAGTGGGGCTGTTTTTCCATCGCCGCTTATGGGCCTCAAGGAGTGGGGAAGCTATTGCCACTCTATATTTATTATAATGTCCTTTGCATAGTACACTAACAAATCTTCCATAATCAGTGGAACTTATCAGTTGTCTCACTGCAAATAATCTGAAGCATACTCCAGAAGAGACCAAAGTGGTCTTAAATGTTTCTGAGATTATTTGTGTCGATTTTAAAGTTAATGGATGAACAATTTAAGGAACCTATCCGCCCCTAACGTAAACATGAAGTAGGTCCGACTGTCGGTACTTACCCAACGCCCTCCTTATTACTGCAGTGTTACGACACAGCATCCCCTTCTCCATGCCTCGACCAGTTTAGGAAAGTTGCTAATCTCTTAGAGACGAGCTCTCACAGTCTTCTGTGCCCCACGAAGGTCGCCTACGATCCGATGAAAGAGGGAAAGCTCGTACGCCACTACGAATCCCTTATTTTCCTATAGCAAAAATTAATCTTAATTATTAATCTGTCTCTTTTCTTAGATCCTAATGTCGACATTGGTGTTCCTCCTTATCGCGTCCTTGTTGACTACGAAGACAGAAAGTGTGGAAGTCTGCGAGAACCGACAGAGCTTCGAGAAACCTCCGCACATCGTCTTCATCCTTGCGGACGACTTGGTGAGTTTACATTTTTAACCAATTTATTATTTTTTTCTAGAAATCAGGTTAGAAACCCGAATAGGAAAATACTAGCGCTCAATAATTCTATTTCAATTCGATTATCTCACAAATATGAAAAAAGTCTCTTATAAGGTCTATTAACTTCTATTTAAGTCTGTGTAAGGTTTCCGGTTGGAAACAGTTTTGTATGCCGGTGAAGAATAAGAAGAGGGTAAAGGACGGAGTCAGAGAGAGTGAGTCAGTTGTTCGTTGGAGGTATGATCGCTGGATTAAGCTGCGCATTTACATAAAAATATTTTTTGAATTAAATGCATGCTACAAGTATGTATTTATTTCCTGTAGCAATTCGTTGGAATATATTTGTTTCAGGTAAGCGTGTTATTTCACCATTCTGACAGCACAAATTTTCATAATATCAGCATCTGATGGAATCGACCGAATCATAGGCAGTTTGTAGAAAGTTAATTATCGCTCTTTCCACAATTTCACTGAATTTCAAGACGTCCCTGAATCGGGAGAATCCGTGTCGTCATCGAGACGTAAAATGACCGAAAGAGTAAGCCACTGGCGCCCTTCCTAAGAAACTACATTAAAGCATTGATTACAATTCATTTAAACTAACTGAAAGAGGCTAGGAATTTTTTAGAAGGGAATCAGAGATTGTTGGGCAAAAATGTTACATTACCTATAAATTTGTTTACGAATAAAGTCATCTGAACTTGTGTTAGGATTTTTAAATTAAGTAATGAAACAAAGATTGCGTCCTCAGAGATGATAATTATTGAGCCCTTTATGATGGATTAATTTGTTCTAATTTAGTGGGGAAAGAACTGGAGGAATAAAAGTAAATTTATTGTTAAATTATTTAGAACTTTACCCGAATAAGTTGACTTAAACAGTTGTGTAATAAAGATATTGCATTAAAAGAAGATGAATAATTATTAAAAAATCAGAGAGTTTGTATGTGCATCTTTGGAAATTGTACAATTATCTCTGGCGGTTTTTGCTCTTAATTTTGTTCGGAAAGAGTTTTTTTTGTTTGTTTCATAAATGAATGATTTAAAGTAATAAGTACTGAGTTATTTCAAGTAGCACATACCAAAGGTAAGCTAAGAAGAAAAAAACAATTTGTTTATTTTGGGTTGTCGTTGCCCCGCGTTATTCAATTAATCTCATGATTTGAGATCGTTGTTTTACGGAACAAATTACACTTTTTTTTGGTTAACAGGCTACATGAGGGTGATCCTGAAACAGGCAACTCCCCTTTAATAGCATAGGAAGGGAATTGAAAAGGGGGGATGCGGAAGGTAGAGCAAGGTAGCCAAGGGTTAACTAGGGCCCCCGGGCTATGGTTTTAAGGATCCTACCCGGTGTTTCACCTAAAGAGATGCAGGGAAAACCCTAGAAAACCTGCATCAGGTAGGTCGGGCATTGGGTACTATTCTCACGCCCTTCCGAATGACGGGAGACGAGTTTGCTGTGGGGACGCAGCATTCCCTTCTCCGTGTCTCCACCAGTTTCAGGAGGCAGTTGGCCGACTGATCCAATGGGATCAGCGGACAACTCTTGCCATATGCCCAAGGTCTTTGACCCCGGTACATGTACCTCCTAAAATAGGTGAAGGTGTCTCGGCATGTGAGAACTTTGATAAAAAGTACCCAGAGAGAGTGCAAGAGGCATTCCCGACATGATCAGGTGAGCCCCGCAGTCACTCTGGGCTGAAGCGCCTGCGAGAAAACTCCCGCAGCGCCCTTACCCCCTGAACAAATTACAAATTTGCCTTTGTTTACGCTGTGGAAATTTGGTATTTCAACTGGGAGTTTATTGAGGTTGTCTATGGGAGTGACATAATAAATTATTTTACCTTCTCCGCCATCTCGTGTAATCAATTCTTATTCCATTTAAACTCCACTGCCTGTCTTAGAGAAAATATGTGCCCGTGTCTGTTATCAAAATGGAATTTCTCCTCACGCTGAAACGAGACTCGCCAATTAGTTTCTCCTCTTTTTAGCTGACGTCTCGTCATTCAATTATGTTTGTTTTCCGTTCAGGGATGGAACGACGTTGGTTTCCACGGTTCCAACCAGATTCCGACGCCCAACATCGACGCCTTGGCTTACAACGGCGTCATCCTCAACAGTTACTACAGCCAGCCCCTGTGTTCCCCTTCGAGGGCCGCCCTGCTCACGGGGAAGTACCCCATACACACAGGTAAACAGCTTGTGCGCAGGGGGGAAAAGTCGATATCACTCACACGACCACGAGGACTTTGGGAAAATATTGGAGCTAGTTACGGGGGTACATACAGCTTAGACTAGGAAAATTTGGACTAATTTAACTTTTTTGTTTCTTATTAAGTTTTATTCCTTTGTCAATGAAAGTTGGTAGGTTGTAAAAACTGACTTTTATATACATTAACCAATTTTTTAATTTGAGAGAAAAAATATTTACTTACAAACTTTAAAAAAAATTGAATTTTCTTTTCACAATGTAGGTATGAACAGTTTGTTTCCCTGGATAACTCAATTCTTTCAAAAGATTTTTGTGTTCTCTTTTTTTTCGTGTTGCAGCTGATACTCTTGCCTGCAACATCATGCTTTTTTAAGTTAAATTCCTAAACAGATAATATTTTTAATGTTGTACTAAATGGAATATCTTGATTTTTGATCATTTTTTGAGTATATATTATTTTTTATCTGAGAAACTATTACAGTGGCACAAGTGATTTTGCACCATATTGTAGATGAAGCGTGAACAAACACACACACAAAATATTTTTACAATAATATCCTTGATAGTTTTTTGAGTTATCAGGGAAACGGTTCTTAAATAATGCAATCTGTGGAAAATAAGCGTTAAACATTTATTTACGTATCTTTGCATAAGTTAAGAACCGTATAGAAGTCAAAAACTTCCCAGAAGCACACGTTTCTTCTTATAATGCTGTATTCTGATTTGTCTCTTTCAATCTAAGCTTCTTTTTATGCATTTCCTGGCCTCTTTTGTGGTTTGGCAGTTTTCCATTTTTCTGCAGTCCTTACAGCAGTCTCATTCTCCAAGTTTAGTGCATGTTCACAATCCTTCCAAGGCTCCATTCCTTTCAATCTACCTCGTGTACCTTGATTGAAAGTATTTTCAGCATCGTTGGCTGCAATTTTGACTGTTTGTGTTTCCACAAAATCCAGTTTTAGGACATATTTTTTTAAAATTTTTGACTCCAACGACTCATTGACATTTTGTATGTATATGCTCCTACACACCTTTCTAGAAGCTCTGTGGCACTATTTTTTTCTTCTGAAGAATGGTTTTAGTGCATTCATTACAGACTCTGACAAAAGTAATTATCATGTTTATAGCTGGCTCCACCATTCCTGCAACTATTGTTCTCTGATAAGGGTACCTTTGTTGTTGTGGTATTCAGTCCTAAGACTGGTCTGATGCAACCATCCATGCTAACCTATCTTAAGCAAGCCTTTTCATTTCCTCATAATCTCCCTAATCTGCTTAGCGTATTCCATCATAGGCCTCCCTCTTCTGTTCTTACCCCATACACTTCCCTCTAATGCTAATTTTACAAGACCCTCGTGTCTTAAAACGTGACCTATTAATCTATCCCTTCTCTTGATCAAATTTAGGGCATAAATAATGCAAGGGGTTTGCATATTATGGACATTTATGATACCAAAACAGCCGATATATAACCATTCTCATCTCAATTACTGAATTAGAATTTTCTCTAATAGCATTTCCATAGTATTAAGTATGTGCATTTGTTGCATTATCAGTCAGGCGCCCTATTCCACTTTTAAATTATGTTGCAGCATTCTGCACATTTAAATCATAGCTCGAAAACTCCTTAAGATATCGCGATATTTTTTTTTCCAGAAAAATAATCTAAAATAATTGCTCCATAAAGTAAAAAATAAATTAAAAATTCGAATTTTTGAAGGTCTGAAAGGACACTGGGACTGAAATTTTAAATTCCTGTAAATGAATTGCCACTGAGCTGAAATTTTAACTGTGTGTAGCAATGTACGAAATTTTGTAAACTTGTTTTCAGTTGAGATATTTAGAAAATTATTTTCTAAATTTGGCAGTTTTGACAATGTTCCTTGCGTTACGTACTTGAATATAGTTTAGCCTTTTTGATGTGCATAAGTAGGGGTTGACCGTTGTTATCAATTGTCAGTATTGTTTTTTAAATCTAATAAACCTGGGGAAGAAAATTTTTTTGTAATAAGAGCTTCATAAGGTTACTTAAGAGTTGGCACTTTTAGCAATTTGAATTTTTTTTTCACCTAAACTACTTGAACAATTAAAAAACTAATGTTTGTACTTGAACGTATTAGCATGTAGATTGTGTGCAAAAAGAATGAAAACAATATATTTATATTTGTGACTCATAGAAGGTTTTTGGTACCAGAAATCATGAAGCTGAGTAAAGCACATTTCTCTGAAAAACAGGAATAATTTATTAAATTAGAACGAAAAATATTAATTAAAATTGTTTTGCAGGATATGTTACACCTTCCTTCATTTGTTTGGCAGCTTCTTTTTATCTGTTTACTGAATTTATAGGCATATTAATTAGAAAAAATTAGAAAATTATTTTTGTTAAGATTTTGGCCGAAATTTCAGTCCCCGTGTCCCTTAAGTTGTATGTGCCCCCTAATTTAACTTGGTAGTTAGTGCATTTGGAAAATATTGACGCGAGGAAATATATAGTGGTCAGTTCAGGATTCGTTGTGACGTCAAGAAACTCATCCGTGATGGTTAAGGGATGATATGTACCTAGGCGCTGTCTGTATTTTCCGCTTATTAGAATACAACCAATGTTTTTTCTGAATGATAGTAGCGTTACGCCAGCTTCCGTCCGTTCCTCCCTCCCTCCTTCCCATATTCTACCTTCTCCCGCGGCACATGTCACACGACTTTCTACTTCTCACGACCTGTACATACTTTAAATTGAGCCACTAACATGGCGCCGGGTTATCTCGTCGTATCCCCTATCCCCTTAACTTCTATCTGCCTATTTGGTGTGACAGTCCGTTATTTAACTTATGACCGTTTTGTATTTAAAACAATTATTGGGTAATAAATTTTAATTGGGTGCAAGTATTTTCGGGACCGGTTTATTTAACCTGATTTCTTTTCCAACTCCTCAGTACTTGATTTATTAGATTTATAAGACTACGCACACACACACACTGGCCTGGGCACTGAAATAAATAATGGTGAAGTTAAACTTGTTTGCCTTGATCTAGTGTAAATGATCAGTATAAATACTGGACGAAAAAGAAAAACAAAGCGTGTGTAGTTAACTTTATTTTAATTCTGTCAACAGGTTTTTCTTAAAAAAATAAAACTGGTAACTATATAAATTAAATGAATTTGTGAAAGTCATATACCGAAGTGTATGAAAGATAATTAATTATTTCGGAGTAAATTAGACTTTGGGAATTTCTTTTGTTTAGTTACTAATTGTGTGTAGTATCTTTCACTTGCGACTGTGTAGTCTCTGGTGGTTGTTTTCGAGAGGATAGTTATATCTTTGTATTGACGTTTATTATCGTACGTAACTGCATATTGAACAGAAAATAAATTTAATTAACTCAGTGAATTATCATTAACTGTGTTTTAAGCACCACGTTCTTACAGCCGTGTAAATTATGAGGTATAAAAGCAATCTGAAATTACAACTTCACCATGGTCGACCAAGATCTTCGATAGTTGAGATTTTGGAGCCTAAAACTTTATATAAATATATATATTTTTAAAAATGAATAATTACAGTATAAAATTAGATTGCGGAGCGTCATTCAAAGGTCACTGAAAGAGACAGATTACATACATAATTTTCATTATCATTTTACAACCGAATTATTTTCTACCTTTTTTTCGTGGTTTCATTGAAATCTATATAAAGTGATCACGTCAGAGGACTTACCGGTTGTATACGAAAGGAAAAGGTAAACAATGTTATAGGTGATATCACATTTTTTGCCAAACAATCTCCGAAATTCTATTATGAGGTGAATTTTTGAATTTAAGTGTGATATTTTTTCTATGAAATTATTATTAAAATAAAACAAATTAATTAATTAGCAGAAAAAGAAAGACGGGAAGGAAGGAAGAAAAGAACGAAAGAACGAAAGAAAGGAAAATGTAAAGAAAGGAAAAATGAAACAGAAAGATATGAAGATAGGAAAAGAGAAAGAAATACATAACTGAGAGGGGGGCGTAATGAAGAAAGATACGGAGACCGAAAGAAAGAAGATTGTGAGACAGAAAGAAAGAAAAACAAAGGATGAAAGCAAGACAAAAAGAAATATATGAAGGGAGACAGACAGAATATAAGATAAAATAAAAGAAGGGAGAAAGAAAGACAGTAATGAAGGCTCTCTTATAAGATATTAATTTCTGAACTGTCCTGCAAAATCGAACTGAAACTGAAAGATAATCACTATAGGCAAGTCTTTCCATTATATGATTTCTAGCCTGATTTCCTGAAATTTCTGCAAATACGCTGAAAGAAAGACAAGAATGAAGAAAAGAACGAAAGAAAGGAAAAATAAAGCCGATAAAGAAATTAAAGAAGGAAAAGAGAAAGAAATAACGGACGGGAGGAGGGACCAAGTAAAGATATAGAGAAAGAAAAAAATGGGGAAAAAAAGAGGGACAGAAAAAAGAAAAGGTGGAACGAAAGGAAGGAAGAAAGCCGGACAAAATGAAGGAAAAGAATAAAGAAAAAGATAAACGAAGAAAGAAAGAAACAAAGAAAGGAAGGAAGAGAGAGAGAAAGTAAGGAGGATTGCAAAAAAAGGAAATAGAAAGGGAGAAAGTAAATAAAGGAATAAGATTTTTGAACATATGATTAATATTGATCAGGAAACCTCAACAGAGGTGACACTCCAACATATCATAAATAACGCCAAGGAGAAGTAAATAGAAAATGCATGTTTTGTGCGAATCGTGTGAATTGCAGTGTTGACAAGTAATCCGTTTGCCCCAAATAGCTGGAGTCTTACCCTGGCGTAATGGCGATGACGTAACTCTGTGAACTTGCATGCGGACGGCCTTAACCTTTGTCTTGGTGGTTGGTCCCCCTCCTATTGTTACTGCACCACGCCTCGCTCGTACTTTATCAAAAAGAAATATCTTCGGGAAAAGCAGCGAAGCGAGTGACAGCAGATTTTCTCGATTTTTAATTCAATTTATCACGCCTCCGTTATCGCGATCGATGTGGAGCGGAACAAAGCGGTCCTTAATATCGATATCCCGAGTCACTCGCACTCGATTAAATATAGAGAATCATTAGCGATCGCGTGATGAAGGTCGATGTAAATATTAAACTGTTTCCATTGGAGAAAAATCGTCTTGTCTGTGTATGAAATGTCAGTTGCTCTTTCGCCATGGCCCTCAGCTTCTATTGCAATTCTTTGGAGTCTTGTCAACCAACTTAGCTCCCGCCTAATATCAGTGATTCCTCTTAGACCAGTTTCTGCGGAAGACGTGACCTTATAAAGGAAATTTATTTTAAAATAATCCTTCTTATTTTTTACGGTTTTCTTTGCTGAGAAATATTCCGTCTTTTCTTGCCCTCCCTTTCAATTCTTAAGTACATGATTTTAAACCGATAAAACTGTGATTTTAAAAGTCAGGGCTACAACATTAATTTCTTGTGACAGAGCATATTTTCTTGTCTGCCTACAAGATTATAGACAATACTTTTATTCATTATATATATTTACTTCTGCCTGTTGCGTCGATATTTGTTCAGAAATATGTAGCGTTTCTATACGACACAATATTTTCCCCATCAACAAGAATCATGTGTTCATAAGTCTTCTTCCTTTCTTTTCTTTCTCCCTTCCTTTCATTTTCACAATCTTCCTGCCTTTCTCCCTTCCATCTTTGTATCTTACTTGATTTATTTCTTCTTTTCTTTCTTTCTTCTTTCCTTTCTCTTTTTAATTATTACACTGCTGTTCTTTAAGTTAGTCTCTCATTCTCTGTATCTTTGAAGTCCTACCATTGTTTCTATTCCCTTTATTCGTTTGCCGTTTTCTCCTCAGAAATGTCATTTAACGTTGCTTGTATACGATTTCCTACTCTTTGATATCAAGACAAACGTTTTTTCCTTTCCATTTTGGCCCCTTTCCGTTCTTCTTTACATTTTCTGTTGGGCTTCTTATAGTACCCCGACTTTATATCAGTAATAATATTAGGTACATAAATCCTGAAACAGATTTTTTGAATTTAGGTGGAACGTAATTTCTACTGGTGACGTTGCGGGCACGTGACGCGGTTTTTGTTGGTCTGATGCATCCATCCATGCTAACTTGTCCTGCGCAAGCCTTTTCATTCCATCATAACCAGAAAAATCCATATCCTCCCTTAACGGCTTAGCGTATTCCACCCTTTGCCTCCTTCTTCTGTTCTTAACCCATACACGTCCCTCTAATGCTAATTTTACAAGACCCTCATGTCTTAAAACGTTGCCTATTAATCTATCCCTTCTCTTGGTCATCGTCCTCCATATTGTTCTCCCTTTCCGTCTTCTGCTTAGAACGTCCTCGTTAGTGATTCTATCCACCCATCTCATTCTCTTGTAGCACCACATTTCAAAGGCTTCTATTCTTTTCCTTTCCGCAACTTCTACCGTCCACATTTCGCACCCATATAACGCCACACTCCGTAACCCTATATCTGTAATAATATGACGCTCTTAAATTTCTCAAACAGATGCTTTGAATTTAGGTAAAACGTAACCACTATTTAAAGTATCCTCTGGTGACATTTTCTGACACGTGACGCGGTAAGAAAAATATATAAGCGGAACAGAGAAGATCAAGAGAATCTTTCTAGCTTCAATTCGTTGTCTAAAATGGAGGAAATACAATGAGATAAATTACTCCTAGAATGGGAAGATTATTATGGCTAAACGCCTGGGACAGGACATCTCCGAAACGGCATAACTGATCGGTTGTTCTCGTAAACTGTCGTTGTTGAACGACGATGGAGAGAGAAGTGGTGGTCAGGTACATAAACGCATATGTTGAAATAAATACGAGAGTAAAGACAAAAATATACCGAAACGAAATAGGAAAACAGCGTTTTGAACAGTAATATAAATTCCGCGCTAATAATTCTTTTCATTTTGTGGTTATTCTTAAACCTTATTAAGTTAAACCCATCTAGGCAATGGTAACCCCCGACAGTTAACATCTGCTGATAGATTCTTACAGCCTTTGTCGATGGAGATGCTTTCGATTTCGTTCCGAGTTGGTATTTTCCCGTTTCAGGTATGCAGCATTTCGTGATCCTGGAGCCTGAACCGTGGGGGCTTCCTCTGAACGAGGCGTTGCTTCCGGAGAGACTCGGAGCTCTGGGCTACTCGACGCACGCCGTGGGCAAGTGGCACCTGGGCTTCTTCAAGAAGGAGTACACGCCCACGTACCGCGGCTTCGACTCCCACTTCGGCTTCTGGAACGGCTACCAGGACTACTACAACCACAGCGTCCAGGCCTCAGTGAGTGGACTGCCCTGTCTATAAACCTTCCTTATGGTCACCAACTATGTTCAGCTATATCGCAGGATTACCCTCCATGCTAACCTATCTAGGGCAAGCTTTTTCATTTCCAAATAACTAGCACATCGCATATCCTCCCAAATCTACTACGCGTATTCCATCCTTTCCTCCCTCTTCACTTCTCCCCACATCACACACTTCCCTCTAATGTTAATTTTACAAGACCCTCCTATCTAAAAACGTGGCCTATTAATCTATCCCTTCTCTAGGTCAACGTCTTTCTTATTCTGAATAAACAATTCTGTTTAGATGTCCCTCGTTAGTGATTCTATCCGTCCATCTCATTCACCTACAGCACCACGTTTCAAAGAACTCTATTATTTTCTTTTCCAAAACTCCTATTGTCCACGTTTCGCACCCATATAACGCCACGCTCCATACGAAAATTTTCAGCAACGATTTCCTAATATTCACACTTATATTACCCGTAAGTAAATCCCTCTTTTTCGCGAAAGCCTTCCTGGCCTGCGCTATCCTACTCTTTGTATCTACTATACTTCTACCATCCCTAGTTATTACGTTTCCCAAGTAGCAGAATTCTTTATCTTCCGTCAAAATATCCCTTCATAATCTAACACCCTTTTTATTTCACTGTTTCCCATCCTACACTCCAATACCTTGTCTTTCCTTCCATTAATCCTCCTATTGAACTCTTTCTCCAAGGACCTCGTTCATGCCATTTATTGTGGTTTCCAAATCTTCTTCCGACTTCCCTAATACTACAATATAATCGGGGCAAAGCGTAAAGATTTTATTTCTTCTGCTTGCATTATGATTCCTTTTGCATTTTCCCGTTTTAACTTTATTCATGGTCTGTTCTATATACAAGTTAAACTGCTCGGGCGACACACTGCATCCTTGTATAGAGAGTAACGACCTGATTACTAATCCTTGAGGAGTCGAGATTCGAAATCGTACCCCCATTTTCCACTAGTCTGTCAATTATAGGTTGTAGGGTTACGACTCAGGTGAGAAAGTTCCACAAATTTCGGCGAAAGAAGAAGAGTGGACGGACGGAGAGTTTCTTGACTCGCCTTCGCAGGTGACGGACGGAGCACGTCACACGTCAAGAGGTGATCCCTCAAATTGAATTAGATGGCGGCGTCGTCGGCGGTGGCGGCCAAGGTCTCCTTCTCCCCGCGGCGACGGCTCCACCTTTTCTCTCTGCAGGGTGTAATTACCCAGCAACCTTCGTCGTGGCTCTTAAATAATAATAAAAAAAATGGAAGACCGGGCAGCAGCACAATCACATTCTTTGTCACAATGCCAAAGTGTAATCGGCCAGAGCAGTAATTGCCCACGCGCAAATCACGGGCAACGGGCTCGTTTTTCTTTCTCCCAAGCTCCATCTTTTTCTTTTACTTCGGTGTTCTCCTCTGCTAAGAGACACCACGAGTCACGAGAGACCCATCCATCAGCAGCGGTCATCACTGGTCCAACCCCCCCGATAAATACGTCAACGACGGTCGGTTTCGTAACGAAACAGGTTCACCTTTCCTTCAACTTATCAATCATGACTCTTCACAACATATAACTGCCTATTACCTCCCTAAGTACTCATTAGACTACAACGTCCAGAAGCTTCCACTGCAGTTTATCGGCACTTTAATTTAATTCTTATTCCGAGCACGCGTCAACGGAAGGTCAGTGTTGAAAAAAAAATAGATTACAAAAGATTACCCTAAAAGTGTATGAGTAGGTTACGGCCTGTGACGTGTATTGGGTGAGGTAGCGAAAACGCCAATCAAGTGGTCTGAAAAAAAAATACTCTGTTGAGCCACCAAGACTTGGAGCGCCCTCTTGTGGAGACGTTGTGGTCACGTGACGCGCTGAGAAAAGTATATAATCGAAACGAGGAGAAGATTGAGGAATCTTTACAGCGACAATACGTTGCCCAAAATGGAGGAAAACCAAAGACAGACATCTCTTGGAATCGAACGTCTCGGTAACGGCGAGGATGGTCGGCTGTTTTCGTGCTACTGTCGTGGTGTGTTCCAGCCTCTATTTTTAAAGTAAGTGTCGATATCTATTTAAAAAATAATAGAACATTAAACGATATTCTATTATCAATCATTAAGCGTCGTGACGGGAAACCACAAGTTTTCGAACGCCTTTGTGAAAGAAATACTTCGCCTGTGATGAAAAACAAACCCTTCACTACACCTGTTTCACATCTTCATCATCACTACAACCTTCGTCAAAGTGTCTAATCCACTTCCTCCCCTGTCAATCATTCATCATTATTTCCCCATTACACCCTCACTCAATTACCGATTAATGTTTAGTTGCATTCGAGAATCGAATCACTGAGGAAGGGTCGTTTCTTACATTTAGCAACAGTCCAACACCGGGGAAAAGACAAAGTGTCGATCCTTTACAGCTGCGTCTGGCTTCTTAAGGAATTTGAGGATGTGATCGCTTGTGCTCGAAATCGCAACTGCAGCGCTGTAGTGGCAGAATATTAAAACGGTACTTACTTTAAAAATAGCTATCGTATTGAATGGACGACAGTTAACAGGCATACGTTATTGTAAGTCAAATACGGTAAAGCCTAACGGCACACACGGGGTCAGGTGCTGGTCCCATCCAGTATATAACTACCAACTGTAAACCAAATACGATGAATGGCAATTTAATTAAAAATGAAACTTTTATTTCCCAACTTTCGGGACCACTTGAGTTCATTAATTATAATCTTATTGGAATTTCGTGTTACTAATGCAACATCCAGGGCTGAAAATCCTGAATTTGAAATTATAATTCTTCTATTTCTCACTTTTGGCCATTCGTTGTATTTTTTTAATAATATCAAGTCAGATTAATTTGAGTATTTGCAACATCATTGATTTATTTAACAGCAGAATTATCTGTACATAGATAGACTACGTGAGGGTTATCCACGTGGTTTTCTATTCTCGTTAATAGCAGGGACTTCAGAAAACAAAACCCGGCAACCGTTTAAGGATCCTTCCCGGCGTTAGCCTAAACGAAATGCACCGTAACCCCATAGAGTGACGTTATTTCGTGGTAACACAGCATTACCGTGCCTATGAGTTGGTGGCAGTTCCATTGAGAACAGGGGACGACTCTTATCGTATGCCCAAGGTCAGTGATTCCGGGTCATGCACCTCTCGAAATTGACGTGACCTTGAACGTCGATCGGAATACTTGGTACCCGACGAAAAAAAGAGCCGAGAGAAACTCGAAATTTAGTCCAAAGATGAATGAAGAAAAGGAGATAATGGAAACAGAGCAACGCAGAATATAAATTGGAGAAATGAAGCAAGGGAGAAGACTAGAGAGAAAGTGAATAAGGTTAGAAACCAAAAGCTGAGAGACAAAAAGAAGGAAATGGGGTAATAAAGGAATCGAGCAGGAAATAATTATTCTATTCACAGAACGATCTGTAAAGAAGTCACTTCTGTTGACCTTCAAAAGTAGATGAATAATGGCGTCTGAATTAAGTGATCAAGCGGCGTGATTCTATACATCTAATAACATCTCAGGAGCATTGACTAGAATCACTTTCTTGCCAATTTCTCATAAGGAAATCTCAAAATCAATTTTTTCTTCAAGTCGAGAATTTAAAACGGCAGTCAACAAATAAATAATAGTCCTCTATTAATTGTATTTAATTTACTGTATTAAAAAATTTCAAAATGGCTCAACAGTATTTCAGATACACCAATGTTGTTTATATAATTGCATTCTTTGTAAATATTTGGCTTAATGGAGTAAATAACTTTTTTCTATTACCTTAAGCATATTTACCTTTCTTGGCTTAATGCGAAGAACTTTTGTTCAATATCCGTACTGCTTCTATTTTGTCTTTAAATTTTATTTTTTTCACAACCTTACGCCCTGAAATTGATTGGTCAGTTAAGATTAACTTTTTCGGTTCTGTTTTCATTCTTTCCCCCTCTATTGCGTGTTTCAGTTCACGCCTTTCGAAGGTTACGACATGCGCCGAGGTCTGGACGTGGACTATTCTTCCCGAGGGAAATACTCGACGCACCTGTTCACGGAGGAGGCTGAGCGCGTGATCCAGGACCACGACCAGGACAAAGGTCCTCTATTCCTGTACCTGGCGCACCTGGCTCCTCACGCGGCCAACTACGAGGCTCCTCTACAGGCGCCACCCGAAACTCTCGACAACTTCAGATACATCCGCGACCCCGAGAGGCGTCTCTATGCAGGTACGTTGTATATATGCTACGGACCGGCCTCAGGGAGGAAAGGGAATGTCGTAGTGCTTACCTCAGGGTGTAATAATTGGATGACTCCTTGTCCCGTCTTTCAGCGATGGTGAGTGAGCTGGACCGCTCTGTGGGTCGTGTGGTCGACGCTCTGGACCGGAAGGGGATGCTGCAAGACTCTGTGATAATATTCGCCTCCGATAATGGAGCCATCACGACGGGGCTTCACTCCAATAGGGGATCAAACTGGCCACTCAAAGGGGTGAGTACAACCTCAACTTTACCCTCCTGAAGACATTGCACAACCAGAAAAGGTATCATCGCTGAAATCTGCCAAAGATACTGACGTAATTCCTGTGAAAACACCTTTAATTAATAATCATTATCTCTGATATTTTAATTAAAACTTCGCTTTGGAAGCCATGAATGAAATTGAGACGTTATTGAAAACTCTCTTCTTTCAACGCCAGCCTGATTACTATTAACATACTCTTGCACCATTATCCTCTCCTCAAATATTCTTCTCTTTCTTTGCCATTGTATCTGTTACTTCGGCCTCAGTAATTTATTTATTTCTCCTCTTCGTTACACATTACGTTTTAAATTTCTATCCTAACTTCCACCTCGACTCCCTGTTATCCTCTGCTGCCTTTTCTATACCACTCTCTGTTATTTTTGACTTCAAACTATTTATTTATTCCCCGTGTTTTGTCTCATTTAAGTTTAAATCTCCATCATGTGACCGTTCCTCGTTTTTCACTTTTTACTCATTGGCGTTTGTCTTGCATGTGCTACCTACATATTTAGTCCTTACACTATAATTTTTTATACTGTCTTATTTTTCCTTTTTTCCTTAGCTCACAACTCGTCAGTCTCAATTCTTCTTTCTAACAACTGAGTTCACAGTCTTCATACAACTCTCTTCCTTTCTTTTATCATTAATTGTTTCCGAATCCAAAGCTCCCTTGCTTTTTTCTCACTTCTCTTTTCCTTCTACATTTACACATAACTACCTGCTTCTTGCCTTTTCACTTCAATCCTCTACCTTGGGTGTGTTAGGTACCTTGAATAATCAGTAAGCCTTCAATGTATTATTGAGTACTCATCTCTCTCTCTCTCATCCTCCCTCTCCCTCTTTATAACTCTCTTACTTCTCTGTATCCCTTTAAATTGACTTCTCTTTCCCCTTCTCACTTCACGTCTTGTCTTTCCTCTATCTTTCCTACTTCGCCTCATTTCTGTCGCCTGTTTCTTATCCTTCAGTTTCCTATTACCTTTGGTGCAGTGAAATAATCAGTCTTCAGTTTAATATCGAGTATCGCTACGAACAATCTATCTCTACCTCCAGCCTCTACTATTTTATAACTTTATTAACGTACTGTTGTCGAATCCTCATATTCTTCCTTTATATCTGTTATTTCGGCGTCAGTAATTTATTTATTTCTCCTCTTCGTTATACATTACGTTTTAAATTTCTATCCTACCTTCCACCTCGATTCTCTTACCTCCTATCTCCTTTCCTGCCTTTTCTATACCCCTCTCTGTCATTTTTTACTTCAAACGATTCCTTTATTCCCCTATTTAGTTACTCATTTAAGTTTAAATCTATATCCTGTAATCGTTACTCGTTTTTCACTTTTTACTCAATGACGTTTCTCTTTCATGTATTACCTACATATTTAATGTTTACACTATGTTTCTTTTTATATTGTCTTCTTTTTCCTCTCTTCCTTACCTTGCAACTCGTCAGTCTCAATCCTTCTTTCTAACAACTGAGTCCGCAGTCTTCATACATCTCTCTTCCTTTCTTTTATCATCGACTGATTTAGAATACACAGTTCCCTGGTCGTTTTCTCACTTTTCTTTGCTCTCCACCTGCTTCTCGCCTTTTCACTTCTTCTTTCCTCTACCTTGTCTCTCATTTTCTCTCTACCTTACCTCCTTTACCTCATTTTCCTCGTTCTCTTTTTCCTATTTTCGGATTCCCTTGGGTGTGCTTTAGGATCTTGAATAATCAGTAATATTGAGTTATCACGTCTCTCTCTCTCCCTCTACTTCTCTTTATCCTTTCAAATTATCTTATGTTTCTCACAATTTCACTCCACCCCTTGTCTTTGCTCTATGTTTCCTACCTACCTCATTTTTGTCGTCTGTTTTTTATTTTTCATTTTCTGTTGCCTTTGTTGCACTGAAATAATCAGTCTCTAATTTAATGTCGAGTCTCACTACGACCGATCCAAGCGTTTTTTCTCCGAATACTACCTGTTAGTTCTCTGTTCATAAAGCTTGGTTTAAACTAGAATGGTTTTGAAATAAATTTATCAATGAAGAATTGGTTCCGGATGAAGTTTATCCCAAGACCATGAAATGGATTTTAGAAGATCAAAATGGGAAAAAAAATCTCGTCAGGAACTGGTTAAAGTCCTGAGTTAGCTTTACGTTTCTTCAATATAACGGGGTAAATGCTAGATAAAGAATGTAACATTGTCCAAGGAGGAGTCATTCCGGCTCTAAAGCAGGTTTGCAGGCGAACGGAGCCAAGATGAAGTCAGCCAGAGGCAAGAAGGCGCTCGCTCGCTCTCACGTGAGGCGTGGTCCGCGCATGTGTGTGTGTGTGAATTAATAAAAATTTAAACCACAAGGTCAGGGGGAGAATAAGGTGGGCAAGCGGCGTGCGATCGGGCGAGCCCATTTCCAAATTAGGTTATACCAGAAAAATAAAAAACCACGTGAGCTGGAACTCACGCGAAACGCGCGAAAAACTCTATAAAATACACACAGGTTGACCTCCTCACAGAGGTTTAATTGGCAGCCGGCGAATGGTAAACTAGAACAATAAAGCAGAAACGACGACACGTTAATTACCCGGTCCCCCCCGTGACGTAACTGCAAAATCTCGACAGGCTTCTTCAGAGTTTAACGGCCATTTTGGGCGGGAAAAAGAAAATATCTCACACGCGGGCTAGAAACGTCCTTCATTAAGAGGGCGCGGGTCGAATCGACGTCAAGCGTTTCTCTTATTTCACTCACCACTTACCTCCCTTTTGCACGAGCGCTGGACAAACATTACGTGTCTCGTGACGTCATCGTCGTCGGTCACGTGACCGCGGGACAAGCAGTATGGCCGCCAGCAGTCGCGTTGCGATTCCTCAATACAGCAGAGACTCTTGTTGAATAAATTCTAGTCCACCCTAAGTGATGTTCTCCCATGCTTGAAGTTCTCATTCACCCTGAGGTATGCCCGACATACCTGATGCAGGTTTTTCTATGGTTTTCCCTGCATCTCTTTAAGGTGAATCGCTGGGCAGGATCCTTAAGCTAGACGCGGCGGGACTGAAATTTGAAATTCCTGTAAATGAATTGCTACTGAGCCGAAACTTTTAACTGTTTGATAACAACACAGATGTGTAACAACGTACAAAATTTTCTTACTGTAAACTTGTTTTTTGTTGAGATATTTTGAAAATAATTTTTCAAAATTTGGCAGTTGTCAAATTTTCTTTGCGTTACGTACTTGAGTATATTTTAGCTTTTCTTACATTAATATGTAGGTCTGACTGCTGTCAGTATAATTTTTGAAAATGATTTAAATTGTGGAGTGTAAATAATTTTTTTTCTCTAAGAGCTTCATAAGGCTACTTAAAAATTGGCACTGTTCAGCATTTGGAAAATTCTTTTCACCCAAAATACTTGAACAATTGCAAAACTAATACTTGTATTTAAAGGTATTAACATGTAAAATATGCACAAAAAGAATGAAGAGAAAATCTTAATATTTGTTACGCATAGAAGGTTTTTTGGTACCAGAAATCATAAAGCTGTGAAAATCATATTTTTCTGAAAAAAAGTTAAAATATATTGATTTAGAATCAAACATATTAATTAAAATTGTCTTGCAGCGTATGTTACACCTTCCTTGTTCCGTTTGGCAGCTTCTTTTTCAGTTTACTGAATTTATAGGCATATAAATATGAAAAAAATTAAAAAATCAATTTTTTTCAGATTTTTGGCCATAATTTCAGTTCCTGTGTTCCTTAAACTATAGCCCAGGGGCCCTAGTCAATCCTTGGCTACCTTGCCCTACCTTCCACATCCCCCCTATGGTATTAAAGTAGAGTTGCCTGTTTCAGGATCACCCTCATATAGTCCGTTACCCAAAAATAAATAAAAATTCGATACAAACTTCCAGACAGACAGAAACTTTAATTATATGTTTAATTGATTAGATTTTAAACTCGAGCAATTACTACATATTGCAATTTATCTGACGCGACAAATAAAACCAACTTACGTATACAACGTATCGACGATCCAAAGAAGTTTATTATTTCTCAGGGAGTTAGTCTCTGCTAACAATAGGTTAATTCGCGAATCCTGCTGCAACACTAGATATAGTGAGAATGCTCACCGTCTCTCTCAATCTCTCTCTCATACTGCCAAAATTACACTTATAATTACACGGTAAGTGGAATGAATGGTATAGGAACGCTTAATAGGACTTAAAAACTCGCAGTTGGTTTTCACGCGACTATTCAATGGATTTATAAATGTTTATATCAATGTATTCTTAACTCCGTAAGATAACTAAATTAAACAGACACTAAAATTAAGTTAAAATTCCCGTTTCAGTTCCTGAAATTTTAATTGAAATCCGTTAATCCGTTTCGGAGCATTAATTTATCAAGAGTGTCGGTATCTCACATCCACTTTTTCGAGATTTGAATATGCTTATGCCAATAAACTTTTCTCCTTGAATGATTTATATTAAATTTCATTAATTCTTCTGCAATATTTCTAAATGAAACCTGCACGAATATTTGTGTTACATCTCCTGTTTTTAAAATTTCAAATTTACATTGAAATCCTTTGAGCCGTTTCACTGCCATCAGCAGTTGTTGTTGTGTTATTCAGTCCTAAGACTGGTCTGACGCAACCCACAATGCTGACCCATCTTTCGCAAGCCTTTTCATTTCCTTATAACTGGTACAACCCAAATTCTCCTTAATCTTCTTAGCGTATTCCGTCTTTGGCCTCCATCTTCTGTTCTTACCCCATACACTTCCCTCTAATGCTAATTTTACAAGACCCTCGTGTCTTAAAATGTGGCCTATTAATCTATCCCTTCTCTTAGTCAACGTCCTCCATATTGTTCGCTTTTCCCCTATTCTGTTTAGAACTTCCTCGTTACTTACTCAATCCACCCATCTGATTTTTCAGCATTCTCCTATAGCACCACATTTCAAAGGCTTCTATTCTTTTCCTTTCCCCATCCACGTTTCTCACCCATACAAACATTGTAGCAACGATTTCTTAATATTCACACTTATATTACCGGAAGTAAATTCATCTTTTTCGCGAAAGCCTTCCTTGCCTTTGCAAGTCTACTATACTTCTACCATCCCTATTTATTACGCTTCTCAAGTAGCAGAATTCCTTAACTTCCGTCAAAATATCCCTTCCCAATCTAACATCCTTTGTTATTTCAGTGTTTCCCAAACTACATTCTATTGCCTTGGTTTTTCATCTATTAATCCTCATATTGAACTCTTTCTCCAGGACTCCGTTCATGCCATTTTTTATGATTTCCAAGTTTTGCCATCACCAGTGTCCTTGATAAATTCTCAAACCTTTCCATGTTGCCTCGTCATGAGTTTCACCTTTTTTTTCTTCCCTTTCTGCATTGCGAAATAGTTGGCAGAATTTACTCTCATTTCTCTTGTATAATTGTTTTCCCTTCGTTAGCTTTCCTCTCTGGATTACGGCCTGATTTTATGACTGAATCCTATCGTCGAAGATGATTCACACGAAAATGAGTGACGGAAACAATTTTACAAGATGTTGATCTCCTGGCTTAGCCAGAGATATCATTTTTGAGTCCAAAGAGAGTGAGATGATGAGCAAAGAGTTTGTTTGCTCTCACAAATCGTTTTCATAATACGGTAATGACGCGATAATCGATCCGAAGCTTCTTACCGTACATAACGGCGCGGACGGGTAAAAGGATCGTTCCCATTGGTTGGGGAATGTTCCAATGCCACTTGCTTGATTTAAGTCCCACTTTCCTCTATTGTACAACACGAGCGCATTTCGTAATATCAATTTGTCAGGCGTGCTGTTAGTTAGTTAGTTATCTCTGGGTCAATGTCAACCCTAACCTGGATTCCGCCTAATTGCTGTTTACATTCTGATTCACTTTTAACTTTTAACCCCCCCAGGCCCCGTTTCCTCGTAAATCAGCGTCACTATTATTAACAACACCTCTGCACGTGACTCAATGGAGTGGTATTATTTTTTTCTACCTCCCTCTCTCTCTCTTCGGTCGCTTACTTATCTCAGTTATTTATGCGGGTAAAATGCCATAGCTAATGCAAACCTATCAGCGACTTAGCTTTCACCTTGGCATTAATAAACTATTCTCAGGTGATATAAATTCCCCGCGACATTAGTAAATACGTAAGTTTATATTTCTCTCTCTTTTGTGACTGGATATGATTTTCGTTCTGTTATATTTTAATTAAGGAACTGAGGACTTACAGAAAGTTGTGGTGACGAAACATTTTCACTTCAAATAAATTGTTTCATTTCTGAACTTTGACGATTCTTTGAGTTTTATTTAGAATAAAAAATGTCATATAATAAATGACATTTGTTTGGTAAATTCATATTTATCTGTTGTCAAGTTGTTGCAGATTCCAGTCCTTAGACTGGTCTGATCCATGCTAGACTATTCTATGCAAGCATTTTCATTTCCATATAACTACTACATCCCACATCCTCCCTAATCTGCTCAGCGTCTTCCTCTTCTGTTCACTTCCCTCTAATGCTTATTTTACAAGACCCTCATGCCGCAAAACATGGCCTACTGATGCATCCATTCTTTTAGTCAACGTCCTCTATTTTGTCCTCTCTTCGCTTATTCTGCTTATAACTTCCTGGTTAGTTAACCTATCCACCCATCTTATTCTTCCTTAGCACCACATTTCAAAAACTTCTATTCTTAACGCTTCTACAACTCCAACCGTACACGTTTCGCAGTCATATAACGCCTCATAAATAAATCAGCAAATGATGTCAATAATATTTGAATGCTGTCATCCCACAGCAAACTCGTCTCCCGTCATTCGGAAGATCGTGAGAATAGTACCCAATGCCCGACCTACCTGATGTAGGTTTTCTAGAGTTTTCCCTGCATCGGGTAGGATCCTTATACCATAGCCCGGGGACCCAAGTTAACCCTTGGCTACCTTGCTCTTCCTTCCGCATCCCCCCTTTTCAATTCCCTTCCTATGCTATTAAAGGGGAGTTGCCTGTTTCAGAACCTGTTAACCCAAAATAAGCCAATAATATGAATTAGATTTAAACAGTTGTATTTCATGAAAATAGATTAAAAATGGGAGGACGAAGATTCGTTCCAACTTTGGGACGTCGTCAGATACCATAAATTTTTATTTTTAAACAAATGAAAAGGAAGCCTCAAATGAGGAGCCAGTGTTTTTTTTTCTTTCCCACGGTTTGCATTAGACAATTCAGTTCAGTAATATACACGGTCCCCTCAGTCAAAACCACAATTTTTCCTCACCTCCGCAAACGTCAATTTTTAATACATTAAAAATATAATTCATGAATCCTCGTCGCGACCAAAATGACTATCAGTTTAATTTCATTAAATTATTTATGGAACTACCACAGCCAAACAATGTAAATAGCATAACTCAACTAACGTCAATTTATTCATTAAAATATATTAAAAAACTCCATCAATAAAATAAGTGTATTATTTGCTCTTTAAACACAGTTAATTCAATACCATTGATGGTAAAATTAGTGATTTTCAGGTACATTTTCCTGGGAAACTGATATTTTCGCAGTCTGCGTGTTAAACTAAATCTATAACTCATCTTTCTATTGGCTACATCCTTCCTATGATGGAAAACGATTCTAATAATTTATTTGGTCAGTACGCTTAACTCATTAAATAGTTGTAAATAGTGAACCATTTTTTTTAAACCAAAATCTCTCTTTCGGGTTTACCATACGGAGCAAGGTCCACCAGAGTTCGGATGGGGAACTGGACCTTTCCTTTTCTAGTGTAACGCTTTCCTTGCTTATCCTCGAGGCACGTCGGCGTCTGTCTGTCAAGAGATAAATTTATGAGTTTTACGAGCATGACAAGCGGTAAAGTAATTCACACAGATAGGAATAAAGAAAATGAAGCGTTAATGGCAGGTTCAGTGGTTAGAGCAACAACTGTGGTCACTTTGTTAAATGAAAAGAGAGAATGAACGAGGCACAAGAAAATTATGATGTGGCTTCTGTGGGGAAAACCCAGCGACGAGGCAAAAATTGGCCGAGGATCAGAAACGTTTTACAAGTTTCTGTGCTGCATCACCTTCATGTCTGGTTTCAAGCGGTTCCAACATCTGGTCCCAATTCTGAGTCAACGGCACCAGAGAATGTTCTGGAATTACAAAACTGTTACGCTATAGCCTGTAAATCCATCTATGAAGATGGGACAGAAAAATATTTAGTCTTTAAATACTTGAAACGCTTAATGTTATTTGGGCTGATTTACCCAACCACAAAAATTATCCATTTCAACAAACCTTAGACTGAAATCCCAAGAAAAAAAGGAGGGCTGGAGGACCAGAAAAGGACTGGAAAAACAAAATTTTAAGTAAAACAAACCTCGGCCTGGGACCTCCTACGGAAAAGTGGGAAAGGTTTAAAAAATTAAAGTAAAATAACGCCTAGATTGGAACCGACCCCAAGGAAAAAGTAAGAGAAGAAGGCCAATATAACCGACTTTAGTGTAAAATAAGACTTAAACTGGAATTACACGAGAAGAATTGAAGAGAGAAGGCCCGAAATAACTTTAAAACAATATCTCCACTAACTCAACCCCCCCAAGAATGAATTGAAAAGGAGAAAGCCAAAATTAGAAACTAGAAGCCCCAAGAAAAAACTAGTCCTAAATGAACAAAACTTAAAGCAAAAGAGATCTGAACTGGAACCTCACAAGAAAAAGAAAGAAGTGAAGACCAGAACAGAAAAGTTAACACAAACTGCAGCCCCAGAAAAAAATGGAAAAGGTGGAAGCCCAAAATTATAACAACCCTTTAACATACACTTACAAGGAGAAAAAAAGACGGGCATTTTAAAAAGAAAATTTGATGTAAAATTAGTATTGAACTAAAACCCTCAAAAACCAAAGTAAAACATGCCTGAAACTGCAACTGCTCAGGGCAAACACAAAATATAAAACAACCAAGACCACAACCCCAGAAAAAGACGAAAAAGCAAGAGGGCAAAGACAGAAATTAGTTCCAGTATTTTTTTCTATTTCTATTGATGTCAATGTAACCGCTGAAGTCAATATTTTTTTTTACAATTTCTGACTCATTTACTATTATATTTATTTACTACAAATTTTAGTGAATTAATTCCTGCGAATGAAAAAATTATTTTCATAAAATGACAATAGAGGAGAAACACAGGAGAGAGCAAACAATATAAACAAGGATTATTAGACGAATAAAACAGAAAAACTTGTCCAGTACATTTTAGTCAGATAAAAATATAACATATTAATTAAGTAAAATTGGGACGACTTATTGATTTAATTAATTTCACCATGAAACATGTCAAAATTAGATTGAATAAAAATCTGGTATTTCAACAAGAATTTATATGTTAAAAATATTAATAGCAGAAAAATTTATTTCATTAGCATACATTAAAGCAAACGCACAATATAAACTTATTGACTTGTTTCATAATTACGGTATAGATGTTGTTTTTAAACCAATAAATAATTTAAATTTCGTTCAAAATATTATAAACGAAATTAACTTTCTAGAAAGACAATGTTATCTACAAAATTAATTGTTTAGATAGTAATGAATTGTATATCGGACAAACCAAAAAAAGCGTTAAGGAACATCATGTTAGAAATTCAAAAGTACACAGTTGTGTCCAAAAACATACTTATTAATAATTACAATTTCGATTGGCAAAAATGTGGAAATTTTAGATGAAGAAAATAATTACTTCTCGAAAATGATGAATGAAATGTTGTATTTTACCTTCTGCAACACTCATGCAACCAATGTTAAAAATTACACGAACAATTCAAACAAGATTTACGATCCTCTTTTGTTATAATAGTTGAACTATTTAATATTCTTTTCCAGTGTTAAAATTTAACTGCCGAAAGGAATCATTTGAAATGAATTGGGAGGGGGATTTATTTTGTGTTGTGGTATTCAGTCCTGAGACTGGTCTGATGCAAACCTCCATGCTAACCTGTCTTGCGCAAGCCTTTTCATTTACTCATAACTAGAACATTAAAAATCCTCCTTAATTTGCTTTTCGGATTCCATCTTTCGCCTCCCTCTTCTGTTCTCACCCCACACACTTCCCTCTAATGCCAATTTTTCTAGACCCTCGTTTCTCATAACGTGGCCTATTAATTTATCCCGTCTCTTGCTCAGTGTCCACCAATTGTTCGCTTTTCCCCTATTCTCTTTAGAACTTCCTCGTTACTTACTCTATCCACCCAAATGACTTTCAGCATTCTCCTATAGCACCACATTTCAAAGGCTTCTATTCTTTTACTTGCTACAACTTCTATATTCCACGTTTCGCACTCATATAAAGCCACGCCGTATACGAACATTTTTAGAGACGATTTTCTAATATTCTTACTTATATTACCCGTAAGTAATTTTTTTTTGCGAAAGCCTTCCTTGCCTGTGCTATCCTATTTTGTCAAAATATCCCTTCCCAATCTAACACCATTTGTTATTCCCCTGTTTCCCATACTACACTCCATTAACTTGGTTTTCCCTCTACTAATCCTCATATTGAACTCTTTCTCCAGGACTACGTTCATGTAATTTGTTGTGGTTTCCAAGTCTTCTCCTGTCTCCCCTGACGTAAAATTCTCTCGTTATCTTCAGGAAATGAAGAATAATTCGGGTACAACAGGAAAGTCTTTGATATTCAAAGCACCTAGAAGGGGTGAACAATATGTCTGCTTTCCTATGTTAAAATATGACTATAAAGTAAACCTTTTTCTTTAAGTATATGACGCAAAGATTTTACAAAGGCTTCGTAAGTAATTGATAATAGCCGTCAGAAAAACATTTTAATAAATTACTGAGTTGATAGTCTAGACGAGGAAATAGAAACGCCGCTTGTAAAATAAATAATAAGGTAACTAACGACATCTCAGCGGTAAACAGTTGCGTCAACAGATGACCGACCGTCCTAAGCAGATGTGTCAGCTGTGGATTAAAATTCCCCTCAGGGATTTCCCCTCTGCCATTCCCATTAACCACAGAGGTGAAAGACCTCGACATTTTCCTTCAACTTTATTAACCTTACTTATTTGTAAGATGCTTCACGGTTGAATTTCACGAATGTCAAATGAAGATAAATCACGCAATTCTGACCATAATAACGTTCCAAAGGTAGCACAAGCTCAAAATGTTTCTTTACACAGACAGAAGCAAAGATTAATGAACGTGGGAAAGACACGCTTATTATCTGTGGACCTTCATGCGTCATATCTGTGGGCATTAATATTATTTTACAATATTAAATTCGTAATTTAACAGTTAGAGAGAATTTTTAACCTCGGGAAGAAACAATTTTGTGTTTTTTTATGAGACGATTGTGTTATAAATAATTTTATTTTTGTCTCTCATAATGATTCGTCACGTAATTTACTACGACAAAAGTTATACTAAAGGAAAATATCCGATACATTTAGTTCAGTTTTATCAGAGTCTAGAGAAATGGAACGTCATTTTTGGTAAACATAATTTTTAAAACAATATATAATTATTTAAGTACCAGGTCTTTCCCGGTGAATGGCATGTATAAATTCCTCTCGGGTTTCCAACCGGGCCAAATATTTTAACAGTGTACTACAATATATAATTTGTTTCAGCATAAAATTTATATATAGAAAACGAGGAAGCTTAATATATAAGCTATGCAGATAAAAAATAATTTCTGTTAGAAAAAATCCTTCACAACAAAGAAAATTATTTATGGTATTTAATGGAAATTGAGGTATTGGTATGAGTGCATGTGGTAATCGCCATTTTATTTCGTCACTGGAGTGAAGAATTCCCTATATTGGAGACACACAGTCCAAGTAAACACCAAGGCGCCAGAGAGGCCAAACACAACGTGACAAAAACACCGTTTTGAGATTTAAAACTCTGGTTCCTGAGTTCAGTTTATTGACCCCGGGGATGTTGGAAGGCCAGAACAGAAATTACGGAGAGAAACCGCGGGCCAAGCTGAATTTTGATAGGAGGCTGAGGGTCAGGTGAACCGCCATGGTGGGGTGAATGAAGGAGATGACCTGCGAGGATGGAAAAGAGATATTTGAGCAGTCGGGCATGGAAATTTGAAGAAGGAAGAAGATTGGAGGGTGCGTGGTGTTTGATCCACGGCAGTCGTGGAGGAGAAACTTGATGAGTTCAGCATGGAGTATTGAACTAGTAGGATGTCAGGAGAATGCGTGGTAATTGAGTCACGACAGTAGAGAAGTTAGTCACTCAGGAACGAGCTTTGAAGTAATCAGGCGGAGAGAAAACGAGGAATCTTGCCGGCGCAATAGAAGAATGGGGCATTTCCCTACAACGAAGCAGGGTGAGTCCTGTCCAAGTAATTTCCCAGAACCCAGGAACGAGCTCCAGAGGCGGCCAGAATTCATGGAAGACGGACCTCAAGATACCGGCGTGGACAAAGGACGAAGCTGTTTACGACCCACAATAAATCTCAGGTGTGTTAGTGCCAATATCGTCGAAAAGTGCGTGATGATGATATTTTGCTTCACAAACAAAAAGACCCTTAACTAGATAGAGTCTTACTAAATGCAACTGAGCTACTCGTGGTAAAATTTTTAATTGAACCCTAAGTCTTGTAATTATTGTTTTTATTTTTTTTCTGTGAATAAATTTAATTTGTTTTCTATCTAACCTAAACTTATAATTTATTTTGTTTTAAATTGAAATCCAACCTCCCAGTTCATTATAGTATATTTCCGCGTCGTTAATTAATCTTTAGTTTCTGCCACAACATTTCTAAAACCTATTTCACATTTTCTTCAACAAATTTCAGTTTATTTGACTGATTTTCTGTTTTTATTATTTTTATCCATAAGTTATAATTTGTAAAAACAAATATATTTCTAAGTTTTTAAAAATTATCTATTTTTTTGTTTTTATATGTGAAGTTAACGTACGAACAATTGGAGTAACCATTTTCTGACTTTTTGAATTCGTCAGTCATTTTACAGGATTTTTCGCCCCTAGTGCATGGCCGTGTACATCTGCAAATTCCTGGGTTATATATTTGCAGATGAATATGGCCGTGCACTAGGTCCAAGGATCCTGTAAAATGACTGACGATTTTAAAGAAAAATTTAAATAGACGAATAATTGAGACTGTGTTAAGGGTTTTCTCATTTGGAAGTATTATTTATCTATCCTAATCATCTTTATAAATCAAAACCAAGGAAAAAAAGAATAGAGGAAAAAGTGATGAGAAGTTAGTTTTTTAAGCGACGATATTAGTCTAGAATGGTAAATGAGCACCTCTTCTAAACTCGTCTAAACTCGGTATTTGACCAAATTTATGCTCATCCATTGTCATTTATTTCGTGGTTAGTTGTCCTGCGTCACTTCTCCTGTTTTCTTTTTATTTCCAAGGTTCGTTTTACTTAATAAAGTCTTCCCACTGAACCGTCCATCGCCACTTTATTCTTTCATTAATATTTATTAAAGATCTAAGGCTTTTCCGGTGAATTTCATGAAGAAATTATCCGTGGTTGAAACCCGAGAAGAATTTCTTCATTAATATTTATACAACTTCATGGAATTATAAAGAAGTAAACCAGCCAAATTAATTCAATTGTTTTTAAAAAATAAATAATAATTGGCTCGACGATATAATTAATACCACAGATAAGCAGCTGTATGTTGGGGTGTGAAGAAAAGTACTTTCAGCGACTGGTAGGACGTGGAAATCCGTAACAATCTTGAAAAGGACGAGTGGCATGTTGATAAATCATTATTGTAAATTTTCGTATTTTTGGTGTTTTTTGGGGTGGGGGGTTAACAGGCTACATGAGGGTGATCCTGAAACAGGCAACTCCTCTTTAATATCATAGGAAGGGAATTGAAAAAGGAGGGAGAGGTGTAGAAAGTAGAGCAAGGTAGCCAAGGGTTGACTAGGGGCCCCCGGGCTATAGTTTAAGGATCCAACCCAGTGTTTCAGCTAAAGAGATACAAGGAAAACGCAGAAAACCTGCATCAGTTAGGTCGAGCATTGGGTACTATTCTCACGCCCTTCCGAATGATGGGAGATGAGTTTGCTGTGGGGTCGCAGCATTCCCTTCTCCGTGTATCCACCAGTTTTTTAGGAGGCAGTTGGCTGACTGATCCAATGGGATCAGCGGACAACTGTTGCCTATTCCCAAGGTCTTCGATCACAGTGCATATACCTCCTAAAATAGGTGAAGGTGTCTCGGCATATGAGAACTTTGAAAACCCCAAGAGAGAGTACGAGGCATTCCTGATATAAGGAAGAAAATTACGAGATCCCGAGGAACGGACGTACGAAAAATTTTCATCCTTCAACAGGGATAAAAAAATTTACCTGCAGCAACTTATTGAATTACTATGGCAAACAAGTGTTATCATGGGCTGACATTTAGAGGGAAGTGTATGGGGTAAGAACAGAAGAGGGAGGCAAAGGATTAGGGAGGTTGTTTGGTGTGCTACTTATAAGGAAATGAAAAGGTTTGCGCAAGATATATATATATATATGTGTGTGTGTAAAGAAAAAGTATTTCTTCAATTTTTAATTTCAAACTTTTCGGTTCCGCGCCATTACCAATCACACGCGTCGACAGTGGAGAGAATCCATTATGGAGTTTCTTTTGCTGATGAACAGTGCGATTGTACATAAAAGGAATCGATTAATTTATAAATAAACTTTTAATGTCGTTTATTTGTTTACAGGTAAATTGTGTAGTAAGTGTAGTTTTAATGTTAAGTTTGTAATTGACAACTTATTAAAATAAAAATCTTTGAATGAAGGCTTTCCCGGTGCAAGTAATTTACAAGGTTTTCTCGGGCTTCTGGTGAAGATGGTAGCAATGACAGCTGCCGAAACATCGTGGAATTACTGTGTTTTCACTCGGTTAGAAGCCCAAGAAAACTATGCAAAATAAAAATCGTAAAGTCATTCCTTAAAAGGAAAATTTTATAGAGAAGAAACCTCTTATATATATATATATATATATATATATATATATATATATATTAATATGAAGGATACTTTGTCCCTTAAATATATGACGAAAACAATTCTTAGAACGACTCGCTAGCCAACTATTGTACAAATGCTTGAACTAATGCGGCAATATTGACGGCTACTCACGTGCCATCTACTCTAAACGTTTCGTGACCTAAAATGGATGAAGAAAGGTGTGGACAATTAGAAGGAGAGTGGAGGATGGGTGATGGACGCTGACCCGTGTTCTCCTCGCTGACGTCAGCGTGGTTCAGTTGCACCGGAGGAACAGGTTCCCGAGATGGAGGAAGACGAGGTTGATTCCCTTTCCTCGACGGACGAGGAGTGAGGGCGAGTCGGAAAACCCCGCGCAGTAGGCCGTTGACGCACCGAGCTACTTTATTTACCCCTACATGGAAACCTCCCCGACGACAACTTCGCGGAATCCTAAGTTGGGATAAATCTGGCCGACGCTGTGCAAGGGAATGAGGAACGAGGAAAATATCTCACAAGGAAAACTTCAAGAAACACCCAAGATTCCGAATGTCATAAGTAGATTAGCGGAAATTATTACTTGCTTAATGATTCTCCAGTCTCTCCGTCGTAAGTAATACAAATAGCTGAGGACTTCTCAAGTAACCTGTTACAGTCATTAACTAACTCTTCAGGAAGGAATCTTTACCAATCTATTTAGGGCCGAATTTAGATGAAAAGAGGCCGCAGACTATTCCACTTATCAGGCCCTTTCACCTCGCATTTTTTAAGTTTGTAAATAACAAAGACAGACATATGTGTGTGTGTGTTAAATGAAGCATGTTGAGATTGGTACTAACCTTAATAAAAGAATTGTCACGGATAATAAATAAAAAAAAGGTCCAGAACACTTATTAGAACATTTATTAACAGCACCACACACACAGATATATATATATATATATATATATAGTACTTATAACTACAACTAATGAAACGTAACACATTTACAAAGAAACAAAATACAAATAATGAAACAAAATTTTGACTACTAAAATAAAATACGCCATAAAAATTATCATAGTTGTTGTGGTATTCAGTTCTAAGGCTGGTCTGATGCAACCCTCCATTCTAACCTAACTTCCGCAAGTCTTCTCATTTCCTTATAACTAGCACACCCACATCCTCCCTAATATGCTTAGCGTATTCCCAGACCTCCCTCTTCTGTTCTTACCCCACACATTTCCCACTAATGCTAATTTTACAAGACCCTCATATCTTAAACCGTGCCCTATTAATCTATCCCTTCTCTTAGTCAACGTCCTACATATTGTTCGCTTTTCCGCTATTCTGTTTAGAACTTCCTCGTTTGTGATTCTATCCATCCATCTCATTCTCCTATAGCAACACATTTCAAAGCCTTCTACTCTTTTCCTTTCCACAACTCCTATCGTCCACGTTTCGCACCCATATAACGCCACGATTCCATTGGATCTTTTTTAGCAACGATTTCCTAATATTCGCACTTATATTACCCGTGAGTAAATTCCTCTCTTTCGCGAAAGCCTTCCATGCCTGTGCTATCCTACTCTTTATGTCGACTCCACTTCTACCATCCTTAGTTATTACGCTTCCCAAGTAGCAGAATTCCTTAACTTCCGTCAAAATATCCCTTTCCTATCTAACAGCCTTTGTTATTCCACTGTTTCCTATACTAAACTCCATTACCTTAGTTTTCCCATATTAATCCTCATATTGAATTTTCTCCAAGACTACGTTCATGCCATTTATTATGGTTTCCAAGTCTTCTTCTGACTCCCCTAATACTACAAAAAGCGAAGGCAAAGCGTAAGGTTTTTATTTCTTCTCCTTGCAGTATGATTCCTTTTCCATATTCCGTTTTCATTTTCTTCATCGCCAGTTCTATATAAGTTAAACAGCATGGGCGACAGACTGCATCCTTGGCTTACTCCTTTCTTGATTTCTGCTTTCTTTTCTTGGTCTTCTATTCTAATTGCTGTTGCCTGTCTTCTGTAGAGGTTATGTTATAAGCCTCCTTTCTCGATATTTTATTCCAATCCTCTTCAAAATCCTTAATGGTGTGTTCCATTTCACATTATCAAACGCTATTTGTAAATTTTCAAATGCAATGAACGTAGGCCGGATTTTTTCGTGTCCTGTCTTTTAAAATTAATCGGAAAGACAATATTGCTTCTCTTGTCCCTACACTTTTTCCTAAAACCAATTATCATATTTTATATTATATATTATCATATTTTATATCTATTTAAATTAAATATATTCAATACATCGAAGATTAAACCAAATCCAATTCAGATAAATTTATTTCATAATAATTCACATTTAAAGTTTAAGGGTGAGTTATAATGAACTTTAAGCCTTAAACTAAACCAAAAATGGAACTTGATTCCAACAAAATTCCTATCACTGAAAGAAAATATCAAATTGTATATCATATAAAATTTTATGTTAATAGTTTTTTTTATTAAAGAACTTACTTAATCAAAGTGTACATATTTAAAACGAAATACAGATTATAGATTTGAAGAATTTCTTTCTAAGCTTTTTTCTCACATAATTCTTTTATAAGTTCATCAAAATCTATTTTTCTGAAGGTCTCATTTTCCATGCACAATATTCTCAATAAAGACAACCTCGCCTGGGGGTAATTGTGCTTCTTAATTGATTTTTGTATAATTTTAAGTCTTGAAAATGACTTTTGTCCAGTACATTTACTGAGTATTTAACTGAAAAACAGGCATAAGATTGATTCCACATAGGGGAAAGTCACTTGAATATTGTCTTTGAATATTATTTGATGAATGTGGAATTTTTTGAAGGTTCATGCGTTTGTCTCACACATGCAATGAATCAGTTCTTCAGCAAGGTTTTGCTTGACGTCTTGCATTAATAGCTTTCAAGTTCTACCTTTGAAAATGTAAGATCTTAAACAATTCATATTTATGATTGTTTATTTGTTGTGTGGTGTTATTATCTTTTTAAACCGACAATGTATTATTATAACAAGGAATTGTTAAATGAAAAAGTATATTTAATTTTAATATAATAAATTTAATTATGATGATAAAATCGAAACTATGGTAATACAATATAAAAATATTTATAAAAGAATAATATAACTCAAATTAAAGGTTTCGAATAAATAAATAAATTTACGAAAATATGAATTATCAATTTGGCTATGTCGGGTAAAACAAAAATAATCTATGCAGCTTCTAAAATGTGAGAACCTTGATAAAAAAAACAGAGAGAGAGTTCGAGGCACCTCTTTCATATATGATAAAGGATAATTTTTTTTGTTATTTGGGTTAACAGACTACATGAGGTTGATCCTGAAACAGGCAACTCCTCTTTAATAGCATAGGAAGGGAATTGAAAAGGGCGGATGCGGAAGGTAGAGCAAGGTAGCCAAGGGGTTGACCAGTTTTTTCACCTAAAGAGATGCAGGGAAACCCCTAGAAAACCTGAATTAGGTAGATCGGGCATTGGGTACTATTCTCACGCCCTTCCGAATGACGGGAGACGAATTTGCTGTGGCGTTGCAGCATTCCCTTCTTCATGTCTCCACAACTTTTAGGAGGCAGTTGGCCGACTGATCCAATGAGATCAGCGGAAAACTCTTTCAATATGCCCAAGGTCTTCAACCCCAGTACATAAGTTTTATTTTTTTGCTTAACAGGCTACGTGAGAGTGTTTTCCCGTAAGTATATGTATGACACGAGGTTTGGTTAAAACGACTGCGGTAGCCAGCTATTGTACAAATGCTTGAACTAATGCACGGCTACTCACGCGCAATCTATTGTAAAAAAAGAAGAAATTCCGACCCCGTTAAGGGAAGTGACGTAAGTCTTTTAAATAAAGATCAACAGAAAACATTCTCATGGGTGAGCACCACAACAGAACAAAATTTTCATTGCAGTCGGTTGAATGGCGTAGGAACGTATAACAAGCAAAGATTTATTACTTACGAAGTGTACGGTCTACGTTTCTTCCTTAAGTTCTCTCATTAATAAACTGACGGTATTGTTTTTCGTGGAAGAATTTGTATATGTACTAATAATGCCTCCCTCACTCTTTCAGTTTCTTTCTGCCTTGTGTATGTACCCTTGTAGTTGTTTCTTCGATTTGTCTGCGACACTTTGAGTCCGCAAGTACAGAATGACAGAGTTTCTGTTGTAGATAGTTTTTGGGCAGCCATCCTTCTCTGTTCTCTGCCATTGTCCCTCAGCTTCCTGCTATCCTCCTCGACGTCATCCAAACATAAGTCAATTTTCCGTTTGCATGTTTCATTCATTTACCAAAGTTGTCGTCCAGAGACTCTCAGGCCATTGCTTTGGAATTTCGTAACAATAGTTATTTTGTATGGCGTCAGGTTATTAGCCCCATATTCCACCCTATTATATTCTTCTTCATAAATTTATTGTGTATTAAATTTTAATGCAGGAAAAGGAATTTAGTTGCAGTCAGGTAATGTTCGCGTCTGGATAGTTTAAATAATGAGATAACCCGCTGGAGACATAGAGAACGTAGAGGAGGAAGGACGAGACTGCACGAGCTTCTGGAAGCTTCTTTCATGGGCTGAAAGTAATTACCTCTCATTCAGTTCGTTGATCACGGTGAGCAGACGGGAAAAACCTACGAGAATCATGACAGGCACTTTTAAGATACCAAAAGAAAGTGGGTCATCCACATTAAAATAAGTTGGGGACAGGAAACGCTAACCCGTCGGAGAATACAAGAGCTACTGTATTGCATTGTTAAGACTCTTGACAGAAGAAAGTCACGACCGCCTGAGTCTGGGCCAATAGCAGACAAGGAGAAGCAGATGGAAAAGATTCGTTTCACTTTAACGGAATATGGGAAAGACATCATACTCGGAGGAGAAGAAATAAAAACCTTACGCTTTTCCGACGATATTGTAGTATTAGGGGAGTCAGAAGAAGACTTGGAAACCATAATAAATGGCATGAACGTGGAGAAAGAGTTCAATATGAGGATTAATAGAGGGAAAACCAAGGTAACGTAGTGTAGTATGGGAAACAGTGGAATAACAAAAACTGTTAGATAAGGAAGGGATATTTCGACGGAAGTTAAAGAATTCTGGGGATTTACTTACGGGTAACATATGTGTGAATATTAGGAAATCATTGCTAAAAATGTTCGTATGTGGGTGCGAAACTTGGACGTTGAGAGTTGAGGGAAAGTAAAAGAATAGAAGCCTTTGAAATGTGTTTCTATAGGTGAATGCTGAAAATCAGATGGGTGGATAGAATTACAAACGAGGAAGTTCTAAACAGAATAGGGGAAAACCGAACAATATGGCGGACTTTGACCATGAGAAGGGATAGATTAATAGGCCACGTTTTAAGACACGAGGGTCTTGTAAAATTAGCATTAGAGGGAAGTTTGTGAGGTAAGAACAGAAGAGCGAGGCAGAGTATGGAATACGCTAAGCAATTTACGGAGGATGTGGCTTGTGCTAGATATAAGGAAATGAAAAGGCTTGCGCAAGATATGTTAGCATGGAGGGTTGTATCCAACCAGTCTTAAGGACTGAATACAACAACAATATAAAGTTAGTGAGGATTGGGAACTTGATTGGCGTCAGTATTTCAGGGCCTGTTGCTGTCTCTAATCCCCTGGAATGGCTTTTGTGCACGTAGGAATATGAACTGGGAATTTCCGTAAACACGGTCCCGTGGGAATCGGAGATCCAGCGAAGACAACTGAATATACCACCGTAGACGCCTCACCCAATGGGTTTTCATGGTCTAAAGAAAATCGATTATTAAATATCGATTTCGACAGCGGTGAGGCTGTGTGAATTGGCAATTATGCTCTTGAAAGTTGATGAGGACGCCTGGGAACCTCACGCTTGGTCCCGGACGTATTTGAAGGAGGTCAATGGTCGACGCTGAAGAAGGCGTCCCTATGGAGAAGATGCCGGAGACACAACGCCACAGTACAAAGGAGGAACGCTGTTAGGGTTTCCAATCCTTGACGTCTAGGAAGGGTATCGCCCACGGTTTTTATCCTGATCTTAGTAAGAGATCAGATTGCTTCGTCGAGCCTCCAAAATTTATAAATGTTTCCTACGTTAATGGTTTTTCCCAGTTACGTTCTTTTAGAAATAAAGTTCCCATTATCTCTTAATTACCCTTTTAATTTTATTCCCCAAACCCCGCACTACACCTATAAAGGAAGGACTTGTGGCTTTATCAAGAGAAACTTCCCAATGCTAAAGGTTATTATTCTCATTCTCGGATTCTCAAAAAATTCTCGGCCTCAGTCTAGGATCTCCTTTCTAAGATTTTCTCAAATTCCGAGTTCCTAAACATTCGCAGAATCATTCGTATATACAACGCCGGATATTCAGAGGACGTCCACTTCTGGAAGAAATATAGGATTGGAACGTCTCAGAGACGCCAGCTGATGTGGAGTCTAGTGTAATAACAGTTATGATTCTAGCCTCGGATCTTTTCGTTGCAACTGTGTCCTTGTTCATTCCAATTTTGATAATTGGCCCATGGAATACCCAGAAATAAAGATTTTAACCATTCAGTCGAAACTACTAGAGAGAAACTAATTATTAATTAATTTATATTTAAATATTTAGTGTACTATTTCAAAATCTAATCTTTTCAATTAAATTAACCCCTTGTTGTTGTGGTATTCAGTTCTTAGCCTGATCTGATGCAACCCTCCACGATAACCTATCCTATGCAAGCTTTTTCATTTCAACGTAGCTACCACGTTCCATATCTTAGCGTATTCCATCCTTGACCTCTCTCTTCTGTTGTTCTAACCACATACACTTCCCTCTAATGCTAATTTTACAAGACCCTCATGTCTCAAAACGTCGCTTGTTAATCTATCCCTTCTCTTTGTCAAAGTCCTCCATATTGTTCTCTTTTCCCCTATTCTATTCATACCTTTTTGGTTAGTGATTCTATCCATCCATCTCATTCTTCAGTAGCACCGCATTTCATAGGCTTTTATTCTTTTCCATTCTGCAACTCCTACCGTCTACGTTTCGCACCCAAAAAACGCCACACTCTATACGAACATTTTTAACAATGATTTCCTAATGTTCACACTTATTGTCCCCTTAAGTAAATTCCTCTCATTAGCCTTCCTTGCCTACGCTATCCTACTCTACTTTTTACGCTGCTCAAGTAGCAGGATTCCGTAACTTCCTTCATAATATCCCTTCCAAATCTAACAGCCTTTGTTATTCCACTGTTTCTCATACTACACTCCATTACCTCGGTTTTCGCTCTATTAATCCTCATATTGAACTCTTCTTCTTCCAGGACCACGTTCATGCGACTTATTATGGTTTTCAAGTCTCCTTCTGACTCCCCAAATACTACAATATCATCAGCAAACCTTTGGGGTTTTTATTTCTTCTCCTTGCAGTATGATTCATTTTACATATTCCCTTTTAACATTCTTCATCGCCTATTCTATATATAAGTTAAAGAGCATGGGTGACAGACTGCATCCTTGTCTTACTCCTTTCTTGATTTCCGCTTTCTGTTTTTGCCCTTCAGTTCTAATTACTTCCATCTGCCCTTAATAACAATGAACTCTACATTATGAGTTAATTATAAATTAAGGTAAACTTGAGGTCATTACATCACCACATTTTTCTCCGCCATTTCCAAAGTAAAGTTTCGGAATTAATTCTTCAGGAAACCTTTCTATAGTGTGGTGATTCATGACCCTTACAGTCGGGTAAAGCAAAAATAATTTAGTTGTTGTTATTTACGTATACAGGACGGAAGACGAGAATGGCTTGGTGGGGCCGAGTAGGCGGGAAAACGTCACCGTCTGCAACATTGTTGATGGCCTGGAACAGATTAGATTGGAGTTGTTGCAGGGAGGCTGCCTGAGAGAGACGCTAGGGAGAGACGAAGCAGGGGCAGAACAAGGCGACATGTATAAAATTTAGTTTCTGCACGTTTCGAGAAAGGAGATTCATTTGGTGGGAGTACAGAAAATAAAAAGACAACATTTGATCTGAAGGAGAGGCGCTAGAGAATCTTAATATGAAGAAGACGTGACCCAGGAAAGGAACAACCGGAATACGAACAAAAACGAAGAACGACGTCATCAGGCCCTTGTTAACATCTGGTAACGGCAATTTACCTCGGTTTTTACATACAAACCATTCTCGTCTGATTCGCGAATTTAATTTTCAACTATATCGTTCGTCACCCGCGTTCCCGGGAGCAGCCATTTAAGAAGCTGCGTAGAGTATTATTTTTGCTTTTACCGACTGAGCTAATGATTAAATTGATATCGTAAATTTATATGTTTTCCACTATAACTTAATTTGACTTATATTTCTATTCAAATTAAATACATTATTATTATTATTATTGTTCGTTTGATTGTACAACAATATTTATGATGGTGTAACCAACACCACCACAATAGGTTGCAGATAAAATTTCTTCTTCGTGCCGCTAAACGGTAAGATTGATACGTGTGTGTGTGTGTGTGTGTGTGAGAGAGAGAGAGAGAGAGAGAGAGAGAGAGAGAATGAGTGTGTGTTACGTATTAGAAGGAACTGCGCTGCACGTCGTTTGGAAATGATAATTGCGGATGAAGGAATATGCAAGCAATCATACACGCTTTATTACGCGCGCTCCAAGGTTACGCAGATCACTCAAGGACACAAGTAATGACCCTCTCGTGCTCAGGACTCTATCCAATATCATTTAAGTGCGATCATTTCTCTTATTTACGATCACGTGAACTTTAAGGCTGGGAACGGGTTTCGCAATTCTTCCCCCCTTAGAGAGAGACTTGGAAAATCAAAGGAACGATTGTTTTTCCATAGTAACAAGCTGGGAGTCGGGAAGTCTTGAATCAAATTGGGGTGAGAAGAGAACATTATGGAGGACACAGTGGAGACATCAATAGATCACTTATAAGAATAGTTAAATTAGTAATAGAGGGGGTAATGTGGGGGTAGGAATAGAGTTGAAAGACCAAGATCAGAAAATGTTATGAAGATTGTGTTGGATGTGGACTGCATCAGTTATGTGCAGATGAAACGATAAGCACAGGGTAGATTAGAAAACCAAGTCAGCGGACCGAATACCACAACAGCAACGGTAACATATAACACTGACGAGAGATTGTGAGATTTTACCAGAGTGCGAACGCAACTCTGTGACGTTGGGTGACGACGACATCTCACACACTTTGAAGGTCAATATTTTACATTTCTCACCATTCTGTACTTAACCCTAGTAGTCTGATTTGCTGAGATAGTTTACTTTTATGAAATACCGTGTCGTTGTCCTGTAAAATATGACTACTTCGACTAACAATCTTCAACTTAATAGAAAGTTAATTGTCTGAAGCATACTGCGCTACAGGTGTTGCGTACAGCGGTCCACAATACCCACAAATCATCATCAGTCGAGAAAAAGATTTATTTCCGACTTACATTTCTAACGCCATTCTAGTTTATTTCACACTTCCTAAGATGGCAGGCAGCGGATTTTGTTCAGTAGCGAGTTTGACATCGACAGAGTATTTTACTTCGTCAAGTGTTGAGGAAAATCAGTCTTCAGTCTTGGTGTAGTTGATTGTATGACGGTAGAAAGTTTTGGCTGAGATCACACAATTTCTCATTCCGATTTGTGTTGTCTTTCGAGAAAATATTGGATGTGCCTTCTGATCTTCTTCCCAAATCTCCTCGTTCTCCTAACTCTATTTTCTCACCATCTCGTCTTTTGATCCCCTCACTACCGGATAGAAAACCACTCCACGGGGCAAGTCACAAATCATCAGTCGCAAACCAGTTTTATTTCCGACTTACATTTCTTACGCCATTTTAGTTTATTTCACACTTCCAAAGATGGCAGTCAGAGATTTGTTCCGCTAACGGCAGTGATATCGGCGCAGGCGACAGGCAGTGGATTTTACTCCGTCAAATGTTCAGGGAAAACAGTCTTCAGTCTCAACGAAGTTGATTATATGACGGTGGAGAGTTTTGGTTGACATCACACAATTTTTCATTCCAATTTGTGTAGTTTTTCGTGAAAATATTGGAAGCGGCTTCTGATCTTCTTCTCAAATCTTTTCATTCTCCTAACCCGCGAGCATAACTCTATTTTCTCACCATCTTCCTTGTCGTCAGTTCAAGTCGTGAATTAAGGTTCCCTTTACGTCCTCCCATCTCGTCTTTCGAACCCCCCACTACCGGATAGAAAACGGCTCCACGGAACGTGTCTAGGCCAATCGTTTCCCGTCCCACTAAATTCGCGGGCTGCAATGCAATGGGTCGGGAAATTCTCCGCTGGTCACCGTGCCCTTATGGATTCCCTCCCTTTAACCCCTGCACTGACAAGAAATGTCATATTATTATTGTATTACGTTTTTTATTACCTACAGGTAGATATTAAACAATATATATTCGTTTAAGCGGTTTACAAAGCTTTTTATTTTTAAATTCTTTTCTTATTGTACCTACTTTTAATTCAAGTCGTGAATTAAGGTGCCCTTGTCGTCCCTTTACGTCCTCCGATCTCATCTTTTGAATCTCTCACTGGCGGATAGAAAACCGCTCCACGGGACGAGTCTAGGCCAATCGTGTCCCGTCTTACTAAATTCGCGGGCTGCTTTGTCTCACTAGCAATAGACCGAACTCCGGGAAATTTCCGCGGATATTTTTCAACAAATATGACAAAAAATGAAAATATTATTTTATCACGTTTTTTATTACCTACAGATATTGAACAATATATATTTAAGTGTTTTACAAAGTTATTTATTTTAAAATATTTTCTTATTTAAAAAAATCGCTTAATTTTGTATAAAAATTAAGTAACTCGCCTACCAGCTCCGTTCGGCTGCTCCATACATTGATAAAAACTATGTAAAAAGTCATCATACTTGTTTATAAAAATGCTTCAAATATATTTCTTAGTTCATTGCAAATAATATCTCGAAAATAGCACAGGTTTCGAAGAATAAAAAAAATACGAATATTTCGTGGTTTTCCCCGCATTCAGACGTTGAAAACCCGAAGAAGTTTGGAGTAAATCTTGCGTTCTGAAGATTATTACGCTCCCTCACGACGAAACTAGGAACTTCTATGAAGCGGACGAGATATCTCGTCCAGATCAAGGAAGAAGAAGAAGTAAAGGTGACATTTTTTTCTCGATCGCTCAGGACGAGATAACTCGTCCGCGTCAGGGAAGGGGTTAATCCCCAAGGTCAGGGGCTTAGGATTGTGGCTCCACCACCCTGGCGTCCGTTTGGGACTTGAAATTATACTGCCTGGGACCATGGTTCCTTTCGTATCCGTGGATTTGCTTCTACAAGCCGCAATAATTAATTGTAAAAGAATAAAAAAACTAATTTGGTGGAGCTACAACGTACTCACTGACAGACGTAAAAATTCCCATAGGAATGTGTGTGGTCAGTGCAGCAGAGATTGAACAGACAATATAGCCATTTAAAAATGAAATGTACACAATCCGACGGCTGATCCACTAATCAGTGATCCTCATAGGGAGAACCCACACAAAAAATATTGACCTCTGGTATCAATTTCGGCATTGATAGTACATTAGTTTGATTTAAACGTGGATCGTTTCAGAAATGACTGAAGGTGACACAAGACCTACCTATATTAGTGATGGTGGTGACTGTTGCAGGTGAAGGGAACCCCGTGGGAAGGAGCCATCAGGACTGTGGGCTGCGTCTGGAGTTCCAGGTTCCAGAATCCTCGCCGCGTCTCCTCGCAGCTGATGCACGTCACTGATTGGGTGCCGACCATCTACTCTCTAGCAGGCGAGTCTCTTCACTCTACTCAGCACAGAAGCTTGTTCAGTTTTCCGATACTTTATTGTTTCTTTAGGATTGACTGTGGGAGTTTTCTCTCGCAGGCATTTCTCCCCAGAGTGACTGCGGGGCTCACCTGACCTCACTATGTCGGGAATGCCTCGTACACTCTCTGCCGAGAAACCTTCATCTGTTTTGGGATGTGTTTGTACTGGGGTCGAAGACCTTGGGCATATGGCAAGAGTTGTCCACTGATCCCATTGGATCAGTCGGCCAACTGCCTCCTAAAACCGGTGAAGACACGGAGAAGGGAATGTGAGAATAGTACCCAATGCCCGACCAATCTGTTGCAGGTTTTATAGGGTTATCTTGTTAGGTGAAACACCGGGTAGAATCCTTAACCAGTAGCTCTGGGGCCCTAGTCAACCCTTACCTACCATGCTCTACCTTCCACATCCCCCCCTTTTTTTCAATTCCCTATTAAAGTGGAGTTACCAGTGTCAGTATCACCATAAATTTTAAACGCCCAGCGTTGATTACGGTTTGGCCCTAATCGTCCAGGCATCAGTGCTTCCCTCAAAGCGGAAACCTTCTGAAGGTAGCTTCTAGTCGTTGTCGTTACACAGTCCATATTTTGAAAAATTACCAATCCAACGGCCGGGACGAGGGGGTGAGGAGGAGGAGGAGGAGAAAAGCGGGGGGAAATTGGAATTGGACTCGTGCTAACGACAGTCCCACTTGAGATAGAGACTCGTAACGTGTCTTGTAAGTCAACAAGAGCGACGATAACGAGGTGATAGGAATCTGCACGTCCCCTCTGTTCCTCCCTGAGGCGGGACACGACGCGCGGAGCCTATCAGGGGAACGCATCTGAGCCTCGGGTAGCTTATGTAACAGAGAGCCATCGTGCTCCATTTAGAGTGCGCCGCGCGTTCAAGGACAAGGTCGAGTCGGCAAGGATCGCCATTCTTCACCACGACGACGACGACGAGGAGAGGGAAACCAGACTAATTCCCCCGTCGACAGCCAGGCCTTCTAAGTTCCTTCTCCACCCCCCAACTGAATTAAGAACTAACAAATCCTAGCAACTAATCCTCTTCTGCGGTTCCCTCAGGAGGATCCGTCCGTGACCTCGGCCCCATCGACGGCGTGGACATGTGGAGCGCCCTTTCCTCTGGAGGACCGTCTCCCCGGTCAGAGATGCTGGTCAACGTGGACGACAAGTCTGGTTACGCCGCGGTGCGCGTCGGCCACCTCAAGTACGTCAATGGTAAGACTTGCCTCCTGATGGTCTTTGGTCTCGGTAAACAATCATTCCGTCTGGTGTGTTGCTGGAATATGGAACTCACCGACCTGCAATGTCGCAACATTGGTTGTTGTGTCTGATGCTACCTTCCATGATAACCTATCCTGCACAGGCCTTTTCATTTCCACATCCTACGTCCTACTTAGTGAATTCCTCCCTCTTCTGTTCTTACCCCACTCATATCCCTCTATTCTTCATTTAACAAGATCCTCCTGTCTCAAAACGTGTATGTACAAAAAAATTGTATGCCGGTAGAGAGTTTTGGTTGAGTTCACGCAGTTTTTCGTTCTAAATTCTTCCCATAGTGAGAGGTAGAAGAGATGAGTTTATAAATCTATAACCTGAAATATAAATGCAGGTGTTTAATTCACTGCAAATCAGTGTAATAACACGAAATTATCCAAGATTCCTGAATATTTCAGGGTTATGTGCTAGACTATTATTATAAATAAAAACCGGGCAACACCGGGCACCCATCTAGCCAGCTTTTAAATAAATCTGAATAATGTATTTAGTTACTGAATAGACCTCACTTTCAGAAATAAATATCATCTTCAAGTAGTATTACAGTGAGGTTAGAGTGGTTGGAAAAGAACAGGAAAACCAAGGATATAAATATAAAGATAGTACATATCAATGACATACATCATTATTTGAATTTAGTAGCTCCTTGTAAAATGATGATGGATGTAAAAAAAATTAATAATAATGGACTAGAGAAATTCGGTTATTAGCTTCCCTATTTATCATAATTTCAACATCACAATATACATAAGGATATTTCACAAAAATTATCTAAATATCACTGTAATTATTTAATTATTCAACCCTTCAATGTGTCCAAACAATATTGGAGACAGAATGCAAAAAAAAATATCAGCAATTCTTTATCGTTTATTAATAAAATATATTAAATTCTTGAAGAATTTATGGTTTTATATAAGAAATCAATTTTTTATCAATTAAAAATATAGGTACTTTAAGAAGGGAAAAATAATTTATAAAATTACATAAATAAAATTCCGGTCAAATATGTCAGCAGACAAATTTAATTAACATTTACTTATTATAGAGATAACGTTTCATCTTTTTTAATTGATAGACTAATTACATTGTGAATAATTTATTACACTTAATGTCAGAAAATTGACTGTTTTGAATTTTCATAAATAAGTTGGGTAAGTGGTATCAATTTTTTTGTGTTGTCTTATGTTGATATATTTTTTGACAGAAATCTAGATGATAAAAATTGTTACCCATGAAAATGTCTGAAACACTCCCCTAGTAAATTGAGGTGAATAGCTTTGCTGTAATCATTTCTGAAAATTCTGTGTATTTATTGAGGGTGTTTTTTAGGTTTACAGCCAAGGTGTATACATTTTTTTTTCTTGCAAATGACCAGGCATGTAGGGCAGCTGCTTGCTGCTTTATCTTCAAGCATCGACGTTGTGCAAGAAGTGTTGAAATGTAAGTAGATTGGACGACCAACGAAGCGTGAATTCTGCATTCGAGGAGGCCAAAGCGTTATTGGCCCAGCAAACGTTTAACTCAGACACAACCTCATATTATAATTTTAGATTAGATTATAGATGCGAACTGCACGGGACAATTAGATTAGTATCTCGTGCATGCAAAACATTAACGAAAATAGTATACAGGAGGATGGAACGACAAATCAGTTTGGTTTTGGGAAGAATGTAGGGACAAGAGAAGTGATATTGACTTTGCGACTAATTTTAGAAGACAGGATAAGAAAAAACCGGCCTACGTTCATGGCATTCGTAGATTTAGAAAAAACGTTTTATAAAGTGAACTGGTACACACTATTAAGGATTTTAGTAGACAGGAATAAATTATCGAGAAAGAGGCTTATACATAACCTCTACGGAAGACAGGCTGCAGTAATTAGAATTGAAGATCAGGAAAAGAAAGCAGAAATCAGGAGGAGTAAGTCTATCGCCCATTTTGTTTAACTTATATATAGAACAAGCGATGAAGAAAGTTAAAAAGGAATATGATTCATACTGCAAGGATGATATTGTAGTATCAGGGGAGTCAACTTGGAAAACATAATAAATGGCATGAACGGGGTCATAGAGAAAGAGTTCAATATGAGGATTAATAGAGGGAAACACGAGATAATTGAAACAGTGAAATAACATTGGGAAGGGATATTTTGAAGGAAGTTAAATAATTATGCTATTTGTGTTATTAGTATAATACCTAAGGATTGTAGAAGTATAGTAGACATAAAGAGTAGGATAGCACAGGCAAGGAAGACTTTCGCGAAAAAGATGAATCTACTTACGGGTAATATAAGTGTGTATATTAGGAAAAGGTTGCTAAAAATGTTATCATGGAACGTGGCGTTATATGGGTGTGTGACGTGGACGGTAGGAGTTGCAGAAAGGAAAAGAATAGAAGCCTTTGAAATGTTGGTGCTGTAGGAGAATGAGATAACAGAAAAGGGAAGGGAAGAGCGTACAATATTCAGGACGTTGACCAAGAGAAGGGATAGATTAATAGGCCATTTTTTAAGACACGAGGGTCTTGTGAAATTAGCATTAGGAGGAAAGTGAGTGGGGTAAGAACAGAAGAGAGAGGCGGGGGATGGAATACGCTAAGCAGATTAGTAAGGCTGTGAAGAGGTTTGCGCAAGAAAGGTTAGCATGGAGATTTGCATCAAACCAGTCTTAAGACTGAATACCACAACAACATTTTTTTTTAATTTCTTGGTTGGAACAGGGTGTGGATGATGAAAGGGTAGTTTTGACTGTTATAACTTAAACAAAATTTAGTTATTCCTCGGGAACACGGATCTGTTTTTTCAGGAAAGAACTGTAAATGGGAACCAGTCACCGTGGCTATAATAGTGGCAAAAGTATTGTCAGGGAGAAGAATAAGTCTTGGAAGTTTTAGAAAAATATTGCCGCAAATGTAAAAAAAAAAGTTTGTTATTGAATTATAAGAAAATTCAAGAAAATGCTTCTTATTGAGAATTCGGTCACAGTGGAGGATTTAATTCACGATTGCTATTGCTGGAATGTTTCATTGGCTCATTTGGAGAAAGTAAAAATTGTTGAAGTGGTCTCAGGAAGCCACAGGAAACCTTCGTAGCTGAACCGAGTAGGTCTGTGGAGTTATGGACTCACTCTCTTGGACGTAATGTCTCCTTTTAAGTACTTACTCTCCGTGCCTTTGAACATTGCGTCTTGATGTACGAATGACCTCGACCAACGTTCTTGATGAAACGTGTAAAGAAACGCAAGAAGCAAAATGGCCGACGGGGACGCTTACTTGGACCTCGCGATCGCCAAGGGCATCCATTTGGGTATCATTTGCCCTGAATTCTCTTACGCGCGTAAATATATTCTGTTCTTTACCAACAACTTCAACCAGTGCTTCACCTCCCGACTCATCAGAAGCTGAACTCCATCTGTGGGAACTTTCATCTCAGCATGTCCTACAGACCAGACAGACAAAGCCCTGGACTCAACATCCTATAACTCTTTATCTCCAACCTCCCAAAGCACGAGATCATTGAAATTTGTATATGCAATAAAACCTGTGTGCATACTGTGTGTGTGTGTATACCTTGCTATTTGTTTGAATGATGGTTGTATGTATGTATGTATGAGAGTGTGTTTCAATATTTAAATATTGACACCTTTGAGGATGGATGTGTTTGAATGAGTGTGTGTCAAGATGGGGGTGTTAGTATGCATCTCTCCAACCCCCATCAAGTCCTTGCCTCTTCCCAGACCCTCATTGAGAGAGAAAGTTGGTGACCTGGTGGGGTCAATTGTTTACGACCTAAGTTAGCAGCGCAGCAAATTTTGGCTGCTCAGTCGTCGGATAGCCGATCACTGGAAATGTCTTCCTAACTTTCTGAAAACTCAAGTACTCTAAACCTCACAAGGTGTCTACCATCTATGAACCTCAGATAAGTCACCTTCTTTCTATCTCTCTGTCCTTTCCCCATTAATTGTTATATATATATATATATATATATAATAGGTAGTTTACAATAAGATAGGATACCTACAAAAAGGCAAAATAACGTCACTTCAAACTTTATGAACTTTTCTTCACCATTCTCATTTCCAGCCCAGCTTTCAGATTTTTACTCTGTTTAGGCTGCAATTACTTGACTTGTTGTTATCACTACTGACTAAGTACTTGAATTGTCTACTTTTTCAATGTTTACATCATTAATAGAAATTTTTTTTATTGCTAGATGTAAATTGTCCAAGCGTCATTCCATCCCCATATTTGTAGTGAATTAGGCAGCTTACTGACTGACATAACCTCTTCAACTTCCCTGCAGGAACAACCTTTCTAGGTTATCAGGATATCTGGGATGGTGACGATGGGAGGAGCCACTGTCAGTTGAGTTACGACGTGGAAGAAGTTCTGCAAAGCGCCACCAGCAAGGCCCTGAGGACGAACCTCACCGCTGACGCCTTGCTGCTCCTGAGGAAGGAAGCCACGATCAGCTGTGGTCGGGTCAAGGCTCGAACCTGCGACCCGCTGCAGGCGCCGTGTCTGTTCGACATCCAGAACGACCCTTGCGAGCAGAGGAACCTCTATGAAACTGGGGCGGGTGGCTTTTTCGAGAAGATCATTCAGCGCTTCAGAGAGACGGCTCAGCCTCCGGGAAATCGTCCCACTGATAGCAGGGCGGACCCCAGGCACTGGAACAACACTTGGACCCACTGGAGAGACTATCCTGACCCCACCGACTAGCCTAGGAAACCATTGTGATTTCAAGTTAATTTATATGCATCTACTCCCATCATTAAGTTACCTTACACGAGAAACAGATTAAGGGTTTTATTTTCTAATCAAAGGAATAAACATACAGAGTTATTACTATGTTAGGGAGTAAGACCAATATGGTAATGATATATTAAAAGAGAACAAAAGGAAATGTCCCAAAAAAGTTTTAGCTCAAGGATAAAAAGACCTATTCTTGATAAATATTTCCAAAGTACAGCTTTGTTTAAACTTGTTCCACTATTACCATTCATCAAAGTTAAGGTCTGACTAATAATATCAAGGCTATACTAGCCCTAATTTCCTCATAAAGGTAACAAGAAAGTCAGAATGTTACATGTTTTAAAATTGGATGTTTCTGACAATTTTATCCAATGCCTTAAAATAATTTGTTATTATGAATAAACACTATTTAAAATATATGACAAAATCTGTAATTTGTTCAGAAGCTTGTTACCTTCAGTTATTTTAAAATCTTAAAGCTCACTCGGAGCTGTAATACCAGAAGAATGTTCAAGGTAATAATGAAAGTTTACTGACAGTTACAAAGACATCCCATGGATTCATGGTTTTAAAACATAGTGATGAACATGCTTCTTATGAATACCATCGAAATTTACTGTAAATAGTTTAAATGCAATATCAGGCCTTTAATTTAATAATTACAACATAATGTTCATGTTTATTAAATACAATTTCTTTGTTGCAAAAATTAATTTATTGGCAATCCATACAGTTGATAATATAACTCTGCACAAGCACTTTCCTTTAAAATGTAAAAATACAATATATCTGTTCATAAAATTATTAATTATTAACAATTCTAAATAATATGCAGTAAATTTATTACATTTAAAAATAAATATGCATCATCATTCACCAGCCCCGAGTGGGATGCCATTCTTCAATGATTTTGTCATCTTTGTGCACATAATACACTCCGTGCATGGCAGCCGTAGCACAGGACTATTTCAGAAAAGAAAAAGTTGTTCAGAAAATATAATTTTATCAAAGTTTGTAAGATGGCTAGTGTACACAAAATTATTTAAATATTGTATTAAATTGTGTACACTATATATACTTACATGATATGGAAATAAAAAGAATATGGTGCCAACAGGAAACCTTTCCAAATCCATTTTTCCATCAACAGCTTCTACTTTTCCTATTTCCTGAGTCATTTCTACAAGTCTGAAAAAGTAATAGGACATTCAGGTAAGATCAGAAATACAAATAATTAATTACAAGTATAAAATTCAAATATTTAAAGTATTTATGTTTCCTATAAAATCATAGAATTACAAATTTTCCACTCTTACACGGTAAAAATAATGAAAAGGTGAAAATGAATGATAGTATATTCTTTTTAAATTTTAGATAGTTATATATTTTCATTCATATATATTTGAATATATTCTAAATCAGGGATGGCCAATCTTTTGCATGCCAAACACCAATTTTTTAACAGTCGAGTTTAGATTATGTTCACGGTTAGGAGTTGGTAAATAGATATGAGGATAGAATCTGCTTCACTTAGGGGATGAAAAGGAATAACTTTGACACAGTTAAATTAATTAATTTTCACCACTTTAATGAAGCACTAATCTACAATTTTGTCAAGATTGATGTTCCTGCATGTTCCATGTACAGCTAATTTTTTTAAATTTAAAACCATGTTTTATTATTTAAAATTTTTTTGTAACATATTGCCCAATGTAATCCATTGTCAATTTCTTTTTAGTATACCTGAACAAGTTTGAAAAGGGAATGAAACATAGTATAGTTCAATATTTAAATTATAATAAAAGCTGTTTTAACTCATTTATTGTATATTTAATTGTCAGATAAAGTATTTAATCAACATGTTTCAGTTAAAATATGGACCGTCATCAGATTAACATAAATATATTCAAAATTATATATAATTGTACTTATAATGTAAACCATATAGACATAAATCATTATTATTATCCATTTGCATAATTTGTTGAAGTTTTTCTAAGTAAATAAAAAACCTTGAACAATTTTCTTTAAACAGTAAAGAATTTCAATTGCTCAGAAATAAAAATATATACGACTAGGACATAAAAATAAAGATGAAGAAATACTAGCCTAGACATTAGTTTGTGTCTCTCTCACTAACACTTACTTAAGATCAGGATGGAATTCAAACACTGCATAACCGGGCACAATCTTATTTGCATCCAGACCTTGTTTGGTTAGAGCCGAAAAACCACAGTCAATTATGATTTGTTTACGATTTGCATAGTGACCGATGACACGTGTCATAACTCGACAAGCAATTTCGTCAAGGGAGCACGCTCCTAAAGATGCTTGCTGCAGGTCTAAGAAATATAAGAACTATTAATAAAAGATTTAGTTTGTGGTGAAATATTATATTATTGATAAAGAAACTATGATAACTATTTATAATACCCTATAAATTAAATTACTATTTTTGTCATTTCCCTTAATAATATTTCACATATAATAATGATTGTATGCACTGGCATGTCATATTAACAATGCCCATTTTTTAAACTAGTATTTAAATAATTAAGCAATTTATTCATACAGAGTGCCTCTAAAAATTCACTTTTAAAAAACAATAATTTTTCCATTTCAGCATAAAGACTTACTGTTTAAGATCTAATTGAAGTTAAAAGAAAAATTAAAATCCAACATTTTGTAATTTTCATTTTATTCATGTATAGATTGAACTTCTACCCCAATTAATGTTTTTGATATTTTTATAATCACTTGTGATAAATACTTGAGGAATGAAGAACTTCCTAAAAGCTTTCACTGTTTAAGTCTTATCAAGATAAAGATAAAAAGTTTCAAGGATCTTATCTGTTTAATTTTATGTGGCTACTTTTCATAATATGTACTACAACATATAATTCTTCTTTCCCATGATGCAACACTGACTTATGAGAATAATCCAAATTTTATTAAATAGTCTAAAGTTTATTTTCAAATTAAATTCAACCAAAGCCTTGGGGATGAGGATTTAAAACTATACATCTTATGTAAAATGTTTGCCTGATTTATAACTGATGAAAATAAAAAAAATACAACTAAATTTACTGTTACCATAGAATATATAGTTTCCTGGATGTGCTTCAGTAAGTTTCTGTAGTTGTTGCTGTGCTTCCAGACTTACTTTCTGGCTCAGTGTTGGAGTTGAACCAACAGCTAAGGATGAAATTGTAACACCCGCTCGATTAATTTCCTTTGCAAGTTTAAAAAGTCTTTGAACGCTGGTCTGTCTCACCGAAACGACCTCAGCTGCGGAATTTACATGGTAGGCATTGCCGCAGTGAATATATAAACCTTGGAAGTCGGCTTCTTTTGCTAAGAGTATACATATGGCTTTTGCTTTGTCAACATCCATCCACCAAACTCCAGCTGCAATTACAGTAAATTATTTCCATTTTTAAAAGCAAACATAAATGTTACGACTGTAATACAGTCTACAATATCACTAATTAAGTAACATACATTTGAGAAAATATGTCTCTAAGGAAGCATGGAATATATAAAGAAACGTAGGACATTCTATTTTGACATGTTCACTGCCACTGAAGTAATATAAAATGACTGCGAGTACCATCTTACTTTTTTGATAAATAATGAAATGTTATTTCAGTGTCTGTATACAAGTCTATAGGCCAAATAATACCAACTGTAACAATTGTTTTACATTTAATTGGCACTGGCAAAGGTATTTCTACTGCATACTACAGCTATGATCGGAAAAAGCTCAAAAGGGTCAGTGGCATGGATGCAAGTCTTAACTTAGCGCTTTAAAGCATCATCGGCAGTGAACGTGTTAATGTTTGCTTTTTAACAGTTAATTTTTATATTAGAGTTTTAAAATTGTGTTTCAAGATGTCAATGATGAAACATTCTGATCATCAAAAACAACATTTGGAGGTGATTTTCTGTCTTCTGTCACAGATTGCTTCAAGTGGAAAGCAAATATGTGAAAGTATTCCAAGCAAAATAATCATTTAATTATGAATCACAGCATAAATTATTCGTGTAGTGTAACAAAAACTTTGTTCCTCTTATAATCTGAACACTACAGTTTGTAATTCCATGTACAGAAAAAATATGCAATTGCATTTCACTCAAACGTACCCATTTATACAAGCCTAGCAATTTGATAAAAGAGAAAACAAGGGTTAATGCTTAAAAGAAATTATACTTATTTTCAGATAAATAAACCATACCTCGATTGTTGCCTGTGTCAACTTTGAGGTACGCTGACCACTGTTTTCCTTGAGGGGGCTTAAACTTCACCAAACTTTGTGCCACCTCTAAGTTGTCTAACAATACATGAAATTTTTGTAGACGATTAGTTAGAGTCCAAATACGAGGGAAATGGAATGCCGCAAGAGGGAGAGCCAGAAGGATGTCGTCGAACCCGTTGTCTGCGTAAAACTCAGCCTCTTGAAGAGTTGATACTGTGATGCATTGTCTCGACCCACCTGTCTGCAGTAACGCCCCCTCTCTAAAATAAAATCCAGGCAAGTGGAATGAAGTCAGAAAACATGTTTTTAAATAAATATGTTATCCATTAAATTTTATGAAATGAACTTTAAAATATACAAGCATTAAAGCAATTAAAGAAAGTAAATCATGAAGAAAATTTGTAAGTAATGAATCAATAATAAATTAATACAAATTTAATTATAGAATTAAATGGACATTTTTTTACAAATCATAACTGTTTGAAAAGTTACCGTTTTATCCTAAAGGCCTAAAAAAATTCCATATACTAGATTATCTGATTCATTAAATGAATATAGGAATGCTAATGAATGTGTCATACTGTCTGAGGGTTTTTTAATTAAGGTTTAATAAACCAACACTTATTTTTGACCATAAATTTCAAAAAAACTATTTTTAAGTTGAAAATATATGTTATCTCAAATAAATTTTGAAAATTAGATAAATATTTTGTAGTTGGTAGCAAAAAATGAATAAAATAATCAGATGAAACACAATAATCTGTAATTTTGCATGACACAGAAATCAGGAGTTTATTATGACAGTAAGTGTGTTTATATTGTAACAAGAACACAGTAACATTTCTGTAAACAACATTGAATAGAAGGAAATATTTTTTTAAAAAAAGATGCATTTATTTTACAAACGATACTGAAGTTACTTTATTTTCATAATAAGAACCTATTTTATAATATATTTTTAATAAGGAACACAATATGCTACCATTAAACAAAAGAGATGTGTTCATTTCCATCTGCAGTAATTATTTTTAATAAATGACTGTTGTAGAATGAAATACTTACATTGTTTTATGAGTTTTAGTCATAGGTCTCAGCTTCAGTTTAAGTCCTTGACTTATTGTAAGCATTTTCTGGCAGTTCTTCACTACCTTGCCCTTATCAATGAGAAATGCCGGTGTGGGGATCTCGGAAATCTCATGTCCAATTTTATTTTTATTCAGCGATGCAATGCCATCTGTAATTATCACTCTCATAATAAATCCTATACGCACTCCCCTATTCACTTATGTGTCATATTACATCATTTTTCTATTGGGACTTTCAAAAGAGAGAATAAAAATAAGAGCAATGTTTGGAGTTGCGGGAGGAGAAGTTCATAAATGGGATCCAATCAACAGCTTACACTTGACAATATAACCGCTTTCAACTATGAGATTGTAATTGTTGAAGGTGAGTTGGTTAAAGTCAAATATATTGATTATATATAATGTAGAAATATTGAAACAAAACCCTTCAATGTCATGGAAGTTCATTTGAAATATACTTCAGTGATTCAAATACAATTTCAACCCGGGTAAAAGTTTGTTCCCACTACTTTTACCCGGGTTGAAACCTGAGAGTTGTATTTGAATCTAATTCACCGGGAAAGCCTTCGCTCTCTACTGTATAAGTATAAGTATAAAATCATATTCCATAAATCCTATAGAGAAGCACAAGCTTCAAGGATGTGGAACGAGTCAGAGATTTTACATAGGTTGCTTTATTAATATTAGAATATACTGTAACTATTCATTAATTTTTAACTTATAATAAGATTTTCTTAAGTTCTATACAGAAGACATACAATTTGTACCTTATATTAAAAATTGATAAATATTTTTACATCCTATACTAAAACATTAGTGTTCTAATAATGTACTTTCATAATTATAAATATCTACCCTATGATACATTCAGCTTCATAAATTCTTCAACAGAGTAGAAGGAGTGGCTTAGTAAGAACTTAGTTAGTTCATATTTGAACTTGTTTGGATTTATTTTTAATTGTTTAATGGAGGTGGGAAGTTTATTAAATATGCTAATAGCATTGTAATGTACACCCTTTTGTATTACGGTTAGAGACTTCCCTTCCTGTGTAAATTGTTTTTACTTCTGGTATCAAAGTCATGTATATCTGAGTTTAGTGTGAAGAGGTTACTGTTATTAATAACAAATAACATGAGTGATTGAATATGCTGGGAAGTGATATTTGACGTTATTCTGAATCCATTTGGATGTTTTCAAATGTAATATTTTTTTCCATACATGCCAAGATCTGAAACATGGTACATTTCTTGGGGTCAGTGACCTTGATCAGTGCATTTTCTATTCTGAACTAAACATAAAGTTTTTCTTCATTACAAAGATTGTAGGCATCTGTTGTTACATGATAAATCAGTCAATGAAAATTGAATTTCCTAACCTCAAAAATTTTAACTTTAATCATGCAAAATAATACTGTGTATATGGGTAAGATATTTTAGTGAATTATTTTGTATCAGTCTCTCTTTCCTCCCAATGTATGACATTAATAATTCCCACCAATTATTTGTAGTTTTCAGTACTTCTCCGCCTCAATTTTAAAATTGTTACTTTTACAGTTAAATAAATGTGGGTTTCCATCATATTTACACATGAATTCAATTGACTTCTTACATAAATAAATTGTTTGAATAATATCTATAATACAAAATCTTGTTTCCCTTTTATGAATATTAATTACCGACCGCTGAGCAACATATCCTCAGTTTCCGTCATTTTGAATTTCTCATACAGGAAGGAATGCTGCTGAAGATGACAAATAAATTGTACCAAAACGTCGCGTGTTTCGAAAAGCGATGGTCAATTAAGTCCAATATGTGGGTCTACAGACAGGTTCGTGTTACGGGAAGCGCCGAAGACTTTCCAACTAAGAAGGAGACTTTGAAGGGCAAAGTACAGTGGTTCGTGTAAAAGTCAATTAAACGCTTTAGAATCACCGTCTGATTGCACTGTTCCGTAATGAATTTTTAGAATCGGAAATAGATCATTTTCAGAGAGTCTGCTGAGTTAATTTTAGATTGCCTGTGTTATTTGCATCACATTCACCGTATTCGAGTATCAAATGGCATTGAGGAATTCCTTACCAAAATCGTTCCAAATGTGTAAGTACATATTTAGATGTGAATCCAAAAGTAAACCAGAAATTGCAATCCATAAGTGGATGTTGTAGTTTCGTACACAATATTTAATCTATTAACGACCACTGACAAATTACAAACTTCACAACTCCGAGAACGGTCATTCCATCCCAAGAGGTCGAAATCACTTACACTCTGCCATTCACATACATAATTCAAATTTAGTGTGAGCATTTGAGGGTTAATAGAGGGAAAACCAAGATAATGGAGTGTAGTATGGGAAACAGTGGAATAACAAAGGCTGTAAGATTGGGAAGGGATATTTTTAAGGAAGTTAAGGAATTCTGCTACTTGGGCATCGTAATAACTAGAGTAGGATAGCACAGGCAAGTAAGAGGAGTTTACTTACGGGTTATATAAGTGTGAATATTAGGAAATCATTCCTAAAAATGTTCGGGTGCGAAACGTGGACCGTAGGAGTTTCTGGAAGGAAAAGAATAGAAGCCTTTCAAATGTGGTGCTATAGGAGAATGAAACGGCTGTATTCCATCCTTGGCCTCCCTCTTCTGTTTCTTACCCCACACTCTTCCCTCTAATGCTAATTTTACAAGACCCTCGTATCTCAAAACGTGGCCTATTAATCTATCCCTTCTCTTGGTCAACGTCCTCCATATTGTTCGTTCTTCACCCTATTCCGTTTAGAACTTCCTCGTTAGTGATTCTATCCACCCATCACATTCTCCTACAGCACCACATATCGAAGGGATATTTTGAAGGAAGTTAAGTAATTTTGCTAATAAGCGTAATAACTAGGGATGGTAGAAGTACAGTAGGCATAAAGAGTAGGATAGCACAGGCAAGGAAGGCTTGCGCGAAAAAGAGGGATTTACTTACGGGTAATATAAGTGTGAATATTAGGAAATCGTTGCTAAAAATGTTCGTAAGGAGCGCGGCGTTATATGGGTGCGAAACGTGGACGATAGGAGTTGCGGAAAGGAAAAGAATAGAAGCTTTTGAAAGATGGTGCTATAGGAGAATGAGATGGGTGGATAGAATCGCTAACGAGGAAGTTCTAAGAGAAGGAGAGAACAATATGGAGGGCGTTGGCCAAGAGATTAATAGGCCACGTTTTGAGACATGAGGATCTTGTAAAATTAGCATTAGAGGGAAGTGTGTGGGGTAAGAACAGAATACGGAAGGCAAGGATGGAATAAGATTATTGAGATTGTGGGATGTGCTAGTTATGCGGAAATGAAAATGCTTGCGCAGGATAGGTTAGCATGTAGGGTTTGCATCAGACCAGTCTTAGGACTGAATACCACAACAACAACATTAGGGTAAATTTTTTATTTCTTTTGGAAGTTTATTATATAACAGTTTTTCCACTGTAGAAATAATTCCTTCGTTTTAAAGAATTCATGACATATGACTGTGTCAGCCTTGTATTGTTAATGCAATAATCACAATTACTTTAAGATTATCTCCGTACAGCAAGTGATAAAACTAACGGATTCTTTATTTAATAACGTTATAATCCAGTTATCAATAAATACCCACAATCGATTTAGTCATCTTGTCTCCGTGCTTTAATCCGCCTCTCTCTATTGGCGAAGTTAACCTTAAATGCTTTGAGCTTACTGAGATAACATGAAACGATCCATCTTGCTAAAGGTCGAGTCGACTCAATTGAGATATCTGTATAAATAATAAGGCAATGTACTTTTTTATGCGGGGGGGACAGGCTATATGAGGGTGATCCTGAAACAGGCAACTCCCCTTAATAGCATAGGAAGGGAATTGAAAAGGTGGGATGTGGAAGGTAGAGCAAGGTAGCCAAGGGTTAACTAGGGCCCCCGGGCTATGGTTTAAGGATCCTACTCGGTGTTTCACCTAAAGAGATGCAGGGAAAACCCTAGAAAACCTGCATCAGGTAGGTCGGGCATTGGGTACTATTCTCACGCCCTTCCGAATGACGAGAGAAGAGTTTGTTGTGGGGTCGCAGCATTCCCTTCTCCATGTCTCCAATAGTTTCGGGAGGCAGTTGGCCGACTGATCCAATGGGATCAGAGGACAACTCTTGTCATATGGCCGAGGTCTTCGACCCCAGTACATATACCTCCTAAAATAGGTGAAGGTGTCTCGGCATATGAGAACTTTGATAAAAAAAACACTAGAGAGAGTGCGAGGCATTCCCGACATAATCAGGTAAGTCCCGCAGCGCCTCTTTCCTTCAAGGGTTGACTAGGGCTCCCGGGCTTGTTACAAGGGTTTGCCTTTAGGTGTTCCTGAACCATTCATCCGTTTGTCATCCCTTCCCCACGTCAATTTCTGTTCTAAGACTTTGTTTGTCCCATAGTATTTCCTATGCCTTTCAAATGTCCTACCCTAAAGACATATAGAACTTATAAGAGGATACATTATACCCTCACGAAGGCAGCCGCCAAGCGAGATGTTTATCCTCTCCGTGCATGCGTACGGCGGTGGCGATGTTCGCGAAAGACAATTAAAAAGTATCATAACTTAAACGAAATATAAGTTATATTCAAGCATTATTTTTTCTTTTACAGGCTACGCCAAGGTAAACACATTTTTTAAAGCTAATCACAACGAAGGCAACTGCGATATAATACTTACTTGCATATAACTAATATTTTATTTTACTAATGATAATTTTACTTAGTTAATAAATATATAAAATGTTTTGAAAGTCACAGGGCATGTGATTGATGCACATTAAACCAGGGTCGCACACGCCTACTTTTATGTTTCTTAGATTATATATACATGTATCTGATGTGATTGGACTATGCAAAGAAAAAAGCGGCGAAATACTAACACAAGAAGCCAGCCCAAGTACACTAAAGATGGGGAGACTTCTTCAAAGTGTCAAAGTTACCAGAGGCAACACGCTCGATAAATTTAATAATTTGAAGTGCCCGAAAAATTTTTAGTAGTAGTAAATTGAAATTTTATATTAGGCTACAGTCACGGCGGCGGAAAAACAGAAATTGTATAGAGAGAAATGAAAAAACGCGATTAAGAATATAGGGAGAAATAAATCAAGGTATGTTTAACTACATATTTTTTTTATATTAAATCATAATGGAGACAGGTACTGACCTAAAAATACACTAAATACCACCTTGAAAACTTTTTTTCATCTAGAAATAAGACAAATCGAAAAATAACTAAACTGCCTTCAGCAAAGCAAAGAAAATGAAGAAGCTGTTGGAGAAAGCGGCAGAAATCTTGCAGAATCGGAAAATATAGAGCCCAGGGCACAAAGTCCATCTGACAACCAGAAAAGAGGGAGGTCCAAAACATTGCTTCAATTCCGTAAAGAAATGTCTTCATGCGAACCTCCATTAACTTCAACATGTGTAATATATGTTTCTACAAGGTGCGCATTTGCCGGCCTCTATGGTCATCACTGCCTCGTACCATAAAGGTCCCAGGTTCGATTCCTGGCAGGGGCATGGGTGTGCGTCTGTGTTTTCCCAAATCGAGTAACCGTACAATGAGAATAAGATCCCCAAAATGGTAGTCGCTAATGTCCAAAGCTGTTTATGTGACTTAAAATAAACTAAAAAAAGTAAACATTTCATAATGCAATGTTTTTATCTAACTTTAAATAAATTCATGTACTCTATATTATTTGTAGTATCATTTAACATAATACTTGACTTTTTCCAATTCTTGTATCTTTAGATAATTGGATTAAATAAGCACATTATGGATTATCAACCAATCAACAATTACGGCTTAACAACAATACTTAACTGCTGCCTTTGTGGTCTATTGGTTAGCGCCACAGACTCAAATTACAGAGGTCCCGGGTTCAATTCCTGACTAGGGCCTGTGTGTTTTCAAGTACCCCTAACTGAGTATAACCAACAGAGAAAACAAAAATTCGATTACTAAAGAGCAAGTCACTAATGACCTCATTTGTTGGTGTGACGATAAACTGAATTTTTTTAAAAAAAATACTCGACTAGCACCAGCCATCTAACCAACCAAGGACTAGTGAATAATCGCCTGATGACATTAACTAGCAAGGACCTACCATAATACTGCCGACACCAATTATAATGAAACTGAGTCCACTAGAAAGAAGGCAATTAGCACTTTAAATCCCATTGTCCAAACAATCAAGGATAGTGCACTTGGAAAAACTTTAATCCTTCACAAGACTTAAATGCTTGACCTGAAACTAGCCTACAATGTGTATAACAATAAAAGAAAAGTTATTGGACCCATTCTGATGATTCGCCTTTAAAAAAATTGTAAAATAATTTAATGAAAAAAGTGAATGAGGAAAAGCAGACAAAATATCTCACAAGATAATTCTGTGCTTCTGATGGCATTAGCTGGGTCTCTGCTGTTGTGAAACAAATCATCACAAAAATAAAATAAAGTAGCAGAAATTATTTGGTCTCTGTGACATAATAAAACAAATAAACCCAATATGGCACCTTGCCCCGTTTTCAAATTAAGTTAACATTGTTGTTGTGGTATTCAGTCCTAAGACAGATCAGATGCAACCTTCCATGCTAACCTATCTTGTGCAAGCCTTTTCATTTCCTTATAACTAGCGCAACCCACATCCTCCCTAATCTTCTTAGTGTATTCCATCCTTAGCCTCCCTCTTCTGTTCTTACCCCACACACTTCCCTCTAATACTAATTTTACAAGACCCATGTTTCTTAAAACGTGGCCTATTAATGTATCCCTACTATTAGTCAATTTCCTCCATATTGTTCGCTTTTCCCCTATTCTGTTTAGAACTTCCTCGTTAGTGATTCTATCCACCCATCAGATTTTCAGCATTCTTCTATAGTACCATATTTCAAAGGCTTCTATTCTTTTCCTTTCCCCAACTCCTATCATCCACGTTTCGCACCCATATAACGCCACGCTACATTACGAACCTTTTTAGCAACGGTTTTGTAATATTCACACTTATATTACCAGTAAGTAAATCCCTCTTTTTCACAAAAGCCTTCCTCACCTGTGCTACCCCACTCTTTATGACTACTATACTTCTAATTCCCTAGTTATTATGCTTCCCAAGTAGCAGAATTCCTTAACTTCTGTCAAAATATCCCTTCCCAATCTAACAGCCTTTGTTATTCCACTGTTTCCCATACTACACTCCATTACCTTGGTTTTGCTTCTATTAATCCTCATATTGAACTCTTTCTCCAGGACTATGTTCATGCAATTAACATTAAGAAATAATATTTGAATTAAAATACAAATTAATCAATTAACTTCAAATTATTAAAAAATATATTTATAATAACTGCGATGCAACAATTCAAAAAGTTTGGGAGTAAAGAATGTGCACAATGACTCATCGAACAACTAAATCATTTTACAAGTTTCAACTTATTTTTTCCCATGTCGCATACTGCTTGGTTATCCACAATGAACACAATGTAGTTAATTAAGTCATGATGTGAAGTTTGATGTTTCAAAGAGATTGGTTGTAAGACTTGTTAAAACCTTTTTTTTTATTTTTTAAGGAGACTAATGCGTATGAAAATTTCAAGAACCTTCTAGATAGAGACAGTGCAAAATTGTTACAAGTTCTGGTGGCAACTCTCAGCCCATCAATAGTGATTCTAAATCAACTAATACAAATTGTAATTGCGCAAGAACGCAGGGATTGGCAAGTCATTTTTTTCTCTAGTGTTCTATCTTATAAAAAATGTGAGAAAGATGATTCAATCTTCTTTAAAGATAACTTGAATTGCTACACATGGTCAGAAACTTTCACCTTACCCTTTTCCAAAGAGTAAGCACAAAATTACTGGCTTGTGTTGAAACATAAAAATGTCTCGGAAAGTTTGAACGATTTACGAGGTGTAAAGTCTTTGATAATTTTGTCAATGCCATAACACCATCTTATCTCTGAAACAGCTGACCCATTAAATTTCCACTTAACCTCTCTCATCAAACATTTCCTTCTTCCACACTTCACCAAAACTTGAGATAATATCTACCGGTATCCACCATACACAGATAATGCTAGAAACTAGAAGAACAAACCAATCATCAGTACAAAGCTGTTAAAATGATACTGAAAAAAACCCTTTGCCTCCTCAAAATTACAGTTTACATGTTAACATACAAAACCATTTGTATTACTAGCTTTATAATAAAAATTATTAAATTACAGATTATATACATCGAGCCATTTGGCAAAAATTTTAACATTGAATAATCATTTCTATTTATAATACAATTTTCAAGTTACTTTTGAAAGTTTAAATTAGAAATATTTTAATAAATTAATATGAAGTGTTTTACAGAACAATGCTTTAATGGGACGAACGTGAATTTTTGTTGGAAACTCACAAGCCATAGTGTTCAGAATCTGCTGTCAAACTAGGATGTTACTCGTCACACCAGTTGCACAATATCCACTGAATCAATAAGCCAACTGTTATCTGGACTTCCACTTCCAATTACAGATTCCTAAGCTCCAATTCTTGTTGGCTCCTTATCAGTAGATAAAGAATTATTGCAGAAATTGATAACAGTTAAGGTGGCACACAAGAGTGCTTTTGATAATAGAAATCTCAGAGGAAGAGTTGCTAGATATGTGAGTGGGGGGAAAATGTAACGATTGTATAGAAATGGCTGTCCTAAAATTATTTATATTCCACTCTCATTCACTTAAATTCATTCCTTTACTCTGAATCTTGTGACACTATTACTACTAGGAGACCTTCACAGAAATTTTGAGCAGTTACAACTTTCATAAACATAAAATTCACATAATTCCTTAGAAAGAAATACTCAAAGTAATCAACAATTTTCAAAATGAGACTGTAGATCTTCCTGAACAGAAAAAGTTCTACCAAGGTTATATCAATTCTTAAAATGGAATATGGAAAAGGAATAATACTGCAAGGAGAAGAAATAAAACCCCCACGCTTTGCCAATGTTATTGTAGTATTATGGGAGTCAGAAGAAGGCTTGGAAACCATAATAAATGCCATGAACATGGTCCTGGAAAAAAGTGTTTCAATCTGAGGAATAATAGAGGGAAAATCAAGGTGATGGACTGTAGTATGGGATACAGTGGAATAACAAAGGCTGTTGGAATTGGAAGGATGTTAAGGAATTTTGCTACTTAGAAAGCGTAATAACTAGAGTAGGGTAACACAGGCAAGGAAGGCTTTCACAAAAAAAGAGGATAATATGAGAGTGAATATTACGAAAACAGTGTTCGTATGGAGTGTAGCGTAATATGGGTGCGAAAACTTGATGGTAGGAGTTGCAGAAAGGAATTGAACAGTATGTGGTGCTATAGCAGAATGCTGAAAATCAGATGGGTGGATAGAATCACTAACGAGGAAGTTCTAAGCAGAATAGGGGAAGAGCGAACAATATGGAGGATGTGGACCATGAGACGGGACGTTTTAAAAGTCTTATAAAATTAGCATTAGAGGGAAGTGTGTTGGGTAAGAACAGAAGAGGGAGGGTAAAGATGGAATATGCTAGGCACATAAGGGAGGATGTGGGATGTAATAGTTATGTGGAAAGGAAAAGTCTTGCACATGATAGGTTACCATGGAGGGTTGCATCAGACCAGTCTTAGGACTAAATACCACAACAACATATCAATTGTAAAACACAACATTCCAAAGGATATTTCCGCCATTGTCTTCAGGCAGACGATGGTAGAGATATCTTTCTAAACCTTATGTTTTGCAATTGATACAACCTGGGTAGAAACCTGAGAACTTTATATTTAACTTTCAAAATGGCACTTCCAAACCATTATGAATCAGAGCACAGTTATGTGCCATTGAACAAAATATCAATAAATGGGTGCTCGAGAATGGAAAGACACCTGAACAATTACAAACTACCACTCGTTGGTCGTCTCGCTTTAAGTTCTAAGAAATTCATATTTTCATACATCCCTACAAGTCAACACCTACTATTAATTTAAGGTATGTGAATGATTTATTTTCTACCTCCCTGACCGACCCAATCTATCATTCTTTCTTATTTGTATAGACAAGAGACCATTCAAGGAAACATTACAGCTTTAGTGCTAGATGAAATTTCTTTCATAATAAGGAATAAAATTTGATAAATATATAACAGTCTTGAACAGTAATAAGAAAATAAAAAGTAATTTCTTTAATTGAAGAAGCTTTGTACATAGTACACATTAATCTTCTTGTTATACAAATTAAGTATGATGCATTTACCATACAAATCAAGAAATATTAACTGTCTATGGATGGAGGCCAGTCTGAAACAATTTCCTGTAAAGATAAAAAGAAAAATATACATTACACTCACATACACATCCAAAACCTGAACATGCATTATTTAAATTTTATGCAAACATTATGTAATATAATATCTACCACAGTTATATCTACTGAGACATTCCTGCACCATAACTACTTAAGAGCTCAAATAAACTTTCTTTTCCTTTTCACTTCCATATTTGTAAATTCATGTAGGAAATATTTTGTGAATTAAAAGTTGCTATCAAAAGGAAATTGAAAGTTATAAAGCAGCAAGAGAATTAATTGTTAGATGCAAGTATGTGAACACAAACTGTCTGCAGAATGTTCCATGGTAAACCACTACGTTCAGAAGAATAGATGTGCACAATATGAAGAACGGAGCTTTATTTGGTTGCAGTTGTGCAAATAAAAAGATGGAAATTTCAAAAACTAAGTCTTATTAATCTGAAGTTTTGGTCCTAAAATTTAGAAAAATAATTTAAATTGCCTCATAAGCACGTTCTTCAAGTTGAAAAGTCCACGTAAATCATATTTCACAACAATCACATATTTTCAAATTTTGAAACCTATTCTCAATTTTGTAATACTTCTATGAAAACTTATTCCGTGAAAATGTGAATTTTGAAATCACGTTAACGTCTCTTCAATGTATTGCATTAAATTAAAGTCAATATTCAGGGCAGAGCCATCATTTTCACATTTTTTAAAAAAAGGTGCAAAAAGTATTGTTTCTTTCATAATTTTACTTGCATTAACTTATTTTAAAAATAGCAATAGCTAGATGGTTTCCATAGTGACTGTTTCCGTCTTGAAAGAGCCTGCTGAAATTCTCAATCACATAACACAAAATTTGTCAAACTTATGCTATTTTTAAGTAGTGAACTTATTTATTAAATGCTTCTTTTTGAAGGATAAGTTGTCAATAATGTCATGAGAAATATCAAAAATGAAGGATTGAAGGCCATATCCTGGGAGTATATAGCTTCATCTTCTAATCAACAAGAAATGCGGGATTATCAAGCAATTGGTGCAATTCTAGTAATTTACATATAAAAATATATTTTAAAGACTAAAATCAACAAAAAACAGTCAAGTTTGTAATTGTACTAATAAATACTCATTAATATTGAAAGCTCATTAATTTAAGTCATTTAATGTACTAAATAAGAAATCTTTCTCAATTGAAAAAAATTGTAAATGTAAAATTACCTCCACATCGAGGGCTAGAATATCTACAGATACTCCGCCCAGTAACTCTCCTAAATTAGGACGTGTTCGTCCAAAATCTCCATGGACAAACTCTTTTATGTAAGTTCCTGCTTGTGTAGTTACTTTCAACTTAAAAAGATCTGCAAACAAAAAGGAGATGGAAAATTATTAGACATCTATTTTAAATTATGGTATACCATCTTTGAATTAATATCAAATTAAACAACCAAATTTTCACGATTTTTATCTCATTTATTAAGTAAAATTTTTTGATTAATGATATATCAACTAATCTTAATTGAACACATTCCACTTATCAATTGTAAAAATAGATAACTGTAGGCAGGATGTTGATGGAAAAATCACATTTAGACATAGAAGAATAAATACTTTGATAATAAGACACCTTTCTTTGAAGGAAGGTCCAGGGGCCAAGCAGCAATCGAATGCACAGTTCGGGCTCTTTCAGCCAATGGTCTTCTATGTAAAACTCTTATGGGAGTTTTCTGCCTAAGCTCTATAGGTCCCATTTGTGATACTCTGTCAAAATCACTTTGAGATATTGGTTCGGAAGAAATGCACAGTGCCATGTACACCTTTTTCTTATCTTGTTCGCCTTCTTTCAAAAATTTCAGGGACTCCCTATAAAGAGGATTAAAAGATAAGAACAGTATAAAACAAACAAAAGCCTATATTCCTTTGAACGTTTGGTATTAAAAAGGTATATTTAGTACTTCACAATTAAATGAAGCACTCATATGTGAATTTATTAACATCATACTTTGGCTTTTACAAACTTACATATTATTAACCAAATTCATTTTTGTGTATATTTAATTACAACAGATCCACTAAATCCGTAACGATATTGATATGAATAAAATATATATGTTCTTTCATTTGGCCATAACTTCATGTTATTTTTAAGTATACATCGAGAATAGAATGGCAAACTTTTCACATACTTAGAAACTACCTGGAGATCTCTTACAGCAACAAGTGTGCTCTTGGCATTGATGACTTTCTCTAAACTTCTCATATCTGTTGAAGTAAATAAAGTTTTACGTGGATTTATAAGTTCACAAGCAAATGGACGTCCTCTGCCTAACATTCTGACATCAACATCTTCACGACCAGAGGAAATAAACTTGAAACCTGAAAGTGACAAACAAAGAAATAAGATATACATCACCAAATACCATAAATAATACTTATATTACAAACTTAGGCACAACTACAAAATCAATCACACAATCATCAAGAGCAAGGAAATACAGTTCAGGAGAATCAGGTAGTTGTGTGTCAAGATGATGAGCAAGTGGACAACTACACCCATATTGTAGTGGGGGTAGTCATCAGCTCACTTTAACATCGGGCTTTGTAGAGACAAATTATGAAAATATTGTCGTTAGGAAATATATTGGTTTCAGTTCAGGATATGTTGTACGTCAAGAAACATCATTAAAATGAAATAGATGAGTATAGCATGTGTTAAAAAGGTGTCATCACAGCCTCCATATCCCGTTTGTATAAAAACAATTAAATGTTCTTAGCAAGGATAGAAGAGTTATGTCAGGCCACTTGGACGGCTAATACCTCCTCAAACGACACAATACTCACCTCCCCCTTCTCATTTTCCTACTGCACATGTAAACACGTCATATAGAGCGTCACAAATGTGTTTTGTGACTATGAGCAAGATTTTGTAAAATTTGGTCAAAGAATACAGCAAGAGCAACGTTTTTCATGTACAGTCAATAGAATATGTACAGATTTTATTACCATCAGCAAGACTGACTTCCTGAATGCTGTCACAAATTATCTCTTGCACAGATGACTCCATCTTTCTTTCTCCCCCAATCACCCAGGGAGTCTGGCTCAATGTCCTAGAAAACTTATTGTATCGACCTGTAAAAAGTAATGTCAAGATTTACATTTCTATAAACAATATTAAATTTCTTTACATTTATTACACACTTTAGTAATCGAGAAATGACTTATGCATTACTAACCAATAGATATTTTAAAATGTTCAAAACATTAGTAAGCAGATTCTGCAAGTTTTACTGAACTAAAAATATGCAACTGCTCTTTGTCATATGCTGTAAGCTTGAATCAACCATCTCAAATTAAATAAAAAGACTGCCAATAAATCAGCATATAAATTTATTACTATTTAATTAACATAAATACGGTGTTTTGACTTCCTTGAGCATTGTGGCCATAACCATCACAGGAGATGGCCTGAGATACAAAAATCTTCACATGTTAATACTTCAATACATTAATAACCTTTTTGGCTGAGGGAGTCAAGAAGTAAATTATATGAATTACTAAATTTTATGCCTGAAGAAGTCTCAAAAGGTAACAAAATATTGTATTCATGTTAATTAACTAGTAATAATTTATATGCTTACTTATTGGCCATATTTTTATTTCTTGAAAACAAAGTCAGAAAACTTTTTCTGCATCTCAAATTAAGAACAGACTATTATCGTTTGAAAAACTAATTTTATCATAAAGCTGGGAAACAAAACATTTCTACACAACACATACAACTTGTTAGGTGTTAAATTTGACAAGGTAAGTAAAAGGTAACAATTTATAATAAGTGCACAAACCTGCGACGTATATGGAATTATGAGTGCAAGTGACTGATGAACATGTGGCAAAGTTTGAAGCCACAGGAGGGGGACAAGAAAAATTTTCTTTGAAAACATCTTTATCTATTGTGGGCAGGAGATTTTCTATGGCTTTCCGGGTGTATAAAGTACCATGAAATTTTCTTTTTTGGACCTTCCTCTCTCTAAAAAAATCTTCTTCCATTTTTTGCCTGAAATAAAATTGAAGTTGTAACCTGTGTATTATTTAGATATTTATAATATCCTACAAACTTTAAAGAAAACAACATGGCACCAACCACACAAATTTCAGAAGAAGAAAAATTGACACTGAGGATTACATTCATTTTTTTGTCATTTTCTAGTCCATGATGTAAACACATCTATAATTAAATATGTTACAATGAATCATTTATTAAAATCTTTGTTCATATTATATTAACTCTCTTGCCCTTAATTATGTCACAAAAGTGTACTCAATTTATACTTACAAGCATGCACATTCCTGTTCATCATCTGTTTGAGTAACATTCACCCCAACAAAAAAATCACACTTGTCTCCTGCATCTAGCTCCTTCTCAATGCACTTTGCTATTAATGGAGCAGTCACCCATTTCCACACTTCCTTAATTGATATGATCTGAGTATCTGAATGAATAAAATTATAAGTATAAAATTCTGGGAACTTTGAGTTGACATACAGCCAAAGTGAATAAGCTCTCAGCTGATAACTAATAGGCAATGACAAAGCACAGGTAAACTTCTTGCAGTCATAAGATGCACTCTTCACTTCTTGTGATATCTGAAAGGAATTTTAATATGTTAGACTATACTATAAATGGTAATCAAGAAAAATATATGTTAAAACATTCTGAGTAGTGTTACTTTAGCCTAAAATGTATCTGCAGGTACATTGGCAAGATAAATATCTAGTACGACTGTGATGACCTCTTGACATATAAAACGAGACGTCTTGCAACAAAGTTAAATGTTACAAAAAAAAGGAAACTATAAACAAAAGAGACATTAAATGACAACTTACTTTTTCAACAACTTCACCATCGTGTATCTGCAATAATCCAATGCATGCTATACAGGGATTGCTTTTAATATGTTTCACAGCTTGACCGTTTTCATCACTTTGGCTCTCTAGGCCCCTCTGAAATTCAGATAAGAAGAAATAAATTTAGCACCAAATGCTATGCAGAAAAAAAAATCTTTACATAAAAATAGTCTCATCTTAGTATACCTCCAACAAATATTCTTCTAACTTAACAAAACTGGAACTGTCTTTTTCTCCCATAAATCTAAGGCAGCATCGCTTACAACAACCTACTTGCCGTAGGTCGTCATATATCACAGCCCGCTCCAACATTTTTGGAGATTTTTATTATTTCACTAGCAGACGATAAGGTTTAAATGAAAGGATAATACAATCATCATCTTTAGGCTTAATATAAGCGTCGCTTTCAATTCCCAGTCGTTTTTTATTCTTTATTAATGTAACATGAATTTACATTACACCAATCGCTTAACGCCCTTACAAATAATCCCCATTCTATTCAATATTCTAAAAGTAATTTTCGAAAGTACATGTGTATGTTTGAAATCTCAAATCGACCTCACAAAATCAGATCGATTTCGATTTATATCGCTGAAGTTATCGAAGTAAGGGAGTTCAATGAACAATTTTTTAGTCAAAATGGATTTTAAGTGTTCATATATAAAATTAACATAAGATAATCTTATTTAAGCAGATAATACATAAAAACCACTCCGTTGATAAAATTTTCATATTCCTGTTGTGGTATTCAGTCCTAAGACTGGTCTGATGCAAACCCTCCATGCTAACCTATCCTGCGCAAGCCTTTTCATTTCACATAGCTACCGCAACCCACATTTTCCCTTATTGCTAAGCGTATTCCATCCTGTTCTTACCCCACACACTTCCCTTTAATGCTAATTTTACAAGATCCTCATGTCTCAAAACATGGCCCTTTAATCTATCCTTTCTCTTCGTTAATGTCCACCAACTTATTACTTCTTCCCCTATTCTGCTTAGAACTTCCTCGTTATTGATTCTGTCCATTCTCCTATAGCACCACGTTTCAAAAGCTCCCATTCCTTTCCTAATGTCCACGTTACGCACCCATATAACGTCACACTCCATACGAACATTTTTTAATAATGATATCCTAATATTTATACTTATATTCGTCATAAGTAAATTCTTCCTTTCTTGCCTGTGCTATCCTACTCTGGTTATTATTCTTCACAAGTATTGGAATATCTTAACTTCTTTCACAATATCCCATCCCAACCGAACACTCTTTGTTATTCTACTATTTCCCATACTACACTCCATCACCTTGGTTTTCCCTCTATTAATCCTCATGTTGTACTCTTTCTCCATATTCATGTTCATGCCATTAAAAATGTCTTGATAAATCCACAGTGGTTGTTGAAATGAGAAAGTTACAATTTCTTAAGAATAATTATTTTTCCTAGGATTTATCTTATGATTTAACCCTCCGGTTTTTGACTAAACGAATCAAATAAAATGAAAAAGAAAGCTTTTCTTTCATATTACAAGTACAGATTGCAACATGCGTAGAAAACCGTTCTTTTTTATTTTAAAGCAAGCCTTTTTGACAATAAATAAAAAGACGGCCAAAAAGTCAGCATTAAATATATAACTATTTATTAATAAAAGCGACGTTCCATCTCGAATTTGAGACATACTCAGGATTAAAATTTAGCAATACATCATATTTCTCCTTGACTCCCTCAGTCTAAAAGAATATTGATTTTTGACTTTCTCTTGTGTGGAATCTATGAATAAATGTGAAATATTTAACTGTTTCATGAACCAAAATGTATTCGTATATGTATATATTTGACTAAATCCACTGATTTAGTAAAAGAATGGAAGGAAATTAGTTGCTTCTATTGTGTATTGTATCTGTGATAAGTGTGATGTCTTCTTCCAATTAAGCTCACAGAGTAATCTGGCGGTACGTTTGGTGTACGTTGACTAGTTTATGGAAGTTTGTAAGCTATCTTTCCTATTCAAATTTACGGCTGACAAGGAATGGGACCGAACGAAGCTGTTTTAAAGTATCTGAAGGACCAGAACAGGCCTTACAGTATCAATGACATTGTCATGAATTTGCATAAAGAGTACGGGAAGACCGCTGTTCAAAAAGCGTTGGATCATCTTGTAAGCCAAGGGAAAATCCGCGAAAAGGCGTACGGGAAGCAGAAGGTTTACGTGGTTCAACAAGACGAATCGGACACTGTAACAGAAAACGAACTGTCCGATTTAGATGCCGAATTAAATAAACTGAACGCAGATTGGAAAGTGGTTGAAGAAGAAACGACATCATCTGAGAAACAACTACGAGAATTACTCGAGAAACCCACAACGGCGGAGGCTGTACGAATAAAAGAAGAATTAGAGAGCAAAATTGAAAAACTGAAATCACGGTTAAACGATCTTTCCGAAAATGCTGTCATCATCACACCCGAAGAAAAAAAGAAGGTGCACAGTGCTCACGAAAAAAATATGAAAGAGTGGAGGAAAAGAAAGGCATTGTGTATGGATATTATAAACTCTATTATGGAGGGGTACCCTAAGAGTAAGAAGATTCTGATGGAAGAAATTGGCATCGAGACTGATGAAGATGCAGGTGTTTCTATGCCCAAGTAAAGACAAAATATGTGCGGATATCTAATGAGCAAAAGTGAATGATTTATGTTACTTAAATAAAGATTGATTATTCAGTATTGTACAGTTAATTCAAGTCAATCAATGTCAAATGTATATATTTATGGAATAATTAAAAGTAATTCCAAGTTTATTTAAATGTAATATGCTAATTCCAATGTACCTGAATGACAGGACTTTAAAATTTTGATGTCATTTTTTTATGTATAATACACACGAAAATACAAATTCATTGTATGTATTTATTTAATCTACAAAACGGGCAGATGCCCAGTGGCAGATACATAGGACTTATACAATAATTAATAATCTGGCCATAAGGACCATATTTAACCTATATAATTATATTACTTCAATATAAATCATATATACACTTAATAAATAAATATGCATATTATTAGAAGGTAAATTTTGAAAAAGGATTAATATTGTTTTTGCCTGAAAGAGAAAACACTGGAAATATATTTCACTTTAGTATATTACTAGATTTCGGAGCACTGATCACTTCACTGAATCACACTACCCTAAACTATATTCCCAACAGAGTTAAGATTAAGTCTAAATTTTCATTCTGTTAGAGGAAGTTCTTCAAACACTAAATTGTTCCAGTCATAAATTGTTCAATTTAGGAATGAGTATTTTCCAACATCTGTTTTTAACTGCCTCTCTCTTAGTTAAAACAAGTGATTACTCCTTCTGTACCAAGTTGATTCTTTCATTCTAACTCAAGATTCCCTGCCTAGATCTTTCTCTCCGTATCTGTAGCGTATCCCACCCTAGTCGCTTAACGTTTTCGTTCCCATGCCCAGGTCCTATTTGTACGAATTATGCAGCCCTTCTTTGCACCCTTTCTAAGGATTCTATTTGACTTATCCTGTATGGATTCCAGCATGCTGCACCATATTCCATAAGTGGGTGTACTAATGGCAAATATTCCATTTACTTAGATTTCGCATTCCCTTCTTGACTGTTCTCATTACAAAGTGTTCCACGCTTTCCTTGTAGCATAGTTTGTCTATATATCCCTATGATTATTGTGGTCCAATTGACAATAAGTGATGTAATCAATGGTTTTGGACAAGATTATTTTATATTGAATGAATGAAATATTACATTTTACAAAGTTATGGTATTTCTGTAAATGGTCAATAGAATTTCTCAAAAATTGTTATGTGTGTTTTTGGAAAATTTGTTGAAGGTTTAAAAGACTTGTAAACAGCTTTTATAATGACACCAATCTGACAAATTTTAATTGTCCATTTACTTACTGGTTAAATATCAGTGTACCAGTAAAACTTTTCCATTAAATTTTTGAAAACTGCTCTGTGTGGGCCAGCACAGCACGGTGTGGAATCACGTACAATCCATGAAGAAATTTAGAAATGATATATGCATGAGGGTATCTACAATAATTAAAATTTAAATCAAATTCCATAAAAAAATTCATTTGAATTTTGCAGATGACTATGGCAATGCCGAAAGCTCCTGATTAATAAATTTGAAATCAAAATTAAATTATAGTTTTGGTTATTAATATGACTGATTAACAAAGGGAAAAATTATCATCATACTAAGTAAAAAATCAGTATTTTAACAAAATTTTGATAAATTCCTTGAAGCATATTATATTTTAGAACAAATAATCCTTGCATAGACATTTCTGAAAATTTGTGCTGTGGTCTGATGCTGAGCAAATCCCAACCCTTGTTGAAGAATTCGAGGAATTAAAATCAGAGGGTTAAAGACTAAATTCACGTTCCAATTAAGGAGAATTTTTATAGCAGTCCTTATTCTTTATTTAAAAAATTAGAGTGAATAATATTCTGTCATACACCAGGTCAATTTATTTAGCTAAGGAAACAGAACATACAGAAATTATTTTGGATTTTTAATAAACTGGTTAAAGAAATTATTTAAAAATAAGTATCATGTTTTTATTTCATCATGTTGTTTACTTCTTTGTCATGTAGGCTACGGACTGCTGCTGATGCCATTCAGGTCCAAAAAAGATATCACACTTTTGACTGAAAGTGAATATTAAATAAATTAATATTTTGTTCATTATGTAAATTGATTTTATGTACTTCTTTTAATGTATGACAAATAAAGATCTTGTTTTGCATTTGCTCAATGAATAAAATTTTACACCATAATTATAGACATACTAATGAAGTTTTAATCTTAGCTACAAGAAACAAGAAAATTACTCCTCCAAATGAAGCTGTGAAGTTTATATATCATAAACAACAATTTTCAACTGAGTTGCATTGAAAATACTGTGTCATGTATATATTTTGGAGTAACATTACACACCTGAACATGTATTGCCACCATGCTCAATGGAGCTATCTTTATTTGTGCAGTGCCGTTGGAGGATACTTTTATGTAATTTCCTTGGCAGGAGTCGGCAAAAATGTTGCAATAAACACCAGAAGATAAACAAGTCTAAATAGGAAAATTTTCAGTATAAAAATTATTGTGCACATGAGTACAATGAAGAAGTAGCAAAAATAAATTTAAATAAAAAGCACATTTTATGAAACTATTTTGTAATAAAAGATTGAAATGTAATTTTTTATTTATTGATAGTAGCACTGATTATAATTGAATCACACCTTAATTAAACAACTTTTAATGCAAACAGATTTTTACCTTGATAATCAGAAAAGTGGGAATAACTGTATCAGTACATCATAAAATGATAAAAGTTTTATATCATATTTTGAGTGCATCTTACCTGTAATGTTTCATTTAAAATTTGTTTATCGTTATTGATCACAAGGAATCCCCTATTTCCACGGCAAAATGAGATTTGGTTGTTTCCGTTGTCCCACCAGTTTGTAACATTTGTACCTGGCAATCATAATGCAGGAAAATAATTACTGAAGACAGTTTCAAAGGAAGACATTTTGTCTCATTTTTTCCTTTTTGATCCGTCCATTTCTAATTAGTTCAGTCCAGGAAACGGACATTATTCACAAATAACTCTATGTTATACAAGAATATTTGAAACTTGTAAAGTAGGTGGTAAAAACTGAGGAACAGAATTGGAGAAGTCTGTTTATGGGGAAGCAAATGGCTAAAAATCAGCATTGAGGTTCACGAGTCCGTACACTCCTTAACCAAAAGTAGATTTTGGAGCAATTTAAATGATGCTGAATATATCGAGATGTCAGAATTAATAAACACAGTAATGGAATATTTTGGAGCATGCATAACTCTTGGAAGGTCTGGTAGTTTGATATATCAAAATAAATGACCAGAGCGATTAGAGATTAAATAGAACATTGTGGAATATTGCTATTATACGAATTGGTCAGAATTTCCAGGCTAGACTTCTACATATATCCAGAAAGGACTTAATAACAGTCCATAAATTTTACATTTTGTATTTTGTCTCGATATTAGGCAATATTTTCATTGGTATTTACTTCTGTATTCAGAATGATGAATACATTTGGCTGTACCTATGTGACACAAAAATATTCAGTATAAATAATATTTATGTACCAAATACTCACCATCAACAATATTTCTAAATGCTACCATTTTATAAATTGATCTCCACCTGTGCTCACACACCCAACCATTACTACACCCCCCAACTTTGTCAAATGCAACTGTTCTAATATTTCCCAGAGTATCCATGGGAGGTCCTTGCTCTGAATCACTGAAACGGTAGCTTGATATTATTCGAGGAGTGCCATATGGCCACGCGAGCATGAAAGCAACTGCCATCTGAAATCAGATTAAGGTTTAAGTACAATACAAATTTTATTTCAAATGTTAAACACATTGCAACCTACACTGCTCCCAAGGAAACAGTTTCAAGTAGAGTAATTATTTATTTTTATCTAAATTTACTCATGGTGAATTTTATGTGTTATTGACATTAGTCATTTCTGTTATATCTTTATTTATTTGTGCCTAAATGATCTTGTCATACCTGGTACAGCTGTTCATCTTTATGAGTTAGAACATTTATTGCTCCCGCTGCATGTCCTCTTTGATTATCATGGTTGTCAATGAATGGAATAGCATTTTCACTATTAACCATCCCCCAAGTAGGTCCTGAAGAAAATTGAATTATTATCAGAATTGTAAGTATCAATTTTCAACTTCATTTTTACAAAATGAAAAAAATATATATAGTTACCAAATGTACTGAACCATTTCAATGCATTTTTCCCACGAAATGCTTTGCTTACTTCATATCCATATTTGAACTCGGTGACTCTACCCATGGTTGTGTATTCAGTTTTGCTGACAGCTTCACCACCTGAAATATGTTTATTAATTTTTTCTGGTGAATAAATAAGGCATTTAAATATTTCAAAAGATTTGCAGACAACAAACAAGAAGAAATTTAATTAAATAAAATGCCAAATTTCAGTTATACCTCAAACAGGAGTTTTCTCATATTAAAAAATATATTTGATGTATGATACCATAAAACAAAACTAAGGTTCTTTTTGAGCTTCTACTGATAGAAATAAATCCGTAAGAGACACTAAAAAAATTATATTATCCACAATAACAAATATAATACTTCCTAAAATGAATCCATGCATACAAATGTATCAAATACTACTACTAAGAACAATTTATATAAAAAAAAAGGTAGATTTTTAGAATTATCTAATAATTTACAATGCTATTATCCAAAAATTACAAGTAGATGTGCTAGGTTGCTTACGTTCCACTCTAAACTGAATGTACAAACAAAAGGTATTTCAAATAAATTATTACATCATTAAAAACTTATTTAAATTAATAATGTGGACAAAATATAATATAATTTTACCTATTTGATTCTTTTTGTATTTGTTTAGAAACATATTTGAGCAATATCTTTATTAGAATATTCAAATCACATACCAACATCAATAACCTCCTGATAGATGAAGGGTTTGGTGTTTGGTGCATATCCATGAGCAACACTCAAATTAGTCAGTCTATTGTATATACTTTTCAGGTCCTCTGGCCACATGTGCTTTGCTGCATCTACCCTATAATGAAGGCAGATATTTAAAAAATAATAATTTTAAACAGTAAATAGTTAAACATTTAACAATTTACCTGAACCCTCCGACTCCCAATTTTATTAAACGATTGAGATACTCGACAATGCGGTTCTGTACATCTGGGTGTGTGTGATTCAAGTCATGTAAACCGGATAGTTCACAATTTCTGATCTGTTTCAAATAATAAAAAAACTGTGAGAAATTAAATAATACCTTCTTATTAAATATGTACATGACATTTAATTAAAATTAAATAAATCTTCTTCTTCACAAGGTAACCTTATAAAATGTACTCTGAAGTATAAAATATTTTGCCTTTTTTTATGTCTGTTAAGGGGAAAAGTAATCAAAATTTCACAAGAAGATATTATAGCAATTTTTAAAATAATTTTTCACCTGGTGAAGTTCAAGTGACAGGATTGAACAATGTGTTTTGTGTTTGTAATATTGAACCTCCTCTAATTTTTTTAATACTTACATTTTCCTCAATTAAATAAAAATGGAAGTATTATTATGATTTTCTGAAATAATTAATGTACTTAAATTTGAAGTGGGTAATAATCTATTTTTTGTTATATTTCACAACTTGCAACAAGATTTAATCAATTTGGGATTTTTGCATTACTTATCCCCTTGTAAATTGCATATGAATAGACAAATTCTGAAAAGAGAAAATATAAATATACAGATTCAAATGAGTTATCTGTACATATTTGTACACAAGATTTTATAATTTATCATTACATGAAACCTAAATATCTGTCTTAATGGGGTCAAGGCTGGTGATAAATAAAACTCGAACACCTCAAAAAATCTGAATAACTTTCCCCTGCCCTATATGGTGTCACCAGACCTCGATTTCAACCCTTTTACCTTTCTATGAAATTTCTTTTGATTGTTATATTTAAGGTCGTTAGCAATCAAACTTATTTAAGGGTTACAAAAAGTGAAAATTGAGCATAACATCATAACAATTAATAATTTTTAATAACCTGATCACTTTTTCTTGGTAGTCCGGTGACTGGTTGATCTGGTCTGCATTTTCCTCTTCGGGGAGATTTTAAATTGGAGGTGGGCTATTGTGGATGCCTTTTTGGGGAGGAAGTTGGAGCAGAAGTTGTTGGCTAATTTGTGGGTTGGGCTTGATTTTAGAAGTGACTAATTTTGCTTCCAGAGTTTTGGAAAGGTTATTAAGGAGAGGGGGAGGGGGTTGATGAGTGACGGTTTTTGCTAGCTGGTTGACAGAGATTCTCCCTTGTGTGCCAGGTCCAGGGAAATATCATAAACCTTTTTGTTGTTTGGAGCTCGTGTAGATCTTCAGTGATGATTGCGGATATCTCTTGAGAGCTGTCTTCATTGCCAATGGTTTTTAAGGTGGGGAATGAGTCTGAGAGGATTAAGTGGCTTATTTTGGGGGATGAAGAGCAACTTGATGCTGTGAGGATGGAGGAATGGGGGTTAAGTCACTGCTGACTCCATCTTTGTTCTTGGTGCCGTCGCTGAAAATTCGGTCGAAACTGTTTAATTTAAGGCATAGATCTGTGAATTTTGTATTCCATACTTATTGGGAGAGGTTGAACTTGTTATGTTCTCTGAGAGATGGATCGATTTACGTTTTTGGGATGTGCCATGGCGGAAAAATGAGATATTTGTAGGCTTCCATTTTGCGGGGGGTTTAAGATGAAATTGTTTTAATTGCAAAGTCACCCAAGAGGTTTTGATTGATTTGATGAAGGTGGCGCGTCTCACAGACGTGCGTGGGGACCAGCCCCGCCCCGCTGGTCCCTGCATGGCGGTCAACCAGATCTACCACCGCCTCTGCTCCATTGCACAGACCGCCGGGCTAGTCCCGACGTCTTGCAGCCCTCCGCAGGGGTGATGAGACCAGAGGCTGGTTTCCGCTCCCGAGTGAGCCGAGAAACCCAAAACCTCGGCCTCATCTCCACCGATGGAATGGGCACTGAGCTCTCAACTGCGCCCCTTATATACCCACTAAAACAATACTTGACACATCTCCACGGTTTCCAAGAATTACGTCACGAGCAGACGACAACTGCCTCACAGATAATAATTACGTAAAAAACGAGTTCGTAAATTTATGTTATATGGAATAATGTGAACCGAATGTATATGTAATGTAATCTTATATTCAAATAAATTTTCCTTGTACATAACCGTAAACTCAAATTTATTTATCCCAAAAGAGTAGTTAATAGTAAAACATACCTTCACCGTCAGAGATTACAGTTAGTGACGTAACTGACGTCATAAATTTTGAGAAGAAGAAGAAGAAGACGAATACGTCAGAGTTCTGTTACGTGTGTTGTATTTGGAATTGAAGCGAACGTTTTATGCACATTTTCGTAACTATTAATGCACAAGGAATAAGGTCCAAAGCTCATCAACTCACGATAGAGCAATTTCTACCGAATTTGGAGATCTTATGCCTTATAAACATTGTGGGTAAACTCCCTCTTCCGTTCCAAATTTAGGAACGGAAGGGGTGACGCATAAAAGGTATGTGAAGACTACAGTCATTGGTGTCAAATAAATAAGTTTAGGACAATATCCTTGAAGTCTAAATGCACCCAGAAGATATCAAGGTAAAAATCGACGGAAGTTAAAAATTACCCATACTGTATTTTTTTTCAAATAAAAAGTTTTAGGGGGACTCTTGATATGAGCTGTGACACTCCCCCGGGCTGGTTGTTGAGGCTATTGAAATTATGTAAACCAACAATTATGCAACCCAAATACAAACAACCATTTGTTCTCATATTACATTATATAAGATACCTTTTCAAAGATAAAAGCCTTTTTTTTCGGAAATATAAATACAAATATTTGAATGAGAAAATATTAAAGTGAAAACTGTATTTGGAATGATGGAAACTCTTGTATTCAATTTGAATGATAGCTTTTAAATTAATAATGGATAAATAAAATCCACGAAATAAGGAACAGGATCTATGAAATACAACCCTGCCAATACAATTTAAACAAACGTATTCAAACAATATTTACCAGTCTAAGGATTGGTCATTCTAGACTCTCTTATGGCCATTTAATGACCAAATCCAACCCAATCATCTGTGACAAATGTAACTCTTCATACACCACCTGACACCTAATAAATGAATGTACATACATGCTGCAAGAAAAGAAGAGAATATGGAGTCCCAAATGACTACAAGGAATGTCTCACTGAACCAAAATTTATAAACCCTATATTAAATTATTTAAATGACTTGACAATAATATGTAATGTTTCTCTACTAGTTTGTTTGATACCCCTCTTTATTATTATAAATTATTATATTGTATATATTATTATTATAAATACAGGAGTAGTTGTAAAGTGAATGTGGTCACTAATAACCATGTCGGTTGATGTGGCAATAAACAAAAAGAAAGTATTTAAAAGCTATATAGATTGGAGGGTATTTTTTTCTCCAAATAATAAATTTTGACTGATAAAATCTTTAAATTACTGAATTAGAAATGTTTTAATAATTCAACATTAATATTAAATATTTGCAGAAAATGAAGCTATTAATATTTCCGACGTTACCGTTAGTAATGGAAGTGGCTTCACACACCAGCAGGAGTTTTGATTGGAGGTCACTGCATTGTTATTGAAACAGCATTGCTATTTCAGATACAGGACTGTCACCATGTGTTAGCTTTTAGTTTCAGCTCCATGCAAATTTGTAAATCACTAATCAGTTAATGATTATATGTTAACCTAAATATCTGTACTAATAGGGTCAAAGCTGGTTTATGGGGACAAAGCGGTACTGGAGGAGTTATATCCCCCACCAATGCACTTTGAATCGACATAAGTACTTGTACAGTTCCGTGTTAGCGTCTTGGTTTTTTAGTGTTGTAAAAATGTCAAGTTACGAGCCAGATAAAGAGCATTTGCGGCACGTGTTGCTTTTTTTGTTTAACCAGAAGAAAAACGCGAAATTTTGTTATCTCGGCACCAACATAAAAGTTTTTTGCATCAGATCGTGACTGGGGATGAGAAAAATATTTATTTTGAGAACCCCAAACGTAAAAAATCATGGGTTGACCCAGGTCAAGCATCAACATCCACCGCAAAACCAAATCGCTTTGGAAAGAAGGGAATGCTGTGCATCTGGTGGGACCAGAAGGGTGTGGTGTACTATGAGCTTCTGAAATCAGGTGAAACGGTTAATACCGTCCGCTACAATCAACAAATGGTTAATTTGAAGCGTGCGTTGGAAGAAAAGAGACCGGAATGGGCATCAAGGCACGGCAAGGTGATTCTGCAGCACGACAACGCCCCCTCGCACACAGCGAAAGCAGTCAGAGAAACCGTTTCTACGTTTGGCTGGGAACTTTTGCCCCACCCGCCCTACTCACCGGACCTGGCCCATATCAGATTACCATCTGTTTTCATCGATGTCGCACGCGCTCTCTATGCAGCACTTCAAAAACTACGAAGAAGTCAAAAAATGGGTCGATGAGTGGATCGTATCGAAAGATGAAAAGTTTTTTTGGAAGGGGATTCACAATTTACCGGAAAGATGGGAAAAATGTATATCAAACGATGGAGCATACTTTGAATAAATGAATTTATTCACTCATACTAAAAATGACGGTATATGCCCCTAACTCGTGATTGGTGCACAACTAGAAACGTAACTGTCTGTTAACATGTATACAATGAAGGGAAAATCCTTATGCATATGTTTGGGTGATTGAATTCCTCTATTGCTGACAAAGCCAAGAATACCCCTCGCAGCTGGAGACAGAGGTTTGAAACTGGGACCAGCCCCAGACAACAAGGTGGGTGATGTCACTAATATAATTGAATCCCCTGGCATCATTGGACACCCACCTATCTATACCAATAAATATAACTGAAATGTCTTTATATCTGTCTGTCCAGAAGTTTGTCTGAAATAAGCTCCAAAATGGCTCAACTGGTTACAATTGGTCCAAGTTCACTGTGAATGAAGTCACAGTCATAGCTCGTTAGCAGTAATATCCTATGTCTATTGCACAAAGTATGTTACAATTGGATTTAATCCAGACATAGCTCACCTGGGTGGCATTGAATGCGTAGTCACTGAGTTTCATGGCGCACACCTCGTGGAAGTGTTCAGGTCTGTAGGGAACCCCAGGGTAGTACAGATCCTGAGTGTATGCCAGAGAGCCTCCACTTCCTGTCACATTGCCCCAGATGGCAGTCATGTGGTTGAAAACAACGTCCACATACACCCTGCATGAATAGTAAAGTTGTGATTGTATCCAAATTTTATTGAGATGCATACAGAGTGATCACATGTCCATAAGTGAAGTGAAGATATTCTATAAATATCATTTACTGGCTTGAAGTTGATGACAAACAAGGGAAGCAAAAGACATACAAGCTCTTTGAATTAAGGCATGGCCATATTTGCAGAGATGCAAGATTAAAAATGAATTTAAAACGTGGCTGTGTATCTCTCACAAACTATAAATGAACATGAATTGTCATATGCATTATGTATACAGGAAAATAAGTAGAATGACAGGGGTTTTCTATGGATTAAAAATCTAACAGCAACAAAAGACAAAAGGTTCTAAAATGCCACCTTTAATTAGTTGTTCTGCATGGAATGGCGTTACAGATACAGGTATTGATAGGATTAATAAGTTGAGAAATAGTGTGTTATGATTAATGTAAAAATAAAAAATATATAATTTAAAACTTATTCCTGGTTCTGCAGCCCATTCAGGACCTTGACCTACTGGCTCGACTGCAGGAGTGATACATGGTCAACGTATCAATTCTCCAGCAGTGTTAACCCCATACCTGGGATGGCACAAACATCCAAGATAAGAACGTGTGTTGTGAGGCAGGGACGCTAGCCACTAGGCCAAAGGAGTGCGCCAAAACTTACGTTATGAAAAATGAATTTGGTTGTGTTTTTGAGATTTTGATATAGTTTTGACATATAAATGTATTATCTCATTCTTGAAATAGTATTTTAATAAGTATACAAGATATTAGTATGATAGGAACACAATTTTAAAAATAAGGCAGAGCTAGACAACTAAGGCTAAGTTAGATTATTAAAATATATTATATTTGAGAAGTTGTTTCAAGAATTTCACTTCTAGCTAATCTAAATATGAAACTGAGATACAATTAGGGAATTTAAGAATAGTTTATTTAGGTACTTAATTTCAAGTTTAAAAAAATGCATACATTTAAAATAAGTAGCTATTTGGCCAAATAAATTATTACTATTATAAAGAAAGACATAAAGGATAAGATGAGGACGGTGATTGTCAACCAACCCTATCCCACATATTTGGACAACAAATTGTTATTAGTTAATGGCGAGGTGAGATTATGAGCAATGGACTACTAATAAATAGAAAAGTCACTACTCAACATGATTTTGATCAGAAAGATGTTGAATCTTTCCAATCGGTGTTATGAGAACTTCTGTCGTCTGCTAGTAACTGTGTATTGGTGGAATAAATACGGTTACCCTTTAAAATATTTTATGAAAATAACAAGTCCTGATGATCTGGAAGATGGAAATCATTGAACGACGATAATTGTTGTTGGTCTCCTATTATTTATATCAGGAACAAAATCTAGTTACTTTTGTATGTTTCTAAGACCAGTGATGGACAACACAGACAGAACAGTAAATTAAAAAAATTAAAGAAATACTTTACTATGTTCCTTCCAATAGTTTTTGGGAGCTCGTAAGACCAAAAAGAAAAAAATGTAGGCTGCTAACCGAAAATTTTTGGAAGAAATGTAGTAAAGTATTTCTTTAACTCATTCATTATTGTTCTGTTTTCACCTTTGGAAAGCATGGATAACTTAACAGGAAAATTGTTGAAATTCTAGGGGAATATTTATGGGAAGGGCCGAATGATTCTCTTGAAGACCTATCAAAGGAAACTGCGGAAATAATTAATTATCGATTGAATAACTTCATGGTCAACGGAATTCTTTTGTAGGGGACTAATGGTTAGTGTGAATGCAATCAGGGGTTACCAGATAAGAGCCGCCACTTAGTAGTAGATTATAGTTGAAAAGTCTTTAGTCCATTAACGGTGTAGAGTCAGAGAGTCTTCTTCACCATGGGTTTAAGGATGGATGGATTTTTTAAAAGAATTTGTAGCGGAATGAATAGTCCAATTATAACTGGTTAGAGAAGCTTGATTGTCTTCGCAGCAGCCATTTTACAATTTGTTTTTAGGGGATTGTTGAGCTTCCTGGTGTTATAAGATGGAGAATACGATGACGAGGCAGTAATTACCAGGTCCCTACCCTCGACGACGGTAGACAGGTTATGATCGATCCCAGTTTATGAGGCAGGAAGGGAAAAAGAGTCACCGTAGAACAGGCACTCAATTTTAATTGGGCACTTAACCCATCTCGGATGTGGGATGGGGAAAGCCGCCACCTCCACCACGGGAAGCTGCTCAAATCAATAGCACACGTGTCGTCTGCAGAGCCTAAGTCGCCTTTTGCTCTACATCACACCCTACGACCTTCTGGACGAGGTAATTGAGGTACTGAAGGACGTCGTGGAGACTCACTTGATTCCCGCTCGTCTGCAGCGGTTGACCATGCTGGAGAATTCCGACTCGTTGCCAGACCTCGAGGCTATTTTGTAGGAGACGACTTGGTACCTCTGCCACCAGGGATGACCCTTCTGGGGAAGCAGCAGGTGCTCCGACACGGGAGACGTCTGCAATTAACCAAGAATCACCGTTTATTTATGTCGTTACTGGTCTCGGTAAAATAATTTCTGTTCAGTCGTTTGTAGTAGAATTGAGCTCTGCTTATGAATCTACTCAGATCCAGAAAAATATTCTCAACACACGCGTGACTGAAAGAACATAGTTAAGATGGAGGATGCACCAATAGGAAAAAAGAAAAATTATATAATTGGAACCTTTCTAGGAAAAACTGGCGGCAAAATTTGAGGTTTTCCACGTCTGCAGAGTGCGGAGAGCTTTGAAAAATCCTAAATAAACGTTCAAAATTTATTTTTTAATACAAGTTCCCAAGTTATTTGTAAACAAAAAAATAACAAGACGTTTCATCCACAATCTATGACTTCATCCAGTGGAGTATTATTAATAATTTACATACATTGCCACATACTTCTGTTAATATTAACAGTAGTATTAGGGAAGTCAGAAGAACACTTGGAAACCATAATAAATGGAATGATCGTACTCCTGGAGAAAGAGTTCAATATGAGGATCAATAGAGCGAAAACAGAGGTGATGGAGTGTAGTTTGGGAAGCAGTGGAATAATAAAGGCTGGGAAGGGATATTTTGAAGGATGTTAAGGAATTAAGTGTGAATATTAGGAAATCATCGCTAAAAATGTTCGTATGGAGCGTGACGTTATATGGGTGAAAGGAAATATGCTGAAAGGAAACGAAAAGAAGCCTTTGAAATGATGTGGTGTAGACGAATGCTGAAAATCAGATGGGTGGATAGAATCACTAATGAGGAAGTTCTAAATAGAATAGAGGAAGAGCGAGTAATGTGTAGGACGTTAACCAAGGGAAAGGATAGATTAATAGGCCACGTTTTAAGACATGAGGCTCTTGTAAAATTATCATTAGAGGGAAGTGTGTAGGATGAGAACAGAAGAGGGAGGCCTAGGATGGAATACATTAAGCAGATTAGGAAGGATGTGGGTTTTGCTAGTTATGAGGAAATGCAAAGGCTTGCGCAAGATAGGTCAGCATGGAAGGGTTTCTATAAAAACTCCGGCAGAATTTGCGTTATCAACGTCTGTAGAGGATATACATCCCAAATAAAGGTAGAATTTTTTACTTCTTTAATATCTTCTTCTTCCTCGAATGTCTCAACAGCCCTCTTGAGGGCCTAGGCCTACCGAGGCGGCTGCGGACTGTCATCTGGCGTGACACATTCCGAATTTGGGGTGATACGTGGCTTCTTTAATATAAATCATCAAGTTCCAAAATTTTATTTATTAACAAAATAATAGCAAGACGTTTAATCGTCAATGTAGGATCTCATCTATTCATCCATTCATTGCCAAATACGTCTCTTAATATCAGCCAATACATTTAGTGTAGAATTTATTAATATATTTGGTTCTGACTTATTTGTTATCCACCCATATAGAATAAGCGTTGTAGGGTTAGAGGAACGAACCTGGACCGCGGCGAAACCCACGGGCCCCAAGAAGCGTTCACACTCGGCGGCAATGTCGGAGAACTTCCACTCGAAGAGCTGCACGATGACGCTCTTCTTCCTGGTGACTCCTTGAGAACTCGTCAGCTGGAACACCAGCAGCGAGACGGCCAAGACTTCCCTCCACATCATCATCATTTCCGCCGCAACACGATGGAACAACCCTCCGTCGATCTTCGCCTTATAAAGCGGGCCGTTTCCATTTCCGTCGATTGTGAAGGGGGGATCCCAAAACAACCTCCGTAATGGCGGCGGCGATGGCGAGGAAACGCAATTAAACTGTCACCACAAGTATGACAGATGTTAGCCTACATCCAATTTTCCGGTATTCGCGACAGGAAGTTTGCGGAATTGGCGCACAATGCGCCGCTGGAAATATAATGCCAGAAAATAACACACTCAATGTCGAGAGTGTTAGTTTTTTGCTGACTGTATGTGTGTTTTTTAGACGTAAGTGGTTGTCCGTCAACGGCCGTCGCTGGTTTTCAATCTAAGCTTGGACCGATTTATGTCCCTTGTGGTACGCCCTGAGGAGCAGTTTCTTGAGGTGTGGTGATGGACAACCATGAACCACAGGTAAGCTCCAATGGCGAGGATTCCTTGGAACGGATCACCTTGTAAGCATTTCCTTAAGCAGGGACAAGCCGGTCACTCAAATATTAACTCCATATTTTATTTTATTTGGAAACCATAATAAATGGCATAAAAGGAGTCCTGGAGAAAGAGTTAAATATGAGGATTAATAGAAGGAAAACCAAGGTAATTTGAGTGTAGTATTGGAAACAGTGGAATAATAAAGGCTGTTAGATTGGGAAGGAATATTTTGAAGAAAGTTAAGAGATTCTCCTACTAGGGAAACGTAATAACTAGGGATGGTAGAAGTATAGTAGACATAAAGAGTAGGATAGCACAGGCAAGAAAGGCTTTCGCAAAAATGAGGAATTTACTTACGGGTAATATAAGTGTGAATATTAGGAAATAGTTGTAAAAATGTTCGTATGGAGCGTGGCGTTGTATGGGAGTGAAACGTGGACGGTAGGAGTTGGGGAAAGGAAAAGAATAGAAGTCTTTAAAATGTGGTGCTATAGGAGAATGAGATGGGTGGATAGAATCACTAACGAGGAAGTTCTAAACAGAATAGGGGAAGGGCGGAAAATATGGAGGACGTTGAGAAGGGATAGATTAATAGGCCATGTTTTAAGACTTGAGGGTCTTGTAAAATTAGCATTAGAGGGAAGTGTGTGGGGTAACAACAGAAGAGGGAGGCTAGGATGGAATACGCTAAGCAGATCACGGAGGTTGTTGTGGGATGTGCTCGTAATAAAGGAATGAAAAGGCTTGCGCCAGATAAGTTAGCATGGAGGGTTGCATCAGACCAGTCTTAGGACTGAATACCACAACAAAAACAACATTTTATGTCCAGTATCACAGAAAATTGTAATTCATTTGGACATATTTAATTTTCACGGATGATACTTTACCCCCTCCCCCACCGTCCTCTCTCTCTCTCTCACACACACTCAATTTCTTCTTCTTCGTTTCTGATTGGAGAGTTGTATGTGAGCCAAGACGACCGTCAGACTGACATTACTGATTTTTTTAAACTGAAAGCTGTCAACGTGTCACTTTTGCTGCTTTCTAAGTTCACTTTTCTTGACTTTGGTAGATCTTTTGTCATGAGATTATATTAAACTTACTTTTACTTAGTATTTAACTTACTCTGACTTATTTGTTATTATATTCTTTGACAGCAGTTTTGTCCTTAGTTTGGGACCTCATCTGTTGTTTTAACTATTTACCATTACCTCAGATTGGTCTGGTGCAACTTTCCATGCTAACCTATTCTGTTGAAGCTGCCCTTGTAGGCAATCAAGTTTTGTTATCTTATACATTTGGCATCCTTATTTCATCAAAACTTCAAAAGTGTATGTTTCATTATTACTACGAATATTTATTAAGATCCTCATAATTTTATAATTTTAAAGTAAATTTTTTGTTGTAATTTTACCCGAGGAAGTTCCAAGTCTGGTGACGAAACGTCGATTCAACTAAATAAAAAAACTTTGTTTGTATCTCACCGTTAATTTATTTAATTTATGTTGGGAAAACAGACCTTACTTGACTTACTATGAGTAATTTTAATTTAATAAACTATACAGTTGTATATTTTTAGGGTGGGAAATTTAAACAAACTTGACTTGAGACATGAAAACTGTTGACAGAAATATTTTCAATCTTGAACTAAATTGATGGAAGAAAATAAATTTCACATTTCATTGCGACTGATAAGAAAGTGCGGCTATATAATTAAGAAGTTACCAAAAATATTAATCTTAGTAAATTCATAAAAAAATTGTATGTTTGAGGGAAACTAAGTAAAATATTTTGATATATTTCTCAAAGTTTACAACTGCCTATATATATATTCCAAATTAATAAATTTTCATATTGAATTACATGACATTTATAATTCAAAAAGGAGACACTAAAACGGTCAATTAGGAAAATATTTTATATTATACAACACAGTGTGTCATTTATCATTTCTAATTACTTTGGAACAAAATTTGTTTATAGTTAACTTCGTGAAGAAATTTGTCTCCTTTTTTACCTCATGAAGTCCCAAAATAGTGGGCGAAACGTCGTAAAGAATTTTATAATTGGTTTGAATAAGATAAACGTTTTTTCCACCTGAGAAATTGACCTTATTTAGCGTTTAACTGTTAATAATTTTTAAATTTGTAAATGACAATATTGTCATGGAAAAGGTTTGATTATATTAAATGTCAACCGTGGAAAGTATAACACAAAATGGAATGAATGGTAAGTGTGTTTTATTTATGGTGCATTTACAAGCTAATGATTGTGATGGAATTAATTATATTTCCGTCTCTGGGTTTTCTTCTTTCTTCTTCGGGGTTGTTCTTCCGCGTGCGTGTGGTTGATATATTTTTATCCCCAATAGCTTCACAGGCGTGACTGTAAGTAGATACACAAATATTAAAATAATTTGGGCAATAGCAGGGGGCACTGAGAATTTTAAATATATATTTAACTCGTGTAAATAAGAGGCAGGAAAAAATATATAAAAATATTTATATCCTATTTATGTTCCGTTAAGGGAGTTTTTTTCTATTTTTAATATGAAAAGGTTAGATAGAATTCAAATTTAGGTCCTATGCGCCTTAAGAGATAAAGTTTTTCTAGATAATTTTTGAATCAGTTAAAGAGTGTGCCACTGACCCCTTCGTGGATGGCGAGGACACCGTCGTCCTCCTGAGCGCCGATGGAGATGCTGGCAGTTCCGTCGCCGTTGACGGTGATGGTCTTACCAGAGCAGCTGCTGCCGTCCTTGGATCCGGAAATGACGTCACAGTACGTGCCAGCTGGCAGACATGTCTGGCCACGCATCGAAAGAGAAATTATAATAATATAGTGGACGGCGTCAGAGGAATCTACTTATATACAGAACAGGCGACGAAGAAATTTAGGAAGGAATATGGAAAAGGAATCACGCTGCAAGGAAAAGAAACAATAATACTAAGGTTTGCTGATGACATTGTAGTATTAAGGGAGTTAGAAGAAGACCTGAAACTATAATAAATAAATGACATGAACGTGGTCCTGGAGGAAGAGTACAATATTAGGATTAAAAGATGGAATCATGGTAATCGAGTGTAGTATGGTGTAGCGCAGTAGAACCCGCGTCCAATATTTTATTATAATTTACGGGAACTTAAATACCAAATATTCCGGCATGATTAAGTCGCTTGTCAGGAAGAAGGGGTTTTTCCGCGCGCCGTCTTGGCGGCTCGGAATAATAACAAAGGGACTGCGGCTGACACCTGGACCATAAAGCTCGGACACCTCGTCGCCGGTTTCGGAATGTCCTAATCTGCCTGGGAATTTGGTGACCGGGTGGCGTGTGTTCCCCAAATGAAACAAGGGATATGATTGGAGGATATCCATCCCTGCCACCTTAGTGATAGGTGTCGGATAAGTGGGGACAAGGCTTTAAAGAGGCTGGCGGAGACAATTTTAGGAGAGATTTTTGGCAGGTGATACAAGGTGATGGCGAGAGGATATTGAAGGAGAGTGGTGGAGAAAGAGATTGCTGGTGATACAAGGTGGTGGCGAAAGGAGATTGGCAGCAGAGTGGTGGAGAGAGGAGATTGGTGAGGTGGCAGCGGAGACCATGCTTTGATCAGTCCAGGAAGCAGGGAAGAAAGGTCTTAACAACAAGGGAAGAAAGAGGAAAAAGCGGAGTTTCCTCAATTTGGCAGCAGCTATTGTCGACCGGCCGCTTCAAGTTCCACAACACGGAAATTACAGCGAGACGCCTATGAAAACAACTCAGGTTCGTCAACGAACAGATCTGCTACACGTGATCACCCAAACCATTAATACCCTGAGATCTTTAATACAATCCCATTTTAATTAATTATTTTTGTACATAATATATACACGCACTACCCATATTAAAAATTATTGTGTTTACAACTAATAAATGTATATATTTAAACTCAATTATTAAATTCATTAAATAATATCCCCCTCATCATTTACAATGGGGAATAGTAAAAGTATTACATTGGGAAGGGATATTTTGAAAGAAGTTAAGGATTTCTACTGCTTAGGAAGCGTAATAACTAGAGTAGGATAGCACAGGGTAAGAAAGGAATTTACTTACGGGTAATACAAGTGTGAATATTAGGAAATCATTGCTAAAAATGTTCGTTTGGAGTGTGGGGTTATATGGGTGCGAAACGAGGACGGTAGGAGTTGCGGAAAGGAAAAGAATAGGAGCCTATGAAATGCGGTGCTACTGGAGAATGAGATGGATGGATGGATAGAATCACTAACCAAGAAGTTCTGAATGAAATAGGGGAAGAGAGAACAATTTGGAAGAATTTAAACAAAAGAATGGATATTGTAATAGGACACGTTTTGACACATGACGATCTTGTAAAATTGGCATTAGAGGGAAGTGAACAGAATAGGGAGGCCGAGGATGGAATTCGCTAAACATATTAGGGAGGATGTGGTAGTTATGTGGAAATGAAAAAAGGCTTGCATAGATATTAGAGCATGGAGCGTTGCATCAGACCAGTGATATATATAACAACATGTGGAGATTAGTAAAAGAAGAGAATATACCGGAGGAGCGGTGTGGTTTTACTTTTAGAAAGTAATTTAGCATATTTGATTTGATTAATGTTTTTTTAAATCCATATTTGTCCTTTGTTTGTAACTGCAAGATTAGTAAATTAATTCATTCAAAGATACATGGCAAAAGGTAAAAATATTTGTGGACTTTATGAAGGCTAACTTTGATGGGAAATTTTTTTATGAAGATACTAAAAAGAGAAAGAACAAATTGGAGAGAATGAACATTCATAAGTAAATTTTCTTCATAAAACAGAAAGCAAGAATAAGTATTAAAGATAAAAAATTTAATGATTTCATATATAAAAAGTCGTTAGACCAAGATATTGCTTGCTTCCTTCTCTATTTAATTTATACATGGATATGATTGGGGGAAATCATGGATATAAGAAGAAAAATTGTAAGGAAAAGGTGTAAGTATAAGAAGATGGGAAATTGCCGCATTAAGATTTTCAGGTAACATGATATTTTTTTAGTAAGCAACTGGTAGAGACTTTGATAATCTGGAAGAACCCCAAAAATAAAATAAAAGTAATAAAGATTGAGAGCCGGGAGGTTACTACGAGTGAAGGTAAATGGAAGGAATTTAGAACAACTAAAATACATATTGGGTAGTGAAATTAAACAAGGGAGGAGAGAGAGACAAGAATTACGATGGATGTCAACGTCAGCCTGTTTTTATTATAAAAGAGATGATTCCAACAAGAAAAATTTACATTATGTTAAGGAAAAGGATCGTGACATGTTTCCCGTGTAGTAAGTATCCTTTAATATATGGTTTCGTGACATGGACACGGTTAAAAAAAAAGACCTAGTAAGGAATGAGGATTTTGAGAAGGATGAAGTGGTTAGCTAAGTTGAGAAATAAGGTTTTAAGGAGAACAGGGGAAGTGTATAAGTTATTACAGAATGTAGTAATGAGAGACATGGAGTTGGCATGTTTTGAGAATGAATTGTTTGATGAGGGACTTGCTAGAAGGATTGTGTCGAGGGAGGGGAAGTAAGAGAAAGGAAAAAGAAGATGAACAAAAGTGATTGATCCTGAAGGAGGGGGGGAGGCTTCAAAGGAGTGAGAGAGAAGAGGTAAGGAGAGGAGTCATGGAATAAAACGCTGAAGCAGCAGATTTTTTTTGATGATGATTAACTGACTTTTTACAATTAAAATAAATGGTTTTTGCTACTTGTTTTGGTAGTAATTTCTACCCTTTTCGGGCTGTGTGTCACAAAGGTTTGACTTAAAGTTATATTATTGCACATTCCCCTCCGCAATTTAACCTTAATTTGACTGAGTCCACCGACGTTAAAGGAATCAGACGCAATGTTTTGGTCGTGTGTCAATATTTAAATTTACCGCCTACTTTTATTAATATGATGTATATTTAACAAGGAGAAAATATTGGACGTGAGAATCTCACCTGCAGAGTCTGGTTGAGGTCAGAGCCTTCGTTGTTGATGGCAATGAAGCCCTTGTTTCCTCTGCAGAAGGCAATCTGGTTATTTCCGTTGTCCCACCAGTTGCTCATCGGAGTGCCTGAGGGTAAAACAGAAGCTTCATCCACAAGTACTTTACAGTATATAGGTCATGGGTTACTTTGGAAATGTCAACATCCGAGCAGGAGCCAATCAAGTTGGTGCATGGGAGGACAGCATGTGTCGTCACCTGTGATGGAGTTCCTGAAGCCCACCATGTTGTAGATCTGCCTCCACCTGTGCTCGCAGACCCAGCCGTTGGTGCACGTGTTGTCGGCGTTGATGCCAGGAGAGAGGATGTTCTCGCTGCCGTCCATGGGAGGACCTTGGTCGCGGTTGTCAAACTGGTAGCTGCTCATTATCCTCGGCTCTCCGTACGTCCACGCCATCATGAAGGCTATGGCCATCTGAAAAAAGAAGCCTTGTCCAATGAAAATCCAACAAATAATTTATTTCTCATTCACATATCACAAAACAACTGAGATTGGTGTCTATTCCGGGGTTGGGGAAGTCGCTGAGCTTAAATCAACGTGCAACTTAACCTGTAGCTCAGCACCAATGTGTGTGTGTGTTAGGAGGGGGAGGGATAAATTGACGGCAATAACATGAAGTCATCCAAGATTCCTGACTATTTTGAGGTTATGTCCTCTGAGAAATGACTGAATATTTTCTAGATTTGAAGCCATATTTTATGTAAAAAAAATTACAGTGAATTTGGTCTTGATTATAAATTAATTTAAACAATCTGCTAGTTTAGAAGAAATGTTAGAATGGAAAAAAGTCGACAGGACCAGGGACTCGAACCCTGGACCTCCAGTTTTCCTTTGAATTGAAATCTCTGTTTTAAATAAATAAATATATGTATATAGAATTGACTGCAAATGCCCAGTATTTCTTATTTAAATAGTGCAGCGTATGAGGAACACTCGACATTGTTTGGATGTTTATTGAAGTACTTCTGTTAATGCAAGGAAACGCTATACTGCACATGCGCATTTTTCATTCCTGACAGGAATCGAGTGCTACAATGAGGATAGCACAGGCGTGTTGTTTCATTGGGAGGGAGAGCTCTGGAAGCTTTATATAGTGAAGTGATTCTTATTTAATATTCTATGTTATAGTCTTCCCACGCAAAGTATTTCCATCTCTCTCTCTCTCCATATCTTTTTCTTTCAAATGAGATAATGCTTCCCTTTTTTTAAATTTCCGATCCGACCAATGTGTTAGACGATTTTTCGTCAATCCTACTTTCATATTCGCCATCAATATCCCGTTGTTCCTCGTTTTCTTCCTCTTTCCTCGTCGTCGTTTTGACCATAATCTCATCATTATCTCCTAATAACTCCTAATCAAAAATCACTTCTATACCTGTCATCGCTGTACAAGCTACTCAACACTTCTCAAAGTTAATATAGTTTTTCGTTCGTTTAAGGAAAATCAGAGTCAACAACCATGTACTTCTTCTTCAATCCTTTCACTTTCTTATCGTAATTTCTGCGACCTCGTCAAGTATTCCGCACAACAGTTGTTGCGAAACCTTCTCGTGTCCACTCCCGATGAACCCCTATAAGTTTTCGTTGGTTGTGTAAGGTATGTGTAGTCAGTATAAATGGGTCACGTAGTTTCAGTAAAGTTCTATATTACAAGCCATTACGGATGAATGAAGTTGATTAAAACAGAATATGTTTTCAAAAAAACGTAACTCCATTTTTGTTTGGGTAAAGTGGCGAATTGTAGTATGACTACAAAACGAAAGATATCTTTGCTCACGTCCGACGAAGAAAGTAATCACCTTTGGCGAGGAGGTATATCGTCTCTGGAGAGTGGAAAGTGAAGCACATTGGAAACAAAAATATATAAAAATAAACGTGTCTTAAACAGCAGAAATTGATGGAAATACATTATTTGGGAAGCCTATACCAGCGAATGTTAAATAACAATCATTTCACTGTATTCTTGTTGTGGTATTCAGCCCAAAGACTGGTTTGATGCAACCCTCCATGCTAAACTATCTTGCGCAAGCCTTTTCATTTCCTTATAACTAGTACACCCAACAATCTCCCTAATCTTCTTAGCGTTACCATTTTTGTCTTCCCTCTTCTGTTCTACCCCACACTCTTACCTCTAATGCTAATTTTACTTGACCCTCGTGTCTTAAAACGTGGCCTATTAATCTATCTCTTCCTTTAGTTAACGTCCTCCATATTGTTCGCTTTTCCCCTATTCTGTTTAGAACTTCCTCGTTAGTGATTCTATCCACCCATCTGATTTTCAGCATTCGTCTATAGCACCACATTTCAAAGGATTCTATTCTTTTCCTTTCCCCGACTCCTATCGTCCACGTTTCGCACCCATATAACGCCACGCTCCATACAAACATTTTTAGCAATGATTTCCTAATATTCACACTTATATTACCGGTAAGTAAATTCCTCTTTTTCGCGCAAGCCTTCCTTGCCTGTGCTATCCTACTCTTTATGTCTACTATACTTCCTTAGTTATTACGCTTCCCAAGTAGCAGAATTCCTTAATTTCCGCAAAAATCCCATCCCAATCTAATATTCTTTGTTATTCCACTGTTTCTCACACTACACTCCATTACCTTGGTTTTCCTTCCATTAATAGTCATTTTGAACTCTTTCTCCAGGACTACGTTCATGCCATTTATTATGGTTTCCAAGTCTTCTTCTGACTCTCCTAATTCTGAAATATCATCCCCAATGCTTCTGATTCTCTTAATACTACACTTATAACCTTTCAAAATGGAAGGAGAAATTCACACTCTTAAAAAATATTATTATTAAAAATATTTATTACTAAATTAAATAGCGGTGGTCGTTGTTGCCCTTGGATGTTCAAATCCGGTCGTGTATAATTACTAGACAAGTACTGACGGTACCTTGTACTGTTTGGAGGTCTTGTAGTTGAGGACTGCGCCGTCTCTCTGAGTGTCGTGGTTGTCGACGAAGACGACGACGTCTCCGGCGCCGCTGAAGCCCCACGCGTCACCTGGGAAAAGGGAAGTCTCGCTTTCATCCTGGATATGTCTACCGGTTTGGATTCAATGGCTTCTGAATAATAATAAGAATTTTCTCAAGATAAGACATTTTGGGCAGTATCCTAATCTGAAAAGACCATTGAAAACGTACGTTAACGTTACTTGTAGCGCAGTAGGACATCTCCCTAGTTTTATTCACGTGCCTTTGATTTTAAATGATCGAAATCCAGCAAGAATATTCTAACTCGGAGACAGGCAGGGAAGAGGTGGGTATTTCCCGGCGCCAGGGTGCCGGGCTGAAAACCTGTCTGTCTGCAGCTTTAGAAGATTAAGCTTGTTTTGCTGAAGGAACGTTCACCCTTGAAAATTTCCCAAGGATACTGTTCTCCTCGTGAGGGAAAAGTTCCCGCGCTGCTGGCGAAGGACGCATAAAGATTGGCGAACACACGTCACGTGAGATAGCGCTTTCCCTGTTCTGAAATGAGAATGTAAGATAGGACAAGGAAGTTAACAATGTGGCTTTAAGGAAACATTTGGCAAAGACGAAGACCGGCCTCCAGTTTTCATCGCTATGAGATCGAGAATCTTGTTGTGCAGGAGAGAAAACTTACAAAATGAGGGGACTAGAGAGCAGAAAATTTAAAACGCTTGGCTTGAAAAAATATCCTGATATAATGATACGCAGTTAAAATTTTCATACATATTTTTAAATTTATTTTAAATGTTGTGGCTTGGTCCAGAGAGATTTCCGTTGTGTAATCGTTGTCACTGGATATCTTTACCAGATAGATCTTTGTTACAAATTATGTGTTTTTGTATGTTGCGAATAATATGATCCTGTTGTGCAGGAGACAAAACTTTACAACTGCGTGGACTAGAGAGCAGAAAATTTAAAAGGTTTGGCTTTAAAAAATATCCTGATATAATGCTACGAGTTAAAGTTTTCATATACTTTATTAAATTTATGAGTGTTTAATGTTGTGGCTTGGTCATGAGAGATTTACGGCGGAAAGAGTGTGTAATCGTTGTCACTGGATATCTTTGCCAGACAGAGATAATCTTTGTTACAAATTATGAGTGTTTCGAATAATATGAACAAACAGTTGCCAATATTTATCTAACTTGACGTTAATATCATTCGAGTATTTAATGTAACAAATGATTATAACAGGAAGGATTGCACAACAAGGTGAGAACGTTCCGAATATTATTTTTCCTTTCATATATTTGCCTATAGTTTTCGGATTAGAAGTGACGTCAGGGAAGGCGTTTCTAATTATTCAGTGTTTTCTGATTGATGTATGTCGTGTTATTACTGAGAGGATATTATTTTAGTTACTACCCGGAACTTACCAAAGTTGGAGAACCAGTGCAGAGCGTTGTTTCCCCTCAAGGCGTCGGACAGGGAAGTTCCGAAACGGAATTCACAGACTCGGCCGAATCCCACGTACTCGGTCGCTTTCACGGCTTCGGGATCTGAAATCAGGGAAGAAAGAAAGAACTTTAAAGTCAAACTGCATCAGTGTGTGAATAAGCAGGTCAACCATTCGCACAGAAAAATAGGAAACCAAAACACTCAGCCTAGGAAAAGACTTTGCATAAGACTTACGGTATTAGATAACTGCATACACGTTAAAAATGTCACGCTTATTAATGGAGTTGATAGCGTAAGTATCCGACGTTGCTCGGGTTCACGCAAATAATAAACAGGAATGTAACTAAAGATAAGTTTTATTACAGTACTGTGACGTGTTTTTATTTGATATATTTATACATACATTCATGCATTTAGAGTATATATTTAAATGGGCGTGCGCCAATAAGTCTCAACTTTGACAGTTAAAACAGTTTTTCATTGTTGTTGTTGTGGTATTCAGTCCCAAGACTGGCCAATCTATCGTATGCAAGCCTTTTCATTTCCACGTAACTATCACATCCCACATCCTCCCTAATATGCTTAGTGTATTCTGTCCTTGGCCTCCCTCTTCTTTTTCTTACCCCACACACTTCCCTCTAATGCTAATTTTACAAGACCTTCGTGCCTTATAACATGGCCTATTAATCTATCCCTTCTCTTGGTCAACGTCCTCCATATTGTTCTCTCTTCCCCTATTCTGTTTATAACTTACTCGTAAGTTATTCTATCCAGCCATCTGATTTTCAGCATTCTCCTATAGCGTCACATTTAAAAGATTTCTATTCTTTTCCTTTCTGCAACGCCACACTCCGTACGAACATTTTTAGCAACGGTTTCGTAATATTCAAACTTAAAGTACCCGTAAGTAAATCCCTATTTTTCGCGAAAGCCTTCCTTGCCTGTGCTATCCTATTCTTTATGTCTACTATACTCCTACCATCCCTAGTTATTACGCTTCCCAAGTAGCAGAATTCCTTAACTTCTGTCAAAATATCCCTTCCCAAGCCAACACCCTTTGTTATTCCACTGTTTCCCATACTACACTCCAATACCCTCATGTCTCAAAACGTGCTTTCTATCCCTTTCACTTGGATAACGTCCTCCATATTTCAAATACAATTCTCGGGTTTCAACTTCAGAATTGTATTTAAATCAAATTCATTGGTAAAGCCTTCCTTCTTTAATGTCCTCCATATTCTTCTCTCTTTCCGTATTCTGTTTAGAACTTCCTCGTTGATGATTCTATGCACCCATCTAGGTAACTATTCTTTTCCTTTCTGAAACTCCTTTCGTCCGCGTTTCGTACACATATAACGACACACTCCATGTGAACTTTTTTAGAATTGATTTCCTAATATTTATATTTCTATTACACGTAAGTAAGTTCTTGTTTTTGGAGAAAGCCTTCCTTGCCTGTTCTATCTACACTAGTTATTATATTTTCCAAGTAGCAGAATTTCTTAACTTCCTTTAAAATATTCCTTTGCAATCGAACACCTTTTGTTATTCCCCCGTTTCCCATTTGGCTTGGTTTTCCTTCTACTTATCCTCATATTAAACTCTTGATATATTTTTTTATCATTAGCATATGTAAAAGATTCAACAAATTACAAATATTTATAAATTTTATGAGCCAAGTCGAGACCTAACCAAAGAAATAACATGGCAGGAGTCGCTACCATATTAAATATACTTTACTCAGTGCTGTATGACTGACTGACGCGTCAATAGGCACATCAGAGCCAGATATTATAGTTTTGTATCCTCCTCTGAATGCATCCTCCCCTAGTTTCCTGGTTGACCGGAAATCCTGGATTCATCGCAAAGCAGTTTCCGGGTGGGCCTGTGACTCCCGTGTTGTTCAGTAAACCTGCCTCCACATTTATTTCCTTGTCTCTCTTCCTGACTCCTTGAATTCAACCTGTCCAATCGTTTCACTAACTCCTCTCTGACTACTACTCACCACCGACTCTCTCCTCTCCGACCATATTTTCTGACTTTCCTTTTCGAAGCCCTTCCCACAACTAACTCACCTCTGCTCAAAACGTCACCACATTTTTCTCCGCGGTTTCTCACCGATTGGGTTTGGCGTCCCTACCTCACCCCTTGAAAATTTAAATATTTTAAAGGAGCCATCTTTATCCGCTACCCCGGGTCAGCAGCATTGTTGACCTGGGCTGACTTGGATTTTCTCCTATTCACCAAAGTTGGCGTGAACAAAGCGCCCGACCCACAGTCGCCGAGGTTTATGGCCTTGTTTTGCCTTCCAGGGTTCAACCCCCAGCAAGCTGCCTCACGAACTCTCCAGGATCTGTTCTCTTCGGAAACGTCTCACAGAATGACTAATATTGTAAATTAATTTGGATATTGTTGTTGTGGTATTCAGTCCTAAGACTGGTCTGATGCAACCCTTCCATGCTGACCTATCTTGCGCAAGCCTTTCATTTCCTTATTACTAGAACAATCACGTCCTCCCTAATATGCTTAGCGTATTCCATCCTTGTTCTTACCCCACACACTTCCCTCTAATGTTAATTTTACAAGACCTTATTATCTTTAACCTCTAACAGTGCTTATTCGTAGATATCTTGGATTCCAGGTGGCCCAACCCCTGAGCTACAACACAATAAGAAACTCTATTTTGCTTTGGACCCACTCCAACTTCAGGCCGCTGTAGTTCGATAACTGAGGATTTTAGAAAAATTCTAAGGACACGTAGTCTTTTGGACCTACAATTTTCGTCACATGACCCTTTCTTCTCAGGCCACCGGAAATGTGTCAGAATGACACCTCTCTGTAAAAAAATCTAATATTTTGTCAATTTTTCGCCATTTACACGACCGCGGACTGAAAATAGGTTGAATTCGACAACAGAAATAGATTGTACTGTACCCTCGAGTACTGCGACGCGTATAAATTTTCGTTGCAACTTTTACTTTATTTATCCAAATAGTGTAGTATGGGAAAAAGAGGAATAACAATGAGCGTTAGATTGGGAAGGGATATTTTGACGGAAGTTAAGGAATTCTGCTGCTTGGGAAGCATAATAACTATACTGGATAGCACAGGCAAGGAAGGCTTTCGCGAAAAAGAAGGATTTACTTACGTGTTCCTAACAGGAAATCGTTGCTAAAAATGTTTGTATGGACCGTGGTATTATATGGGTGCGGAACGTGGACGATAGGAGTTGGGGAAAGGAAGCCTTTATAATGAGATGCTATAGGAGAATGCTGAAAATCAGATGGGTGGAAAGAATCACAAACAAGGAAGTTCTAAGGAGAATAAGGGAAAAGCGAACAATATGGAGGACCTGGACCAAGAGAAGGGATAGATTAATAGGCCACGTTTTAAGACATGAGGGTATTGTAAAATGAACATTAGAGGGAAGTGAACGGAAGAGGAAGGCCAATATGAAATAGGCTAAGCAGAATATGGTGGATGTGGTAGTTAAGCGGAAATAAAAAGGCTTGCACGAGATAGGTTAGCATGGAGCGTTGCATCAGACCAGGTTAGAACAATACCACAACAACAAATTTTTTACTGTGATGAATATCACTATCATACTTTTTTTTTCCAAATGTGCAATTTCCTAAATATGAAAATTAACCTGACGCGAAAAAAAACTATTTACATATATGGTATCGAAGATCCAAATAAATTTATTATTTCTCCAGTGAGCTAAATTGTCTGCAATGGTATGTCATTACGACAACGAAACAATATATAAGGTTTATAAGGTAACTCGCATCTGACTTTAGGAGATCTCGATGCGTGTATGGACACGAAACATTTACACAAAGTGTTTTCCACTTTTTTTTTTTTCTCACAAATATAACTTGAGTATATTTTTAAAAATTTTAAATTATGTGAAGCGCCTGGCCCTGAGGACACTTGTGCCAAATTTGGCCAAATTCGGACCTGTACTTTGGGCGCCTATACTGACTAAAGTTTTTGGATATATAGGTTCAAAGTCATCGAAGAAACTCGAATTGATGAAGGAAAAAATGCAAAAGGCTTACTGAAAGTCAAGCACGTGATTCTATAGAGAAGAAACCAGCATTGTCTTATTTAAGGCTCTTGAGAGATCCGGTACGCAATTTAATTCGGATCCTTCCCCCCCCTCTTCCCCCTCTCTAAATGTGTTCTCTGCTAGAGTGTGGATTCTACGCGCACGTTTTTTAATCTGTACTTCTGGTGATCATATTATTATTACTTAGCTGCTATTGGGCATATGTGAGACGAGGAGAAAGATCATTGAATTCCGATCTCAGTGGAAATAACGTTCACATCTTCTGAACCCTGGAAGATATCTAAATGGTACATTTACGAAACTGTAAGTCAAAATTCCTGTCTTTTATCCGTAATATTTTCATTGAAATCCGTCGATCCGTATCGGAGCCTATTCGAGATAAACTTTCGGGAAGACGGACAGTCATTTCTGATTAGGAATCCTGTAAATAGCAGTTTTCATTTGAATTTTGGCATTTATTTTGAAATCACAGTCTTATACTTCAATTTTAGTTATCGGTTTAGTTTGTCTCTGTTGGTAATGGCGTGTAACAGTGGTCTATTTTTTTAGGTATACAACTAATAGAATCAAGAAGGCTAAAGTACCTGACCGTGTGGCCTAATGGATAAGGCGTCGGACTTCGGATCCGAAGATTGCAGGTTCGAGTCCTGTCACGGTCGAATATTTTATCCCGATTTTGATGATACGTCGGACTCGTTAAATTAGAGATACAATATGTTTACGTAAAATGTTGGCAACAAAAAGCCATTTCTAGTAACTAATACCAGAGGAAGTCCCAGATGTGGCGCCGAAAAAGTCAGTCGGATGAATTAAATTAGAACGTTGTCAATTTTTAATAATAATAACTTAACAGTCGTATTTTGTATAAAATATTCCCTACTGTAGTGGTAGAATGTTCTCTCTTTTTTACCAAAGGAGGTGTCATATTTATTATTAGTTAGACCAATTTTGAAATGCGGGGCGACTTGTTGGGATCCCTATGGAAAAAATCAAATAGAATTATTTAGAGAAAGTTGAGAAAAGGGCTGCTAATTTTTTGCGAGTAGGGTCACAGGAACGAAAACGTGGAACAACTAGGTTGTGAGATATTGTCAGAAAGGAGGGAGAAAGCAAGGCTGCATTTGCTCTTCAATGCATATATAGGGGGCAAATAATACAATGGTTTGGAATTAGCTCCAAACATGAAGAAGCGCGGTTTTATAGGTTAATGGGATAATCAGTTCAAAGTAAAATGTAGAAAGCAGAAAACAGGTGTTGGAAAATTCTCATTCCTAAATAGGACTACCAACGAGTGGAATAATTTACCTACATAACCTATATAGAAGACAGACAGCAGTAATTAGAATAAAAGATCAAGAAAAGAAAGCCGTAATAAAGAGAGGTGTAAGACAAGGATGCAGTCCGTCACCCATGCTGTTTAACTTATATATAGAACAGGCGATGAAGAAAGTTAAAACGGAGCATGGAAAAGGAATCATACTGCAAGGAGAAGAAATAAAAACCTTACGCTTTGCAGACGATATTGTAGTATTAGGATAATCAAAAGAAGACCTGTAAACCGTAATAGATGGCATCAAACGGAGTCCTGAGGATTAATAGAGGAAAACCAGGGTAATGGAGTGTAGTATGGGAAACAGTGGAATAACAAAGGGTGTTAGATTGGGAAGGAATATTTTGACGGAAGTTAATGAATTCTGCTACTTGGGAAGCGTAATAACTAGGGATGGTAGAAGTATAGTAGACATAAAGAGTAGGATAGCACAGGCAAGGAAGACTTTCACGAAAAAGAGGGATTTACTTACGGGTAATATAAGTGTGAATATTAGGAAATCGTTGCTAAAAATGTTAGTATGGAGCGTGGCGTTATATGGGTGCGAAACGTGGACGGTAGGAGTTGGGGAAAGGAAAAGAATAGAAGCCTTTGAAATCTGGTGCTGTAGGCGAATGCTGTAAATCAGATGGGTGGACAGAAAGAGAATAGGAGAAAAGCGAACAATATGGAGGACGTTGACTAAGAGAATAGGCCACGGTTTAAGACATGAGGGTCTTGTAAAATTAACATTAGAGGGAAGTGTGAGGGTAAGATCAGAAGAGGGAGGCCAAGGATGGAATACGATAAATGGATTATGGAGGAAGTGGTGTTTTCTAGTTATAAGGGGATGAAAAGGCTTGCGTAAGATAGGTTAGCTTAGAGTTTTGCATCAGACCAGTCTTAGGACTGAATGCCACAACACGGGATTGTTTTGGGGGGAATCCTCTTCAGGAAAATAAATTTAGGACAAATCTAAAAAAAGAACGTGTGAAGTGAAGTGGTTATTTTGAAGAGTATAAATGTATAGTCGAATCTAAATGTTAAAGCCAAAGTGAAGTAAAGTGCTAAGTTAATACAATTCTTGTAGTGTTTCTCTCTTCCCTTTCAGTGCTACAGACATTTTAAAGGTCTGTGATTTTTTTTATATTAGGAGTATTTATGTTTAAGTAATTTAATTATGTATCTGCCCAATCGTAGACCAACAAAAATAATTAGAATACAAAAAAGAGGAAATGGCGCCCACTGATTTTCACACTTACTTCCCATATCGATGACCTCCTGGAAGACGAAAGGCCTCGCTCCAGCGGGGAATCCGTGGTCAGTGTTGAGGTCTGGAACTCTGCTGAAGATGTTCTCCAGATCAGCGGGCCACATGTGCTTAGCAGCGTCCACTCTGGAGAGGGCGAGAGAGAGAGAGAAAAATATAATATTCCTGTGTCAGCGTAAAACCACGTTTACACAGTCCTTGGCTGGCAACGATGTTGACAGCATTTGGAAACATTTCTGCAGCATCCGTTGGTAACAATTGTTTTTTTTTGTTATGATGTCAACATTTCTCATCTGGTTAATGTTGACGACACACAGAAACTTTGGTTTTGTTGCTCAACATCGTTGGTGAAATCAATATCTCTGGTCGTTTTTATGAACATTGACGCTTCTCAAAGACATTAATCGCCAAAATTAAAGTATTATGGAGTATAATTTTTTATTTATATATAAAAACTATTATCATACAGATTATCAGTTAGGCCAATATCGATACAGTATATACAATATTTAAAAAATCATGAAAATAAGATATGGTATATAATTAAGATGGTTGCGCGAGGGAAGGTTAATCCGTTGGATTAACCTACTTTAGCTGAACGGGTTGGGTTTAATTGTGAGTATCTGAGGTGCATACGACGTGGGTGTGTGAGGATTGACAAGCAGTGAACTGATTTTTGGAGGGTTAATGAGGATGTGGCATGATGGTAGAGTGGGTTAGGATGTGCCTGAATGATCAGGTGGAAGGATGAGGTCAATTGAGGCTACGGGAGCGTGGAGTAGGTGGAGGAGGATTGTCATGGAATTGCTGGATCATGGGGTTTGGGTGCGCTTTTGATTAGGTTTGTTATTGATTTGGAGATTACTGAGTTTACATTGGGAATTTTGATGTTATAGTGGATGACGGAATTTCTTAGGTACCAGGGAGAGTTTGTAATGGTGCGTAGTAATATTATTTTGTTTGGTTTGAATTTTGGTTGAATGGGTTTTGGCTGTTGTTCCCCATATGGAGGAGGCATAGGACCAGGTGGGTTGTATTATGGAGAGGTATATGAGGCGTTTTGAGCTGGTGGTGACAGGGGATATAGAGTTCTGAATTTTTGGTTTATTTTGGAGAGGATAAAATTAATATGGGGTTTCCAGGAAGTATAAATTTATAAATGTGATGGTCTGAGAATCAAGAAGTCAAGTTTATGGTCGCTGATTGACGATAGTTTCCGCGTAGAGGTAAAGTGCTGTAATTTCACGCAAGGCTGGCTAAAGTTTGCAGTGGGAGGCCATTGTGTTGAGGCGGCACAACACCAGATGGGAGTAATGAGAAGAGATTTGTGGAAGCTGTCTGTCTGTTGCACAGCCACGCTCCCGTGACCGAACTCGTGTTCCAGGGAATTAAACACCAAGGACGGACACCTCCGACAGTTCTGCTGCGAGAACGTGCATCCTTTACTAATCTACATCTACGTTCATGTCGTGAATAATCGTTTTGTTCTGCGTCCGTACACGTGTTCAAACATGATCCTCAACTGCGCACAAGTCCAGAGAAAAACAGGGAGTGAAAAATGAAAGGATCAATTCAGGATGTCTGAAAAGAAAACCAGATAGTTAGCATGGAATAAAACAGAGAGTAATTTATTGAGAATCCTCGGAAATAAAATCGTCCATTTGGCCTAAAATATATCGCGAGAAATTCATTCAACATTCTAGAAACTAAAACCATTCAATTCAACATTTATGAAACTTAAATAGATCCAAATTTTGAAAGAAAACCATTCAGTTTGCATACAAGAAAGTGGAAGAAAAATAGGGAGGAATCTTTTCAACTGAGATAAAAAAAATCCAGTTCTCATGGAAGAAAAATCGCGGAAAGAACACCATGGACTTCACACGGAAGAAAAACTGGAAGTGAAATGAGGAGGAATTTATCTAATATTATCGGGGGGTTTGAAACAATCCAGTCGGCGAAAAATAAATAGGAAAACTTCCAATTCGCATAAAAGTAATTGTAAATAAATTAGGACATTTTTCTTTAACTTTCTTGATAACAGGATCAACCAATTAGCATGGTAGGAATTTCAAATAAATTGGGAGGAATTTCTTAAACACTCTTAAAAAAATCGTCTAGTTTATAGACAATAAAATAGGGAAGTATTTCTTTAAAAGTTAAGTTTACACGGAAGAAATTCGACTTAAAGTACGGAGGAATTTCTTCAGATTCTTGGAAGATATCATTCCATTTAAAGTGCAAGAAATTGGAATTAAAATGGAGGAATTATTGAAATGTTATTGGGAATAATCTCATCCAGTTTGCATGGAGAAAAACGGATATGTACAACATTTTTGGAGAAAAAAATTCGATTGACAGACGTTGAATAAATTGCAAGAAAAAAGAAGTATTTTGGGGGTCGGGGGGAGATAACAGGCTACATGAGGGTAATCCAGAAACAGAAAACTCCCCTTTAATAGCATAGGAAGAAAAGGGAGGATGTGAAATGTAGAATTCCTCTCATTTTAATTCTAATTTCTTGCACTTTTAGTGGAATGATATCTTCCAAAAATTTTAAGAAATTTATCCGTATTTCACGTCCAATTTCTGCCATGCAAGCTCCATGGTTTCTTTCTTCTTTTTAAAAAAGTGTTTAAGAAATTCCACCCAAATTATTTGAAATTCCTACAATGCTAATTGGATGATTCTGTTATCAAGAAAGTTACAGAAAAATGTCATAATTTATTAGAATTATTTCCATGCGAATTAGAAGTTTTTCACCGACTGGAGTGTTCCCCCTCATCCCCCCTGATAATATTTACTTCCTTCTTTCCTTCAGTGTGAACTCCATGCTGTTATTTCCACGATTTTTGAAGGAACATATAATTTTCTCTCCATTTCTTCCATGAGAACTGGATTGTTTTATCTCAGTTGAAGAGATTCCTCCCTATTTTTCTTTTATGCAAACTGAATGGTTTTCTTTCAAAATTTGAGTCTATTTCAGTTTCATAAATGTGAACTGGATGGTTTTAGTTTCTAGAATGTTGAATAAATTGCTCCCAATGTATTTTATGACAAATGGACGATTTTCTTACCGAGGAATCTCAATAAATTACTCTGTATTTTACTTCCAACTTTTTCCATGCCAACTATCTGGTTTTCTTTTCAAGCATCCTGAATTGTTCGCCTTAATACTCACTGCCTATTTTTCTTTCTTGGCAACTGGATGATTTTCTTTGTAATAATTCAGAAAAAATTACTCTCTATTTTGACTTCCGATGCTTTTTATACAATTATCTCATCAAGAAAATTGAAGTAATACTTATCATTTTTGTTCCAATTTCTTTCATGCTGCTGGATTGTTTTATTTGCAAGAATTTCGAAGACATATCTCCCTGATTTTACTTTCAGTTTTTGTCTACGTTGCTTGCTGCTGGATGATTTTCTTTTAAAAATTCTTACCACTACAGTCAGTGGAGTTTGCAGCAGCGTCTGTACATAATAAACTGTTTACTTAGATGTTTTCTCTTTAAAATCCCCTTAGTATCCCTCAATGTGCTATCCTCCACAACGTTGTTATCTCTGTTCATAAATAATGAGTGCATAGATTCATTGTACCTACACGGACTGTATCTTCGTATCACGTTTACATCTTTGAAGGATTTGACAAGTTACTGGTTGGACACAACCATGAAGACGGCCATTTTCTATCAGCAGTTTTGAGTTAGCGGATGAGATTGTCAAGAAGCCCCAGCGACATCGTCAACGAGTATCGTTGGATTGCGACAGCCAGGCGGCCATTTTGTTATCGCCTGATGTGCGGTAGCCGCTAATGACGTCATTTAGATAGGTGTGTTTGATTACCTACCTGTAGCCGGCAACTCCGTAGTTGACGAGGGCTGCGAGGAAGTCCGCAATCTTGCCCCTGACGTAGTCGGTGCTCTGGTCCAGGTCGTGTAATCCAGACAACATGCAGTTACGGACCTGGAACACACGAGGGAGACACAACAGAATACAACTCAGCGATTGCGACTTGTCATTAGCAGTGACCCGGGACTTACGTTGGCAGCGTCGTTGTAGTTGCTGATGTCGCAGGCGGGGTGGAAGTCGTTCGGCCCGTAGGGGACGGCGGGATACTGGTTGGAGTTGGGGGACGCAGTGCTGCCACCAGTGCCCACGGAGTTGTCACCTGCACCGCCAGTCATGTGGTTGAAGACCACGTCCACGTAAATCCTGCACGCACGTGACACACACTCAGACACTCCACTCACTCGATAAATACATTTCAATTTTATATTCTTTATATTAATATACTCAATCATTATGGTACAAACTGATAATCTTTACGAAAAATGTTTTTTATATGAGTAAAAAACAAAAATAAATAAAAAGGGGAATGTTTATAACTAAATACCGCTGGATACCTGATATTAGAATATTTTACTTTGACTTGTAACACATGGTCGATCATATTAAAGCTTAAAAACGTCTATTCAGTGACATTGGGAGAAATATTTGAAAACGTATTAGACGGAGTTAATTCAAAATAAATCTGTATAGGTTTCAAAGAGGGAAACTTTTTTATGCAAATTGGCGCGTTGCCAATGATATTGTACTTTTTTTTTATTCACTAATTACACTAATAGCCTGTTTTCTTGAGTATCTATAACAGGCCTTATTTTAATTTCTTACAATGTTTGTCTTACAGATTTATTCTATTCTATTTTATTTTATAAATAATTATTTTCTTAAACAATAATAAAACTAATAAACTAAAACTAAAAACAGAAGGGTATAGGGTGAATGGGAGTGGGAGGATTGAAGGGAAAGTGCTGTGAGATCACAGCTGGCGGAATATTGGATATTGTACTATTAGGGGAGTCAGAAGAAGTATTCACAATACCAGCGATAATTTTATACAGAGGTTAAAATCAATAACTACAAAAGTTTCGTGAAGCAGAGTAATATTATTCTATTAAATGGCGCTGCTGTTGTTTTACTATGTACAGGATTTTCTTAATCGTCCTTCTAGTATTTAAAATCAAGGTTCCTGCAAAAGTGTTGAATGAGCTGCCTTGTAAAATAACACACCACATACCTTTAAACTTTCTGTACAGTTTTTTCTGCTCTTTTGTTTGTTTGTTTCTTGTATTGCCTCGAGGTACAACGGAGGGAAGGACAGTTTCCTGGTCGCGCAGCTCCAAGTAGTCAAATCTCCATTGCGTGTTTCTCAGTGTGTGCTTGTGATCTCTTGAGTGCGTGTAGTGTTTATACTAACTTTACACTATATACATTTTCTTTCATTAATTTATTTTAAGATTATTTGTAATTAATTATGTACCTTATTTTGTTCGTTATATGTAATGTATGACGTATCCTATTTCCTCAATCGACGACTAATGGAAATAACAATAAATCTAAATATTAGACTTGGAAACCATAATAAATGGCATGAACGTGGTACTGGAGAAAGAGTTTAATATTACGATTAATAAAGGGAAAAACGAGTTAATGGAATGTAGTATGGGAAACAGTGGAATAACAAAGGGTGTAAGGAAAATTTTGAAGGAAGTTAAAGAATTCTCGTACTTGGGCAGCATAATAATAGCTTGAGTAGGATAGCACAGGCGAGGAAGGCTTTCGCAAAAGAGAGGAATTTACTTAACGGGTAATATAAGTGTGAGTATTAGGAAATCGTTGCTAAAAGTGTTCGTATGGAGTGTGGCGTTATATGGGTGAGAAAAATGTAGACGGTAGGAGTTGTAGAAAGGAGAAGAAGAGAAACGTTTGAAATGTGGTGCTATAGGAAAATGAGATGGGTGGATAGAATCACTAACGAGGAAGTTCTAAGCAGAATAGGGGAAGAGAGAACAATTTGGAGGACTTTGACCAAGAGAAGAAGTAGATTAATTTGGCATGAAGACATGAAGGTCTCGTAAAATTAGAATTATAGGGAAGTATGTGGGGTAAGAACAGAAAATGGACGCTAAGGAAGGAAGACGCTAAGTAGATTAGGGAGGAAGCATGTCAGGTTTCTATGAGGAAACGAAAAGGTATGCTCAAGATAGGTTAGCGTGGAGAGAGTTGCACCAGACCAGTCTTAGGACCGAATACCACATCAATTCCATTCACCACACCAGTATTCATCAGTATTCAGTCCCTCACATACTAATTTGAAATGTAATAAAAGGAGAATAAATATATAGCAATATTTTAACCGCCATCAGCTTTCTTATTTAACTCAAAGTACATTTAGGATAGAATACAAAATTTCATTTGATGAGATCAAGACTCAATTTATGGAATCGCCTGATTATGAGATGATTGGTGACGTAGTAATGATAAAAGGCAAGTAAGTGGTGACGTCGTCTGTAATTGTAAAAATGACGTGAGACAGAGAGAAAGATAATTTAATAATCGAGATCAGGAGAACCTGTGAGAATAGTTCAATGGTCATGATCATCGGAAATACCACCGAACACTTAATGCATCAGATATAATTCATTATCTCCCCAAGGACTTCAGCCATCCTTTCCTTGGAGGTTTCTGTTTCCCCCAATGATCCTGAGAGTTGAGCTGGTTGGAGCTAGTCATGTTGAATGGTAAGGGACACAGTAAGAACATTCCGACATGCTCTGGAAGACGACTTTGGCATGGAGATGAAAGTAAATACAACAGTCAACTGGAAAGCCGCCGTAAGTCTGTTTACAGAGAACGCAAGGACTGAAAGAACGGTTAAGGGTGTTTGGAGGACATAGACGAGAATATAAGGAAGATGTGAATTATAAAGTACAGGCCAAAGATGGAGAACAGAGAAGGATAGCCAGGCACTGTGCCCTTGATCGATTGTGGAGTCGAAACCTATTTTCAGCTTCTTTTTACCACAATTTGTAACGAGGCAAGGAGAAAGGGGATGTGAGACAGTATCTGGTACCCATGAAAGTCGGGGTTTACGAACCTGACGCCGACGTCGTTGCACCTCCTGACCATGCTGGCGAATTCCTCCTCGGTTCCCTGCCTCGTGTTAAGGTGGTAAGAGATGGGCTGGTAAACTTCCCACCACGGCCGACCGCTCACGACGATGTTCTCCGTAGCTGGAGAAGTCTACAAGGGAGGAGAAGAAACAGATGTTGTCATCAAATGGTCACCTCAGGTCAGGACTAAATGAATAACTTAGTCGGCCATGTTTCTTTTTATAATCCTTCCTCTTGTATTTTGACTTTACTTTATGATTTTATTTATCATTAACGACGAAGAGCATGAGTTCGTGCTCTGACTTTCTGGTTACCACCTCTTTAATATAGTGATGTGTAGCGCGATAGTGGATATTTGATTATTTGTTAATGTAAAGTTAGCAAGGATTGGAAAGTTGGAGATGGCGCGCCAGGAGCCGCCTTAATCCCCTGGAATAGCTTTTGGGCACGTACAAATATGACCTGTGGAATTTCCGCAAACAACTGGCGTGAAAGTAGGGGACCCACGAAGCCGATGAAATTTGAAATACCACGTGACTTGGTTGCCTCAGCCAATTGCGTTTCGTGGTTTAAAGATTATTAAAGATCGATTTCGAGGATTTTACATACGTCAGTGAGGAGGTGTGACTAGTTATTCGGCTCTTAGATCTTGAAGGAAACGGACGGGAACCGACGCTAGTTTCACGCTGTAAGTGGAGGGCAAGTAGTGACGCTGAAGAAGATGCCCTACATAGAAGCTGACGCCACACTATAAAGGAGGTACGCTGTCATGTTTCCAATCCTTGACGTCTAGGGATTGTATCAGATCTGATTGCTTCGGCGAACATCAAATTTTTTAAATGTTTCCCTCATTAATGTTTTTCCTAGGTAAGTTCTTTTGTTAATAAATTTATAATTATCTTTCAATTACCTTTCTAATATGAAAATTTTTCCTTAGTCACTTAAATAACCATAATTATATTTTAATTTTTATTTCAAAATTTATTTAGAAGACGCTTTTGGCGATGCCATATTCATCTACAAAATAAAATAAAATTTTTTGAAATATTACAAATTTCTGTAATGGAATTTGTTTAAATACAATGTCCGCGGTGGTGTATGGCGACCATGATTTTTTTTCTTCAGTGTTTCACTATTGGTAAAAAAAGCTGGATTCAGTACAAGGGTTTATTATGTAACATTTTTTTATAACTTCCTAACTCACTCTTGACAACCAAGATTTTTCCCTTCTAAGATTTCTAATGTTATTACGATTATGTGAGGAGGAGAAGCGGAAGAAGAGAGACTAGGGTCCCCGAATATCTTTGATACTTTTTTGTTGTACGTTCCTTGGTTTTCCGTGAACGAATTATCTTATGTAGTTATGAAAATTAAGTGTATGTGAAGCTCTTAGTACATGACCCGCAGTATATATTGCTAGAGTAGTGTACCTGAACTCCTCCGAAGCCCATGGGGGCGAGGAATCGCTCGCACTCGTCGGCGATGTCGTTCCACTTCCAGACGAACATCTCGACGATGCCGCTGCGCCCGGGGGCGAAGAACGGGTCCTTCTGGGCCGCCCCCAGGGCCACCAGCAGCGACGTCGTCAGCACAGCTACCAAGAACCTCGCCATCGTAAGCAGGCACTGAAGGAACGCGGCCGCCTCCAGTCGCTGTTATAGCAGAGCGTTACGCAACCTCCTACTACACCGCGGAGGCTTATCTCTCCCTCCCTCTTTGCAGAAAACACTTTGCTATTGTGAGACATCGTGTCTTCACAGCTCTGAGAAGTGCAACGTCAAGACCATTGGCTTGTCAATAACACTCGTTTACTTTACCGTCTCACACCTGAATGGTTTCGGTGCGACATTTTCTCCTCGGTCAAAGTCCCTTCTACGATACCCAACCTCGATTACCTCATTCATAAATCGACGTCAAGGATTGGAAAACCTGACAGCGTACCTCCTTTGTGGTGCGGCGTCGATTCCCCGCCAGCTTCTCCGTAGGGCGTCTTCTTCAGCGACACAAGTTGACCTCCACGTACTGCCGGGACCCGGAGTCGGTTCCCCTCTCTGTTTCCTGCAAGTACTGAGAACCGAATAACTGTTCACACCTCCTCACTGCCATATGTGAAAGCCTCGAAATCTATCTTTAATCATCTTTAAACAGACTAGTAACGTGACTTGTAAAAGGACCCTGTGAGTGATGTTATATTCACTGTTCGGTTCCCACCTGCAGACAGAGGGTAATAAAGGCGCCTATATATATTGTAACATGAAAGGTTACACGCAACAATGCGGGCCAGCTTGCGAGTTGCAATTGTCGCAACTCGGGCCAACAATGGAGTCTGGCGAGACTCGAGCAGTCGTCATGGGGTAGTAGAAGGAGAAGGATGTGTCGGCAGTTGCGGACGGAGAAAGACCACGCCCTGTAGTAATAATTTTTCTCATGTTCTGAAATGGATTAAAGCTATTAAAATCCGCTTTTTTGGTATTTTTATTAAAAAATACCTGGCGCCCAAAAAGCATTTAAATCCTCGAATACGGAGGTACGCGGGATCTTCTACAATATATATAGGCGCCTTTATTACCCTCTTTCTGAGGAGGGCTCCGAGAGAGAAAATGCATCATTTTTGAAATTGAATAACACTGTGCGGAGAAAATATTTATCTTTACTAAGAGCTTCATAGAGTTACTTAAAAATTAGCACTTTTAGGCACTTTAATAATTTTTTTCACCTAAACTACTAAAAAATTAAGAAAACTAATATTTTTTTTGTGTAAAAGTTGTGTGTTGTCGCCGATGACCTCGATGTCGAAGCGACTTTAAACTTTAAATAGATAAAAATTTGGCTACATTTCTTTATTTTTAGTCCAATTTTTCTTCTCAAAGGAAACACTATACTCTGCTTCTTAAGGGACATGGGGACTGAAGTTCGGCCAAAATCTGAATGAAAAATCGATTTTATACTGTATTTAAGGGCATATTAATATGAAAAAAAAATTATAAAATCGATTTTTCTTTCAGAGTTTGGCTCAACTTTAAGTCCCCGTGTCCCTTAAGAAGCTGAGTATAGTGTTTCATTTGAGAAGAAAAATTGGACTAAAAATAAAGAAAGCAGAAATCAAGAAAGGAGTAACACAAAGATGCTACACTCCATTACCTTGGCTTTTCACTCTATTAATCGTCATATTGTACTCTTTTTTCTTTGACCACGTTTCCAAGTCTTCTTCTGATTTTCCTAATACTACAATGTCATCGGCAAAGCGTAGGGTTTTTTATTTCATCTCCTTGCAGTATGATTCCTTTTCCATATTCCGTCTTAACTTTCCTCATCGCCTGTTCTATATATAAGTTAAACAGCATGGGCGACAGACTTCATCCTTGTATTACTCCTTTCTTGATTTCTGCTTTCTTTTCTTGTTCTTCTGTTCTAATTACTGCTGCCTGTACAGGTTATGTATTAGTTTCCTTTCTCGATATTTTATTCTAGTTGTCTTCAAAATTCTTATTAGCGTGTCCTAAAAATCCTCTAGGGTATTAAGGATTAAAATATAATTTGGAGAAAAGAAGGGAACATATTGACACAATCCCCTTTTTATATTTATCGACTGGTCATCATTTGGCTGTTGAAGGTCAACAGTTTTGTTTACATTCAACTAAATATGGTTATCTGACTGATGAGATCTCTAGGTCATAATCTCGCAACGCTGTAAGTGAAAAGTCACATTTTAACGGAGATAATAGCCATTAACGACGAGAGCTTTATTATAATTAGCAGAGGAAAGTTGAGATCGTCTTACGTAATGGAAATTTGGTATGATTAAGCGAAAAACGTAAATGGGGGAAAGAAGTTTCCCAGACGCAAATGAGAATTTGTAATTAATTTCGAAATGCATTCTAAAGGAAACCAAAAACAGTCAGGAGGTTATAATAATTTTGCCGTAACAATTGGGTTTTCTTCAATATATTGTAGCGCCTTATAAAATAGAGGCGCAATTAATTAAAACTGAGATTTAAACAGCGAATCGTGTGAGTAATCATGAGATGTTAAGTACTACCAAGTGGGATGAAAGGAACATCCAGACCCTGGGCTGGAACATCTGGTGGATGTAAGAAATGCAGAATCGCCAATGCAAGGGTAAAGAAACGGACCCACTGTGGTGCCCCTGTGGCCTCTTCAGAATCTTCAGACACACGAGGGTGACCAATGTGAAACATGTGAGACACACCCCTGAGGGAGAACAAACAGATACTCTGGCGATGGAACGTTGTTGAGGTTTTGTGCCTTTAAGAAGTGCGACTGCCCCAAAATTTGTTTAAAAGGGAATGAAAGCCGAGAGGTAAAGTATAATAGGAAATAGGAAAGAGTCAGAAGGATATCCTGATGGGAAATGAGTGACCGCCAGGTGGAGACTGACTTCCTCCTTCCTGGTTTTCCTCTTTCCCTCCCCCTTGGTCCTTGGCCACGGAAATTACTTTAATACTCCTGCAGGCTGGAATGACCTTGTTTGAGAGGTGTATGTACGGGAGGGTCAAAGACCTTCGGCATACGGTAAGAGTTGTTCTCTGATCCCATTGGAACAGTCGGCCAACTGCCTCTCAATACTGATCAAGGCACGGAGGCGAGTTTGTTGCGTTCCCACAGCAATCCAGCCTCCTGTCATCAGAAGGGCGCAGGAATAGCACCCACTATCCCGACCTACCTGATGCAGGTTTTCTAGGGTTTTACCTGCATCACCTTTAAGTGAAACACCGGGTAGGATACTTACACTATAGCCTGGGGGCCCTAGTCAACCCTGGGCTACCTTGCTCTACCTACCACATCCCACCTTTTCCAGTCCCTTCCTATGCTATTAAAGGGGAGTTGTCTGCTTCAGGATCACCCTCGTGTATCCTGTTACCAGCCAAAAAAAGAGATGACATGCCAGTCACTGGCAAAACTTCGAATACGTCGTTCGATGACACTACAGAGAGCAGTCGCCATCATTCGCTGGAAAACCACAGAAGCCGCCAGGGTCCATGACAAGCTGACTACACGACGTCGCCGAGGGGAAAAAACAGATAATTCCACTAATGGTAGTCCTCTCGTAGTTACGCAGACATCGTTAATCCGCCATTTTTCCAGGACCAAATTTATCTCACCCGAGATTTAAGATTTAACACCTGAGTAGCCAGTGGTAGAACATAACGAGGAAATAATTGAGTAGGATCGGTCCGCCCAAGTTTTTTTAAAAAAATATATATCCTTTACGTCATACTAATAATTATTTAACTTCCCTCTCTTATTATATACATACAAAATGGCAACAATGACATCCACTCTGGCGCCCAACAAATTAAGATAGTGCGATTGTAAATGATATAGGGGTTTTATTATATTAATTATTTAATGAAATTACTTGTGCTTTAGGATATGATATAATAATTTTATTTATAAAAAAAGCAGTCACTTTAAAAGTGGGTCCTGCACGCTACTACAAATAATTAATTGAAGGGGGATGATTTTTAAATATCAATGTTAATTACTCATTGGGGTAACGACGTGCAGCAAAGATTTCGTTCACTTCATCGGAGTCTTGATCTAGGTTACTAGGCGACCGGAACTTCCTTCTTCCTTCCCGTTGAATTGTAGATTTTCACTCTGCCGGCGGAAAGTGGGTTGAACCTGATACTGCCGGTGATTTGAGGTAAACCACCTGAAGTATGTTACAATTGACAGCCATTTTGAATGTTTACTACTTTAGTGTTGACATTCGTACAGGACGAGCGTGCTTTCGTGTTTTCGGCGATTATTGAATTCTAAAAATGATGTATCTAAGAATTTGCATAAAATAAAAAAAAGAATAAATTCCAGCAGCGTATTTCAAACGTTAACCGTAGCTTTTGCTGAATATAACGAGTGGTAGAGACGTTTCAAAGGCGGCCTTGAAGATGCCACGGATGACCGAACACATCAACAACCAATGACAACGTTGAACAAGTGATGAAAATGGTTATGGAAAAAGCGCCGACTCACTATCAGAGAAGTTGCTGATGACTTAAAAATATGTCATTCCTAAATTTCGTTAAATATAATTAAATAGTAATAAAATTATATGCTGACTTATTTGGACGTCTTTTTATTTATTGAGTTACGTTTAATTTGCTTGTCGCCTTTTCCTCTTTCTCCTTTGTGACTCTTAACAGCTGAGGCCCGGGTGAGATTATTGATTTAACATTTTGGAGCGAGTGGCAGTGTGTCAAGTGACTCTAATCCACTTAATTGACGCCTTCCACTTCGCCTGTCACCAGATATTCCCTTCCCTTCATTCCTTCCGTATCCCTCTGCTCATTATCATATAATTACCTCCTAATTATTATTAGCGACTCAGATCGGATTCGCTCATTTCCTGGTTGGATAGTTTCGCTACTAATATAATTATTTTTTCATCTGAATATATGGTTCACGTTTAACAAATTTGATACCCTTCTACATATTATTACGTCATCGAGGACAAAGGACGTAAAACTCTTGGGAATGTTGTGGAAAATTTAGGAAATCATACTAAAAGACTAAGATACTGAAATATAACAAAATAATAGTTATTAATGTCTGTAAGTTTAATATAAGTTTAAATAAGGCCAAAAACAGACAAAAGTTAGTGAAAAGATAAACTATAATTTAAAAACAACTACATATATTTGGGACCTAATGACAGGGCACAGATCAGGGCCGAAACATTATAGTTTATGTTTTCATTAATGTTTTGTCTGTTTTTGACCTTATTGAAACCAAAAATAAATAAAATCGCATTTGAAATTAGGAAACAACAGGAAGAAATTATCAATGAACGGAAAAGGTTATGTAATATCAATATATATAAAATTAAAAATAGGTACGCAAAAAAGGTGTACTTTGGAATACACGAAAAATGTAAATAATTCAATATTGGGTTTCAGTAATGCCGGGATTATTGAAAATTGTCTCCAAGACTACTCCACGGGAGACAGAAAATCCAATTTATTACAATAAACTTAAAAAAAAAGTACGAACGAAATATCAGGAAATACGGAGAAAATCATTGGAGTGGAGGATAGAAGGTACTCGGAAGGAGACATAAAGGTAAATAGACAATATGAATGAAATAGATACAAATTGCAGTCGATAAAATGTACGACTTGATTTTATACCGACGAATTTCAAATGTTGGCAATTTAAGATGAAGAATGCTTATCTGCCAGTTGGATCACAGATATTAAAAATGTTAAATAAATAAAAGTTTTTTAATAATAAAAGATCTGTTAATGGTGGTTACCTATATATTATTATTAAAAACAGACGTAAAATAAAATAAAAGCTGAATCGTTGAAAATTTTGTTAAGTGATGAAGAAACTCAGAAATGAGGAAAAACACTAAAGATAGTGTAATGACGTAGGGCGTTTCCCAATAATTAAACATGAAAGTTATTAGTTTTATCTTAGATGGATGGAAATTGGTCCAGCGAGACGGCAGAATCTCTCTGGAAAACACACGGCGCCATCGAGACGGAGACACGTGTGAAATCCTGGCCGTGAGGGATTAACGACGTCACTGGGGGTAATATACGTGGCCGGGTCGGTCACCCCATGGGAAAGTCTCAAGGATGGTTCTCCCTCCGCGGATTCCCTGACCACAGCGAATTACTTGGGATTCGATTGGGTGACGAGGCCTGCACATCCACGGTGGAGATGACGGGAAAGGATTTCAGGTGACGAAGAGGGAGAGAAGAGAGTTGATGAATCATTGAAGATAGTTCTCGAGGTTGAATGGTCAGTTGTTGGTCAGGCCATCAGAGATACCTTGAAAAGAAGATTTGCGAACAGCATAACCAAACCCGTGCCGCCAGACGGGAAGGAAGGATGAAACGACAAGACAGAATGAACCTGTCACCACGAGGATGCTGTATTCTACAAACGCAATATCACTCAGGTGTGTTATAGTAGGTTGTGGAATAAAATTAAAATGCCCTCCCTAGACGTCGAGGATTAGAAACCTAACAGCGTACCTCTTCTTTATTAAATGGCGTCTTCTCCAGCGTCGACTGTTGACCTTCAGCGTCATAAGTCGTCCTCCATATACAGCCGGGACGTAGCGTCGCTTTCCGTCAGTCTCCTTCAAGTCTTTTGCGATCAATTTGTCTTGAAACTATGAAACCCAATTGGCCGAGGCGAGCACGTGGTATTTCTAATTTTGTCGTTTTCGTGGGTTTCTTTCTTTCGCACGCTGGACATACGCGGGTCACATTTGTACGTGACCCAAAGTGATTCCAGAGGATTACAGCCTCACCGCCAGTCTTACATCGGCTCCAACTTCATAATTTTACAAGAAACAAATAATAAAATACTAACTATCGCACTATAGTGTCTAATACTGTTGCACCGAGATACGTGTGACGAAAATTTACTGCTGCACAACACCACCACCACCCTCTAAATAGATTCAGACACCCTTGTAATAAATTAAACTGAGCTATTCGCGCTATTTCAACGACCCTGCAATGTTAAATTTTTTCTTAATTGTGTTAAATCAAACTTTTGTTACGTTAAATATTTGATTTAACTTTAAGCTTCCCTTAATTCAAACTCTCAGGTGCTTTGTTGAGCGATGTAACAGGAACAGAGGAGGGAAACGCCCTAATATTCCATTTCCCCTACATTTTAATGGATGAATACAGCAACGGCTATGACTAAATTCTTCGTTAAATGATTTGAAATTTTCCTTAAATTGTAATTGGCAACGTGGCATTGGAAATTCACATGACTGGAGAGTTGTTTTGATGCTTGATGTTTCACAATGGGCCTCTCTCTCTCTTTATGAATGTGGTCACAATGTCAACTGTTGATAGTGAAGGTGATCAAGACACGGATAGTCACTTATCTCGACTCGATGTTGGTTGAGATAAAAGAAATCTATTGTTTCCGCCGGTGTGGCCCGATTGATGGAGGTGTGCGACTCTCGTCGTCGTCGTCGTCGGCCATTACATCACAGTGCGTTACAATTTAACCACCGCCTACTTTTGGCCATGTATCAAGGAATGGAAGGGCATATACCATGATCAGGGAAATAGTTCGTAGATAGGAAGGACTAAAACAGTTTTCTGGTGTCCTATCAAATTCTCCTATTATTTTACAACTAACGTCTACTAGAATTTAACTGCTGACTTATTTTCTTTTTCATATTCGACGGGAACCTATGCACGATCTTCTGCTGTCTCCTTCGTCCTCTGAAAATTGAAGATTGAATTTTATCTTTCCTCTTTTTGTCCTTCCGTTATTAATTGTAAAATTTGGTATATTTCTTGTAATATTATATTTGACGTATCCTATTTCCTCAACCGAGGACTAACGGATAATAAATCTAAATCTGGTAGACTGTCAGATAATCGAAGTTCTCCTTTGGGTTTCGCGAGTTGGACAAGGAATAAAATACGAGTTACTATAAGTTACCTTATTTGGTGAAAATATACCACATTCTACTGAAGTTCTCCGACCTCTTGTGGTGTAGTGGCTAGCCTCTAGTTGCTGCCTCACAACTCAGGGGTCCAGGGTTTGATCCTGACGTGGTCTTGGATGTTTGTGTGCATGTCGCGAGACCGGATAACTGCGGAATGTACTGACAGTGTCACGCCAGATGACAGTCCGCAGCCGCCTCGGTAGGCCTAGGCCCTCAAGAGGGCTGTTGAGCCATTGGAAGGAGAAGAAGCTACTAAAGTACAATACCTCGGCTTGACACTCGATACTAAATTAACATGGGGCCCAAAACATCTCATTAGTGATTCAAAAAGTTAGGAACAGAGTGAAACAACTAAAATTTTTCGTATCAGGAAACTGAACCCTACCAAGCAAATTAAAGAGACTCGAGTACATGACAACAATACGGCCAATGGTTGTGGATTATGGGGTTCTGCGGCTGCATCTTAAGTCAAAAGGATACAGACAGCCCAGAACAGAATACTAAGAATCATCTCAGATGCACCATGGTACGTAAGAAACAGTAAATTACACCACGATTTAGACATTAGTACAGCTCTACAATCCATCAACTCCAATTATCTTAAGCTTCAATGACGGGCCACAGCAACCTATTAATAAGAGATACTGCAAACAACCTTCCTCAACCTAAGCACCATAGAAGACTAAAAAGATACCGTCCTACAGACTTCCTGGAGCAGTGAAACCAGAACATCAAATAGTCATCAATTCCTACAATAATCATCTCATTAACTAAAAATTTCTAAAATAGTTCTACATTTAAATACATGTGCTCAATCTCTTGTTAACAATCATATGCTGGGGCCTGCTATTGAGCAGTTTCCCCATTACACGTGTCTAGTTACATTACCAAGAATATTATCATAACTAAATTGTACATCGTACAGATAAAGTTTTATTAAATAAAAAAACTATAAAATAAAATTTGTGCTTATATTGTTTTTCAAATGCGAGAATATTAAAAAATATATAAGAAATAATTATGGTCTGAAAATTAAAAGAAAAAAAAATCTGGAAATCCACAACAGAGCCACCAACCGGTCCGATAAGAACTAAGGACCATCCAGGTGACCCCATAAATACAACAAAAATTCATCACATTCTGTTCAACCGTTTACGAGGGATTTTGTGTCAGGTATGCATTATTAGGTAAATGAATTTATTAAAATTTTTTGATTTTAATTAAACGTATTGAATTACGATTTTTAAATATATTTTCTTATGATAAGTAGCCAGAGAATGGATTAATATGGTCAATATAAGGCCCCAAATCAACTAAATAAATCATAACTACATATAATAGCCTCCCGAGTAATGCTCATCGTGAAACTCTCGGTCAACTACGGAAACGATCGGCTTTAGCTTAATCAAAGAAACAAAATTAATGAGGGTACACTTCAAACCAGTTTTACATAACAACAATTACGTTATATTACTTAATGTTTATTATTTAGTTTATGGAGTGATTGAAGTACCTGGAAGTAGTTACTTAATACTAAGTTTATGTATACTATAAATTATAATGACATACATACTTAATAATATTAATTGATTTGATTAAGGCGGTTGAAGGTTAGTGTTACTTAATTCTTCTAGAAGAACATGGCAGCTAGATAAAGTGCTTCTTGGACCATCGAAATAAATATCAACCGTTGACTTCTTTAAACGTTTTATTTATAAATCAATATATTCTTTACATATATTTCATGGAGGATGTTGTAGAAATTAGAGGACGCATAGTTAAGGATATTCATTGGAGTGCATTCCCTTCTCCGTGTCTCCACCAGTTTTACGAGGCAGTTTGACGACTGGTCCAATTGGATCAGCGGTCAACTCTTGCCTTATGCTCAAGGTCTTCGACCCCAGTACATATACCTCCCAAAATAGGCGTAGGTGTCTCAGAATGTGAGAACTTTGAAGAAAAAAACCAGACAGAGTACGAGGCATTCAAAGAACCTCTCTTTTTTGGGGGGGTTAGCAGACTACATGAGGGTGATCCTGAAGCTGTCAACTCCCCTTTAATAGCATAGGAAGGGACTTGAAAAGCTGGGATGTGGAAGGTACAGCAAGGTAGCCAAGGGTTGACTAGGCCCCCCAGGCTATAGTGTAAGGAACCTACCCGGTGTTTCACCTAAAGGTGATGCAAAGTAAAACCCACGAAAACCTGCATCAGGTAGGTCGGGCTAGTGGGTACTACTCCTGCGCCCTTCTGATGACAGGAGACTGGATTGCTGTGGGAACGCAACAAACCCGCCTCCATGCCATGATCATATTGAGAGGCAGTTCGCCGACTGGTCCAATGGGATCAGAGAACAACTCTTACCGTATGTCAAAGGTCTTTGACCCTCGTACATACACCTCTCAAACTGCTCAAGGTCGTTTCAGCCTGCAGGAGTCTTAAATTAATTACGTTGGCCATGGACCAAGGGGGGAGGGAAAGAGGAAAACCAGGAAGACGAAGTCAGCCTCCACCTGGTTCTCACTCATTTAACATCAGGATATCCTTCTGACTCCTTCCCATCCGTTCGTGCGTGCAGCACCTGTTATTTTTTTTGGTGGGTAACAGGGTATATGAGGGTGATCCTGGAGCAGGTAACTCCCCTTTAATAGGATAGGAAGGGACTGGAAAAGGGGGGATGTGGAAGGTAGAGCAAGGTAGCCTAGGGTTGACTAGGGCCGCCAGGCTATGGTGTCGGGCTAAGGTAAATTAATTGAAGGGCATTGCCGGGCACCCAGCTTTTATATATATCAGTGATCGTATAAGGTAATTTATTTAAACATATATAATCGGTGAGACAAATGTAGTGAATTAGAATCTTATTTAAAACATAGCTAGTATTGAAAACATGGCCAAAGAATGACAGCAAAGTATTAATTAGCAATGCATGACACATACTGCACATGTTTTAGCAAGTGGCAGGTTACGGGTTCATTTACTCAAGAACACAGGTTATTGTTATTTAAAATGATATTTATTTATAATAAATATGCTGGACAGTTAGAAATGAAAATAAGTGGTTGTAGTTGTCGTCCCTCTTCTCTCGGTCCGTAGTCGCTTCAGGCCATTCGTGACTGAAATGAAAAGACGAGCAGCATACAGTAAATCATGTGATGTGATGTGAAGTGGTAACTAAGTGAGTCTTACCAGCTCGTGGATGGCGACGACGCCCTCGGTGTCCGAGACGAGGATCTCGATGTGCGCGGTTCCGTCGTCGGTCACCGTCACGTTCCTCCCGGAGCACCTCACGTTCCCTATCTCGCCCGTGATCACGTCACAGTACACTCCGGCGGGGAGGCACGTCTGAAATATATATATAGCCATAGGAATAGCTCAGAGGCTAAGTTGAAACAATTTAGCTGACTTACTTTCCAAATAATCGTTTGCCTTACGGTAAGGAATGTGTGCTTGCAGTTTTCTTTATAGTGACATGATCCATGAGGGCAGACTACATGGTGGCAATTAGGAAGAGCTTGAAAGCAGGCGATGAAGGAAGTTAAAACGGAATATGGAAAATGAATCATACTGCAAGGAGAAGAAATAAAAACCTTACGTATTGCCCACGATATTGTAGTATTAGGAAAATCAGAAGAAGACTGGGCAAACATAATAAATGCCATGAACGTAGTCCTGTAGAAAGAGTTCAATATGAGGATTAATAGAGGGAAAACCAAGGTAATGGAGTGTAGTATGGGAAACAGTTGAATAACAAAGGGTGTTAGATTTGGAAATGATATTTTGAAGGAAGATAAAAAATTCTGCTACTTCGGAAGTGTAATAACTAGGGATGGTAGAAGTATAGTAGACATAAAGAGTAGGATAGCACAGGCAAGGAAGACTTTCGCGAAAAAATATAAGTGTGAATATTAGGAAATCATTGCTAAAAATGTTTGTATGGAGCGTGGCGTTATAAGGGTGCGAAACGTGGACGATAGGAGTTGGGGAAAGGAAAAGAATAGAAGCCTTTGAACTGTGGTGCTATAGGCGAATGCTGAAAATCAGATGGGTGGATAGAATCACAAACGAGGAAGTTCTAAACAGAATAGGGGAAAAGCGGACAATTGGAGGACGTTGAGGGAATCGAGGGTCTAGTAAATATATCATTAGAGGGAAGTGTGTGGGGTGAGAACTGAAAAGGGAGGCAATGGATGTAATTACCTAAGGAGATTAGAAAGAATGTTGGGTTGAGTTATTTATAAGGAAATGAAAAGGCTTGCGCAAGATAGGTTACAATGGAGGGTTTTATCAAACCAGTCTTAGGACTGAATACCACAGCTACAACAACAACGCTACTATGGTTATCATATCATATTTACACTAAGCATAGAAATTGAACATGAATTACGTAATGTAATTAAACAATTAAATTGCATTAAGTAGGGAACTACACAACACCCGAGAATAGAAGCTAACTGGCCGGCATCCACCTAAAAACGATGGAGGAAAACGACTTGAAAACCTGTATCAGGAAGGTCGAGCTCGTGGTACTTGAATCATCAGAGACAGATATCCCACTTTGTCACAAAAGGGAAGTTGCAGACTATGTGAAAAATGATCTTATTTGGGGAGGCGGGGAGTAACAGGCCACATGAAGGTGATCGTGAAACTGGAAAATCCACTTTAATAGTATAGCAAGGGGTATGTGGAAGGTAGAGAAACGGTTGACTAGTGTCCCCGGGTTTAAGTTCGGGATCCTACTCTGCGATTCATCTAAAAGAGATTCTGGGAAAACCACAAGGTAGGTCGGTCCATTGTGTCCTTCCCATTGACGGGAGATGAGTTTGCTGTCGGATCGCAGCATTCCCTTCTCCGTGTCTTCACAAGTTTTGGGAGGCAGCTGGTCGAGTTGGATCAGCAGAGAACTCTTAGGTTATGCCCAAGGTCTTCGAACCGAACACATATACTTCTCAAAAAGGATGAAGCTGTCTCGGCATGTGAGAACCTTGAAATTAGAGGGAGAAGGAGGCATCACACCGTCTACACTCTGAGATAGTCAGCCCACACATGGGTAAGTCTACAGTTGTGTGCATAATGGAATTTTCTGGCAGATTTATCTGCCTCACCTGCAAGTCTGCGATCAAATCAACTGTGTCGTCGTTGATGGCAACGAATCCTTTGTTTCCTCTGCAGAAGGCGATCTGGTTGTTGCCGTTGTCCCACCAGTCGGTCTGATTTGTGCCTGAGGAGGAAAACAAAACCAATGACACTTTAATTAGTCCACAACATACTGAAGAAAATTAGCAATTTTAGCTTTCATTCTTAATAATGTGCTTTTTAACGTTAATATAATATTGAGTCCTAAGACTGGTCTGATGAAACCCTCCATTATAACATATTCTGTGCAAATCTTTTCATTTCTACATAACTACAACATCCCACAAACTCTACAATCCGGTTAGTGTATTCAATCCTTGGCCTCCCTCTCTTATTCTCACCACACACACTTCTCACTAATGCTAATTTTATAAAACCCTCGTGTCTTAAAACGTGGTCTATTAATCTATCCCTTCTCTTGGACAATTTCCTCCATATTGGTCGCTCTTCTCTTATTATGCTTAGAACGTCCTGGTTAGTTACTCTATCCACCCATCTCATTCTCCTATAGCACCGCATTTCCAAAGCTTCTATTCCTTTCCTTTCTGCTACTCCTACCGTCCATGTTCCGCACCCATACATCACCACACACCATACGAACATTTTTAATAATGACTTATATTAGCCGTATAAATTTCTCTCTCTCTCTCTCTCTCTTTTGCGAAAGCCTTCCTTGTCTGTACCATACTTCTCTTTATATCTACTATACTGCCCAAGTAGCATAATTCCTTAACATCCTCTCATATATCCCTTCCCTTCCCTAACCAGCAATTTCTAAACAGAATATGGGAAGAGCGAACAATATGGATAACGTTGACAAAGAGAAGGGATAGATTAATAGGCCACGTTTTGAGACATGAGGGTTTTGTAAAATTAGCATTAGAGGGAAGTGAACAGAAGAGGGAGGCCGAGTATGGAATACGCTAAACAGATTAGGATCTGGTAGCTATGTTATAGTATCTTAATTGGAATATGTATAGAAAGAAGCACCTTGGACGACGTTCCTGAACTGCACCATGGCGTAGATGGGCCTCCACCTGTGCTCGCAGACCCAGCCGTTGTTGCAGGATCCGTCGTCGTTGAAAGTGGGAGAGACGATGTTCTCGTCAGCGTCCATGGGTGGTCCAGCCTCCTTGTCCGTGAAGGAGAAGCTGGACATGACCCGGGGGAAGCCGTAAGGCCACGCCAACATGAACGCGTTGGCCATCTGCCGAAAAGAGATCACTGGAAAGGCGAGCCGACAAGACAAGTTATTACTTTAAAATTAATCCTTCCTTCCCTTTCCTCCGTGGCTCTACAGCCCATTGAGGGCCTGGGCCTACCGAGTCGACAGCGGACTGTCATCTTGCATGACACATTCCGGATTTGGAGTGACACGTGGTCAGCGTGTCTTAATCCCGGTCTTCACGACCATGGCGACACAAACATCCAAGCCCATGCCAGGATTCGAACCCGGGACCTCTGGGTTGTGAGGCATCAACGCCGGCTAGCCACTACACCACAGGAGGTCCGCTATGTAAATAATATAATTGTAATATAATATGTAAATATTTGTCACTGTGGCCACTAATCACCAGGCAGTCGATGGGACCTTAATAAATAAATAAAAAAGGCTACAAGTTGTCTGGCTACTTGTGAAACGAGACTGATTTCAAAACAAGAGGACACTGAACCTACTCAACAAACGTGGAAACAGCGTCCAATTAATTTATCAAAACTTTGCAAAAAAACTGTGGAAGGAAGTAAGAGATTTTGAGGAGCTGAAAAGAATAAGACAGGGGCATATCACATAAAGTAAGGTTTTTTTGTGAAAATTCCCCACTACCCTATTAAAAGTGGGGTGCCTAAACTGGACCACAAATATTAGAAACTTAACGTGATTTAACAACAGTAGCTACTGAAACCTCTCAGAGTAACCAGCAGCAATGGCATCTGCCCCGCCAGAGCCGGAGAGACAAACTGAGAAAACAGATTCAAGCATCCGGTAAATTCAAAGAAAGAAGAATAAAATAAGAAAAAAATGTATTACACAAAATTAATACAAAAAGATCCCTGTGAAACCAACTGGAATAGGCAGGAAACAAGGATCAAAATGGGGGGAAAAAAGCGAAATAATTCTAGGAGCGAGTAATTGGACAAAATAGTTGTACGGCTCCATATGTAGAGGGATGACTTTTCAATGAGACAGAACCAGTCTGTGATGAAGTGTGGAAAGACGAGAAAGTAATAAAATACTGTTCCGGTGACAAAAGGTACAGAGGAAATTACAGGATGAACACTCTGGTGAACGAACACTTTGCATTCATGTGTTCTGTTTACAGAATTATTTTCCTCGCCCCCAAATAACAATTTTTGTATCGCTAGATATTTTCTTAGGCACAAAATGTTTGCAACCTTTGGGAGATTCTGTAAAAATTAAATTACTAATAAAATGATTTAAGAACAATAACACGAGAATGATCTCCAGTTAATTTTAAATCATTTCACTCATAAACAGTCCACCAATTTTTTTATAAAAGTTCTCTTAAATTATGATTATAGATGCACCTATATTTAGACTAGCTATGGCTATGACTGACAACTAGCTTGTAATAACCCCTATGAAAAGTTCCAAGGTTGTACAAGTAAAATATTGAGAATCTTTGGAAAAGAATAAACGGAGAAGGGGAGATCGTGACGTAGCACAACGCCTCGTGGACGGTCGACAAGTAGCTTCTGGCGCCTTTTGGATCAACGGTATAACACTGCCGTTTGCATTGAATTTATGTGCACAGATGAATTTATTTCAAGCGGGTACGACTGAGAGGGTTATCAGAAGTTGCTCACTTGGCGATGGTTTCCTCAAGACACACTGAGTAAATACCATGTGCAGGAGGTCAACTGAACAACAAGAATCGTGTAACTTGCTCCACTGTTTTTAGGTATATCAGTGTTCCTATGAGCAATGTCTGTTCCCTGTGGGGAAGGTAAGGGCTCACTCAGCTCAAAATTGACGCCATACTCCTGTTTTTGGAGGAAGAGAAATGAGCAAGGGAACTCTAGGACGCTGAGTATCAGAGCAGATCTGCAGGTGATACTTAAATTCATTGATCATGTCTGGCAAGTAAAAGTTTACTCAGTGTTCTGGAATACTTGAGCCGTTACTCACATTGTACTTCCTCGGCTGATTGAAGCTCAGAACTTCAAATCCGAACGCTCCTCTTTGGTTATCGTGGTTGTCAACGAATACCAAAGCGTCCGGTTCAGGAGCCAGACCCCATTCTTCTCCTGTGGAAACGCGGCGATGAAGAAATACATTGAGTCAGTACCTCAGTTGAAAATTAACATCTTTATGACTAACAACATATCGGGTGAATAGTTTTCCTCTCACCGAAATTGTAGAAATACTTGAGTGGGTTGTGCTGGTTGAAGGCTCGTCCCATTTCTGAGCAATACTTGAATTCCACGACTCGTCCCAGGTGAGTGTACTCGGATTCCTTTATGGCCTCATTTCCTGCACAAGATGCACGTGACATTAGACCATGTGACGCGTATAAATGTTCGTTGTATATTATATTTTATTTATCTAAATTGTCGTAGGGCAACAATGAAAACTAAACGATATCATTGGACTAATTTAGCTAATAAGTAACTAGATATAAGAATTAACAAAGTAAAACTAATGGTTGGTCTCTACAGATCAGTTTTAGTTACGGATGTGGTTTTTAGTGTGTAAAAATCCCACAAACCGTGAAGTACGTGCTTCACGGTCTCTTTATGAAGATTTTCCACCTACCCACGCAAAAAACTGATCTAAATTAATTTACAATATTAAGCATTCTGTACGGAGTTTCCGTAGAGAACAGATCCTGAGATATTCGCAAGGCACCTTTCTGGGGTAAACCCGCCAAACAAGCACACAGTTCATAAACTTGAAGTCTGAGAGGCGTCTGAGGAGTCTCAGTCCTTTTATTGTAAGGATTTTTGCTGCTCGGCGAAAAAACTCAGGTCAGCCAAGGACAGAAAGGTGGTTGACGCAAAAGATGGCTAGGGGTGGCCCCTTCCGTATTTAGAATTTTTGGAGAGGAAGGGTAGGGAAGCCAATCCCATTAGAGGACCTGGGGAAGATAGAAAAAGCGGGGAGACCAATAAGGTTTTTAGGAGAGGTGAGTATGAGGTGGGAAGTGACCTCGGAAAAGGATTTCGAAAATAGAGGAGTTGAGGGTGAGAGGTCAGGAGGAGCTAGCGAAACAGAAAGGAGACAGAGATGAGAGACGATCTGGTTCAAGTGTCACAAGTAAACACATCAGAGTACTGCATACTTCAGAAGCCGACCCGGAAGCTGCCTTTGCGTTGACTCAAGGATTGCCGGTGAAGTAGGAGGAGGATGAATGCAAAGTAAGAAACAAAAGGCAATAATAACTCGCTCTGCTATGCGTATAAACACGTCATACAGGCCTGATTAAAGTAGATTAAATTTACTAAAGTATCTTGCTATGATATTGATTTGGTTAAGGCTCAGCTGGTCAAATGAAATTCGTTAATTTCTAAATACTGCAATTTGTTGGATCATTTACATTTACTAACACATATAGTAACAAAACAGGGGGAATTGTTAAAAATAATGAAGTTAGAAGATTATTCTTCAGTTTATAAGTACAGTGATCTTAGAACTGAAATTAGAAAAAAAGTATATAAAAAATATCAAGAGTTTATGGTTCACGGTTTGGATTCATGGTGTCCGTAAGCGCAATAAACTGAGCTTACAGTCGAATAAAACTGCAGACTTTTCCCATCAACTACACTCAACGTGGTTTAATAAAGTAGCTGATAGTAAACTACAGTATATAAATGAGCTGTACATTGTGGTGTTACTTAGTGATTTTTGGCAAACATAATAATTATGCATTTATTTTTGGTGGGATGACGAGTAGGCACAAGTTGGTTTTTACAGGAAAATCATCAAAAATTGCAAAAGATAACTGATCTGATCCAAAAAGATTTAGAACCTTTTGGAAAACATTTTTAATTGCCAAAGTTCATATTTATTGGAGCTCACCCATTTAAATTTATACTCTCTAATTTTTTTAATATATTTATAAATTTAAAAAATAAAAGTACAAATTAACCACGTTAAAACTACAATCAAACTGGTATTTGAGGGTTATTCGAAGTAAAGTGATGTCAATCTTCTGTTTTGATTTGTTCCTAGTATTTGATGCTAGGGCGCAGCCATTTTATAATGGCTCTTAACAAGTTACAAGGGATTTTGTCTTTTCCAGAGCACGTTTTTCGACATAGGTAATGCTTTGTGAGTGAGACGAATTGAAAGTGTGAAAGTGAAGGTAGAATGATCCACTTAAAGACTGTGAAATGTTTTGATAGGGAATATCGATTACCGTCAATATTTTAAGATTCACTCACCTCTATATAAAGACTATCAATGAAATGTCACTAGTCTGAGTAACTGTATGAGTACACGCTAAAAGCATACCAAATCGGTTTCTAAACCCAATTAGTAAATTTATTTATAATGAAATTTGAACGAAAATTAACTAAATCAGTTTTTAATTTTCTTTCAGATGATCGAACAAGAAGAGGAGCTTGTTTACCTAGATCAATGACGACTTGGTAGAAGAAAGGTCTGCTGCCATTAGCAAAGCCGAACGCAGGGTTCAGGTCACTGACCTTGTTGAAGATGACCTCGAGGTCAATTGGATTCATGTGCTTCGCTGAATCGATTCTGTCAATCAAATGAAACTAATGTTCATACAGGATACTATGACTTAATTATTCTGTAGATTACAACTTACCTGAATCCAGCAACGCCGAGGTCCACCAAGTGACTCATGTACTCGGCCATTTTGTCCTGAACGTAGGGCATGGTCTGGTTCAGGTCGTGTAGGCCAATCAGATCACAGTTACGGACCTGCAAGAGGTTTAATCATGGGATTAAGGGACACATGGACTGAAATTTGAAATTCCTGTAAATGAATTGCTACTGAGCTGAAATTTTTACTGTGTCTTAAGGGACACGGGGACTGAAATTTCAGCCAAAATCTTAAAAATATGGATTTTATATATTTTTCTGATTCATATTCCTATAAATTCAGTAAACTTAAATAAGTAGCTGCCAAACAAAAGAAGGAAGGTGTAACATATTTTTAAGGACAATTTTAATTAATATATTTGATTCTAATTTAATAAATTATTACTGTTTTCAGAAAAATGTGTTTTTCTCAGCTTCATGATTTCTGGCACCAAAAACCTTCAATGCGTCACAAATATTAAAATATTGTCTTCATTCATTTTGTACATAATCAAAATTCTAATACCTTTAAATGAAAGAATTAGTTTTGTAATTGTTCAAGTAGTTTAGGTGAAAAAAATTTCTAATAACTGAAAAGTGACAATGAAGCTCTTAGTAAAAAAATTATTATTTCTTTTAATTTTTTTACAAATTATTTGTTTAAAGACTGATAGTTAATTTAATAATGAAGATAATTTGTCCCTTGTTTTTATCAGTCACGTAATAAAAACTATTTAAATTTTGATCTCCAAATTTTATTAGGAGCTTTCGGTTAATGTAATGTTTCAAATTTTGTATTTTATAGATGATTATGGCAATTTCCGAAAGATCCTAATAATATTTGGAAATCAAAATTTAAATAGTTTTTATTACGTGACATAACAACATGAACAAATTATCATCATTAAAAAAATTATTTTCTCCCCACAGTTTTACTCAATTTAATAAATAATACTGAAAATTGATAACAATGGTCAGCCCCTACATGAACATGTAAAAAAGTTTAAATATATTCAATAACGTAAGTTTTAAAAACTTATTATAAACTTATTATAATTTTCAAAATATCTCAATTAAAAACAAGTTTACAAACACAAAATTTTGTAAATTGCTACACATATGCGTTGTTAAAACACAATTAAAATTTCAGCTCAGTAGCAATTCATTTACAGGAATTTCAAAATTCAGTCCCCGTGTAACTTAACAACGCACGTACGTAGCAATGTACAAAATTTTGTTTTTGTGAAATTGTTTTTTGTTGAGATATTTAAGAAATTTATTCTCAAAATTAGAGTTTTGAAAATGTTTCTTGCGTCACGTGCTTGAATATATTTTAGTATTTTTCACGTTTATATGTAGGGCTGACCATTTTTATCGATTGTCAGTATTATTTTTAAAATTGTATAAAACTGCGGGGAGAAAATAACTTTCTTAACTAAAAATTAACTTAAAAATTAGCACATTTCAACACTCTCAAAACACTTTTCACCTAAACTACTTAAATAATTGAAAAACTAATACTTCTATTTGAAGGTTTAATCATGTGGATTATCTACAAAAAGAACGAACACAATATCTTAATATTTGTGACGCATAGAAGGTTTTTGGTACCAGAAATCATGAAGCTGAGAAAAACACTTTTTTTAAAAAAATAAAGCAGTAATAATTAAACATATTAATTAAAATTGTCCTGCAGCATATGCTACACCTTCCTTCTTTTTCAGTTTACTGAATTTATAGGTATATTTATATGAAAAAAATCGATTTTTTTTCAGTTTTTGGCCGAAATTTAATTAAAATTGACTTGAAAACCTGGTTCATTAAGTAGTACCCACATTTCAGATATTTAATTCTGCAATAGGAGGTTTACTCAAGCCACGTTTACACCTGAGTTGCTGCCAACCAATTGTATGTCACCTTCAAAAATATTCTACAGCATTTGCTGACGACAATCCTTTAGTGTTGACAACAGAAGAAAATTTCGATTTTAATTGCCGTAATTTGTTGCTCAACAACGTTGGTGATAAAAAAATTTGATAACATTTTGTCTAAGGAATTTTAAATATTTTTTAACCCCATAGTGAAATAAAACTTCTCAAATTGTACATTATTGGTACCTCAATGAAGCCACATTAGTACTTAATTTTTTGCATTGTTGGCAATTGTGCCGTTATAAGACTTTCCGCGATAAAAGCCACATATTAACACATGCCAAGAATTTGGTTTCTTTAACACATCAATAATAAGGAGATTTCAGTGTTATTATGAATATGTGACTTAAGTTAAAGCTATCTATAAATTTATTCCATATATTGTGAATTGAATTGTATATATTTTTTTTCGTTTTTACTGCTAACCTTATTTTCCTTCTTTCATCTAAGCAATTTTCATAATTATTTCAGTGCACTGTCTACTTATTAATTGGAAGTGTTCACTAATTCCGGTTTTTAAGGTATCAATATATTTTACATTAATTTATCATATATATTAAATTAAATAAATTAACGAGCAGATACGGACAAAGCGTTTAGTTACTTGAACCGACGTTTCCTCGGGTAATGCTAAATTTGGACATTTTGGTTCACGCTGCCCTTGTTGGCAGCCAATTTTAAACTTTCATACAATAAGCAAAACAGGTGTCAATTGATTTACCGTTTACAAGTGCCCGGACATAGCCGATTACTTATTCGTAATAGCCCGGTACAGTATTTAATTCGATGCTAATGAAATTAAGCTGTATAGAGCGCGTTGTCAGGCCTCCATATTCCCTCTTTGGTATACATGCAATGGAACAATGTGAATCTCTTCTTATTTTCCATTTGTAGATACTCATCATGATTCCATTACTCTATTTTTTTAAAATAAATTCCTACTTGTAATTACGGAAATTGCTCACTGTGACGTCATCACTAACTCCGCTACAATCCCTAGCCGTTTACATGATCCGCACTCAACCTAAACGATAATCACTAACCTCAAAATTGTGTTTTAAACAACTTTGCAATGTCATTATTATGTCAAAAGCATAGAAGATTAAAAAAAGCTCATAAAATTTATACTAGACACATTTATCGAAAATTCTCGCCTATGCAATTGACAAAAGCTGTATTAAATTATGATGAATGAAAAATCTAATCTTTGGTTTTATAAATTTGTCTTTGGTAATTGTAGTTTGAAATTTGCCGAGGTTACTTGAAATGTTGAAAAACTTTTAAGGATTTAAGAAAAATTTTGGTATTTATTATCATGATCCTTCCATGTGTTCGTATTACGGTTTGAAATATTAAGTTACAGTTCGTGAAATAGGTTAAGAATCTATTTAATCAACACTGGTAGGATTAATTGAAGCAAACTTTTATAACTGATATTTATTCCGATGATGATATTGAGATTCAGTTCGTAAAATAGGTTAATTTGGAGAAGTATATAATTTATAAAAGAAGAAGTAACACTAACCAACTACTCTGAAGTGATATGTACTCTCTGTACCGTGGTTTCCTCGACGAAGCCAGAGCCGAGAGTAACCGATGTGCCCCGAGCGTTACTTCAGGCTATCATATATATAGGGATAGTGTTGAGACCGCGTTTAGGTTAAGAAGGCGAGACTTTAACAGAAGAAGAACAAAACTCGGTGGCGTTGTTTGATGTCAACTCAGAGAACGGCGCGGAGAGGTTTGAGGTAATAATCAAGAGTCTCGCCTCTTGGTCAAAACAAGACGGTTCATCACTCTCGAGATACAAGTACGTCAACAAGTAGCGACTTGTAGCTGGACGATATTTTCATCAGTTGAGTCATGTGAACCGCCTCGTTATCTTTTGACCGAGAGGCGAGCCTCTTGCTTACGTCATTATTTGCTAACCTCACATCGCGGTCCTATGACCGACGACTCACGAACACGGAAATGGTTGTCCTTTTTAACTATGTTTACGGTTAATTGACTGGTCTACGTAGTTTTAGTATATGGTTGCACTCACATTGTCTGGGTCCTGGTAGTTGCTGACGACGCAGTACTCGTGGAAGTGTTCGGGTCCGTAAGGCACGTCAGGGTAAGTCAGGTTGAAGGTGTCTGGTTCACTTCCTCCGGTGCCGACCTCTCCTACCCAAGACCCGGTCATGTGGTTCAGGACAACGTCCACGTAAACCCTGCGGGGATAATCAGGCACTCAATTTGACCAGCCTCGACAAATGGTCTCTGGCTAGGGAACAGTTAATTGGTAGCCAACACTCGAGGGAAAATTTTCCTTGCAGTTTTCATACCTGACACCGGCGTCGTTGCATCGCTTGACCATGTCAGCGAAGGCCGCCTCGTCCCCTGACCTGGTGGTGAGGCGGTAGGAAACTGGTTGGTAGCGTTCCCACCATGGACGGTTGCGCTGGCGGATGGCCAGGTTCTCGCTGGCTGGGGACAACTAAAAAAAACACGTCACCGTTTGAAAAAAAAACTGTAAATTTTTTGAGTAATAACGTTTGGGATGAAGCACTCATCTGCGTAGATTGGAGGTTCCTTCCTACATTCTTTAATGACACTTACCCTCAAAGGACAGCCGCAGATAGACTCCATTATATGAACACTTTTCCATTTCCATATGAATAGGAGAATATAAAATGAGTAATTGAGTTGTTGGTTGATTAAAAAATTGGACGTTCCTAACCTGAAGGACACATTTTCCAATAAATATCACAGACCAGTAAATAACTAGACGATCAGTAATCAAAGCCAGAGTAAAGACATTGGAGACTTTTAAGCTGAAGGATACGTTACCTATCAATCCTCACGAATGAACAAAACACTGGAATATCATCGTCAATAATCAGAATAAGCAATTAAAAGTTTTTTCCTGAAGGAAAATAAGGGAATTATCCTCCCAAACGAATGAGGAACTATTAATTTATTTTTCATAACCAGAGTGAAGAAATTGGAAGGTTCCAAACTGAAGAAGTCACAATTTCATGTTTGTGTCCTGCGGTATTCAGTCCTAAGACTGGTCTGGTGCAACCCTCCATGCTAACATATCTTGCGCAAGCTTTTAATTTTCGCATAGCTGCCACATCCCACATCATCCCTAATCTACTTAGCGCTTTCCGTCCTTCCCCTCCGACTTCTATTCATACCCCACACACTTCCCTCTATTTCTCATATCTAATAACGTAGCCTATTAATCTATCCCTTCTCTAGGTCCATGTACTTCATATTTTTCACTTTTCCCCTATTCTGTTTAGAACTTACTCGTTTGTGATTCTGTCCACCGATCTCATTTTCCTATAGCACATCATTTCAAAGGCGTCTATTCTTTTCCTTTGCGCAACTACTATCGTCTACGTTTCGGACCCATTTAACGCGTCCTTTCTGTTCAGTTCCCTCTAATGCACCCAACTGATTTTTAGTATAAGCCTCTAGCACTACATTTCTAAGGTTTCTATTCTTTACCTTTTCCCAACTCTTATCGTCCACGTTTCGCACCCATATAACGCCACGCTCCATACGAACATTTTTAGCAACGATTTCTTAACATTCACACTTATATTACCCGTAAGTAAGCAGTATTCCATCCTATGCCTTCTTTTACAGGACTCACATGTCTCAAGACGTGGTCTATCCGTCGATATTCTTCCTTTTTCTCTTACTCTGCATAAACATCCTCGTTAGTTACTCTAATCACCCATCTCATTCTTCTACTCTTTTCCTTTCTGCCACTCCTATCGTCGACGTTGCGCAACCATATAAACCCACACTCCACACCAGTATTTTTACTAACGATTTTCCCAATACTGACACTTATATTAGCCGTAAATAAATTCGTATCCCTTGCCTGTGCTATCCTACTCTAGTTATTACACTTCCCAAGTAGCAGAATTCCTTAACTTCTTTCAAAATATCCCTTCCCAATCTAAGAGCCTTTTGTTATTCTACTGTTTCCCGTACTACACTCCATTACCTTGGTTTTCCCTCTATTAATCCTCATATCGAACTCTTTCTCCAGGACCACGAACATGCCATTTATTATGTTTTCCAAGTCTTCTTCTGCTACTATATCGTTGGTAAAGCGTAGGGTTTCTTCTGGTTGCAGTATGATTCCTTTTGATAATCCTCTCAAATTGGGCATTAAACGGACCGTAACCATCAACAACCAGAGTGGAGGTGCTGGAGGATCTTAACCGTGGTGAGGATGACGTAGCCTATAGGATTACTGTTACTGACCTGCACTCCGGCGTAGAACTTCGGCCCGAGGAATTGCTCGCACTCGTTGGCGACGTCCGTCCACTTCCACTCGAAAAGAGTGACTATGGCGCTGCGGCCTGGAAGGACGTTGGGGTCCTTCTGAGCCTCGACGTCGACGACGGCGACGGCGACGAGCAGCGCAGCGACGATCCACAAGCGGCTCCTCATGGTCATAACCTGTCTCGGCATCGCAAGTGCAACTGTCCTCTTTATATACTCTGACAGGAGCACTGATAGTCATCTCGGTGAGATAACGAGCTTCTAGGAGCTTCCACACTTCCTACACTCAAATTCTGTTGTTATACCTTTAACACTTTATCACCTCCAATATTATGAAATTTTATTAAAACGCTTTAACAAATAGACGACTGACTCCATCTTACAATACTTCAGACATTCCTAAACATAATAATTTTTTAAACAAGCATTGCATATTTTATTATATACTAGCTGGGTGCCCGGCGATGCCCAATAATTAATTTGTATTAGCCCACGTTTTTTTGTAGTTTGAAGACAACTAGAATAAAATAACGAGAAAGGAGGCTAATACATAACCTCTACAGATAATCAGAATACAAGACCCTAAGAAAAGAAAGCAGAAATCAAGAAAGGAGTAGGACGAGGATGCAGTCTTTCGCCAGTGCTGTTTAACTTTTATATAGAACAAGAAGAAAGTTAAAACGGAATATGGAAAATGAATCATACTGCAAGGAGAAGAAATAAAAACCTTACGCTTTGCCGACGATATTGTAGTATTAGGAGAATCAGAAGAAGACTTGGAAACCATAATAAATGGCATGAACGGAGTCCTGGAGAAAGAGTTCAATATGAGGATTAATAGAGGGAAAACCAAGGTAATGGAGTGTAGTTTGGGAAACAGTGGAATAACAAAGTGTGTTAGATTGGGAAGGGATATTTTGATTGAAGTTAAGGAATTCTGCTACTTGGGAAGCGTAATAACTAGGGATGGTAGAAGTATAGTAGACATAAAGAGTAGGATAGCACAGGCAAAGAAGGCTTTCGCGAAAAAGAGGGATTTACTTATGGGTAATATAAGTGTGAATATTAGGAAATCGTTGCTAAAAATGTTTGTATGGAGCGTGGCGTTATGTGGGTGCGTAACGTGGACGATAGGAGTTAGGGAAAGGAAAAGAATAGAAGCCTTTCAAATGTGGTGCTATAGGAGAATGCTGTAAATCGGATGAGTGGATAGAATCACAAACGAGGAAGTTCTAAAAAGAATAGGGGAAAAGCGAACAATATGGAGGACGTTGACTAAGAGAAGGGATAGATTAATAGGCCACGTTTTAAGACACGAGGGCCTAGTTAAATTAGCGTTATAGGGAAGTGAGTCAACACGATATTAAACCAACAGCGAGGGCGTCACGTTTTTATAAAAATTTACTTTTTCACCTCCCCCCCCCCTTTACTTTGGTGATGTCATAATAACCGCCATTATGACTCGGAGTCTTGACAGAGGTAAGAAATCTCCTGGTACCTTAAATAAGCACATACATGCCGAGAAATAGACAGAAATTGTCAATTTATAAGAAGAAGATGATTAGTGATACTTGTATATAGGGTGTTCATTTTATCTGAAGACATTGAAATATCACAAGAACAACACATCGGATCAATAAACGAGTGAATTAAAAATTTTTTTTATCAAAGGGGGACATCTAATGAAGTAAAGTTTGATCTCCCATTCGTACCCCTGGGTGTAGGGGTGGGAACAGTTAAAAAACGTAAATAGGAACCCCCTTTTTTATTACTGATTTGGACTTTCCAGAAAAAAGTACTCCAATTTCACCTACGATTCGAGTCATTTAGGTCACAGATGACGTTGTAATCGAAAAAATTAAAATGGGTAAAAATATAGTTGCAAAATGGGGATGTTTCGAGAAATAGGCACCAGATCAGAGGGGTGGCGAAGCAAATGATGTAAGTAGTTGAAGAATAAAACGCAAGGGGACGCACCTAAAACGAGCAACATAAATTATACTCACAAAAAAAAAACAAGCATTCCAAGGGAACAGAAAACAACTACGTCCACGTCGTTGTTCCTGGGTAACGCCAAACGTAATTACTACTTATCGGTAAACGAATAAATGAACGTCTCTGTATTCTTTCAATGGCTGCGCAATCTGCGAAAAAATTTCCATCAATAATGAATTCAAAACAGTGGTATTTGACATTAGAAAACCAAGGTTTCCTATTAAGAAATTGGTTTCCCATTGAAACTTTTGACATAAAACGGTTTAGAAAACATTTAGCACATTTATTAACTAATTAATGGTAACGTTATTTAAGTAAAAAGTTAGTGAAATTTACGCATTATTTCACGGTTAACAGTAACTAAATAATCTCGTTTGACAGGCCTTAATCTATCACCTGTCATATTATATTCTATTTGCAATATATATAATTATAATTTTCTGGGATGAACACCACAATACACAAAAAAATCATGGTATTCGGATAATGGTATAGGATTGCATAATGGACAAACTTGGAGTCACAGAGCAGATGACTAATGTGGGACCGTTTGCTGGTAATAAAGGAGGTAATCTAACTCTTGGAAAGATCAACAGAAACCTTCCCTGAGGTAACATTCAAATAGACCAAAATTTCATGTTAATCGTAAGAATGTATGGGAACGCATAGGGACTAATTTTATAATTTGCATTGTGTTCGGAAGATACCCTGTATATAAAGTCAAAAACTCACAGCATACATTCATTTTACTTATATAGACTTAACGCCTGAAGTTAATATTGAAAAAATTGATTTCTATTGCAGATTGAAACAGCTTACAATATTTTTTCAAGAAAATGTAAAAGTGAAACAGATACCATTTGCCTCATAGGAGAGGGAGTCAGAGAATCAAGGTAACTTTTCTTCTGTCCACCTACGATACACTTCAGCCTTTTTATTATTCTTCCTGAACGTGATAGAACTGGTGCATGTTTGTCTGATACAAAATTTTCCTCTTCTGAAACCGGTTTTCCACTTTTTGACCTTTGCGATTTCAGATAAGTTAACTCAAGTTAGCCTCAGATAATTATCTTCCGCGTATCATTTGGCAACCTAAACGGCAATTAATTCTTTCTGTGATACTGAAATATTTAGGAAAGTAGAGTGTACCTCATTATAAGTTTACGATTCGAGGCCGAAGTGATGAAAATATCAAAGAAACCCAGAGTTATCACATATTATATTTGCGGAAGAAAAATTCAGTATTTAAGTGGCATCGGTCCAAATTTTGTGAATGTCTTTCGATGAATGGTGGCTACAGCACATAGGAATTAAGATGTATGGTTAAGGAAGCAAGATCCCTACCGACAAGAAACATCGCTGAATGATTGCAACTAGAGACGGGCGATCTGATTCACTCTGAGGAGTGAGTGATCGTTGATTCAGAAGAAAAGCGCGGTAGCTTTTGTGATTAACGCCGCTTCTGTAATCAGAGCGCTATCTCCTGTTTGAATCACTGACCCATGAATCAGATCGCGCGGACCGAGATCCCAGAGCTACTGCTCTTTGAATCACTCCTGAATCAGATCTTTCTTACTGTCGGGATAAGTAAACGTGGAGCGATAGTTTTGGCAAAGTTAAATTAAGTAGTATTTGCACAAAATATGTACTGAGCGAGTGGATCAGATCCGATCATAAAAAAGAGTGGATTTTCCAATCTCTAGACTGGAACAACTAGAGCTGGATAAGATAAAGAAAGAGGGAGAAGTTACACCTGAAAAAGTTTGAAATTTTATGTGGCAGGGGAATTGAAAAAAATTATGAGCCGATTGGTGGTAAATCTGAGAAAAAAAGTAATGGAAACTATCTTGACTACTGTTCTTAGGCAAATTGGAACATCATAATGAGAAATTGGCTACTAGATATCATCGTGGAAGGAAGGAAAACTTGGATGTAGTTTCAGTTCAGGGTGAAAGAGGGACAGTGCAGTTTCTGGACGACTTGAAGAGGAAAGAAATAAAAAACATAAGACCAGGTCAAGGTTTATATTTAATAATGTTAAGCTTTAAAAATATATGTCTTGGACATTCACTTGTAACTAAAATATATATAATGAAGTAGCCAGTAATAGGGAAAAATTAAGTGGCTAAATTCAGTTAATACCCCACACAGTTTCTACAAAAACCTGCCTGCTTTCATCAGATGTAAACGCTTTTGTGTCTTCAAAAATTCAAAAACTAATCATTTAGAGGCTAATTATGTAATATTCAAAACCATGCTCGCATAAAAATTATATGATTCAATTTAATAGTACTCATTAATGTAACTAACAGTTTACAAATAAGGACTAGGAACATGGACATTAAATAATAGGGAAAATAAATGCCTGGAATGTTTTGAAATGAAGTGTTTGAAGACATATATATATATATATATATATATATATATAAATGGAAACGTTCCTATATATAATATTATCACTTTGCCTAACTTTAAAGACTAAGCATTAATTTTCTTCTTAATAACCTTTACCTATATTAATTAATTTCAGTAATTATATACAGAGGAGTAAATGAGTATAGAATATAAGATTAGTAATACACATTTAAGTCAAATAAATAAAGATTGATGAGAAATTATTATTTTTTCCTGTAAAAAATAATTATATAAACGAATTTTCCTTAAATATTAGGATTTAGTCAGGTAATCACTATAAATAATTAGGAGAACATTAAGATTAATAAGTTATTATATCATGTATGGTCATGAAAAAAATAGGGTATTAATCTACATCAAGAAATTATTTAAATTCAAGCATAGTTTTCTGACTTTAACTTTATAAAAAATATAAAGACGACCAATAAGTCAGCATATAAATTTATTACTATTTAATTAACATAAATACGATGTTTCGTCTGCCTTCTGAGACTTCCTCAGGCAAATAATTTAGGAATTAATGTCATTTACTTCTTGACTCCCTCAGCCGAAAAGATTATAAAGTGTATTGAAGTATTTAAATATGAAGAATTTGGTTTCGCGGACGGTTACGGCCGAAATGCCTGATAAAGTCTCAAAAGGGAGACGAAACGTCGTATTTATGTTAATGAAATAATATTAAATTTATATGCTGACTTATTAGCAGCCTTTTTATTTAAAGTCTTTAAATCATATTTGGATGTAAATGGTGTAGAACAATACAGTTAAACCACAAATTAAAGAAATCTAAATTGTAGAAATAAAGATAAAAACTATGTACCTTACATTCAGTATTGGATGCTATTAGAAGACTGCTCCAACATTCCTAAATTTATAAAATATATAAAATAAACGTTTAAGAGATAATAGTATCACAGCACCACTTTGTTAGCGTCACTTTATTCAAAAATTGTAAACAGGAACTTTCTACCATTGTCATCATCACCTGTGGACAAATATATACGTTGTTTTTTTTAAGAGTTTAAACAATTTAACAAGGTAAATTAATATGGTTCAAATTGTACATATGATGTATTAATCAATGTATTAACATGTATTTATAGAAATTATAATGATATATTTGTTCACATGTGATATCGACATACTACAATATCATCGTCAAAGCTTAAGGTTTTTATTTCTTCTCCTTGAAGTACGATTTATTTCCCCATATTCCGTTTTCACTTTCATCTTCGTCTTTTCTATATTCTAAATTAAACAGCATGGGCGACAGACTGCATCCTTGTCTTTTTTATTTCTGTTTTCTTTTTTTTTTGATTTCTATTCTATTTACTGGTGACTGCCATCTGTGGATGTTATGTATAAGCCTCCTTTCTCGATATTTTATTACTGTGCTGTTCGAAATCCTTAATAGTGTGTTCCACTTCACATTATAAAGCCTTTTTTCTAAATGTACAAATGCACATGAACGTAGGCCGGTTTTTTGTTATCTTGTCTTCCTAAATTAGACGCAAAGTCAATATTGGTTCTCTTATCCCTTCATTCCTCCAAAAACCAAACTGATCTCCTAACTCGAATTCCAGATCAGGAACGAAACATGTATATGTTTTTAAATTATAGTTTGTTATGTTTAACTAATTTTTTGTCTGTTTTTGGCCTTATGTAAACTTTAATTTAAAATTACACACATTAATAACTATTATGAATTTAGAGTACGATCATAGTGTATTCTTCAGTTTAATTCTATCCAATTTCTGTAAGTTTATGATTTTTCGGGATGCAATTCTTCATTTCGTGTTTGTTTTAAATTTCTTTACGGCAATATTCCCCATGTATTAGGGTAAGTTATGTATCGCTATGTTCGTTTTCTCATGATTTATTATTGCAAAGAGCAACTTTTATGATTGACTTCCTTAATTTTCCTCAACACCGTATATCAGAATACCGTCTACTTGAGGATTTGACAACGTCGTGGTCAATGCTGCTCTCTGGTGGAAGTGGGATTAGCAACGTTACGATTCAGTTTATCATTAAATAAATTTTTACCAATAATTTGGCAAGTGAATTACAAAGTAAAAGAAACAAATATTGGGATGCTGCTTTACTGTTAGCTTAATCCTTCCACACCTTTGTTTGGATTTAATCAAATTTAAGTTCGTTTGTAGTTTTAGTTTAAACTAATTCTATTGATAGTCTTCTTGATACTCAATATACTGAAGTACTGTTTTTTTGGGTAACAGGCTACAGGTAATACTGAAACGGGAATGATAACATAGGAAGGGAATTGAAAAGGGGGGATGGGGAAGGTAGAGCAAGGTAACCAAGCGTTGACTAGGGCCCCCTGGCTATAATTTAAGGATCCTACCCGGTGTTTCACCTAAAAGAGATGCAGGGAAAACTCTAGAAAACCTGCATCAGGCAGGTCGGACTATTGGGTACTATTCTCACGCCCTTCCGAACGACGGGAGATGAGTTTACTGTGGGGTTGCAGCATTCCATTATCCTTGTTTCCACCAATTTTAGGAGGCAGCTGGCTGACTGATCCAATGGGATCAGAGGACAACTCTTACCGTATGCCCAAGATCTGTGACCCCAGTGCATATACCTCCCAAAATAGATGAAGGTGCTTCGGCATGTGAGAACCTTGAAAAAACCAGAGAGAGAACGAGGCATCCACAAAGGTAAGCCCGCGATCATACTGGGGAGAAATACCTGCGAGAGAAAGAAAGCTCCCATAGGCATTCTTTGTCTACGGGACTGAAGTAAAGTAGTCATTGAAATTTTTCCAAAATTTAATTGCAAGAGAAAAGTATGTAATTATCAGACAAAATTAAGTGATCAACGAAATGGCACACAACGTTTCTGCAATTCGTGTTGCTTTTGTCATACGTGTATGCTGTGTGTTACGTTGATATAGCTTTTATGATTTTGAATAAAGCAATTTGTGACCTTCTACAGACATTATTTTCTTAAATGTAATTTAGCAACAACGTTCCAGAATATGTTCATGCCTTTTTCAAGTTTTCTTCCTGTAGAGAAAATAATTACAAAGAATTAAGTTCCCCAATTGTGATAATGTTAAACAAGAAAACTTAAAATTTAACAGAAACTAAATCAGAGTCATCAAGTTAACATCAGATTACAAGGTTAGAACCCCGTAGGATGTTGAAACCATAGCAAACAGATCGGAGGCAACCGTTACACTTAAATTCCTTTCAGAAGTGGGTAAAACTCTGAAGAAGGCCTGAAACGTGCTTGGTAATTAAATTTAATGAAATAAAATCTGTGGAAGGTAAAATCAATTGTTTTACTAATTAATTACAGACGTAAATTTTAAATTTTTACGTTTTTCCAAGCGTGTTATTTATGTTGTCTATTAATTTTACCTTTTTGTTGGCTACTTTATTATATACTTGTTCATCCTATTGAGATTAGTAATAAAAACAAAAATCAGTAGTTACAGAATATTAGAGGAAGTCCAAAAGCGTATGCACATAAAAAAATTACATTTCTATATTATCGAGACATATGTTTACCATCTCTACTAATTATAAATATCGAGATACGGAGTAAAAACGTGAGTGTGTGACATGGAATACGTTCATCAGCGCGTTGATGGCTATATTTTGAATAGGAATTCTGATTGTGAACTTATGTAACGAAGCTCGAGCTGTTATCCCGAGATAAATAAATAATCAATCGCTATGAAGGGGGGCTCGGTCCACTGACGGTTATTGGCAGCTGTCTCTCTCCCACGAGATAACCTTTGCAACCATCCAAGGCCTCATATCACTCAAATACACGAGACTCCAACTGCACGTCTACAGAAGGTCTTGTCTCTTTACACACTTTACCTTCCTGAATTGCGAAAATAATATATAAGGGGCAACCTAAACGTGCTCTTGGAACTAGATTAAAGGAGCATGAAGACTAATAAAACAACATTGAACCTCAATGTTGTCAGTATCTATAAATGAGAGGAAAGTCATGAATTTGACTGGGATAATATTGAAATTTTGGGTTTTGACAAAATTTATTTAAGCGGAATACATATGAAATGTTATTTGTGTAAACAACTGTCATCATTTTAAATTATAGTAATAATACCTTAAAATTGAGTTACATTAATAGTTGTTTTATTTATCAACTTTTGATATTTTCATTACTATTAGGCTAAGAAATATTTATGAAACCTTATAATTTTGTAAATTGTTAAACATCCTCACTATAATAATAATAAATTGTTCTTTTATATTTCTTTGTATGTTACTATTTTAGTAAATTCTCTGATATGTGAATATCGAAATATTACCGAGGGAGGACGCACAATTTGTTACTCAGGGAACCCAAGCAGGTCAAACCCTCAAAACTATCATTCAGTTTTGCCTCGACCACGGTTTAAATTAAAGTGTTTTGCGGTACCTCGGACTTCTTCTCTCTCTAAATATCTATTAACTGCTTTTAATGGTAGATATTACATTAATGTGGTGTGGTAAGTTGTTTGGTTTTGTCTAATTTATTTTGTCTTTGTTTAATTTACACAAGTATCTATATATCTCCTATACAGAAAGGAGAACCCGAAGAAGGCACGAATATGCACCAAAAACCTGGAATGAACTAAATAAAATTTATGTCTGCATCTGGTCGTGAATTTATTTAATTTAATTTGTAAAAACAGACGTTAAATGATTTTCTATTGTATGTTTTATTAAGCTGTACCACCCCTCAAAGTTTGTTCCATGAGCATACAATCGTTTTGTAGAGCCGCCATAAAATTGTTTCCAATGGACGCAGTGAGATCTCAAGATTTTAATAGCATTCTTATATACCATAACATGGTTTGTAGAACTTAGGTGAATCTCTAGAATATGTTTTAGTGCCTCCATGCAGTTGTTTATGGTTAATTCAACCTGTATTCAACGGGTAGTAATTTCTTTAATCTGTATTTCTTAACTTCACTGATTTTATTTGGTGTAAAAACTAGGTATTTTCAATCATCTATTGACGGGTTAGGTAATTAAATTAAAAGGTTAATTAAATTTATTTACAAAAATTGAAAAAAATTAATGATGGAAATGTTTACAAAATTAGGGGAAACATTAATGAGTTTCGGTGAAGCAATCAGATCTACTATAGTCTCAGGATAAAATCCCGTGGGCGATACCCTCCTAAACGTCAAGGATTGGAAACCTGACAGCGTACCTCATCTCTATATGGCGTCTTCTCCAGCCTCGACTGTCGTTCTTCTCCATACGTGTCCAGGGCCAAGCATCGATTCCCGTCCGTCTCCTCCTTCAAGTTCTGACAGTCTCTCTTTACACAGCCTCCTTGCCGAGGTAAAAATCTCGAAATCGATCTTTTACAGTCGATTTGTCTGTAAACCAGGACACCCCTTTGGCCAAGGCAGCCACGTGGTAATTCAAATTTTGTTGTTTTCGTGGGTCTCTTCCTTTCCCACGCTGGCTGTTGCGAAAATAACGCAGGTCATATTTGAACGTGACAGGGGATTACAGTCCCGCCGTTCTGACGCCGGCTCCAGCTTTCCGACCCTTGGTAATTTTATATTAACAAATAATCAAATATCCTAACTATCGCGTTATACTATATAAAAACTTCGAGTCTTCAAAGTTTTTTGGGCATCCCATAGCCCGTCGCTATCACCTATCAACCCATATGGTTTATCTTTATTGATCATTGTACCACTCTGCAGATGTTTTGTTTATCCGTTTCCGTAGATATTTCCCTGTTGCTGCTTCCCTGTTGCTGCTTCCCTCTGCTCTTCCTTCCCCCTTTTTCGACTTTTGTTCCTCGGGAAATATAATTATATAAGTATTAAGTCACCATTTACAACAAATTTCAAAAGAAGATGATAACAGGTTCGTTATTAGAGTTAGCAGAATTCAATTCTTACCGTTTTCGGGAATTGTCTTAGTCTGTAATCAATAATGTAACAATGATTTGATATTTATATACATCAACGACTGAAATAAAATACAGCGAGATTTCTTTGGCCGTGCAGTCCATTCAGGGCCTCGGCCTACAGGATAAACTGCGGAATGTCATTCACATTCCGAATTTGGAGTGACACGTGGTCAGCGTATCGAATCTCCAGCAGTCTTAATCCCAGTCTAAGTGACCTTGACGTCACAAACATTCAAGCCCATTCCAGGATTCGAATCCTTGTTGAGAGCCAGCGACGCTAGCCACTAGACCACAGGAGGTTGGCAAATAATCATTTCCACGTTGTTACTGGTTAGGTCTTCCACTTCTTGGAGTGACATTTGGATTCTACTCTTCCGTTACGCCTTTTCCTGTCCATAGTTTGTAGCTTACGTATATTGCGAGGAAAAACTTCGTATTTCTACGTTGTATTTTGCTCTGCGTAACTGATTTAAGTTTCCTAGACAAATTTCGATTCTATATTTAATGAAAAAATTGCCGACCCCTGACACTTGAAGGGTTTCATTCCACGTGAACTGATGAGAAATAAAAATTATAATTGTTAGTAAACCTACACGGAAACAGTTGTTAACATCAATTTACTGAAACCAAGTGCACGGTACTTGTAAGAAGAAAAATCGACTCAATTATCCGTTAAAATACTATTACCTTAAGTGAAAAACTGAAATGCTTAGCACGAATAGTGCAATTTAGAGTGTAGCTATAGATTTATGAAAAGATACGAAATTATTTTAGATATTAACCGAAATTAGAGATTACATAATTTTTTTGCGTATTTGTGCACAAGGGCATAGGAACTTTGATTTAAGGCAAGCCGTAAATATCTTTTATCGGAAATGTTGCATATTAAATTTGCACGTTATCTGCCAGGTCTATAACATGACTCTGATAACATTGTTTCCCAAAAAGAAACACATTAAGAAGTATTTTCGCCCATATACTTGTACTTTTTGGCAGATTTTCGAGTTAATTTTGGTGTTATTTCATCGCCACATACTAGTAATTTTTCTTAAAGTGATTCCCTTACAAGCTACCGTACGTCCGTTCCTTCTTCAAAAATTTATTATAATAATACATTTTGATAATTTTTTTATTCTTCCTGGTTTCCGTGAAATTTCTGTCACGTTAACGCACGACACTGTTTATCTCAGGAGTATTTCCCTTCATGGTTGACAGTCACTGAACACAAGAGAATTATGAACGTAATTGTTTAATTTAACGTCGTCTGCATTTTGAATTAATTTATAAGATTCTTTTACCTTTCTTTTATTTCGTGTTGTGTTGGTTGCTCATTTAAAATATCATAGAACGTGGTATGTCAGTATGAACTATTTTACAATTTCTTCTCTCCTATTTCCTGTCCGTTTCTTACGATTTAGAGTCTGTGTCGTATTCTTAGGAAGGTAAAATTTTTTTACATAAATTTCAACCATTTTGAAAATCAAATCCAGTTGGTATAGTTTATCTAAACTAAACTATCACAATTACGATTCACAAAAAATGGAGTCAAGCTGGGATAGCTTCAAACAAGTCAAAACATTATTTAAATAATCAGTTATTAATATTTCTTCATACATGAAAACAAATCACAAAGTTTCATACCTGATAGCGGGTCTTCTTCAGGTGTCATTTTAAATTTTGATAATTAATATCTCCCTTTATGCAAGTTCTGTGGAGTGTCGAAATCATAAAACAATTTTTTTTATAGTGAGGTCCATAGGAACGCTCATTTTTATCTATATCGCCTCTAGAAGTCTCGAAGTAAAGCATCCGGCGCTGTATTTGGTTTTCAAGTATGAAAATAATATCAAAGATCGAAGGTTATCCCGGTGTATATTCTGAATAAACAATTCTTGGGTTTCCACCCGGGTTAAATGGAGTTTAAGCCACGACGTTTCGATGGCGTACTCTGCTATTCTGCCGTTCTCAAGTGAAAGTGAGAACGATGGCAGAGTACGCCATCGAAAAGTCGTGGCTTAAACTCCATTTAACCCGGGTGGAAACCCAAGAATTGTTTATTCATGAAAATAATAATTAAGTAACTATTTAAATGTGTTCTGATTTACTGACAATTGATTTTATTTTGTAATAATTAATTTGTAATATTTTAAGTGATAACTTCCTATGCCAATTTTTTTACGTAAGTGAAGTTCATTTACTTGTTTCGAATCATTTAGAACTGTATAATCTTGCAATCTGTAGCAAACAGTCAATTCTTCTTTTTTCCTGTCATAAAATCTATGGAATTCGTGAATATTAAAACACGTTTAGAATATTGTATGGACCACAAGATGGTTTGCTCCAAGCCTCAGATCCAGAAAATCACTCACTCCAACCAAACTGTAATTGAACCAGCAGACTGTTTAATTTCCAAAACTTACCTGCGTTGAAAGTAAAATCTTGCAATAAATAATAAATAAAATTCTGCCAATGAGTCAGAATATAAATTTTTTACTATTTATTCAAATATAACGTTTCGTCACCCTTTTGAGACTTCTTCAGGCATACTACAAACATAATATTACAAGAAATGTAATATGGGTTCTATGTTACATTTTGTAATATATATATAAACATGGTTCCAAACTTACAAATTTAGCAATTAATGTCATTTACTTCTAGACTCCCTCAGCCGTCATTTTATTTATTCTAAATTTAATGTCACAAAACTATGTTAAAGTCTTGAAGTTTATTCGGCGAAGTTTTGTACCTGTAACTTCACAGTACAAAGGAGGTACGCTGCAGGGGTTTCCAATCCTTGACGTCTAGGAAGGGTATCGTCCACGGTTTTTATCCTGAGATTAGAAAAAGATCAGATTGCCTCGCCCAACATCCAAAATTTGAAAATATTTCCTACATTAATATTTCCCTATTTAAGTTCGTTTGTAAATAAATTTCCCATAATCTTTTAATTACACTTTTAATTTTATCCCACACCCCATCGTACAATATTTTGCTATCCTTTCTGCTCTGCAGACTTCTCTACGTTATAAAGCTTTAATTTAGTCCGTTCTCCACAACCCTTCGCAGCAACTACTATTTACGAATCTCCCAAACAACTGTTATAAAAGCCTCTGGTCCTCCAACACTCTAAATTTTTCCACTGAAGACCCCTTTCAAGAATTGAAGAAGATGTTCTCGGGTTTCCCTCCCGGTATGTTTGACCCGGGTGGAAACCCGAGAACATTTTCTCCAACAAATACACCGGGACAACCTTCGTCCGTTTTTCTGCTAAGAAATCGTGTCGTTCTACCCCGTCCCCGAGCGACGCTACGCCGCTTTCTCGTATTGTGCAAGGTCTGTAAGATTAGACAGCCAATAAATAAACGAATCCAAGTTAGTGGGAATGCTCAATTGAAGCCCAGTAAAGCATATAGTTAATTTTAGAAGAAAGACAAGAATGGAAAAATGTCAACCGGACAAGGGAATTGAACTGGATATCGCGAGGTACTGGGTTCGATTCCCTGGTCCGGTTGACATTTTTCCATTCTTGTCTTTCTTTTAAATGAACTTTGAAGATTCAAATCTTTGCATCATAACAACATCTTTACTGGAGTGGGTCGATTGACCCCACATAAATGCACCGAAAATTTGGGTAAACTCTTCTTTTATGTAGAAGTGTGTAAAATCTTCCTTAAAGGCTACAGTGAAATAAAATACAAAACAACGTAACATTTCCACAACTTTTATTTCTCTTTGAAACTTCCAAATAAAATCTGTAATGAGATATACAAACGCCTTAAATAAATATATGTTTACGTGTACATTTATGAAAAAATAGCATGTTAATTAGCATCCATTTTTACTCTTAAACCAGGGGATATTCTTTACACACATATAATACTAGTTGGGTCACTAGTTTGGTTGCAACAAGTAGGAAAACAGCTGCGGGCATTTCGCAAGTCGTGGGTTGGTTCAGGTCTTCCCACGCAAATTGACTTCTTTCACATTTTAACTTTTTTTTGGACGGGTTGCGTGATCATTTATCTATAGAAAAATTTTAATTTTATTTTCATATTTATACTTCAAAATTGTGTTGACAAAGAATGAAGAGAGCCGACTGTTTTTGTTTCCTATCTTGCAATCAAACTTAACAATTATGGCAAATTGAAACTGGTATATTTACCTTTGTTCTACTTGACTGGAAGATTTATTTCTGACGAGGGAAGCAACGAAACTCTTGACATTATGTCTTAATTTTGCGCACAAATATAATATTTTTCATTTTTAATAGCATCCTTGTATGCTCATTACGCCGAAGAAAGCTTTAGCAGCAGCAGCAGCAGCACAACGACGCCTTTTCTACAGTTGCTTCCCTTGTCTCTTTTCTTATTTTTTTTTTGATATCGCGTGCAGATAAATTTAGGGTAGATGAGCTCCTACTTTGTTTGCATGGGCAGCCTCCTCCAATTGTGCCTGTGCGAAATGCTCTCGTAAATTTATTGTAATGTGCGTCTTCTATAACAACGGATTGTCAATTTTCTGAAAACTAGGTGATTCATTTTATTTACACAACGGGGAGGGGAAAAACTTGTCGTAGGTGTCTGTTTTCATCAGCGTCCTATACAGTAAAACCTTTCTATTATCAACTAACGTACGGCTAAATAAAGTACGCGCATGCATGTAAAGCAAAATAATAAAAAAAATTGCAGGAGTTTATCACAATATTTTTTCACATAATATTTTTTTTACATAGTTGGTTTCTATTCAACAATTTTTTTTCCCGCTGCCTAACATCGAATCGGCCCAGCCACTGGGATACCTTTGCCAAGTTTTGAAGTCTTTTTTTTTCTTCAGTTTTTGGATAGAAGTTAATTAGTTTTTCTTCAGGGATGGATGTGCGTAGAGAATCAGATTGATTTATGTACTGTATGGCTTTCTTTGAAGATATGTATAATTTTATTCAGTAGCTGTGAAACGGTGGTGATATGCCGCACTCTCAAACCTTAAAAATACTTTACGTACGAAAATATAGTCTTCGGTGAGAAACATCACCTAGGTCGAATATGATAAGTACTTGCCAAGCATTGAATCTCTCTGCAGCATTGAAAAATATAACGCATTCCCTTTTATTGTCAAATCACTCACCAAGTCACACTGGATTAGTATTTGTGTAAACGTTTTGTGCGTCGAGTGTTATCTCGAGGACTTACAGTCAGTTGGTAGCACTGAGTTTTAAAGCTTATTTTTGGCATGTGCGTAGGTTGATTGAATCAGTAGGCAACATAGAATCCTCTTCAGATTAAATACTCTATAATGCAAACAGTCGGGAAGACGTCAGTTTTCTCTACGGCCTCCTCTTCGCACTTGCCACTGGGTTTACCAGCCTGGAAAACACGACAAAATTTCTACTACAGAAGTTGAAACTAACACAAAATACGGGAAACACCAAAAGGGACAATTAAAGCCCAGCGCAAAAAGGGGGTTCACAGTCTAACACACATCCATCGGGAACATGTAGTGTCCGGTCCAGTGTGCTGGGTTTTCTCGACTGTATGCATATCTTCTTCCACGACATCAACGCAAAGACTAACTGGTGAAAGTATGCTATGTAATTTGTTTAGGTATCATTGCAATATGTTACACAATCGTTTAAAAATCATCTTGTGAAATGAACCCCCCAAAAAAGTGTCCCCATTACACAGGGGACTACATCTATTTTCTTATCGGACTCCCATTTCCTTTCAATATATATATATTTTTTCATTTAGCACCCAACAATTAGAGACCCACAAACGTGAACAATGCTTGAAGTATTGGTGGAGTTCTCTCGTAAGCGTAATTTGGAAGACTTCAATAAATCAGCAATGCAGTACTTCACCTATTTTAGGAGGTATATGTACTGGGGTCAAAGACCTTGGGAATACGGCAAGAGTTGTCCGCTGATCCCATTGGATCAGTCGGCCAACTGCCTCCTGAAACTGGTGGAGACACGGAGAAGGGAATGCTGCGTCCCCACAGCAGACTCGTCTCCCGTCATTCGGAAGGGCGTGAGAATAGTACTCAATGCCCGACCTACCTGATGCAGGTTTTCTAGGGTTTTCCCTGCATCTCTTTAGGTGAAACACCGTGTAGGATCCTTAAACCACAAATAAACAATTAAAATCCCCACCAATTCAACGAATAAATTCCATCGCTGTGCCCTATGAGAACAATGCCAAGTAACCTAGACATGACTAAACGCCAAACTCAGGCGGAAAGAACACGTTAAGAAAAAGAAAAGCGGAAATGAACATTAAATATAGAAAATACTACTGACTAGTTGGATGAAACTCCAAGTTTTCAATTTCCAATAAACTTCTAATTTACAATCAAATATTGAAACCAATATGGCTCTACTGTATTTAGGTATGGGGCTGTACAAATGACACAAACACTTAAGTGTAGCCAAATATTTCAATGATAAAGTGAATCTCCATAGGGATTTCCGAGTTCCAACCATCCAGGAAGGAAGACTTGACCTCCACGTCAACTCCTGGACAATCAACACAGTACCAGAAGACTCAAACGATGAAAACCAACTGATTTTGTGTAGTGTAATCTGCAGTGTCAAGAAGCAGAGCACAATTCGCGAGTGAAGTGTACAGGGACAAGAAGAGACTAGCAGACTACATTGGGTGGAATACAGTTGATAAGTATCTAGTGGAAGATTTGTTAGAAGAAAACGAACGGTTAGTTTCAATAATGGACCACTCTGATGCTATTATTGAAAAGTAATGTCAGCTCTACTGCATAAAGTAAAACTCTGCAGTCAAAAAGAGAAATGCTCATTGATGAAAAAAAAGGGGGAAATAAGTAAAGTTCAGACTTCAGAAAAAGAGTGTGCCTATTTGCAACTATTTCATAACAAATTAACTCTGACGCAAAGGAAAGGTTTTTAGAACTATAAAAAGTTAAAACTATTCGTAGAGTTTACTATGAAGCCGCTCCGTGATTGGGAAAACCTGTTTGAAAGATTTTACAACATAAATCTCAAATCAGAATAAGTGTGCGGAAACCTTACGAAGAGATGTCTAGGGCAAATGACTTTTAATTTATTAGATTCACGAGAAACCCAGGGACTTGAAAAAGAAGGAAGGAATTACTTGTGGCTAACTCCATTTCACGCAATTGTATGCAGTAGAAAAATTCTTTAATTTAAAGAACAGAAAAATATTTAATAGAATATATGACTTATAAAAACGAAATCAACGTTGATTCGATGACACCGGAAAATATACTCAAATCGGATGAAATCAACCACAAAATTAAAAAAACGTAATAATTACTTCAACAGTGTGTATAATCCTTACTGTTTTATTGGATTGGTTTTGAACAATAAAGATAATTTGTGAATGCAGTATGAGTGAGAAAATAATATTCAAAAATTTCTTCTCACCTTAAAAGTTGGCAATAAAGAAAAGTGTTCTTAATTTCATTATGTGAAACACAACAATATTTTGTTAAAATGGTAAGCAAATACGAACACATCAAGCATCGTGCTAACGAGAGGTTTGACTTAGCCAAAATGAATTTGGTGTCAATAATAGGAGTTAAATTAGAAAGAAGATAGAAAACTTATTTGAAATTGTATTAATTGATGATGTGACCCGAAATTGAATATGCTTATTTATTGTCAATATTTTACAGATGATTATGGAGATGTTAGGTTCGAATGCTTCTGTATGTGGATAACGAGGGAGAAATAAAGTTGTATTTCTTTTGATGCCAAATTGGTTGGAAAAGTATATTTAATTGTATATATCTGTGAATACTGTCAAATAGTGTAGGCGTATCAAAGTAAAAATGTATTTTTTATTAATTATAATTAAGTAATTTATCTCTACTGCGCCTCTCTCTATCTCCAAATAGTAGGAAAACATACTCAAAAAGCGATTATGATTATCATAAATGATGCTTTTTGCTGTTGTAAAAATTATGCATAATTTGGCAAGGATAAAAATAAAGTTATTTAAGAAATTGGGAGAAGAAACACTGTGAAAGATTTTGAATGTGGTCTTGGAACAGAATTGAAGAAAATAAACTTGACAGATAGGGGAAAGAGTAAAAGGTTCTAAGAAAAGAATCATCTTAAAGACAGTTTATAAGAACGGTTCATCTTCAAGGGACACTTGAAGGAGAAAGGAGGAAAAATTTAAGAACAGGATAAGACTTGAAGGAGAAATAAGGAAAACTCTAAGAACAGGACAAGTCATCTTAAGTACTGTTACTAAGAGAAACTCCAGAAGAATGCAAGGGGGACTTGAAGGAGAAAGAAGGAAAAAACTAAGAACAGGACAAGTCCAAGTTTAAGCATCAGTCTGTAAAAACGCCACCTTATAATAATAATAATATTTTTGTTTTACTTAAAATGTTTTGTGAATATTAAATAACGTTTATACCGCAGTTACAATACCAATAGGATATTTAAATTAATCTGACATTTTTCAAATTAATGAAAAAGCATCAACACAGCCAATCAATCAGTAAACCAAGATGTTTATTCAATACACTGCACAGTTACGTTACAACAGCGTTTCGTATAAGCTTTTGGGGCTTCTTCAGGTAAAATGATGCGTTGTGAAATTTCTACTGGTGTTAAATTTTATGAATGTATTCAAATAAAAATGTTTTATTAAAAAATTGAGGCCATGAATAGCGTCCAGTGTATTTTCATCGACTCTAAAACCAATATGGATTCGATTTTACCTGAAGATGTCCCAAAACTATGGATGAGACGTGGTAACGTATATACTGAGTCGTATAATATCATGATTTTATGACTCTTTTGATGCTTATATGTTAATTTTATAACGGTAATAACATTTAAACCATTCTGGTAATTAATTTCTACTGTGCAACACATTGCAATGATTTTTTATTAATTTATTACGGTCTGTAAATTTGTTTTTCGCAGTCTATCTGCAGGTTTTATGTTCATACAACTTTACGGGAATAATTTATACATACAGTGAGGACAGAGCGTATCGTCACTTCAGAACTCGGCAAAGGCACAAAGTGAACGGAGGAAAATCATCCTACGGACTTTTTAAGTTCCCATCGATTAAACACAACATCTCTTCATATTTTCAACAACAACAACAACAACATCGAGTCATCGGAGGTTCTACTGACGACATAACAGGGGGAGCGTGGGTTCCATAACATCTTGCTTGGTGTTTGTTATTATAATTGAACGATTCTTATTCGTATGTACATTGTATTCTGAGATTGTCAACTAATGTCCTTGATAGCCCAGAACTCGCGGTCTGTTTCTCTCTCTCACTTTATATCTCTTTCTCTCTCTTTTTCTTTTTCTTTGTCCCGAAAAAAAGAAAGTAATCGCTGCGTAAAAAATATTGTTCTGTTAAAAATGACGTGTTTTCGATGAAGAGTTGAACTAAGGTGCAAGCTACGTTTGCGTTACGCGTGTGCAAGTATGAAAGTGTCCCAACATGCAGGCTTCTGAAATAAAGGCATGACCTCCAGGAACATTCAAAGACAACCAAAGCTTGTACTAGAAGCACATGTAACACAACCAAAAAATAAAGTGTAATTCAAGTCAGGTACAGTAAGTGAGTGAAATTATAACTAGATATCTATTCGATCGTGTTGGTAATTTCGTTGCGTAATTTGGTGGCAATGTGAAGGCGTTTTCTTTTATACCTACGAATCATCGCATTTTTTTTGTGAGTGGTGTGTGTACCGTACACATATATAGACACAAAGAAAACAAATGCGTGCAAGAAGAAAACGGAAGGATACGTGCAGAAGCTAACGAAGCAGAGTCTGCTTGCTACAGACTCGCAACAAAGTCAATCACAATTAGTCAGACGTTTCTTGAAACACGTAAAAAACCCACAACGTACATGCTTCAAATAGAATATATTTATATATATACTATCCAAAAAACAACAAATACAAGTTCGATTCATAGAGGTAAAAAGAGTAGACGTATAGAGAAAGGCAAAAGCACGGTTCTCAATGTATATAATTGACGAGAAATCACATCGATATAATAAAATATACCTGTAAAAATTCGTAAGACGCACAGCACTTTATAGCTGCATAAAATTCGTAATTTCATTTTATAGTTCTACCAACGTGAGTAACTGAAATGTACCCATAGTTACGTTGGTTTAACTCATAGAAAATTTAGTTATGTTGACCAATGATTATGCATTTTGTATTGCGTTGTAATGTTTGAACCGTGCCGTTAAGTTGAGAACAAGAAAAATAGAAAGACGACACGAATGTTCCTGACGAGATAGATATTTCTCAAAAAGTCTCGAAGAAAGAAGGAGAATAGAAGAACACATTTTATACAAGACGTGCTTCGTGCAAATCATTAGCAAAAAAATTGGTATATAAAATCGAATTTATGACCAATGCCTTATAGTCAACTGCAGTTGAGAATTTAAAAAAAAATTCATCTGAAACTGGGAAAGAAAAGTATATGCATAAACTTTCAAGGTTGAATTAATTCCTTGGTAAAAGTTTTTCAACCTCTGCAATGGATTAACACTTTCCCTAATTATTTTTTTAAAAAAATAACAGTGAATTTCAATGGAGTAATCAAACTCACTGTACCACTTATGTGCTCTGTTAAAATATTCTCTAAATAATCTCATATAAAAATTGGATTTGACTCAAATTTATGATACACTTCTTCTCCTAAAACCCCCCGTCGGTCGTAAATTCGATTCACTTAATAAGTACTTTATGTTATCTTTTTTTTTCATTAATTTACATAATAATTTATGACTAAGTAGATAAATAAATATTTACGCTTTGGAGTACTGATTTGATATGAATTGAATAATATGTTTTCAATACAATACCTTGAGTAAAAATATCACCTGTTATCCGGTAGTCGTAACATGGAAGAAAAATATAATTCAAAAATAATTTATCGCGGCTTTGCTTTGGAATGATTCGCGAATACATTTTCTTTACCATCCCGTAAATACTGGAACATCCTGAACACTTTGCGAGACTGTTTCAACGGCCATTTCCGCATATTTCCTGTTGAACTTAAGATAAAAATCCTAATACCAGGTGGGGAAATAATTTATAAAACAATCTTTTCTTCCTGGAAACGTTTCTCGTCGAGGAAAGGATATATTCGTGAACAACCACACTTCTGTTAACTTTCTGTTGGAATCGTATCGTATTTTAAGTTTAACCTAACGCAATTTCGCTTAAGCGTTATAGGGTCGACCAGTTTTTTTTTTCCTCGAGATTCTTGATGACTGTATATCTTACAAAGGCTAATCATTTTGAAATACTACATTTTGCTGTCAGCTGGATTCCACTTTAGGACTTGCTTTCAGTCTTTCTATAATCATAATTAATTACTTTCGTAAGGAATTATAATGGAAGAATATGTATACAAGATGCACCAAATGGAAGTTGTAATATTCGTAGTTGTAGAGATTTAAATAAAAATACTTGAAATGAAAGACACATAATGAACTTCTGAACGTTTTCTTGGGGTGAGGTTTGAGACCAATGTTTCATTAACCCATCTGGAAGAAAAATTTTCGTAATAAATTTCTGTACCCTAAGTTTTGAGACTACCATTCAAAAATATATCCTTTTACATTTCATCAAATAAATTGTAAGTAATGTTCCCTTAATTATCTTCTAGTTGTGTTATATATGTCATGTTTGTGAAATGTGATTTTCTTTTTCGGTTTTTAGATATACAATAACTTATAATTGCATCTGAGGACGTTTCAATGAAAGGAACGACACTCTAATATATTTTAAATTGTTCCTATTTAATTTCATTTCTGACTAATTTAGCTGTTGCACACATTTACATAAGTATCTATCCATTTCATATTGACCCTATAATATTTTTGTGTGAAAAAATGACCACATTTGGAAAATATAAAATCAAGTGTATTTAGATGAAAATTAATAAAACGGACAAAGAAGTAGCCTGCAAACAGACAAAATTACGTGATGAAACAAAAATTTGTTTCTGAAAACTTTTTTGCCTTCGTCAAGCGAGGGGATGCTGTAAGAAGCTTTTGAGTTCGTCATCTGTTTTGTGACAAGCGACTAAGTAAAAATGATAGGATCAGTAAGGAACTCGAAACGTTCTTTAGTATTGAAAAAATATTTAGAGATGAAATAACTAATTCTTGAAAATGTTTAGAAAAATATTTATGTAGCCTCGGATCTCAATTAGTGTTATGGGAGTTATGCCAACAAATATCATTTACTAATTTTATCTAGTTCGTTACCTGAATTTTAATATTTCTTATCATGATCCTGAGAGCAATGCCGACGGTAGAATAGCTACTGGTAGGGCCTCCCAAGCTAGTGACTTAGACGAAATGAGATACCTCGTAAACGAACTCACCGTTGCGAAAAGTTTAGAATCAATAGCCGAACCGACTATCCTACGACGAAATGGCATATGATTTAAGGACCTGACTCTTGGATCATGGAATATATTGTCCCTTTATAGACTTGGGGTACTTAAAATGTTACTGGAATGCTAACCCGTTAACGAAGAAGGGAAAAGACAACCTGAACAATCAATACTGAGGTGGGAAGATGGAGTGGTTCAGGATATAAAGGCCTTAAGGGTTGAGGAATTGGCGGAATGTCGCCATGAACAGGAAGGAATGGCAAGAGATTCTGAAAAAGGTCAAGGCCCACACCAGGCTGTTGTAATGATGATGATGAGGAGAAGAAAGTAATGGCTTAAGGGTTGACTTTGATATATATTCGGTGATTATTATGACCACCTGATTTCCGCTTCATAAATAGAGAAACATGTTGAAATGGATCATCAGAAAATCCGATACTGCAAAATGCTACCCTTTAACATCCTTCTCTCTTAGGTTTACTGATGTCTCCATCTGAAGATGGATTAGTGATTATTTCCTGTATTCCTTATGGGAGGGGGTAGAGGCAAATGTTATAGTTTTGGAAACTTTGGTCTCAACCTTACTTCCTCTTGTTTTGCTTTGTTCAGAAGCATCCTCTCAGCCACTTGATTAACATTTCAGACGACGGAGAAATCGAAAGAGTTGCTCATCATCTGTCTCTAATAATCATCAGATCCTCGATGGCAACTGTACTGTTATGATTAGACTTGTATAGAGAACGATAGTGTGAGGATGTGGACTTGGGTTGTGACCGACCAGAAACGTTTCCAGGATGCGTGCCGTTTGTGTCACCGCCCGCCGGGTGCGGAGTGTCCGGATTCAACGAACGGGTAATAATATCTAGAGAGCGTCGGCTCAGTTGGAGGAGTGCTTGGGAGCGGCGCCCTCGCTGCTCACCATCTCGCTGGAGCCGCTGGAGCTGAGCGTGGTGTTGCTGCCGTAGGGGTCGAGGGAACTCTGCACGGACATGGAGCGACCCTGCGCCTGTCGCCTCACTCGGTTGGGAGACAGCTTGGCGGGGTCGACACTTGTTGGGTCTGCCTGCAACATAACGCTTTTGTACACGCAGACTCATCCGCTCCTTCATCTCAGGAGGCGAGTTGCCACCAACCCAAAAAACTATTAGCATAGTTACCGTGGTTACGAAAGAGTAACATAATTCTGCACTTCTATGAATCTGTTGAAAATATACCAGAAGGGAATACATTTAAGATCCGTTGGTAGTCCAACACTTGTCGGAATCACGTGTAGGATGCATACAATATATCAAAAAAAGAGAGGTGGTAGTAACCATCAAAACAAGAAGAAAGTCAAATAAACATGGCTCCAGAAAAGCATACTGTACACTTGTCCTTATTGAAGACGTTTGGTTGTGAACATGTTGTAGGAACACTGGTTCTTTTGCACCCCACAGGGTGAACAGTAGAAGGTCTCGGTCATTACGAACACCTCAGATGGAGGACTGTGACCTGGAACCAGTGTGCGGCGATTGGCATCCACTTGTCTGAGCGGTATTACATGCTCATACCAACTTCAGCGCGTCCAGGCACTAAGGCCAGACGACCACCAGAGCAGATTGCTGAAGTGTGCTGCTGATTCACTGTTTTCGTTATAGATTTCATTTCCAACGAGACAGGGTTCACAAGATATGGTGTTGTCAGCTTTCATAATCAGTATGTGTGGGCTGATCAAAATCCCTGTGCAATTGTAGAAAGAGAATATCAGCACCAATTCTCCATCAATGTATGGGCAGGCGTTCTTCGTGATAAATTACATACTACCACTGGGGCTCATTGTCATGAAATTATAGTTAACACATGGCCTATTTTTTTTGCAGGATGTGCCATGTAAGCACTGATTACAGATGTGGATTATGCTCCTCCTTTAGCACGTCTCATGAATGGTCGTTAGGTTGAGCGTCTCCTGTGGACAAGTGTACAGATCTCAGAAAGTATGCGATTCTGGAACCGTGTTTACTGGACTCCTTCTCTTGTTGTGATGTTTACTGCAACCCATCAAAATATTGGACACTTTTTTATTACCCTGGGCCGTTGTATAAAGACCTTCAAATAGGTTACAGCGCCAATAAAGTGTAATTTTCTTTGAGATAAGATGATACATAAAATATATTAAATAATATAAATTGAGGAGGCTAAAACAAGGAGGCGATAGGAAGTAATCAGGTTAAGGCCTGACTCCAGCATGTCGCATCTTCCGGAAGTAGTACGTGCCATTTGCAATAGCAGAGAATTAGAAAGCCACAGATGTCGATGACCTGGAAGAGGTGTAGTATAGATCTTGTAGGGAAAGGTTCGTCGACCCTAGGAGAACATTCGAGAATCGTATAAAATCTTCACCCAGACGTCAATACTTGGATGAAAGTAATTGATTGCCTCAATTCACTGCAGCTTTATAACTCACTGCAGAAAATTATAAGGACGGGAAATAGTATGTATAATATTGCTGAGCCTAGACTTCTCAATCCACAATATTATACCATATTTTGCAAAATAAATAAATATTTAATAATCGTTTTAAGACTTATGTAATATTTTATAGATAAAATTATTAAGTGAATCTCATTGTAGCATCAATTTTCTTTATATTGATCAATAAGTCCAACCCATAAACGAATTTATATTCAGTCGTTTGTGGCATTTTGGCTGTTGTTTTTGTTGCAGTGCCATCATGACGAAAAAAAATCATAGATGGATTTGTTAAGATAGTTTCCATTGTTTCTATCCTTACGGAAATCTTTTGAAACAAGATCATCTTCGCACGACGATTAACTATGCTTCTATTGATAGGTTAAATGGATTGCAAAAGGATAAACTGCTGTTGCCCAAGCAGTTGTATCTCAGATCGTTTATGAGAGGAAAGAATATCTGTTCGAGGAGAGAGAAGCGCACCTGATAGGCCAAAGCGTTCATGATGATACTGTAAGGAACCAGGCCCAGGGGATGCACCTCTCTCATCAGCACGTTGGCCGGGATCTTGTGGAACTGGATGTACTCCAGGAAGTTGCCGATGACGTCCTTGAGGGCCGTGTTGGGGTTGTTGTCGCAGTACTTCTTTCCCCACATCAGGGCTGCCTGCAAAACAAAAATATATCCTCCTCTTCATTCCTCGTGGCGGTCTACATCGATATTTTCTTGCACGGTCGTATTAACGGTGCCACAAAATAAACGTAAAATTATAGGGAAAAAATATTATTACTTAAGAAAATGTAAAAAGCGGATGCGAAAACGAGTACTTATTTAGTTGTTCATAAAGATTTTGATGGAGTGACCTGGAATTTGGTGAACTCGTCAGCTCGAAGTTCGTCCCTGGCCAGGATAAGCCTGACTACGTGTTGTGGAAGAAGAGTGAAGGAGCCAAGGTTCAGGACCTCGTTGCCGTGCTCGTCCACGAACTCCAGCACCTGAGGAAACACCAGTCAACTTATATTACAGAAACAGGACGAGGAAGAAGACAAAAATGGGTCAATGATTGTTTGTGGATGGAAGATCAATCAACATGGCAATTCAAGAGTGATTCCTGCCATACGTTCCTTCGTTCATTTCCAACGAAGGGTCATCCTTTCATTATTTGCTTTCTATTACTCTCTCTTTTGATAGCATAAAATATAATATTAATTAAACTTGTTTCATAAAATATTCAGATATGTGTGGGAAGACAAAAGTTTAATTAAACAATATTACACGAAAATTAAATTATTAATCGAGTTAATAGTGTTTGGTGAGATGAACCTCAAAAATTCAATATAAACGTGATTAGCTCTGATGAGGTCTCTTTTTAATCTCATAATAATGAATTGTATAAAAAGCAGAATAAATAAATTATTACATTTTTTATTCAAATTTTGAAGGGTCGTTTCAGATTCATCAGCATTACGCAGTCGAGCGATCTTATTTATTTTCTGCTCTTATTTTATATAATATTTTAATAAATGTACGTCGGCAACTTACAGTAAAATAAAAACAATTACAATATTGCAAATACAACTATATATATATACTGTTGTACTTCAAAAAAATGTAAACAAGATTAGAATAGGAAATGAATTATGAAATGAAAATAAACGTTGGAAAAATTAAGATTTTTGAAGTAAATAAAAATGAGACAATAAGGAATGAAGAAGGAAAATTTGATAAAGTAAAGCAGTATAAATACATAGGTACACAGTTAAATGAAGATTGGGAGAAAGAAATAGGTAGGATAGAAAGAGAGGATGAAGCATTCAGTAAGGTACAGAAATTATATGATGGAGTACTGGATATATAATTGGGAAAATAATTAGTTACCTGACTACGTGTGGAGTGTTATTTATGCATGTCAAGAGAGAAATAGATAGTATATACACATAAGAGATGTGGATATGTAATTATACGATGGGTAGGTAAAGTGAAAAAAGAAGAGTCATTGAAAAAATAGGAAGGGAAAGTACTGTTTAAAAAAATGAAAAAATAAAACAAACTAGTTGATACTTGTGATGTGAGGAACTGGAATTATTATATAGGTTTAGAAGGTTCAGTGGAAGTGTGAAGAGGAGAGGGAGATTAAAGGTCACTGATTCTATTAAGTTAGAGAACTACGAAAACACCAAAATTAAATCATGGGACAGTTGTAGCAACACGAACCTCCTATTTGGTAAACCAAAAATTGATGTTGTTGAGCGCTGTACTTAACTTTTCGTTATATTTCACAAATAATATATATCATATATGTATTTTATAGGCATGAATACTGTATATCTTCCTTCCTATGGCTCGTTAACCCGTAATCGGGTCGCGTAACCTCCTCATATATTGTTTATGTGCGACCTGAATCCCAAAACTCATATTCTATAACCTTTAAATTAACTTCTGTGTTTTTGGATGAATGGCTATGTTAATGAGCACAATTTCCGTAAATGGGGTGACGCGAACTCACCACGAGGCAATGCATCCACAAAAAGTTTCTGTTTGGTGCGGATTTTGGGCCGTCGGCGTCATTAGTTCCAGCAGGACGGCGCCACGATAGACATTCTGCATGAACAACATGAGAGTATGGTTATTTCTCACAGGAGTGATCTCAATTGGCCACCAAGATCGTTGGAGTTGATCGCTCTGGGCTTTTTCTTGTGAGGTTTCCCAGGTCTATGCGAAGAAGCCGCTAACGACCGATGTCCTTGTAGTCAGTATAACCCAGACCATCGCTCAAATTCAGCTGAATCGATGCGGTTGAGTCTTTGAAAATTGGAGCACTTGGATTCCTGCTGCCGTTAGCAGCCGCGGCGGACATTTGAACGATGTTATATTATACACACAATAGCAAACATGGACCATTCATACGGAAACCGGCGTGGAAAAGTACGTAATCACAGAAGGCGTCCCACAAGGATCGGTACTAGGACCCCTGTTGTGGAACATTATGTATGATGATGTATTAAGACTTGAGATTCCCACGGAAAGCAAAATTATTGGCTTCGCAGACGACATAGCAATTGTCGTCGTCGCTAAGCACCGGGAACAAATAGTTCAGATAGCCAATGAGGCTATTCATGTGATTGGGTAATGGCTACGGACAATGGATCTGCAACTGGCGAAAGAAAAAAACAGAGGCAGTTCTTGTCACTGGGAGAAAATCTAGAGAATCCATCACCCTTATGGTCGAAATCATCTTTCAGATATCTGGGTATAATGATAGATGATAGGATGTCTTTTAAACACCACCTTGATTATGTAAGACGTAAAGTAGCTGGGACAGTATCTGCACTGTCACGAATTATGCCAAATGTTGCAGGTCCAAGACAATACCGTCGACTTCTTTTCGCGAATGTTGTGCGATCAGTGATCTTGTATGGTGCCTCGATATGGTGTACTGCTTTGACAGTAAAATCAAACAGGAGAAAGGTTAGTTCCGTCCACAGGCTCAGTGCACTACTGGACGATAGTCTGTCTGTGTGGTGGCAGGAATGCCTCCGGTAGACATTCTGGCCGATGAGTGCCGCAGACTACAAACAAACAGAGGTCTGGAAGGCAAGAGAGTTGAGAGGCTCAAAACATATGAAGAATGGCAACGCCGTTGGGATGAGTCCAATAAAGGCCGATGGACCCATAGGTTAATAAGATCAATTAAAGACTGGATTGATCGGAAACACGGAGAAGTGAATTATTATCTCACTCAACTCTTGACCGGTCACGGCTGCTTCAGGGCTGCAGACTTCTACAGGTTTGCCATAGATAATTCACCTGCATGCCCTGAATGTGGAGTTAATGAGACACCAGAACACGTGTTTTTCAGTTGCTCGAGATTTTCATATGGGAGACGAGCATTAGAAAGCGATATTGGAACTTCAATAACACCAGATAATTTGGTACCCAATATGCTGCTGCTTTCACCTAATACCTGGAATAAAGTAAGCGCATATGCCTCTACAGTAATTCAAAGATTAAGAAATTACGAAAAAGAGAGAAATAATAATGTTTAAAGGAGACAGAGAGAGCTTGACGCTACGACTGCTTCCTGTGAAGTAATGTCTAACGACGGTCCCACAGGAAGATACACACAGTCATCGTTGGAAAGGGAGGCGTTTTTAGTGGGTAGAATCCCACACTACTATCCAGTGCGGACCCTGAGATTTTTATCTTTAGAAGATTTTCACCTGCCCTCGCAAAAAAATTCAAGTAAGAGAATTTCGTTAATACCTCACACAGAGCTTGTTATATTCCATTAAAACATCGGCCCGCCCTTATTTCTTTAGTTTTCATTGAGCTTTTCCGAACAACTGTAAAGTAACGCATTTTATCTTTGACTATTTCTGTGAGGTTTTGTCCTCAGAATAGATCTTTCATAATCCCAGTACTGTTTTTATCGTTGCAGCTAGAACTTATTTCTGCACAACGAGTTGAAATGCATTCATAAGAAAAGATGTTTACCTTCTGCACGAGGGACTTGGTACACTTGTACTGGATGTACCTCTCGGCGGAGGCGAGGAGGGCGCAGACTGTGTCCACGTTGATGCAGCACTGCACGAAGCCTGCGCACGCCCTCCGGAGCTCGTCCAGACCGTAGTAATCGGCCGCATTCATCACTCCTACACAATAACAGAATAACGTACAGGCAACTTACTGGAGGAAAATGTGAACATTAGTTTTCAAAGACTCACCCAGAAGAGTCCTCGGCTGAAGAGTGACACATCCGGTGTGGATGTACTCAATGAGTTGACGGAACACGTCAGGCTCAAATTCCTCAATGATGAGAGTGTGATGTTGGTTAGCCTGGAAGGAAAACATAGAAACTCATATTCTTCCTTGACATCTCATGTCTGCTGCCTGGCTTTCCTTACTAAAGCTACCCACTGCTCAAGAATTAAATTCCGTAGGTTTTCCCGGTGAATAAGCTGCTGGAACTGTTCTCGGGTTTCCAACCTGGCGGAGTTCTCACCAGAAGATGTCGACGGTGTTAGTTGTCGACGAAACGTCGGGTTTAGTAAACGCCACCTGTGTTTGGAAACCCGAGAACAGTTCCAGCTGCTCAAGAGTTATCCTCAGAAAAAGACTCAGGAACGAGTGTTTGCAAATTATGTTCCAAGCATGGGTTTCTCTTCCTTACGTATCTCCCAACATCTCACTGCTTTGAAGAACAGAAAAGCTTTCTAGTATTTATTTTATGTCCTATCTAGAAAAAAATTTCTTCTCCCGTGATAATCGCATTACTCGGTCACCTGGCAGTTGAGGCAACTTATTTGCCATCAAATACAAACAACAGCTGATTTCACTCAAACAATTACATTTTATATGACAAGTGAAAATATTGACGTTGAGATGTTCACCAGCCGTATAAATGTTTCATATTTATATCATGCTGTGTTTTAATCGTTAATATTAGCAATTAAACATTTCAGTTTATCTCTTGTTTCAATTCGAAAAAAAAAGAATCAACCACTTTATAAGAACAACGTCTACTCTTTATATTCATTGAAGATGCAATTGTATAGTTGATCTCACCAGTTTTTAAACTACAAGAAAGGTAGAAAGAATTACACCGTAAATGTAAAATTATAAGAATAAATTTTTTTAATGTAGTATAAAAGATTGCATCAAGCTACTAAATATCATAGAAGAATATGGAATAAAGAAACTGCTATTCATTTTTAAGTCGTCTAAACTACTGTTACACGGAATAAAATAAGTGTAAACCGTATTTTTTTAAAAAAGTAATTGTGACTGGTGATGAATATTTAACCATTAAAAATATGTATATAAAAAGAAAAACCAAAAATAACGTTTAAACTACAATAAATTTAACAGTTAACTTAATTATGTACATTAAATTGTTCGTGCATACAACTGTAAATCTACAAGAATTAATATTTAACATGGTTTTAACGTAAAGGAACATAAATTACACACTGTAAATAAGTAGCAAGTAGAGTTACGGACAGTTGACAAAAAACGAAGAAGTAATCTCGTAGTGACATGGAAACAAGTAACTGAAACAAAGTTTCGTTGGTAACTTAATTTATTTGAATGCTGTTTTTGTCCTCCAGAAATGCAGCACTTCTACTAAATATAGTAGGTACCATTTGCGCGGAAGTCTCTAGTATTAAGTTTATTCTAGGAAGCTTATATTCAAACTTAAACGTTAAAATTATCTGTAATTCTTCTATTGTAGTAATAAAATAATACAACGCTTAAATCACTACCCTTTGAGTGACCTACGAAATGACAAATATGCTGTAGTTGTTTCCAAGCTGGTATTACAGTAAAGTATTCTATAGATATAAACGTCGAGTATGGGAGCATGTAATAAAGTAGCTGTTTCGAAAGGAAAGTAGTTGAAATTAATTCATTACTTTGTTTAGTATAAAAATAACAAAGAATAATTCAACAGTTCTCAGAATATTAGTTTAGTTATGATACACGATAAAAAATGGGGAAACATGTGGCGTTCCAGTTTTTTTACGGAAAACAAGAAATAGGTAGCGTCATTTTGTGTTTGCGTTAAAAATTACAATATAAACGTTAGAATTATATTCCCGTCCAATTATTCTTTTCAAATAAAGGAATAAATGAGAATGAGTACGAGGCCTTTATTCGACCCGACGAGTCGTTTTTTTCCCTTTACCACTGTAGTTAGAAGCACAGGAATTTTCTGACAAATTTTTGGGATTGGGTTAGTTTAAACCTGAGGACTGGCGGTGCCATTTTAATATGTGCAGCCCACTGATCGTTACTGAAGTCTCGACTACCATCGCCACTTATTAAATCTTGTCCGCCACTTACTTTATGAAGTTCCGTTAACAACTGACTTCCTCAATCTTTTTCACGGATCTCCTCTCCAGATCAGAATTACCCCTGACCCTGGTCAATAGCGATTCATCTCATCCTTCCTGCGTTCCAGATATGAGGTTCACATGTCTTTCGTGAAACCTCACGCACCTGGTTGTTGTGTGGGGAAGTTCAGACGTGTCAAAATGTTAAGATTGAAGCTTATGTCCCAGAAGGACTTACAACGCTCAAGTGGCTAGCCGCGGCTGCTTCTAATCCCTTTTACAGACGGCCACTCAAATTACTATTTGTTCGGCCCTTGGTACCTGGCGTGTAATGACATCCTCGGAAAATTTAGTTTCCCAAAACTTTATTCAAGTAAAATGAAACAAAATCCACTATTAATTTATTATTTGTATGTTCGCTACAATTTGAACCAATCGTCAATATTTTTAATCAATTTATTACCAACTTGGAATAAATTATCAAAATAATAATTATTTACGCATGTTTTGTTCTGATTTTCTTTCTACGAAATAACAGTGCAAAAAATGCTACATGCTTTTTTGTTGTTGAGGAAGAATAGATAACATTAGGCAGTAGATACAATGTGCGCTTACTTGCATCTACCGTGGTTTTCTTACAAGAAAAAGAATACAACTTTACAGAGTCTATTACATTACGATATAGAGTTAATACAAATAAAATGTGCATCATTTGTCTGTCAATACCATGCCAACAAGTGCACGATTTCCTCGTAAGATATTCACTTTGTGCTGAAGACAATACGGCAATAAGACAAAAGTACGTCTTCAAGTTTGTAATCGCTTGTTGAAGCGCTTTATCAGCATTTGCATGAACCAACCAACCTCAGCTACAAAAGCAAATCAAAACAAGGTCGATAAAGAAACAGTAATTATTTTTTGTTTTGAGATTCTTCACAAAAAACCTGAAAAGCAAAGTGCCATTGATACAAATAATTATTTGATACAAATGTTATGATAATAAAGAGTAGTCAAAAGAATAGAGTTAATAACATGGTGCAAAGACAGAGAAGAGCATTCCACAAAAAAACAACACGTGCAGTCGAGTGCAAACCAGCGAAAAGCAATGGATCGAACATCAAAGGCTACTATGTCGAAAAACATTAGAGTTTGATTTAGAGAGTGTGCATTCACTTTCGACAAAGAAATACAGATATGAATCCGTGTAAGTTGACAAGAGACACGAAGCTACCGTCGTCTGCGTTCGGACAAACTTGGACTCTAATTTGGAAAACAACTGATCTGGTTTACAGATTAATTACAAGTTCAAACCATTATCTAATTAAGAAATTCCTTTGAATCATAAGTCACTGTTGGACTTTATCAAGAGTCTTGACGTTGTTGTTGTGGAATTCAGTCCTAAGACTGGTCTGATGCAACCCTCCATGATAAACTATCTTGCGCAAGTCTTTTCACTGCCGCGATACAACCACGATATGTTGGATTCATATTTTATTTGCTCTGCTTTGTTTTATTTATTTATCATTGTATACATAATTTTCTTTACTCATATGTTTATCCATATTTTGTTTCTTATATTCGTATTCTTAGTGTGATATGTAACATATTCTTTGACTTGTCCTATTTCCTCAATAGAGGACTAATGGATCCAATAAATCTTATCTTATCTTATCATTTCACATCCTCCCTAATCTGCTTACCAGATTCCATCCTTGTCTTCCCTCTTCTGTTCTTATCCCACACGCTTCCCTCTCATGCTAATTTTACAAGATCCTCGTGTCTGAAAACGTGGCCTATTAATCTATCCCTTGTCTTGTTCAACGTCCTCCATATTGTTCACCCTTCCCTTATTCGGCTTGGACCTTCCTCTTTAGTAATTGTATCCAGCGATCTGATTTTCAGCATTCTCCTATAGCACCACATTTCAAAGGTTTGTATTCTTTTCCTTTCCTTAACTCCTATCGTCCATGTTTCGCCACACTCCATACGAACATTTTTAGCAATGTTATACTAATATTCACACTTTTATTACCCCTAACTAAATTATTTTCCTTTCCGCAATTCCTATCGTACACGTTTCTCACCCATATAACGCCACACTCCATACGAAAGTTTTTAGCAATGGTTCCTAATAACAAATTATAAGTATAATCCCACTTTTTTTCGCGAAAGCCTTCCTTGCCTGTGCTATCCTACTCTAATTATAACGCTTCCCAAGTAGCATAATTCCTTAACTAACTTCAAAATATTCCTTCCCAAGCTAACATCCTTTGTTATTGCACTGTTTCCCATACTACAGTCCCCTAACCTTGGTTTTCTTCGAGGATCACGTACATGCCATTTATTATGGTTTCCAAGTATTTTTTTGTCTCCCCTAACACCTTTATTTCTTCTCCTTGCAGTCCGATTCCTTTTCCATATTCCGTTTTTAACTTTCTTCATCGCCTTATATATATATATATATATATATATATATATATATATATATATTGTAGCGGATTCCGCGTTCCTCCGTATTCGAGGCTTTCTCAATTCCTTTAGGGCGCCAGGTATTTTTCACAAAAAACACCAAAAATGGATTTTAGTAGTTTTAATTCCAATCAGAGCACGAGAAATAATTATATCTGCAAGGCGTGGTCATTCCCTCGTCGTCCCGCCGACACAACCTGCTCCTTCCACTACCCCATGACGACTCTCTAACTCTCCAGACTACATTGTTGGCCCAAGTTGCGTCAGTTCCTCAACAATTGCAACTCGCAAGCTGGCCTGCATTGTTAAGTGTAACTTTTCATGTTACAATATATATAAGTTAAACAGCATGGGCGACAGGCTGCATCCTTGGTCTTACTCCTTTCTTTAATTCTAACTTACTGACTGTGAGGAGAGCCAATCGAGACTCTTTCTCTGGCTGGAGAGTGAGGTTTCTGTGTACTCGCAGCATGCATGTACCCGGTGTCGGGGCTACATAAAGCAGTTCGACGAGCAGCAATATTAACCACTTGTGTTACCAGGTGGCAGGAGCGTCCAGGAGTTTATCTGTGGAAGCTCACATTTAGTTCGATTTCTGTTAATAATTAACTTCTACCCAGCCTTGTTTGTAATGAAAGATCGAAGGCTTTTCCAGACCTGTTTCTGTAGAAAGGACGCTTGGGTTTCCAACACACTCCGAAATTGATCAACACGCTACGTTTCGACGACAAACATCTGTGTCGACTTCTTCCAGTCTTCGCCTTCACGAGGAAAATGATGACAGGGCTGTAACTCGTCTAAACTTTGCTTGTTGTACCTGGGTGGAAACCCTGGAGATCTTTCTTCAATTTAACATTTTCTTGAACGTAGCCTGAAAATGCCGGTTCAGTACCCGCCAAATAAAATAAAGAATTTATTTAGCAAATAAATGTTACTAACTTCCTAGAGATAAATAATTATGCCTCCTAATACTATTTTGTAACTTTTTGCACTAACAGAAAGTCTTTTCTGCTTCCAAGATTTTTTTAATCCGTTATCCTCAATTTTCAAGGTACGAAAGTGTGACATGGGAGTTGATCAGCGACGTTACATTAAAATTATCCCAAAAATAGTAAAATGATTCCAATTATTCGTATATAATCTATATAAATAAAAGACGATGCATGTTTTGGGGTAAAGACCACATGAGGGTGATCCTACGCTTCAGAGAACGCGTTTAGAAAGTCTTACTAACAGAAGGGGGATATGTAATTAAACTATGTGAATCTCTTCCTATTTGTAGATACTCATCATGAATCCAATATTATTCCTCCTCGTAATTATGGAGATGTCAAACTGTGCTGTCACCACTCACTACAATACAATCTCTGGCCGTTTACATGATGCGCACTCAACCCAAAAGATAACCTCTAACCTCAAAGTTGTGTTTTAAACAACTTTGCAAATTATATTAGGATGTAAAAAGCATACAACTAAAAAAGACCATAATATTTGTAATACTCACAAAACCAAGTTTATCGAAAACTCTTAGTTATGTAATTGAAAAAAATTCTATTAAATTATAATGATTAAAAAATCTAATTTTTGGTTTGTATTGGAAAAATGTAGTTTAAAAAAGTAATCATTATCTAAAATATGAGAAAATTTAATATTTTAGGAAAATATTTATTATTTATTAATACCAACCTTCCTTGTGTTCGTATTTTGGTTTGAAGTATTGAGTTGAAGCTTAAAAAATAGGTTAAGAATCTATTGAATTACACTGCTAGGTTTAATGGAAGCCAAAGTTGATATTTTTTTTGATTGTGATATTAAGTTTCAGTTCATAAAATAAACTAATGTATAAAAGAATATAATTTATAAAAGTAGAAGTAACGCTAATTAAAATCTTTGAATTTAAGTGTACGCTCTGTACCGTGGTTTCTTTGACGAAGCTAAAGCCGAGCGTACACGATGATACCCGAGCGTTTCACGAGGAGCGTTACTCAGGGCTATTACAGCGATATCTTATTTCTATTTAAATTCTATTTTTATTTGCTAATGTTTGACATTATACTGTACTTTAATTCGTCTCCTTTTTTCTGTAATTTTCTCTTATTTGTATTTTATTGTTTATCACTAAAATGATGTATTAATCTGTAAACCAAATGTTATGAAGTTATTGCCAGATGAGGAGGGATGGAATGTAAATCTTAATAAGAAAATAGCTTCGAGTCTCTTGTGAGTTATATATTTTTTTTCTGCGATATTTTTCTTTTACCTCTTGGATCGGCGCCAACTGCTGGGAGAAGCCTCGCTGTGGAAATTCAACATGTGATTGTGGACAACTTATAAACCATCGAACGCTGCAACACTCGACCGACATTTCATAAGGATTTACTTCTCAATGGATGTTTATGCAACACCGATCAGACGAATGTTGCAGCGTTGAACAACACACATCAAATATTTATGGAAGAGGTGATTTAAAAATTTGTAATGTAAATTATTTATCATTCATGCTTTTCAATAACACATTTTTTAAATGGATTTCAGTTACAGTTCACCTCTATAACTATAAGGTTTACTAAGCATTTACTGTTTAAATATGACTGGAATATTATTTATATCCAATTATATATTTTTATTTACGATTTCTCTGGCAAAAGTAAAGAAACGTTAAACCGTATGTAAATGGAAACCAAGACGTTTATGATATCCTGTAAAAAAATGTTTTTTTTATTATAGAATCAAGAATAAGCCACTCTCTTACAATCTCCTTACTTATCATTTAATATTTCAAGTAAGAACCCATAGGTACTATTAAGTATCATAACGTAAATAGAGGGCTTTCGATACAGTAGCATTGGGGAATTATATAATAGCCCTACGTTGGGCGCCATGTATGTGACGTAACAATTTAATTACAATTCTGGAAACGCCTACTCCATAACGCGACTCAGACAATCAAAATTAATTTATTGTGGCTGCAGAGTGAACAGAATAATTTAGTAATCTGATTGTAGGTTAGAAACAGGAATTATGTTTTACGCGCGTGGGTTAGCCTGAGCTAAAGACCAAATAGGGATTCTACGGATTTATTTATTTAAAAGAAATAGATGACGATTGACATAAAAAGGAGCGGTGGGAAACGATTCTGAGACATCAAAAGCTGACTTGTACGTAACATAAAACGAGAAGAATACCGAGGCAGTGTTTTCATGAAAGGCTGTTGCTAAAAGACGACCAGAGAAATTATAAGACTAGAGTCTCAGGAAAGGGCGGAGAAAATTTTTGCTGTCAATAAAAAACAAACATTTACAAATATCTTCTGGAAAATTATTTCAAACCCAATTTAAAAATGGTTTATGTAAATAATTAAATAAATTTCGTGACCTGATTCAGGCCTTTCTTTTAATACAAAGAGAACAACGTTTCGGTTCGAATTTGTACCTTCTTCAGGTTTCTGCAGTTTTATCACGACGGTTTAAAAAATGGTAAAACGTTGTGTTATAATTCTAAATATATTGTATCTTATAGTGTGAAGTTGTGGTGACAAAGAGGATATAAACCTGAAGAAGGTACATACGCGTACCAAAACGTTGTTCTTTTTTGCATGTATTCAAAATGAAGCCTAAATCAGGTCATGAATTTTTTTAACCAGTTTACAAACGTTCCTTAAGTTTGTCATGACAACTGTAGAACGTTAATTGACCGACATTACCGTCCAAAGTAGAAAAGGAGTAAGTGAAAATTTTCGACTTTTGAAAATCTTTCACAGATAAATGTATTATAATGAATTTATAAAGACAAATACAATTTTATTAGTACGGATAAAACCATTTTTAAACAGATAAGGGGTTTATGCAAAAGTCGAATCTCAAAATAGCTTTATCCCTTGAATTCTGAAAAGCATTTTTTTTAGACTTAGTGCCTTTCTCTTTTGGACTGCTTGTCTTGCAGCTTTATGAATCATCACGTCATTCTTGGTTTGCAAATCTTTTCTTTTGCCATCAAAACAATAAACTATATTTGTATTATCTGGCTGTTGTGTGAGCAGGATGTTGGTGTGACAGAAAGCATCTTGCAGGACAAAGAGAAAAAAAGGGGGAGAGCTATTAACAGTGCGTTTTGCGAGGGAATTTCAACAACGGACAAAGACGAACACTAGGACAAGTGACAACACGAGGACAGCGAATATGCGAAGCACCAGCATCGTATGGAAGTTACACAGATGATGGTGCTTCGAGCAGCAGCAGCTAAGGGTGGAGGAGGTGGAAGGTCGAGTTAACGGGAGACGTTGGTTACCTGCTGAGCGGCGTTCTGCAAGTTCAACAGCGGCTCGCTGCTCCTCTTCAGGAAGAGACGCAGCTTGTTCTCTTTGGGAGGCTGGTCCTTCTTCCTCTGGGGGCTGGGAGCCTGGTACAGCATCTTGTGGAAGACCCTGCGTCACGACGAGCGTCGTTACAGGGTTGCCGGGGGGGGAGGCGAAGGTGGGTCGGGGGCGGAGGTGGGTCGTTACCTGCTTCTGGCCGCCAGCACAGCCTTGACAGCGCACACGGGTTCCCTGGTGTCGCCCACCAGGAACGTGACGTCGCACAACTCCGGCATGGACGCCAGGAACTTCATGTCCTCCGCCAGGCCAGACTTGTTCTCGAACGTGCTCAAGTCCGGCTCGTCGCTCAGCGTCGCCTCCGCCATGGCGCTGCTTGTAGCCTCGGGCATCGAGCCCACCCTGCGGCCAATGCAAACAACACTGACAACGAATCTTTTCTTGAAGGCTGACAAATCGCGGTTGCATTACACAAGTTAAGATTATCTGCGGATCCAGAGATATTGGTGTTGGGCAGTGGTACTCTATACTTTGGGGAAAGGACGGTCATCGCTGGTCGTGGCCAACCAAACAAATAAAAAGTAAAATAACATTATCAGGGGAGAGTAAAATGGATCCTATTCCTTATAACGGACGCTCTTTAACTTATTTATAGAACAGGCGTTGAAGAAAGCTAAAACGGAACATGGAATCATATTGCAAGGAGGAGAAATAAAAACCCTGCAATTTTCCGATGATATTGTAGTATTAGGGGAATCAGAAGACGACTTGGAAATCATAATAAATGGCATGAAAGTGGTCCTGGAGAAACGGGGTTCAATATGAGGATTAATAGAGGTAAAACCAAGGCGTGTAGTTTGGGAAACAGTGGAATAACAAAGTCTGTTAGATTGGGAAGGGATATTTTGACGTAATAACTAGGGATGGTAGAAGTATAGTAGACATAAAGAGTAGGATTGCACAGGCAAGGAAGGCTTTCGCGAAAAAAAGTGGGATTCACTTACGGGTAATGTTGTAGTTGTGGTATTCCGTCCTGAGACTGGCCTGATGCAACCCTCTATTCTAACCTATCTTGTGCAAGCCTTTTCAAGGATATTAGGAAATAGTTGCTAAAAATGTTTGTATGGGTGCGAAACGTGGACGATAGGAGTTGCAGAAAGGGAAAACAGTAGAAGCCTTTGAAATGTGGAGCGAACAATATGGAGGACGTTGACCAAAGAAGGGATAGATTAATAGGCCACGTTTTAAGATTAAATTAGTATCAGAGCGAAGTGTGTGTGGGGTAAGAACAGAAGACGGAGGGCAAGGATCGAATACACCAAAAAGATTAGGGAGGGAGTGGGATGTGGCACTTCTGCGGAAATGAAAAGACTTGCTCAAGATAGGTTAGTATGGAGGGTTGCATGAGACCAGTCTTAGTATACTGAATACCACAACAACAACAACAAATTTTTATGAAAACAGACGCCAAACATATAAGAATCTATAATTGACTGCTTACAAGGACAGATTTGACCGAAAATGTTCATAGAAACGTCAAAATTCAACAATTGAAGAACTTTTCTTAAGGTGTCTCAAATATGGCGACGAATAACAAAGGGTGTTAGATTGGGAAGGGATATTTTGAGGGAAGTTAAGGAATTCTGCTACTTGGGAAGCGTAGGGATGGTAGAAGTATAGTTGACATAAATTAAATGAAATATTTCCGTAATTGGTCATATTTGGTTATTCCACTTAATTATTTTAGCACGTGTCATTTCCTTACATCTTGGAATAAGTAGAATAATCGACGGCGTCTCGCGCTGTACTTCATCAGCCATTCGTCGTCTGAATTGATCAATCTTGTGGCTTGACTGACGAGCATCTCATGAAGAAGACAGGTTGTCTGTTTTGCTCACAAATTAGATTCCGGGCAAAGTTCGATAATGGGGCAAACAGTCTTCAGGAATTAGCTTTCCTCAAGAAATAAGAAAAAATGGCGATGTGGGCACCAGGTTTACTCTTAGACGGAGGAGCCTGCTCAAGGATAAAATGTAATTTCGCAGATGAGCGCAGCGAGGAGCAAGGAAATTGCTAATTACCCCACTCTTCGTCCCCTGATGAAGTCACCTTATTCTCGCGGTAAACAGTAATCATTTAGGGCAAAGAACTTGGCTTAATGAGGTTAAAAGGTTGCTCCGTCGATACTGACGGAAACTACGAAGCGATGTCATCCGAAAATTCCCCTACCAATGAAGAATTTCAAAGCATGATCTACTACCAATGCTGACGTAGTTTATCCACCAATAAAAAAAAAGATGGGAAGCAGGTAGGAATGTTTATATATTTTGCCTCACGCAAAAATAATTTAATGATTTTATTATTATTATAAAGGCTCAACAACTTCATATGTTGAATTTTTTGGCCTGCACAAAAATTTTTTCCCATTCGGTTCGCTCTTCTATTTTCATTTTTCAGTCGAGTATTTTCATCTTTTCTAAGTCTTTCTATATTTGTTTCTGGGGACTTCCTCTACTTCTTGATCCAGTTGGTGTCCACTTGTGTATTCGTCTTTACAAATTTTACCTCTTTCATCCTATATAAATGACCGAACCGCCACAGTCGTTGAGCTTTGATATAATTTATTTTATTGTATTTTCTTATGAGATTATTCACTTCGTCATTTCTCCTTTCCTCCATGTCCCATCTGTGTCTTTTATTAGTCCGTAGATTTGCACAGTTTTTGAAAATCTGATTCTTTGAGCAGCCATGTTTCACCTGCATACGTGACAATTGGTCTTGTTGTAGTGTTTAATATTCTCACCTTTGCTATCCGCGATATTAGCTTAGTTTTGAATGAGTTATTCATTAGCATAATAAGCTTTATTTCCTAACAGGATTCTATGTTTAATCTCTTCTTCAAGTGAGTTATGACTATTTACTATAGTTCCCAAGTATTTAAATGGGGTCATTGTTTACTTGGATATTTTCCGAGCTGTTTTGGTTTTCCGCGCATCTTAAATATCTCGTATTACTCATGTTTCTAGTGTGTCCATATTGAACAGACTCATTTCGCGGAGTTGTTGGACTTGCCTCAAATTGACGCCAAGTCGGATAGTATCAAGTATGTTAAATTTTCAGGGTCTGAGTCGCCCTTAATGTCGATGACTGACTTTCTCTTCATACACGAGGTGGTTTGTTTGCGTCTTAACATCATGTGTGGAGGGTGCAATTCGGAAAAATCTTTTTACCATTTCATTTGTCAGGTTATCCTCGATTTGTCTCACCACTTGATATTAGCTCCTCGAGTTCTACAAATACGAGAGTGGGTTTTGAAGTCCAGAAGCCAGGATTTTGTGCTAAATTCACTCTTGAATGTCGGTCAAAAAACTATTATTCGAACGATTTGTAATACAAAATTATATAATGAATCGTATCTGCATTGAATCAGGATGAAAAATTGTCAAACGACTCTAAGAGCTTTCTAAAAACCTAGAATTGTGTAACATAAAACATACCGAAGAGATGTTTTCAATCTAAACATAAATTATTTCTCATTTTAGTAAGCACTTTGCACAAAGTAATGTGCTACATCAGCCCAACAACAATTTTAACGTGCATAACTTTTGTAAAATACTCAGAATATACTTAAACAGCTACAGTGTTACCAACCACTTTGCGACAAATGCCTCATCAGACCTGTTGATACGCTACATTTTTTAAATCCGTCTACATAATGTGGAATGGTGTCTTAATTTTTAAAAACAGAATAATTTAACCCGACGATACTTTAAATTTTATTTAGGGATATTCCACGCATATTGGCACATTTTTTTTGTGCTGAATACAAATGAGCACAGTTTCTGAAGCTTTACGGGTAGTGCAGGGGGTGAAACGAAATACTGCGCATTTCTGATTCCAGACAAAAAAAAATGTGCTGAGAAGCAGCGAAATTCACAATGTTAAAATAAGTCATTATAAAGGTTGTTTAAAAATTTAAAAATAATATTATCACCCATGGCATTTAAACAAATAAGATATTGTTTGAAACAACTAGGCAATCTTTATATCACGTGCTAAAACCCTGTTGTAATAATACTAACAAATATATAAATTATAAGGATTGAAATCCTAACTACGTTTTTTATCACCCTCCCATATTTTCGTTTGATTATAAAATGTGTGTGCTATAGCTCAAATAAATCCAGCAAGATTTATATATTTAAATAAAATACAAATAATAGCCAAAAGTCATAAATAGAAGCATTTTAAATTTAATATGGAGGATGTGGGTTGTGTTAGTTATAAGGATATGAAAAGGCTTGCGCAAGACAGGTTTTAATGGAGGGTTGCATCAGATTAGTCTTAGGACTGAATACCACAATAAAAAAAATATAAAGCATTTTAGAAATTAATCTTTTCTTGAATTTCATGTCCTTATCCAAAATAATAGCAATATCAAAAATAAATGAGTGGTTCTGCTCCAAAACAATGTTTTGTGATAGTAATAACTGTTTGGAACAAACTCATTTAATTCTGGTAATGCTAATATTTAGGATTCTCAAGGCAAGGATAATTTCTAATATATTACGTTTTAAAAACAATAAATTTACTCTCCTTATAAAACAATGATACTTCACAATTAAACAAATTATAGGGTGTATTACTAAATTGTCTTTGTTAATTATATCTTTTGGCTATTCTTTGACTGTATGATCTTTGTTCTTATATCCGAAGTTGGTTACAAATATTGGCAAGGACCACAATTGACGGTGGAAGCGTCTAGAATTAAAGTTTAAGATTATTTAAAAAAAATAATTAATTCTCTGTCGTTAATTATTAGTCTATATAAATTTATGAGAATTCCTCCATCACCTTATTTGCACAGTCAGCGTACAAATATTTTCGTTTTTCTAGCTGGTGCACTTTTAAAAGCTGTACAGGTTTGCCTCGTCTGACAGAGGGGTTGACTTTTATATAATAGCCCCTACGTGACAGGTGTACTGTAGTTGTTACTTCTCTACGGAGGGAAAGTTTTCACAATGCAGATCTGAGAGACAGCTGAAACGTTCCTTGTCAGTGGCAGACAAGGCGAACGAAGCCGTCACTTGCTACTGTTTCTCTTAACATACAACCTTAAAATACTAATAAATTAGAAAGTGAAGAGAATAATATTTTTAAATCATGGAAAAAAATATCATCACACATGCTATTATTGTTATTCTTGTGGTTTTCAGTCGTAAGACCGGTCTGATGCAACCATCCGTGCTAACTTATCTTGCGCAAGCCTATTCATTTCCTTATAAATAACACAACACACATCCTCCCTAATCTGCTAAGCGTATTCCATCCTAGGTCCCCCTCTTCTTCTCTTCGTATCCACACATTTCCCTCTAATGCTAATTTTACAAGACCCTCATGTCTTAAAACGTGGCCTACTAATCTATCCCTTCTCTTGGACCATGCCCTTCATATTGTTCGCTCTTCCCCTATTCTGTTTAGAACTTCCTCGTTTGCGATTCTATCCACCCATCTTATTCTCCTATAGAACCACATTTCAAAGGCTTCTATTCTTTTCCTTTCCGCAACTCCTATCGTTCACATTTCGCCACGTTACGGCACGCTCCATACGAATATTTTTTAGCAACGATTTCCTAATATTCACTCTTATATTACCCGCAAGTAAATCCCTCTTTTTCGCGAAAGCCTTCCTTGCCTGTGCTATCCTACTCTAGTTATTACGCTTCCCAAGTAGCAGAATTCCTTAACTTCCGTCAAAATATCCCTTCCCCATCTAACAGCCTTCGCTATACCATTGTGTCGCATACTACACTCCATTACCTTGGTTTTCCCTCTATTAATCCTCATATTGAACTCTTTCTCCAGGACTACGTTCATACCATTTATCATGGTTTCCAAGTCTTCTTCTGACTCCCCTAATACTACAATATCGTCAGCAAAGCGTAAGGTTTTTATGTATTCTCCTTGCAGTACGATTCCTTTCCCATATTCCGTTTTAACCTTCTTCATGGCTTGTTCTATATATAAGTTAAACAGCATGGGCGACAGATGCACGCTTGTCTTACTCCTTTCTTGATTGCGGCTTATTATTAGCTATCATAAAATAAGGTTAATTATATTTAAAAAATTAAATACTTTATTTACCGTTATTTTGTGAACGGTGCACAATGACTTTGCATCATATTCCAAGATCATAAGAAATGTTTTCAACTAAGTTCAGCTGTAAAGGACATCGATGTGAAGGAACCTGTCAGATCCATAGGATCTGGAATCGAAGCCAGTATCAGAGCATGTCTCGCGGTTGTCCTCACTACTGAGCTACTCTCGTCAACTGTTGCTTCCAAACTAATTTTCTGTATACTTCGAATAGAACGAGAGACCTACAAAATATTGAACCTCATTCTGCAGGACCTAATTTTACGACTCCAATATATGGGTATAAATTTATCATAGTCGATATTGTATTAATTGAGGTGCAAATTAGATGAATAAATAGATAAAAAACGGTCATATATGTCAGAAAAAACAAATTTAATTAACATTTATTTATTGTAAATACAACGTTCCACATATTTTTATGAACATCTTCAGGTAACTATATACGGTTATAAATAAAATCAATGTTGGTGTTGCTGTGCATTCAGTCCTAAGACTGGTCTGATGTAATCCTCCAGGCTTGCACAAGCCTTTTCATTTCCGCATAACTACCACACCAACACCCTGCCTAATCTGCTTAGCGCATCCATCCTTGGCCTCCCTCCTCTGTTATTGCCCAACACACACTTCCCTCTAATGCTAATTTAACAAGACCCTCATGTCTAAAAACGTGGCCTATTAATCTATCCCTTCTCTTGGTCAAAGTCCTCCATATTTGTCCTCTCTTTCCCTATTCTGTTTAGAACTTCCTCGTTAGTGATTCTATACACGCATCTCATTCTCCTATAGAACCACATTTCAAATGCTTCTATTCTGTGTGCAACTCCTGTCGTCCATGTTTCGCACAACACTCCATATGAAAATTTTTAGCAATGATTTCCTAATATTCACACTTATATTACCCGTAACTAAATTCCCCTTTTTAGCGAAAGCCTTCCTTGCCTGTGCTATCCTCCTCTTCATAAGTAGCAGAATTCCGTAACTTCCTTCAAAATATCACTTCTCAATCTAACATCCTTTGTTTTCCCACTGTTTCCCATACTATACTCCAATTCCTACAATTTCCCTCTATTAATTCTCCAAGACCACGTTCATGTCATTTATTATGGCTTCCAAGTCTTCTTCTGACTCCCCTAATACTTCAATAGGTAATCTTTAATTACCTAGTTATGAAGAATCAGTAATTAAGAAGTCCATTTTAAATAAATGTGTTTGTTTAAGAAAAATACTTGTGAGTGTAGTCTGTAGGGTTTTCAGACGTTGGCTGCGATTTCTCTCCAGAGGTCTGACTTTATCAATCAGTTCAGGTTTGTCTGTTTGTACGTTGGACACTGTCCAGTCTAAACACCTGCCAGTATCTTCAAGGGAGTCGGGGAAACCCAAAGCAAATTCCCGTCATCATAGACGTTCAGAAGAGTCACAGCTAATCTCTGATGTCCTTCATTCCATAACCTCGAACCTCAGAATTTTGTTTTAAACAGCTTGGCAAGTTTATTATCATGTAAAAAACTATATAATAATAATAATAAAATACACTAGTAAACAACATCATCGAAAATTCTGACTTAAACAAAATCTATTGCATTATAAGGATTGAAATGCATTGTAACATTGATGTCTGCCGGAGATGGAGTTGCTTGTTGCAGTATACGTATGCAACATATGAATATGTCCTTATATGGATGAAAGCTCCTTTTGTTATCCTGTGACGACCAAGATATTCTTGGGGATCAACTTGTTGGCAGGCTAATAAAGGCTTTAAGGAGAAAAATTTACAATAAATGACCAAACGACAGACACGGAAGAATTTTAATTGAAAATAAGATGGCCGTGGACGGTGTAACAAAATTTCTGTTCAGGTTTTCACAGTCTGAAACAAAATTTGCACGATATGTTTCGCGGATGAACGTGCGGAAAGCCAGACAGGAAGAATGAAGCACGTATTCCGTTCTTGTTTTGTTGTGTCGTGCAGCCCTGAATTCCCCCCTTTTTATCCTGAACACCAGCAGAGTTACATCTACCTTCGCTTTTCAGTCAGTCTTACAGTTTTTCTCTTCAGCGTCCATTTAATCCGTTCTCACTCGTTGCTAATATTTCAATACCCCCGTGTTTCTGCCTTCCTTCTGTTGGCAAAAATTATTAATTCTTGTTCTTTGCCCCACCACATTCTTCTTCATAACCAAAGATGATGGGCATTTCCAGATAAACTGTAAAAAAATGTTGTTGTTCCAGCGGTTCGCAAAGGATAATCCCAAGGTTTCTGCAGACTTGCTCAGGGTTTGGTCCTCGTCCATCCACAGCGGTCTTTGTTATTTCAAGAGGCTCTCTCTCTCTCCTCCAGTGCCCGAAATCTTTGTGGGAGGAACAATGGCGTCTTCGATGAAATCAAGAACAATGGCGCAGGACACCAGGGCCGTTTACGGTGAAAGGAACCTGTGTATAGGCTTTTCGGTTTCGCAGAAGAAGAAGGAAAAAATACTGGCAAGAGAGAAGGTCCCGATGATTCTCATTGTCTTACTTTGTGGCTACCTCAGTGCGGTGGACTATTTAGTCATGCGCAACAATCTTGAACGAAAACTTCACCCTGAGCGACTCCATCTATTACTCCTGATCCTAAAGCCTATTCGTTATATTGGAGACACTTCGTAACGAATGCTTGTGAAATACTTCTGTTGAGTAGGTCCTTCTAGGAGTCCCACCATCGCCGACAGAAAAACAAAAATCGTTTCAAAAACTTATATTATATATATGTTGTTGTGGTATTCAATTCTAAGACTGGTCTGATGCAATCCTCCATGCTAACCTATCTTGCGCAAGCCTTTTTTTCTCTATAACTAGCACAACCCACATCCTCCCTAATTATAATTATAATTATGTAAGAACATTATTAGAACACTAATTTTTTAGTATAGGATGTAAAAATATTTATCAATTTTATATATAAGGTACAAATTGTATGTCTTCTGTATAGAACTTAAGAAAATATTATTATAAGTTCAAAGTAATCAATAGTTACAGTATATTCTAATATTAATAAAGCAACCTATGTAAAATCTCTGACTCGTTCCACATCCTTGAAGCTTGTGCTTCTCTATAGGATTTATGGAATATGATTTTATACTTATACTTATACTCTGCATAGTATATTCCTCCCTCTTCCGTTATTAACCTAAACACTTCCTTCTAATGCTAACTTTACAAGACCCTCGTGTCTTAAAACGTGGCCTATTAATCTATCCCTTGTCTTAGTCAACGCTCTCCATACTGTTCACTCTCCCCTATTCGATAGAAGATCAAGAAAAGAAAGCCGTAATCAAGAATGGAGTAAGCCAAGGATGCAGTCTGTCGCCCATGTTGTTTAACTGACATATAGAACAGGTGATGAAGAATGTTAAAACGGAATATCGAAAATGAATAATACTGTAAGGAGAAAAAATGAAAACGTTACGCTTTGCCGACGATATTGTAGTATCAGGGGAGTCAGAAGGACACTTGGAAACCAAAATAAATGGCGTGAACGGAGTCCTGGAGAAAGAGTTCAATATGAGGATTAATGGAGGGAAAACCATTGTAATGGAGTGCCGTTTGGTAAACAGCGGAATAACAAGGGATACTTTGACGGAAGTTAAGGAATTCTTGTACTTGAGAAGCGTAATAACTAGGGATGGTAGAAGTATAGTAGACATAAAGAGTAGGATAGCACAGGCAAGGAAGACTTTCGCGAAAAAGAGGAATTTACTTACGGGTAATACAGGTGTGAATATTAGGAAATCGTTGCTAAAAATGTTCATATGGAGCGTGGCGTTATATGGGTGCGAAACGTTTTTATTATGGTTTCTAAGCCTTCTTATGACTCCATTAATGCTACAATATCATCGGAAAACCGTAGGGTTTGTTAAAGAAATACATCTCATGAAAATTAAAAAAGAGTTACAACTCTTGGACCGAATTTTGGGACCTGCTCTGATACTATGAAGACAAGACCAATGTATCAAGTAATAAAAACCCTGTTCGTGACTTATGGAAGACTGAATTATAGGTTTTATTAGGAGGTTACAATTTATAAAAATTCATGGATGGTTATACCTACAAGTTCTGTTTGAAACAGACATCGACTCATAAACCGTTAGGAATTGGCTTCAGAAATGCATAACTTTGCTCCCTGAACAACGTTACCAACCTACCAACATTATTTAAAAAGGGCGTAAAGAAGGGTAGGCAACCTTACGAATATTTACGATATCTACTCTTTAAAAAAATTGTGACTGCAACAACACTGCTCCGCAAAAGAAACAGGTATTTTATTGTTTAATGCATTGTTGGCAAAGTGAGTAATGTAACGCTGAGAGCAACAACGGTAAAACGTGAATCTCATTAACCTGCGATCGTAACGTGCTTCGACAAATTTATTTTTGTCCTGCCTGATTCAGTTAAATCTGTTCCGAAAATACCACGTTACGGTTTTAATGTAATTTTGTGGGCAGATTAAATTTCCAATTAACTGCAGGGTCAAACCAGAAATTAGCGGAGACTGGTCCTGCCGAAAACACGCAACCGCTGGTACATGTACGAATAGGAATCGTTACCGTGTTCACTATTATTATATTTTGGATAGTTGTCTGTTTTCTAATTGTGCAGTAGATAGTTAGCCTGCCTATTGCACCTTTTTTTGTTAACTGGTTACATCTGGATGATCCTTAAACAAGCTACTTCCCTTTAATAATATAGGAAGGGAATTGAAAAGGGAGGATGCGGAAGGTAGCTAAGGGCCCCCGGGCTATAGTTTGAGGATCCTACCCGGTGTTTCAAGTAAGGAGATGCAGGAAAAACCCTAGAAAACCTGTATCAGGTAGGTCGGGCTACTAGGGTACTATTTTCACGCTCCTCCAAAAGACGGGAGACACCCTGCGAGTTATTAAAGTGTTCTAAAGCTGCACGATAAGTCCACAAAAAATACCCTTAAGTAGATAGGGTCTTACTAAATGCATTTGAGCTAGCCGTGGTAAATTTTTTAATTGGACCCTGAAGTTTAGTAAATTATTGCTGTTTTCTTTAATTTTTCTGTAAATAAATTTAATTTGTTTTTATTTAATCTAACCCAATAATTTATTTTGATTTAAATTAAAATCCAACCCCCCAAGTCCATTACACGTTTGGTGGAGACCATTTTTTTTGTGTTATACAAGAAACCCACTTAGGGACTTCAGATGTCAAACGCAGAAGGATGTGATGGAATCAAGTGAAGGATCTTTCATGCGAGCTCAAGAGCAAATATAATGAGAAACCACAAACCGGGGAAAATTACAAGTCTGGCTTGTGACTGACTGGTTTTACTCTGGACGAAGAAACTCTCGAATACTCTTGTTACATCGGCCAAACAAAAAAAAGGAGTTTGAATACAAGAATTAAAGAACCCTACTAAAAATACTGTTTGCTTTTGACAACGCCACTGTTTTACACAGTGAAACTGATCTCTGTAAAGGATTATTTTATGAAATGTTGCACATTAAAAATCAGTTATATTATGTTTCATTTAAAACTTTTCGTTTATTTCCATTATTTTAACTTTGATTTTAGATCTTTGCTTCATTTTCCATCCCAAAAGTATTAGCCGTGCGTTGAAACGTGCGTCATTTTTCAATTTTGTTTGTAATCGTTTCTCATTAAAGATTGTAAGGTCAATTATTTTATTAACAACTATCTAGGTGTCCGACGTTGCCCGGGGATTCATTTACGTTAGTCCGTTAAGTATTTAAAGCGACGGTTATTTATTTGTTGACACGTGAATAAACCATCAGCGAGAGCGTCACAGTTTTTAAAAAAATTACTTTTTCATGCCCCATATGGAAGCCATGTCTTTAATTTCCTTCAACGCTAAATTTATAAAAATATGACGGCAGTCACTCGGGTAAAATATTGCGGAGGTAAAATAGTCTCCCATTCGGATCTCCGGGCAAGGACTACTCGGGAGGGTGGCTGCCATCAAAAAGACAGAGAGTGACGTTTTACGAATCGGAGCGTGGAATGTCAGAAGTTTAAACCGTGCACGGACATTAGAGAATTTAAAAAGGGAAATAGTAAGATTAAAGTGAGATAAAGTTGGAATTAGTGAAGTTAGATGGCAGGAAGATCAAACTTTTTGGTTGGATGAAATAGGGTGATTAGAACAAAAGAATGCAGGGGTAGGTCTTGTTATGAATAGAAGACTGGGGCAACGAATACGTTATTACGAACAATATAGCGAAAGGTTGGTTACCATTAAGTTAGATAGGTCTTGTAAAATTAGCATTAGTGGAATGTGTGTGGGAAAAGAACAAAAACGTTGGAATACGCTGATTAGGAAGGATGTGGTATGTGGTGATATGTTGATATGAAAAACCTTACACAGAATAAGTTAGCATTCTAAGGACAGACTAGAACTACAAAAAAAACAACACTTAATAAAAGAGCTAAGTTTTGTCATAACTGATAATAAAACATGACTCAGTATCTTAATAGAAATAGTTAAATGTATATTTTTTGCAGTAGAACAATATATTCAGTCTGATTGGCGTGAAATAATGTACGTGCCCCCTCGTAGCCTGTCAAGCGAGATGATTGTATAACTGAAATATAAGTAACATTTTGTTTGGTGTGATGATTATTTTTAAATTACTTTTAGCGAACGTCGTCGTCGCCATCTCCGCCCGCCCGCAGCGATGACGAAGTTCGCTAAAAATGATTTAAAAATTATCGTCACACCAAACAAAATGTTACTTATATAACAGTTATACAATCGTCTCGCTTGACAGGCTACGTGAGGGCATAATCTGTCCTGTTGAAAGTTCTTTATATCTTTAGGGTAGGACATTTTTCTATCTAAAAGGGCAGAAATGAACCAAAATCTTCAAATCAACCTTTGGTTAGCTTACTCTTCCTTCCACAACCCCATTTTTGTATTCCCTTTCTATTCTATTAAAGGAGAGTTGCCTGTTGCAGGATCACCCTCATGTTATTCCAAAAAATATCATACATATCCTTTTATTTTATAGATAAGTACTCCATTTATCTATACCAATAAATGAAATTAAAGTGTCTTTCTGTCCGGAAATTTGTTTGGAATAGACTACGAAACGGTTCAACAAATTTCAATAAAAATTTGAGGGTTTAAAAACATGAGATTTAACCTAAATATTCGTGCATATTTCAATTAGATATATGGCAGATTATATTAATGTAAAACATTCTGTGGGAAACGTTTCTAGGAATACGCGCATCGAAATCTCCGTAAAGTGGATGAAAATTGCCTATTCTCTTGATATATTTCAATAAAAATTACTTAAATAATCGAAACAGTAATTTTGAATTAAATTATCTTGCAGAGTTCAGAAGATATTAATTTAAATATTTATTTATAAATCCATTGAATTTCCGCGCGAAAGCTGTCGTGAAAACCAACTACGGGTTATAAGTCCTATTAGGCGTTCCTATACTATTCATCGGACTTACTGTGTTAATATAAGCGCAATTTTGGCATCACGAGACTATCAATTTTTGCAGTAGGATTCGCGCCGTTACTAGCCTATCTTTGGCAGAGAGCTAACTCCTTGAAAAACAATAAACTTCTTTTGACTGTCCATATGTTGTATACGTAAATTGGTTTTATTTGTCAGTAAAATTTTAATGTTTAGTAATTGCTCATGATTAATAGCTAATAAAATCAATATATAACTGAGCTTTCTGTCTATCTGGAAGTTTGCATCTAATTGGCTCCGTAACGTGTGAAAGAGGAACCTGTTCTAAATCAACTGCGAGTTATAAGGTTTGCCCTGAAGCGATAGTAAATAAATGGTAGCCTAGTATTTATATATTCAATGAATTTAACTTTATCAAAATTCTGTACCTGTTGTTTCGTTTTTAGGGCAAAATAAAAAGAACCATTTGTCCAAGTTCCGCGCGAACGAAGTCGCGGCCATAGCTAGTTGTAAATAAGTATAATTTTGTTAAAGTTAGTTTTGCGACATTCGTACCAGACAAATTAAAAATTTGTTGGACGAAATATTTACATCTTCCGTATAACGTCTCCAGTTCGGAATTTGAGATGATTGGGATGAAGATGGCGGCAGTGACGTCCGTCGCCGAAACGTCGTGGACGATTAATGAACTCACTCGGCTTTAGATCTTGAAAAGTCAACAGCGATGTTGATGGACTGTCTGATATTGGTAAAATGAGATGATCGTGTTGTGATCGTCTTCCTTGTGCGTTAGAAACAGTTTAATTTGACGAGAGCGTCTCCAGGGAAGAAGAAGTAATATTTCACTCCCGTCCACGAGAGTAGCCGAGTCCCTTACAAACGACAAGCGCAGTAAAGGTTTTTTATTTTGAAAAAAAAAAGAAGGGAAAATAACAGTGGCTTTCAGGGCCACGCAATTTCGCGTTTAACCCAGATGATGGCTTCCTCTTTGACCAGAGCTGCGCCGCGGAGTAGAAAGCTTAATGAGCTGTGCGCCCGCCCTCGGGGTTGCAAACACCCTCTCGAAAATTCCGGAAAGCAACGAACGGAGTGGCATCGATAAACACGGCCCTCACGTGGGCGACGCGGAGGAAACTTGCGGATCAAGATTGCCGGGAATCAATGCACTAAAGGAGAAGGCACAGCCACCACGGAGGCTAAGGCTATTAGGATTATATGGAAGTAAAATTAAAATTTCCGCTGAGACAAGTCTCAAACTGTCGTGCAGAAGAAGAATGTTTTTTACATTTTGAAGGACACGATAAACTGAAGAAAATTTATAAAAATTGATTCTACTAACACTTTTTATAAACCGTGAAAACAGTCTTCAATGTGTAAATAAAATAATGACATTAGTAGTGAACATACTGTTGATAAATTAATAGGGGTTTTTATTGCACATTAGTTGAATAGAACTGATGATAATGATAAAACCTAAATTACACTTTATTTTGATTATAAATTTTATTAAAATTTAGAGAAGCTTTCGGTGTATGCTACATTAAAAAAATAAATTACTTGAAACATTATAAAAACACAACATATATATAAAAAGAAAACTAAATTCGATCCGCTGTACATACCTTAATTTGTCAAAATTTTGGTTTTCATACTGAGCAATATATAATTTTCATTTAACGCATATAATTTCAGATTGTGTTGGCTCACACTGGGCATTTTTAAAAATTCGGAGTTCACGAGTTTCAACAAATTTTACCTTCCCTGTGTGTGAGCTTACCAAACACAACCCACGACATACACTGTCCAATCGTTGATAAATTACATTTAAAATCATTTCAATGAGTCCAGAACAATAAATTTACCCACGTCGAAAATTAAATTTCCAAATAAGTCGACTTTTATCGTCAAAATTATAATTTTATTGCAAATATTAATCAATATTATAATTCAATTTTGGTTGTTTTTACGTTTATGTAAAGTTTGATTCTAAAGTCAACGCTTTTTAGGCATTATCATCAAAATTAAAATCACTTATAAGACTTATTGAATGTGTTGAATAAAATTTGGCGAAACTAAAATATCTGATCTCCGGAAAACGTGGGATCAACGCACTTCAGGTACCTGGGGGTTCTGATAGAATAAGTAGATTATATTAAGAGGCCGCCTGTGAAGGGGATTAGAAGCAGTTTCTGGGCAGTAGAGGATTTAAATCCTTATTGGCATAAGCTTGAATAGCAACATTTGAACACGTCTCAACCTTTCCACAGGAAGAGTTCAATAACCTGGTGCGTGAGGTATCACGACTATGCTCAGCGTATTCCAACCTCGGCCTCCCTCTTCTATTCTTACCCCACACACTTTCCTCTAATGTTAATTTTACAAGACCCTCAATAAATAAATAAATAAAATACGGCCAAATATGTCAGCAGAAAAATTAAATTAACATATATTTATTGTAAATACATCGTTCCATACATTTTTATGGACTTCTTCACGTAGCTATATATATTAGTATATAAACTATCATGTTTTTTCTGTGCATTCTGACTGACCTGATGCAACCCTCCATGCTTGCGCAAGCCTTTTCATTTCAGCATAACTACCACAGCCGACATCCTCCCTAATCTGCTTACAGCATCCATCCTCGGCCTCCCTCTTCTGTTCTTACCCCACACAATTCCCTGTAATGCTAATTTTTACAAAACCTCCGTGTCTTAAAACGTGGCCTAATAATAATCTATTCCTTCTCTTGGTCAACGTCCTACATATTGTTCGCTCTTACTCTATTCTGATTAAAAACATCCTCGTTAGTGATTCTATCCACCCATCTCATTCTCCCATTCTCCACATTTCAAACACTTCTATTCTTTTCCTATCCGCAACTCCTGTCGTTCACGTTTCGCACCCATATAACGCCACGCTCCACACGAACAATTTTTGCAACGATTTCCTAATATTCACACTTGTTATTACTTTTCATGAAAGCCTTCCTTGCCTGTGCTATCCTAATATTTATGTCTGCTATACATCTACCATTCCTTGTTATTACGCTTCCCAAGTAGCAGAATTCCTTAACTTCCTTCAAAATATCTCTTCCCAATGTATCACTGTTTCCCATACTACACTCCATTACCTTGGTTTTTCCTCCGTTTATCCTCATATTGAACTCTTTCTCCAGGACCATGTTCATGCCATTTATTATGGTTTTTAATACTTTTCCTTGAAGTATGCTTCCTTTTTCCATATTTCGTTTTAACTTTCTTCATCGCATTTTCTATATATAAGTGAAACAGCACGGGCGACAGACTGCATTATTTCTTGATTTCTGCTTTCTTTTCTTGATCTTCAATTCTAATAATTGTTGACTGCCTTCTGTAGAGGTTATGCATAAGCCTTCTTTCTCGATATTTTATTCCTCTGTTCTTCAACATCCTTAATAATGTTCCAGTTGACGTTATCAAATGCTTTTTCTAAATCTGCAAATGCTAGGAACCATATTCCGTTTTTAACTTTCTTCTTCGCCTGTTCTATATATAAAGTAAACAGCATGGGCGACAGACCGCATCCTTGTCTTACTCCTTTTTGGATTACGGCTTTCTTTCCTTTCCCTTCAATTCTAATGACTGGCTGACTTGTCTTCCGTATATTTTATTCCAGTCCTCTAAAATTTTATAATATAAAAATATTTCAAGGTATTAATATTTTTTTATCAATATCTAATAACTTGAAACTGATTACAGACATATCGCTACTTGATTACATTATAAAATTATTTTCCTGCTCTTCGTTTTAATATAGCGGTGATCATTCCTAAGACTGTTGTGATGCTTCTCAGAGTCTCTGACAAACACTTGGACGAGTTCCATAATGTACTCCATTTCTTACTAAAAAAAGTTTCATATTGATGTAGAAATTAATGTTGACGCACGCATATAGACTCGCTGATATATATATGTATAATATTTTACAATATAAAATTAATAATACATGAGGGTGATCCTGAAACAGGCAACTCCCCTTTAATAGCATAGGAAGGGAATTGAAAAGGGGGGGATGTGGAAGTAGAGAAATGTAGTCAAGGGTTAAAGGGCTTCCGGACTATGGTTTAAGGATCCTACCCGGTGTTTCACCTAAAGAGATGCAGGGAAAACCCCTAGCAAACCTGCATCAGGTAGGTCGGGCATTGTCAGGCAGTTCTTCATATGTACATTCAATAAACTTTTCGGCAGAGGGAATCAATGAGTAAATATGATGAATTGCTAAATTTTACACGTGAGGAAATCTCAAAATGGAGACGAAACGTCGCTATTGAATAAATTGTGATAATAATTTTACTTGCTGACGTATTGGCTGTCTTTATATATACATATATATATATATATTCTCAGCTCAATTGCGAAGTGCCGGTTTAAAGATGCGTCGACGACGTTTTCACGGAAATCCTACATTCATTCGACCTCCCTTCTTTTTAACATATTTCCCACAAGAGGTTTTACTTAGCGAACGACCTTTTATCTCAACTGGAGGGAGAGAGAGACGGAGAGAGAGGGAGAGGGAGGCAGGACGAGATTGTCTCTCTAGAGTTGATCAATACGTTTGTCTGCGTAGTAGGATTGTGAAGACTCTTAGATTCTAGGCAACAGAAACAGTTTAAAGCGTCCTGCGGAGTCGTAAAAGCCATTAAAACTCGGTCAATACGACTGCTGAGAGTCACATGGAGAACCTAAAATATGTATATTCAAGAGTAAATGACATGCACAAGGTAAACGTTTTCAGCATATTATACGTTAATGACGACCCTAATGATATTCCATCCTGATGTGCCCAATTCATAACATTTGTAGATTAAGAAAAACCGTTTGATAATGTGAACTAGGAAACGTTATTAAGAATTTTGGAAGAACACACGAATAAAATATCGATAAAGAAGGCTTATACGTAACCTCTACAGAGGACAGTCAGCAGTAATTAGAACTGAAGATCAAGAAAAGAAAGCCGTAATCAAAAAAAGGAGTAAGACAAGGCTGCAGTCTGTCACCCATGCTATTTACTTTATGTATACAAACGAAAATGAAAGTTAAAACGGAATATGGTTAAAGCAATCATTTTTCAAGGAGAAGAAATATAAACCTTACGCCTAGCCGATGATATTGTAGTATTAGAGGAGTCAGAAGAACACTAATAATAAATGTCTTGAACGTGGTCCTGGAGAAAGAGTTCAATATGAGGATTAATAGAGGAAAAACCAAGGTAACGGAATGGAGTGTAGTACGGGAAACAGTGGAATAACAAAGCGTGTTAGATTGGGAAGGGATATTTTGAAGGAAGTTAAGGAACTCTGCTACTTGGGAAGCGTAATAACTAGGGATGATAGAAGTATAGTAGACAAAAAGATATGGATAGCACAGACAAGGAAGGTTTCGAAAAAAAAGAGGAATTTTCGTACTGGTAATATAAGTGTGAATATTAGGAAATTGTTACTAAAAATGTTCGTATGGACTGTGACGTTATATGGGTGCGAAACGTTGACGGTAGGAGTTGCTGAAAGGAAAATGATAGAAGATTTTGAAATGTGATGCTATAGAAGAAAGAGATAGGTTGATAGGGTAACTAACGAGGTTGTTCTAAGCAGAATAAGAGAAGAGAGAACGATATGGAGGACTTTGAGAAAGAGAAGGGATAGATTAATAGACCAGGTTTTGAGACATGAGGGTCTTGTAAAATTAACATTAGAGGGAAGTGAATAGAGGGCAAGGAAGGAATACGCCGAGTAGATTAGGGAGGATGTGGTAGTTATGTGGGAATGAAAAAGGATGAAGACATGGAGGGTTGTTCTAAGGACTGAATACGTCAACAAAATCATCCATAGTAGGTTTCGGCAATGGCTCATATTCATCTTCAGTTTCGCATGTGAAAATATTGCCTTGATAATTATGGTTGGTTTTACACAGGGAACGTATGGAAACAATCTGATAAGATGATGAAGAACCAAAGTCCTTGTGGTCCAGACTACACTTTGAGAATTCTACCTCACGTACTTTCAGAATTTTTAATAAACTTAGATAGACGGAAGGGTAATCCTTCCTTTTAACTGCCGTAATGTAAAATTGTTATGATGTATGTAGCTGAAATTTGAATGAATAAGTTTCTTGATATTTTGATGCTTCAGCTGAGGGACGGAGCTAATCAGACCGGATTAGAGTTGATAAAAGGAAAATCGAATGACGAATCTTTTTCAGCTATGGAAAGGATGAGAATTTAGGAAATGAAATAAGGAAGTATTTGGTGACGTGAATTCATGGTTTATTGGTACTGTAAGGAACAGATACAGCTGTTCTGGCGGAATCAAAACAAAGGAGACAGCGGTTGACACTTGGGCCATAAAACCTAGACTCGGCGTCTCGGCTCGGGAGTTTCCCAATATTGTGTGAGAATCGGCAACCGGGTGGCGTGTTTTCCCCAAGTGTAACCATGGATATTACTGGAGAAGATCCATCCCTGCCACCTTGGTGATAGATGTCGCAGAAGGATGGGGGGAAGTTTTAAAGAGGCAGGCGGCGACATTTTGGCAGGAGATTGGTAGACGGTAGAGAGTAAATTTGAGATTGCGGTGAGATTGGTGGAGACACAGGAAGTGGTCGACAGCGTTGCGATGAGAATTGGCCAGATGGTGCGATCGGCAGATGGTGACCAGATCGGCAGCTTTGATCTGGAGGGAGGACGAACCCGGAAGAAGGGGAAAGTCGACACGGTAAACATTTCCTGTGACTCTTTGTAATTCTCTGTTTTCTGTCAGGTCCTAGTGGATTAGTTCTGTTCTATGAGAAGGCCCATAAATGCGATCCTGAGATTAGAGTATAAATTGTTAAGTAATTAATATAAATAATTTTTTTAAAAAAATATATGTAATTTTTATTAGCGAAAGAAGTGCCGCCATAATAACTAAACATTAAAAATTGTAATTATTATTGTAAATATGTTCTGTTTTGTTAAAATAAATTGTTTTATAGTTTTTATTATAAAAATATTAGCCGACCTCCTGTGGTGTAGTGGCTAGCCTCTAGTTGCTGCCTCACAATTCAGGGGGTCCCGGGTTCGAATCCTGGCATGGGCTTGGATGTTTGTGTCGTCATGGTCGCGAGGACCGGGATTAAGACTGCTGGGGAATTGATACACTGACCACGGATCACCCCCAAATTCGGAACATGTCACGCCAGGTGACAGTCCGCAGCCGCCTCGGTAGGCCTAGGCCCTCAAGGAGAGCTGTTGAAGCATTGGAAGAAGAAGAATTATAAAAATATCATCATTTAATAATTTATTAAATTAATACCACCACATATATTCATTACAGTACCAATCTCGGACTTGAATATAAAAAAGAAGACTAGAGAATTTTAATAAGGAGACAAGCGATGTATCTAAATGGAAAATAAAACTTAGACCTATTCACCATGCCTCAGATTGAGACACACACCAACGACGGCAACGCGCAGTGGGGAGCCAATCCGCAGCCTGATAAATAATCTGGAGGCTCGTAGAAATCTAGTGTAAACTGAATGTATGCAAGCCTATCGTTGAAATCTAAGACAACTTTAAAACTGTTACGGTCATCTCGAAATGTGACGCCCACTTTGCCAGTTTTTATATAAAAGGTCGTAGGAGTCTTGGAGTGAGGTTCCATGTACAGCAAAATTTTGACCTGAAGAAGTCTCACGTGAGAGACGAAACGTTGGAATATTTAAATGATGTAAAACTGACAAAGAGGCTGATTTAACTCATTTGTGTTGTTGTGGTATTCATTCCTGGTCTGATGCAACCATCCATGCTAACTTATCTTGTGCAAGCCTTTTCATATCCTTATAACTAGCACAATCCACATCCTCCCTAATATGATTAGAATATTCCATCCTTGTTCTCCCTCTTCTGTTCTTACCCCACACACTTCCCTCTAATGCTAATTTTACAAGGCCCTCGTGTCTTAAAACATGGCCTATTAATCTATCCCTTCTCTTAGTCAACGTCCTCCATATTGTTCACTTTTCCCCTATTCTATTTAGAACTTCCTCGTTTGTGATTCTATCCACCCATCTGATTTTCAGCATTCTCCTATAGCACCACATTTCAAAGGCTTCTATTCTTTTCCTATCCGCAACTCCTATCGTCCACGTTTCACACCCATATAACGCCACGCTCCATACGAACCTCTTTTACCAACAATTTCCTAATAGTGACATTCATATTAACTCATTTATTGTATATATAATTATCAGATATAAATACTTAATTTTCGGCCGTAGGAATAATGGAGTGATGTTCCATGTAAAGCTAAGTTTTTACCTGAAGAAGTCTCAAATGAAAGAGGAAACGTTGTAATATTCAATATTTAAATTATAAAATTGATGTTGTATATTTAATTGTCAGATAAAATAGTTAATTAACATTATAAAGACAACGTTTTTGTGGACAAAAATTATAAAATCAATCTTAATTCTCAATACATTATATTTTTGTTTAAATAAGCAGTATATTTTTCAATAATGTAAAATAAATAACAAACTTACATTTTCCAATGTAATTTATCGATTTCAAAATTTAAGTCTGTTATTTATTTCACTTTATTGAATATTATACTTCATATTTTAACAAAATTTCTATCTATTTAAAATTAATATTGATTTTATTATTTTTGTGTGTAGTTACCTGAAGAACGCCTCAAAAATGAATGAAACGTTGTATTTATAATAATTATTTGTTTATTAATTTTTCCTGCTGATATATCTGGTTTTTTATGTATATAGTGTAACTTCATGTTTCCGCTACCAGGAAAAATACGGATTTGTAGATTAAATAAAATTTATATAATTAATTATAATATTTTCCTAATTTTATTTGAGTAAAACGTTTTCTTGAAGACCAAAATAAATAATTTTATGGGAGGGAAAAAGTTTTTTAAGTCATGATAAAGTCAGTGTTAAAAGGAACAGTATCTTTAGAGTATTTCGTGTTTGTCAAAAATACATTTTCTTTGAGGTGAGAAGAAAGATACAGCTTATTTTAACAAATAAACACCAAAAACAGCGAACGAGTTAGAAAAATAACTACAGTAAACAACGCATTAGTCGTGTTACATTCAAATTAATTGAATAACACAAAAATGGACAAGACTATTAGACCAATTAGAGGTAACATCAGGCGTAATCTATTAAACTGTTTCTCTATGCGTAACATTGAGGAATAGAAATAAAATGTTGACAAACAAAGTTTTTTTAAAAATTTTATTCATATGACGTTTCTTCCACAATTTCTCAAGTTTAACCTCAGACAACAAAATTTATAACCAATTGAACAAAAAAAAAACATGTTAAAATATTAATGTCCATTCGTTTCAACAAACAGACGTGAAGTTGAGGAAGATTTCTCGGGATTCCAATCAGGCATCAACGTTGCTATGGTTTCATTCCAACCTGAAGAAGACGGCTGTGACGGCCACCGAAACGACACGTGTTGATTCCCGGTTGGAATCCCGAGACATCTTCATTATCCAGCAACTTACACCGGGAAGTTATAAAGAACATTAACAACAAAAAAAGAAAATCCTCATAAAAGATGGTGTAACAATAAGTTAATGAAATTTAGGGGGATGGTAAAGGAAGCAAAATATAGGCTTCTATTTCAGCCCCACGCATTATACATATATTAAAAAAGTATACCGCTATCTTTCTACATCGATAAAAAGATAATTTTATACTTTAAAATATAAATAATATATTTTAACGATTGAAACTTTAAGGGAAATAACTCCATGGATTCAATTTTTGAACAGTAAGGGACAGAAAAACTGCATTTGTGAGACGAATCTAAGATTTTAGTATCGTTTTTTTTTCAGCGGCGCCGAGTTGCTATGTGGAACGTATAGACTTTTCTAAGCCGTGGAATTATTTTTAGGTTATTTTATTTTATTATATTTATTGTACTCAATGATTCCGTCATCATTCTTCCCTCATAACCTCTAATTGAATGTTTTTCTCCCCGTGAAAGACGCAGACTGAATTAACTTCCCATAAAATAATTATTTTCGATTTATTTTTTGAAAAATTCTGAAACGAGCACTTGTAATAAGAAATTTATTCGATCTGAAAAAAAATATATATATATATGTACAGTAAAATTCAATTAACAAAAAGTTTTTGCGCCGCAAAAAACAAAGCAATTACCTACGGGGAAAAAATAAGAATTTTCTACGATCATTAAACCTCAAAATAAAAGTTGAAGACAAGCTCATGAAACATTTTGAGGATTTAATCAGACGGTGGCGACGGGAATTACTGCAAGTATACAAAAAGAAATAAGTGAAAAAACCACGTAGACAGACCAAATGGAAGTTTTATTCTGTTGAGGGACACGGGGACGGAATTCGGCCAAAATCTTAAAAAAATAGATTTATTAATATGCCAATAAATTCAGTGAACCGAAAAGAGAAGCTGCCAAACAAGATAAGGAAGGTGTAATACATTCTGCAGGACAATTTTGATTAATATATTTGGTTTTAATTTATTAAATAATTACTGTTTTTTTTAGAAAAAAGTGTTTTTTCTAAGCTTTATGATTTCTAGTTCGTCACAAAAAATATAAAGATATTGTCTTAAGTTTTTTGTACATAATCTACATTCTAATACCTTCAAATAAATACAAGCATTAGTTTGTTAATCGTTCAAGAATTTTAGGTGGAAAAGATTTTCAAAAAAGTGCCAATTTTTAAGTAACCCGTATGAAGCTATTAGTAAAAATAAATTTTTCTCTCCGCATTGTTTGATTCTATTTCAAAAAAATAATATACATATACACGTAAAAAAGCTAAAATATATTCTAGTACGTAACGCAAGAAACATTTTCAAAACTGCCAAAATTTTTAAAATAATTTTATAAATATTTCAATTATAAACAACAAGTTTACAAAATTTGTGTACATTGCTACACATGTGTGTTGGTAGCACGCGGTTAAAATTTCAGCTTAGTAGCAATTCATTTACAGAAATTTCAAATTCCATTCCCGTAGACCCATAAGACGTTTCGTACTCAAAATTCTGAACTACACCACGTACAAATAAGTGTACACAAATGTATACAGTACATGACGGAATTTATTTATTTGGATCTCTTTCTTATCATTACTTGCTTCAAAGTTTTATAAAACTAAAGAGCTTTAATTTGTATCTGATGAAATCCAAAATTAGAGGTTGAAACGCCGTAATTAGAAAAAAGCTTTAATTTTTTCTGTATCTATGGTCGATAAATTAATGTTTTATACAGAGCGCAATGGCCGAGGCCTGAAGACTGACCTGAGCTACAGGTGTTTGCGCACGAGGACTGTCTGTGTGGAGCCGCCGCCTCGCACTGCTCCAGCTCCAGGTCCAGGCCCGGGTCTGGGTCTGGGTCCGGGGCCGGGGCCGGGGACCAGGGGACGCCGTAGTTCTCGGCGTCGCCGCGAGGCGCTGGCGGCGCACGCGCAAAGACCCTGCCTCTCGAAGATATGCAGGCAGCAACAGTTTATCGACATGCGTCCTCTGTTTGTTGTGATTTGCCTCCCTCACCTCCCACCCGCCCCATCATCCCCCATCCCCCCCTTTTAAAGGGGAACTCATCCTCCTGCATCTGCCCCACTTTACCTGGTGGATCCTCTCACCTTGCAGGAAATAGGTCACAGATGAAAATAAATATTTCAAATCAGGATACAGCTTAAAGTTGCACGTAACTGCTTCTGAAAATAACATCATCAACAAATCTCATGAGACGACAGCCCCTCTATTTGTGGCGCAGCATGCTGACACTCTACCAATGATAAATTTCACATTTTCCCCTGACTGGGACACGATAAACGTCCTCAGGGCTAATAAAAAAACGTTCAGTAAAAATGACGAATAAAAATATTTCGTAATTATCATCTTAGGTCGTGACGTCACTGAAGTAGCTGGAATACTGCACGGCCTGAGGAACATCTCGGTTTTATTTTCATATACTGCTTCCGGTATCTCCTTTGCGACGTCATTTTGCAAATAGCGTATTTAGGCTTGTAGAAACCGCACCTGAAGTTGGGGACAGCAATTTTTTTCTTTATCCTACTGCGACATTACATAAATAAATATTCGTATCAAACGAATAAACAAATTTTATTATATTTTTTTACAAAATGGTTAAACCGTTTCTGGTTAAACCGTTTCTGTTGCACCAGTAGTAAGATGGACTGGAAAGATGTCTCACACACATCCAGCTCCAAGCAAAGCAATACAGACATCAACAATACGTTCAGTTCAAAAAAATATAACTTCAATTTTTTTCGTTACTGTTTATTCATTGTAATTTTCACTATTTGTGATCAGTATTAATTTCCTTTGTGGTCTACAATTTAACATCAAACGTATATTAACGTTACACTTTTAAATTAATTTAAATCACGCGAAAAAAAATAATAAATGGAAATGACATATTGGCGAACCCAAAGATATTTCTGTTTACAACCAGGGAGATGCTAACATACCAGAGACGTTGTTGCTTACGCGCGAATTATTACTATATTTGAAAAGAAAAGAAAATGCGCGGTAACGTGTACGAATGTCACGTTACACTACTGTAGACTCAAAGTAGCTTAGTTCTTGTTAAAATCTCTTTTTTTTTCTAATATTGATCTGGCAGCGGCAATGAGAGTCATAAATTAACCTTAAACTATTTTAATGGCGTTCGAATACAATACGTTGTAAGATATAATCTATTATGGTGGTAACATGTTCTACACGACGTGAGTTTACTGTATTTAAATTTAAAAATTCGTGGACGAGCCGAGCCTCATTTTACCCTTCACATTTTAGAAACATGGCTGAGCTCCTGGGTTATCTTTAGCTCAGTAATCTGTTTCTTACTTCAAAACTATTCTAACGTATTCGATTCCGTTCAGGTTTCGGCGGCTTGGTAAAATAACCACACGTATCTAATATTTCCTATTATCTATACTCAATTCTCCTTACTCAGATCTTCAGCGATAGATTTTATGAAAGTTTGTCTTTGTAACCAAACGCGACCTTAATTCTGCAAAAGTCATCGTGAAAGAAGACGCCTTTGTTGTTTATTCCGGCGGATATATTCCTAAGTCCAACTCCCTTTATGTCTTATAAATTCCTGTCCTTGGCTAATTACTCAAATTTCAAACACCCATCTTATTTTGGTTTTCTCAAGTTTTAGCCAGGAACAACATCTCATTATTATAAGTTAAAAAATAAGATTAAGAATTATTTTTTGCTGTCTTGTCACATTTCAGGGTGGAGTTTAGTGGTAAAGCTGATTTTCTACAGGAGTTCTGAGATTCTATAGGGTAAAATACCGTAAAGTTGTCGGGATATACTCCTGTAAACTTTACGCTTATCCATCCGGCATCATGTCCAGACTATTGTGTGTGTGTATAAAGCGTTTAAGTTGCCTAAAAATGTATCGTGAAGTAACAATGCGTGGATTCTGGAAATTGATAGACTTCAGATGACGGTTCGCAAGAGTTGGCAGCCGTGTCGTGGAATATTTACCGAACCAGGGTAAATATTTGTCAATCAACGACGTTTTGTATCAGAACGTTTTCCGTCGTTGATACAGCTGTTTGCGGATACAGATTTCAATACAACAACAACAAAAATTCTCTTCCCGGATATAAATATAAATAATTTCCTTTGCTTCATCTTAACAATCCGTTTAAAATTAACCCTACTTATGGTTTTAGGTCAGTTCCGAATACGATCGCTGGGAAATTGCTGTATCTGCTTCTTTATTCCACTAACCATGCGAATATTTAATCTGTTGCGCCTGTGCGACTGGTTGACCACCAAACATGATTGCGTCACTGGCAGGCTACGTAGGCAGTGACAGGCGTCATTCATCTGCTACGTCATTTAATTATTACACTTCCTGAAATTATTATTCCATGCTCTGGTGACACTGATCACTCAACGACATGACGACGACGATGTCAGGGTCTTTGAATAACTCTAGTTTTTCCTCGGTGAACTAACTCTGATTGGGGAGGCGTTGCAAAATAAATAAAAAATTTCGTTACATTCCTTTGTAAAACACAAGAAAAGAATCTCTCTGTCCCCTTTGGTATAAAATTAAAAAACTGAGTTCATATTTACATCGATCAAATGTCTGTGTGAAAATGACTGCACGGTCTGTATCATATAAGAGGCTTTTAAGTCGATGCAATTAAAAACTCACAAAGTTTAAAGCCTTGAAATAATTGTTACCGAGGCTGCGGAATATAGTTCCAAACATTTTCAGCTTGATATCCATCAGTGTAAGGAAAATATACAATTACTTAGGTTACAGAGTGATGTTGTGACCGTGGCCGAGCTTATGAAAACATATCCTTGTGCAAAGTGTTTATAAGAAGAGGGAGAAAGAGTAGAATCTTTGGAAAGAGGGAAGAGAAGGATCGCTGGTTATTTAGTTACGGCCTAAGTTTGCATCTGATAATTACTATGCATATTAAATGGCGTGTTAGAATAAATACTCGTATTATTTATTCAAAGTACATAAATTAAATGTTAAAATATTAAATCTCATTAGATTGATGAAATGAGAACCAGAAAGGTAGCAACCGTCAGTATGGCACGGTTATAATTATTTGGATGAATATAGACAACTGTCAAAGTATTTTTTTAAGTTCAAATAGTATTTGATGATTAATTGAAGCAGTAGAACTATTATCGGGCTTGCCACGTTAGCCTGACTAAACAAATAACGAGGCTGGCGCTCAACAAGTTATCATTGCTCTGTTTTGCAGTATTTGATTTTCATATAACCTGCGTCTATTTTCTTCCTTTCACCGTGAAATCTTCAACCTCTTTACATTTCTCTTGGCTGCTTTGAACTCCCTATCTCATATTCTTCAAGCGTCTGTACCGTTCTTTATCATTTTCATCTCTCGCGTTTTTATATTTAAGCCTTTCATCTATCATTTTTATTATTTCTTCTGTTATCAATGCTTTCCCATTGGTCTCAGCTATTCTTCCTATTTTTTCTTCTGCTACTCTAGTCATTTTTTTCCTTCAAGAGTGCCGCCACTTCTCTTCTATATTGTTCCATTCTCCTTTCTCTAATAATCTACTCTTGATATCTTCTTTTGAAACTCTGAAACATTCCTTGTTGTTGCAGTTTTTCTAATTCCCATGTTTTTGTGTTTTAATCCCTTTCTTGAGCTTCTTCATTTTCAGCCCGCATTTCATAACCAGCAGATTATGGTCTGAGTTTCCATATGCAGTTTAGCACATCATTCCTATACCTCTGTCTAACCATTATCTATGACTATTATATGGCGATTGTGTGGTACCCCAATGGGCGTAAATTTGAGTTGCAATGTTGCGGGCATTTTAATGAGTTTGATAGTAGATAAGTTGGTAAATATAGGTTGTTTCATACCCGTGATATATGTTGACGAAATGTTTAGTATAGTGCACGTTAATGAGACTGAAAAAAATGTTAGAATATCTGAATAATATACGTGAAAAAAATAAGGTTCACTTGCGAAGTAGAAAAATTGATACTCGTCCGTGTTTCCCGGCTTCTTTCGCGTGTAGATTATTGTGGATAAAATATTACTTTTGTATTGATTTTTATCAAATTCAGTTCTGTCATACTAATAAAATATAACTGCGTTTCGTCCGTAAATTGAGACTTCATCAAGAGTGCAATAGGTGAATAGAAGAACGATTCAGATGATTATTACCAGTGATCTAAATTTTCTTCAAAGGTTTTCAAAATTGTGATGATAAAATTTGAATTCCTGTCGTATTTGTTTTTTTATGGAAGTTAGATATATATGTATATTATAATAATAGTGAGGTGAGGAACACAGAGGCTGACTGTAAACTGTTGAGGAAGAAACACGCCTTGCAGACGCAAACAGATTTTTTTCCCTTCCGGTTCTGTTTATTTGGAGAGCAGAACCGTCCATGAACGCGCACGCTTCTAGCGGAGCCGTGTTTATTTTGGAACCGTGGCAAAGTTAATTAGCGCACCCTTTCACAAATTCTTACTTAATTGCTCACATACACGTACAGACACGCACACAAAAAACAAATAAACGAAAAACGCGAACGGAGCAGAAGCGACACTGTTTCATTAGACGATTGGACGGAAAGAAGAATTCGGGAAGGGAAACAGCAAGTGAAATGCAATCACTCGTGGGATCAATATTGCTAACTAAAATAATACAGTAAGTAGTCAGTAACGACATTCTTATTCCACGCCTCAAACCGACATTTATTGCTCCTTCGAAATTAAATTTAGCTGTAATTGGGTTATGAATAAAGCACACATTTAATTTCTCACGTAACCACGTTGAATGTGTGTCGTTGATACCCCAGCTATTGAATTATTATTTTATATTATTATTCTGAATTTTATCTAGTGTATATGTTTGTGTTAAATGTGCAACTGATTCAACCATGGTCAGTCAGGTTCAGGTAAACAATTTTAGGAAGAAGCTTCCGTTTAAAGGTGCCCTGGTTCCCGGAAAACCACCTTCATCCTGCAGACCAAAGCGGCATTTTACCATAACGAACCAGGAAACTTTTAATAGATTTGGCTGGGGGATGCTGAGGCCGGTTTCAACTAATTAGGAGAGCGGCAATGTATAAGGGAGAGGGGAGAATAGGTAGGGGGAAAATTGCACAAAGTAAGAAAGGAAATTCTTAGCTGTGACTGGATGGAAAAAAGGTCAGCGGAAGAGAGACTAGTGAAGCAGAAGACCACGTGGCAGAAAGATCCGGGTGGTTCTCCAACATCTCCTTGGGTAGCAATCCTCCTGGTAAGCCGTCTGAAGTTTCTTTCCTGGGAGTGTTGCAACGATAAGTTTTAATTTTTGATCAAAAGTCCTTATTTTCTTATTCGAGTTTCCAGCCTAAAACACGGTAGTCTTGGGGGAAAGAGTAAAATATCAGTAACCGGAAATATATGTTTTAAATTTAGATAATTTAATTTGTAAATATATATGCAATGTTATAAAATATTAATTTTGATTTATTTAATTTAATGGACCACGTGGCCTGCCATATATTAGTTATACAAACTACTTTGTCTCAAAGATAAAAGATTTCAAGGTAAACTCAGACCATTCTTTGAAAAATAAAAAAATATGAGTCTTTTTTTCATTAATTTTTTTTAGGATTAACGATTTAATGTATTTAATAAAAGATTCTTGATTAATCAACCGGGTCAAGGAAGCGTTTCAACACAACGTTTCGGCGAAAGTCGTATCCGCCGTCTTCAGGAGCACAGTGAAGATACTGTCGAGACGATTTTCCCATTTACACAGGTAGTGTTCTGCAGATGACGTCCAACGAAATTGCCGAAGTGATGCAAAATTTCGACTTTTCGTGTCCTGATTGGATGTTTGTTTCCCTACGGCTTCTGTTCTAGTATATATAGTTGTAGCAGCAGTGTTACGAGGCATCAGGTCGATATGGAGGTCGTCGAGCTCTGACCGTGGTTCATCTTTATTCCACTAGTGGCTGCTTCTGCCGCTGCATATTATATTAACCACGGACCTTTCGACGTTTCGTGAGTCGCACTGAAGAAGGGGACACGGTCTTGTAGGAATCCAGAAACGTGCTGACTGAAACGGGGTTTGCGGAAGGGAGAGCAAGACAGACAAGGGTTATGCAGGGCAAAACCTGCATCAGGTACTTCAGACGACGGGAGATGACTTTGTTGTGGGGATGCAGCATTCCCTCCTTCTACATGTTCCAATAGGAACAATGCGGATCAGCGATTCTTCACACTCTAAGGGAGCAATTATTTAAAATGGAACAGAGGAAGATTTTAATAACCTGTTGTTAACGGTTGGTCAAATTAACACAAAATTGTCATTTCATGTCCAATATTGGGAACGAATACTGTGAATTAAATATATCTCGGGCCATTTTCTACACTCTCATAATATATGTACGCACTACATGCTTTTATATTTGTATTTATTCATGTCCTCACAAAAATTTTTGCCAACAAATGTCGAATTTTCATACTTTCTGGAAGATAGATCCTACTGTAATCGTGGTTTCTACACTGGGACGTGGAAGTCTACAGATTATGAGGATGGTTGCTAATAGTTGGAGTTCGTGGAGGTCGACGTGGAGGATCGAGGTCGTGCATTCAGCGAGCGAGTGCCCTGGCTCTTCCTCCCTGCCTGCCTGTCTGTCTGTCTGTCTCGAGTATCGACTAAAAGTGTCGCGCATGCGCCGCGGAGGTCCGCGCGGAAAACATTTCACAAAGACGTCCGCTTCGAAAGCCGCGGACACAAACACTGGAACACACCTCGGCCACTTGTCACGTGACGTCGATCAAAGATCCAATAAGACTATTGTTGGTTTCACCTGCAATTGCAAGGTGATAAAACCCTTTAGCGGTGGAACAAGGCTCGAGAACTTCCCTCGATGACCGCTGCTGGTGTCCAAGATTCTCACTATGAACAACGTGTCCTTGAACCGGCCTGATCCCTCGGAAAGGCGACGTTAGGGCCGCTTCCTCCGTGTGACGTCAGTCATTCGGCCGAGTTTTCGGAGAGCCAGAAGGTCGAAATGCCTATGAGCATATTTTCCAAGGAAACGTAATTTTATCTAACGGACATTAAAAATATATTTCGGTGAAACTGATAACCTTTAACTCAAATATAGGACGAAAACATAGGATGGCCCTTTAAGTTTCAAGTCCTGTCACAATACATAGCAAAACAGAATACACACTTCTTCTTCCAATGGCTCAACAGCCCTCTCGAGGGCCTGGGCCTACCGAGGCGGCTGCGGACACTTCATCTGGCGTGACACATTCCGAATTTGGGGGTGACGACACGTGGTCAGTGTATCAGTTCCCCATCAGCCTTAATCCCGGTCCATGACGACACAAACATCAAAGCCCAGGCCAGCAGGATTCGAACCCGGGACCTCCGTGTTGTGAGGCAGCAACTAGAGGCTAGCCACTGCACCACAGGAGGTCGGCAAAATATACACTACCAAACAAATACTCCAGACAAAACAACATGCAAATACAAAACACAAGTGGTACGGTTGTTAATATTTTACATATATCAGTAATTAGAATAGAAGATCAAGAAAAGAAAAGCTGTAATCAAGAAAGGAACAAGACAAGGATGCAGTATGTCGCGCATGCCGTTTAACTTATACATAGAACGGGCGATGGAAAAGGTTAAAACGGAATATGGGAAAGGAATCATACTGTAACGAGGAGAAATAAAATCTTACGCTTTGCCGACGATGTTGTAGTATTAGGGAAATCAGAAGAAGACTTGAAAACCATAATAAATGGAATGAACGTAGTTCTGGAGAAAGAGTTCAATATGAGGATTAATAGAGGGAAAACCAAGGTAATGGAGTGTAGTTTGGGACGCAGTGGAATAACAAAGGCTGTTAGATTGGGAAGGGATATTTTGACGGAAATTAAGGAATTCTGCTTAATACCTAGGGATGATAGAAATATAGTAATAATAATAATAATATTCCGTAGATCCTGTAAAGAAGCTAAGCTTCAAGGATGTGGAATGAGTCAGGGTGTACATTTATTACATTATTTTATTGTATAAAAGATAAATATACTTATAACAAATTTTTGTATTATAAACTATTATAAACTAATTAATTAATTACTCTTCTGCGAGTCTTCTATAAATTCCTTTATTGAATAGACATAAAGATTAGGATAGCACAGGCAAGGAAGGTTTTCGGGAAAAAGAAGAATTTACTTACGTGTAATATAAGTGTGAATATTAGGAAATCGTTGCTAAAAATGTTCGTATGGAGCGTGGTGTTTATATGAGTGCGAAACGTGGACGATAGGAGTTGGGGAAAGGAAAAGAATAGAAGCCTTTGAAGGGAATGCTGAAAATCAGACGGCTGGATAGAATCACAAACGAGGAAGTTCTAAACAGAAAAGGGGGGAAAGCGAACAATATGGAGGACGTTGACTAAGAGAAGGGATAGATTAATAGGCCACTTTTTAAGACATGAGGGTCTTCTAAAATTAGTAATAGTGTGGAGTAATAACAGAAGAGGGAAGCAAAGGATGGAATATGCTAAGCAGATTGGGGAGGATGTGTAATGTGGTAGTTATGCGGGAGTGAAAAGGCTTGCACAAGATAGGTTAGCATGGACGGTTGCATCAGAACAGTTTTGGGACTGAATACCACAACAACAACATATGATACTTCACTTATAGAAACAGACTTTATTTTACATTAGCTGGGTGCCCGGCGATTCCCGGTATTTCATTTACGTTAGGCCGCCGCAGTATTTAATTGGACAGTAACATCTTTGCCATCAACGAGAGAGTCAATTTTTTTCTTAATTTTCCTTTCGACTAACCTTACCTTATGATGTCATAAACAATCTTAATCGACTCAATAATTCTACTGATGTCTTTAATAAGGAAATAGCTACAGAAAAAAACAGTGGATTATATTTGTAAGGAGAAGATACTTGAACAATCTCTCGGGTCTGAGTTGCGTGAAATAATGTCTGTAGATTACGGCTTTCTTTCCTCGATCTTCAATTCTCATTACTGCCGCCTGTCTTCTGTAGAGGTTGTGTATAAGCCTCCTTTCGCGATATTTTACTCCAGTGCTCTTCAAAATACTTAATAGTGAGTTCCAGTTCACATCATCATATATATTACTCTAAAAGCGATTCACCCCGAGACGACGCCGAACTAATTTAATTACAAAAATATATAACATATAATTTGTCAGTATATTAACTTAAGGTTCCATGACAACGGACGAATATTTACTTTGTAAACTGATTTAATGACTATTATCGTATTATTAAACACGTTAAGTAGAGACTAGCCCCGGATTTGTAGACATCCCGCACGTCTTATGAGTGACATGTGTTGCCTACGCTACAGGCAGAACTCTCATTAAAAATGTAAAAACAGCGTCACGAGCTGTCAAAAATCACCTAAAATGTGCGTTTTAACGAACATCATGCCACGGAGTACAGTGTAATAATTTGTCCTAATTATAAATTAATAGAAATTACAGTACAATGCGTGATTTTGTTGAATATTTATTTTTCAGCGTTTAATCCATTAAATTACTTTTTAAAATCCAACTGAATAAAAGAGTAGTATTCCTCTTTTAAATAGAAATATGCATATATATTCATCCTGGCGATAAACGGGGGAATAATTCTTCAGGTTACACTCAAGGAGTGGGGAAACGAGCCGTGCTGTTGCAACTCTGTTTATATTATAAAAGCATTTCAACCACTGGAACAGCTGTGACCAGACGAATTTTTGACTGTTAAAAACTTCCATCTTTAAAAAAATCATTTTCCTGAAGCAAGCAAGCCAAAGGGGCCCCTGAAGCTGAATTGAAACTCAGATGGGAGAGTATCCGCCCGGAAAGCGGAGGTCCCCCAGTTCGATTCTCGGTCCGGTCGACATTTTTTTTTCATCTTTGATCCTCTATATATTTTTGGTTCAAAGTAGAAGAAAAATTCTCTATGAAAATGCAAGAACCCGGATTGATTGAAATTCACGTTTACCAACCCTTATCAGGACAGAAAACGCCACCGAATCACCACTCCAGTCATGGGAAAGGCGTGGGACAAGTCGCAAGAGCCCGACCTAACTTATGCAGGTTTCTGCGTGAGTTTCGGGTGCGTTAACTGGCGGAATCCTCACGGTACATGTAGGGTGTCCTAGTCGCCCCTTGGATGCCCTTCTCCCCATTCCGAATCCGCCCTTTCAAAAGTCTTCCTATGTTATGAAAGACGACAGGCCTCCAAGTGGATTATCCTCCAAATAGCCTCTACAGAAGGCAGTCAGCAGTGATTAGAATTGAAGGGCAGGAAAAGAAACAAAAACACTAAGGCTTACTGATGATATTGTACTATTATTTGGTCAAAAGCAGAGTTGGAAACCGTCATATATGGCATGAACATGACCCTGGAGGAAGAGTACAACATGACCATTAAAAGAGGGAAAACCAAGGTAATGGAGTGTATTATGGGAAGCAGTGGAATAACAGAGGGCTTTAGATAGGGAAGGGATATTTTGAAAGAAGTTAATTGGGAAGCATAATAACTAGAGTAGAATAGCACAGGCTATTAAGGATTTTACTCACAGCTAATACAAGTATGAATATTGGCTAATCATATTAAAAATGTTGGTGTGGAGCGTGGCTTTATATGGGTGCGAAACGTGTGGACGGTACCTGTCGCAGAAAGGAAACGAATAGAAGGCTTTGAAATGTGGTGCTATGAGGTGTGTGGATGGAGTAACTAACCAGGAAGGCCCAAGCAGAATAACAGAAGAGAGAACAAAATGGAGGACTTTGACCAAGAAAAGGGACAGATTAACAGGCCACGTTTTGAGACTTGAAGGTCTTGTAAAAATTAATATTAGAGGGAAGTGTGTGGGTTAAGAACAGAAGAGGATGGAGACGGTAAGCAGATAAGGGAGGATGTGGCAGCTATGAGGAGTCACGGAAAGGCTTGCGCAGGATAGGTTAGCATTTAGGGTTGCATCAGACCAGTACTAGGACTGAGTACAACAAGAAAAGCCTGTCACTCTGAAAAAGTACATAGACAGAAGAACCATTATCTTTACTGTTAATTGCAATTAAATATATGTGACTAGGAAATCCAGACCTTCTCCGAGTAACTTCCCTCAACTCGTCTACAATCCTCACCCTATTAATGGAGGGATTTAGTAAAAAAACATATTCATGATCTAAACTTGGGGTAAATTATTTAGTTTTGAAACTCCCGTTGGCCTCTTGCAGACGGATTCTTTCGGGAGCAGAAATGCGACCCTTTCTTTCATTTCGCCCTCGCCATTGTTGTTTGACTTCCATTGTTGTCCCGCCTTGGCCGCAATAATGCCGCCCCTTCACCTCCCGGCTCACTTCCCATTGTTCCCGTATTTTGTGGAGTCGGCCGTGTCTTGGAGAAGGAGAAAGCCGGTCAACAAGAATTATTGTCCTTAACTCATAACCTCTCCTTTCTTTGCACAGAAAGGTTTCTCGTACAACTTGAAAACCTCTGTGGCAAATTTCTAAAAGCTTCAATTCGGCGACAAAACACCCATGCTACTATATATTTACCCTGCACTTTCCTCAACAGCAAATACGGACTGACAACCTCATTATTACTCCAATATTCAAAATGTATTGCTTGTTATTAACAGGAAAAATAGATTCATCAAGCTTAAACAGATATTGATACATATTTAAATTAACAGTAATCTGAAATTTATGAATTAAAATGATATTCCATTCATAATTTTGTCAAATATAAACAAGTTAGTTAATATGAAATAATTTTCGACCAAGTAACAAGTTATTTGCTGTACATTAATATTTCCACTGTAAATTTTAGTACACATATAGCAATTGTCAGGTGTAACATAACCATATCTAAAAATGGAGTGTCAAATATGAATGTTAATCTGAGGAGGATCTAGGTGCAGCATAAAAATGGTCCATGAGCAAAAGCCTTCACAATATTTATGCAGCATATTTGTGGTCATTAAAAATTACATGTAATTAGTTGTTGTATCGAGTCCCTACACTGGTGTGATGCAACCCTCTAAGTCATCCTATTCTGCACGTTTCTACATAACTACCACGACCCACATCCTCCCCTAATCACCACAGCATATTCCATCCTTGGGGTCCCTCTTCTGCTCTTACCCGCACACTTACCTCTGTTGGCTAGTTTTACAAGACCCTCATGTCTCAAAACGTGGCCTATTAATCTATCCCTTCTCTTGGTCAATGTCTCCCATATTGTTCCCTCTCCTCTTATTCTGCTTAGAACTTCCTCGTCAGTTACCCTATCCTCCCATCTCATTCTCCTGTAGCAGCACATTTCAAAGGCTTCTGTTCTTTTCCTTTCTGCAACACCTACCGTCCATGTTTCGCTCCCATATAATGCCACAGTCCCATACAAACAGTTTTATTAATGATTTACTAATATTCATACTTATATTAGCTGTAAGTAAATTCCTTTCTGGCCTGTGCTATCCTACTCTATTTATTTTACGCTTCCCAAGTAGCAGAATTGCTTAACCTCCGTCAAAATATATCTTCCCAAACTAACAGCCTTTTGTTATTCCACTGTTTCCCACACTACACTCCATTACCTTGGTTTTCCCTCTATTAATCCTTATGTTGTAGTCTTCCTCCAGGATCACATTCATGCCATTTGTTATGCTTTATAAGTCTTCTTCTGACTCCCCTAATACTACAATGTTGTTGTTGTTGTGGTGGTATTCAGTCCCTTAGACTGGTCTGATGCAACCTTCCATGTTAACCTATCTTGTGCACATAACTTCTACCTCCCACATTCTATATACTACAATATCATTGACAAACCTTAGAGTTTTTATTTCTTCTCCTAGCAGTATTATTTCTTTCCAATATACCGTTTTAACTTTCTTCATTGCCTGTTCTATATAAAAGCTTAAGAGCATTGGCGACAGACTGCATCCTTGTCTTACTCCATTCTTGATTTCTGATTATTCTTCTTTTCTTGTCTAAAGGTTTTGATTGATGAGCAAAACTCCTCCCAACTTTTATGCAGTCTATTTATGGCCATTAAATATTAGATGTAATTTCCATTAACTAAAATGCAAAGAGGAAAAAAGTGTCCAAAATATATTTTGTTGTTAGTGTAAAACTAAATTTTAAATAAAATTAATGTTACAGCTTGCCCTGGTGTTAATGGTTATAGAATTAAGCAAGTTTGCATGAAAGTTTAGTTCCTGGTTAAAAGTCCTATATGACGTGAGATTAAATAAAATAAAAAAATCTGCCAATAATGAAAGAATGATTTGAAACTGATAATAAATAATTGATGAGTTAGAAAATACAACAATTTATCCTGACATCTGGGACCTCATTAGTTTTGGCTTGAATTCAAAATTCACTTCATTTTCCTCTCAGAATTTCTTCATTGTTTGGTTATGCCCTTATTTCCTATGTTTTGTGCACATCCTTCCTGTTTTCTTCTTTTTGTTTTCCCTAAATTTCAGCGAACTTTGTTTCTAAATTTTCCTCTTTCTCTTATCTCTTTTCGCTTAATCCCAGCTAGTTATAGGTCAGTATCTATTTCATTATACTAATTGATATCATTGAGGATCCTCTCTACAGTGTCACTATTGTTGTTCACCCTCTGTATGTGACAATATAATATTAGTAGCTGCATTTTTTGGTCATATCTGTAAATGTACTCTATTATCAGCTATGATAGTAATAAAAAATAAAAGCGACACCTAAATTAAATCAATGTAATACATTAAAAAACTTTTTGTGATTTTGTATAACTTCTCCCTTTTTTTAGATGATTTTCAATGTTACCATGGGGTGTAATTATGAAATTTAATTGTAATTAATATAATATAAATATTAAATTTAAATTATTCAGTCTCTATTGGCTGATTTATTTACTGTATTTATTCTCATTATAAGAAAAATATTAATAGCATTAGTTTACTTTTATAAAACTGAAATTATATTATTAATTGAGACTGTACTGGAAACTATTAATGGCAAATTGTTTGTTACTAAGTCTTAGATTCAGAATTGGTGTTGTAATATAATTTTATACACAGCAATAATCAAGGCTGTTTAGCACTTTATATCGATAGTAACAGATGGATGGGCTTCCTCGGTCATTTGTCTCTTGGGTACCTTTACAAAACAACCTCAGTGGTTTGTAATTCTGTTTAGGAAAATATGTTTACGTAATTTTTATAGCTTGTTGCTGACTAGTCACTTAATTTACTCATGAAAAAAAGAATTCTGACAAATAATATTATTATAAATACACATTTCTCTCTCTAAAAAGTAGATGATGACTCAATCCTACATATTTATGCAATTCATTTACTCTTTGATTGTTGTATGCAATACAAATTAATTATAAAGAAAGAAAATTAGCAGAAATCAAGAAAGGAGTAAGACAAGGATGCAGTCTGTTGCACATACTCTTTGACTTATATGTAGAACAGGTGGTGAAGAAAGTTAAAACCATATATGGAAAATGAATTATCACAAGGAGAAGAAATAAAAACCCTGTGGTTGCCTGTGATATTGAAGTATTAGGGGAGTCAGAAGAAGACTTGACAAACATAATAAATGGCATGAATGTGGTCCTGGAGGAAGAGTACAATATGAGGATTTATGGAGAGAAATTGAAGGTGATGGATTTTAGTATGGGAAACTGGAATAACTAAGGCTGTTAGATAGGGAAGGGATATTTTGAAGGAAGTTAAGGAATTCTGTTACTTGGGAAGCGTAATAGTCGGATAGAGCACAGGCAAGGAAGGCTTTTGCTAAGAAGAGGAATTTACTTTTGGGTAATGTTGTAGTAGCATTTTCTATTGCCAATGACTGACATAAAAATGAAAAGTTTTTTGGTAAAACAATAGATATTGTAGTTGTGGTATTCTGTCCTAAGACTGGTCTGATGCGACCCTCCATGCTAACCTATCTTGTGCAAGCCTTTTAATTTACTCATTACACAACCCTTATCATAGCATATTCCATCCTTAGCCTCCCTTGTTTGTTCACTTCCTTGTAATGCTAATTTTACAAGAGCCTCATGTCTTAAAACGTGGCCTATTAAACTGTCCCTTCTCTTGGTCATTGTCCTTCATATTGTTCACTTTTGTCCTTCTTGGTTTCCTGTTAGAGGTGCCTTCCTTCTCACAGATATATCTCCACAGAGTGATCATGGTGCTTACCTTTGGGGATGTCTCATTCCCTCTCTCTAATTTCAAGGTTCTCACATTCCGAGGCACCTTCATCTCTTTTAGGAGGTGTATGTACTGTGGTAGAAGACCCTGAGAAAACAGTATAAATTGTCAACTGATCCCATTGGATCTGTCGGCCAACAGCCTCCTAAAAGTGGTGGAGACGCAGAGAAGAGTATGCTGCAACCCCACAGCAAACTCATCTCCCATAATTCTGAAGAGCGTGAGAATAGTACCCAATACTACTTGATACAGGGGTTTTCTGGGACTTTCCCTGCATCTCTTTTAGGTGAATCATCGGGTCGGATCCATAAACTATATCCAGGAATGCCCTAGTCAACCCTTGGCTACCGTGCTCTACCCACCACATTACCTTCCTCTCTTGAATTCCCTCCCTATGCCATTAAAGGGAAGTTGTCTGTTTCAAGATCATCCTTATGTGGCCTGTTACTCCCCTCCCACCCAAAATAAATGATTTCCTGTTAAAGAATTTAATAAAAATAATAATAAAAAAATACAATTAAATTGGAGAATTTCATAATTGCTTAATACTAGACCTCTGAGCAACCTGATGTTACTGGCATTTACTAAATAACATCAATTTAATTACTTGCCATATCTGACTGTTTGGACGTGCCCATATAAATTTTCATCCTTCTTAATTTCATGATTCCGTAAGTAATTCCTCATTTCATAAGATAATTGTACTGTACATAGTACATGGCAAATATTTGTTTTGTATGTTTAGTTTAATGGAACATTGCGTACGCACGACAGTTGATAAAGTTTTTGTTAATTTCTTATTGACAATAAATAAAAAGATGGCTGTCTTTTTATTTATTGTAAATTTTAAAGTCAGAAAACTGTGTTGTAATTTCTTATTGAATTATAGGTTGTTTTCCTATTTATTACCTTAAATTTAAATAGAAAATACTAACTTAATTTCGCAGAATATAATGTTTGAAATTTATGGTTGTTTCTGTAATAACGAGGACTTTTAGATATAGCAGAACAAGTTTTGCCTATGAAGAGACAAAATTAAGTGATGAAATAAGTATAACCCAACATTTCTGCAATTATTGCCAGGAGATTCAAAATTGGCAGAGTTGAAAGAAACCAAGTGATGGGCTCAAAAGGTTGCAGAAAGGTTGACTTTATGACTTAACCAATTAATTAGCTACTTCCTTATGTAATTTGTCATCATCTAATACAAATGTTACAATATATTAAATGAATACTTGCAAGAAAGTCACACACTTTTACTTGTAACCAGAAGCAGAGGCATTATAAAAAAACTCTAAGATAACCAAGCATTAATATTCCTATATATTCAAAGAAAATGGGAACTCTTTACAACATAAATGAAATGATCCAATTGAGAGTGTACTGTTTTAAGAAAATTGAGTGTAGATATTTGTCTGTAACATGAAAGACAAATTTCAGTACGATCAAAATGAAACCCTGTCTGTTCAGACCCATACAATCAAGCTCATGTTAAAAGAGATTTCAGGCAAAAAAAGAAGAGATTGAAGGAGTTACATTATCAGGCAGGCAAAAGATTTATTCAATTTGGAAGCCAGTCAGAAAGAAATATTTATGGTCATATTATTACAAAAATTTTATCAATTTGAAGATTTTGGGGCAGGCTCAAACTTCTGACTCATTAAATCTATACTAGTGCACCAGAAAAATCCTACTTTGCTTCTTTTCTTTCATGTTTGACTTTCTTTATCTTTGCCTTCTATTTAAATGTTTCCTTCTCTGACACGGCCTTAACAACATTGGGCTCAACCAAAGACAAGGCAAAGTAATATTGATGATGTTGATTACATCACACACCTCTTAATTTCATTTCCTTATCAATATATCAGGTAATTATGACTTTGAGAAAATGTCCTTCATGCTCAATATTTGTTTGGAAGCAGATGTAAATATTTAGAGGTCTGGAGACGGGACAATGTGCACAAGTGGAAAAACATTTCCTTACCTTAAACGACAGTTTTAAATCAGTGAAAAAGAGAAGTTTTTTTTAAAAATTTTTGCTACATATGGGTTCAAACACAGAAATTGTTGGGAAAATGAAACCCCTGTTGCCCTTTGACTCCAAGAATAAATTTCTGACAACAGTCGCAGGTAAGTAGGTATGCACAAAACCTCGACTAATACTTGAGGGCCGTTGTACTTGAGGCATATAGGTGCTTTCGAGATTATTGGCATACAAGCAACATTTAAAATAACACAAAAGAAATATGCAATTTTAGTGGCCAATTTACTAACAAGTGAGTAAAATTATTCTCCAAATTGGCAGCTACTTTGTGTGGCTCTTTGTTCTGTTGTCTACTGTTTCCAATTATTTAATTTATGCTTTTTTTAACTATCCAAAAATATTGATTTCTATTGACCAAAACAGATTAACCATCTTCATTGACAAAAAAATATCTTCTTTCATCATATACGGTACAACTTTTGTTTTAAATAAACATTGGTTTACTTCGAGAATTTTTTTTTTCAGATTTATCAGTAGTTTCCAACACGATATGTTTTTAGTTTATTTCTTTTACTTTTACTCTTGTTGAACAACATCATGTGTGTGTTGTATTCAGTCCTTAGACTGGCCTGATGAAACCCTCCATGCTATCCCATTCTGTTCAAACCTTTTGATAAATTTCACTTCCCTCTAATGATAATTTTACAAGACTCTTGTGCCTCAAAATGTGGCCTACTAATCTATCCCTTCTCCTGGTCAGAGTCATTCCTCCATATTGTTCTCTCTACCCCTATTCTGCTCATAGCTACATTTATCCATCCATCTGATACTCAGCATTTGTCCATAGCACTACATTTTGAAAGTGTCTATTATTTTCCTTTCTGCAACTTCTCTTGTCCATGTTTCACACCCATATAACACCATGCTCCATTTCTGAACTTTTTTTTAATAGTGATTTCCTAATTTTCATACTTATATTGGCCTTCCTTGCCTGTGCTATCCTACTCTACTTATTGTGCTGCCCAAGTAGCAGAATTCCTTAACTTCCTTCAAAATATCCCTTCCCAATCTAACTCCCTTTGTTATTCCACTGTTTCCCATACTAAACACCATCTCCTTGCTTTTCCCTCTATTAATTGTCATGTTGTAGTCTTCCTCCAGGACCACATTCATGCCATTTATTATGGTTTCCAAGTCTTCATCTAGCGTCCCTAATACTGCAGTATTATCTTGCAAACCTTAGGGTTTTTATTTCTTCTCCTGGGCAATATGTTTCCTTTTCCATATTATCTATTGTCTGTTCTATGTATATGTTAAACGGCACAGATGACAGACTGCATCCTTGTCAAGACCAAATGAAATTAACTTTTTTTTACAGATTTATTAATAATTACTGAATTTCAAGAAAGATGAATAATTTTAATAGAACATTTCAACCCACTTTAGGTGTTATTTATAATCTACTATCGAAAATTTTCCAACGGAAGGCATCATCATACAAGATTGTATCTGTTGCATGAATGGAGTGTAGTATGGGAAACAGTGGAATAATAAATGGTGTTAAGATTAGGAAGGGATATTTTGATGGAAGTTAAGGAATTCTGCTACTTGGGAAGCATTATAATTAGGGATGGTAGAAGTATAGCAGACATAAAGAGTGGGACAGCTTTTGTGAAAAAGAGGAAGTTACTTATGGGTAATTTAAGTGCAAATATTAGGAAATTGTTCCAAAAATGTTTGAATGGAGCGTGGCGTAATATAGGAGCAACGTGGTCGATAGGAGTTGGAGAAAGGAAAAGAATAGAAGCATTGGAAATGTGGGGCTATAGGCGAATGCTGAAAATCACATGGGTGGATAGAATCCCAAACGAGGAAGTTCTAAACAGAATAGGGGAAAAGCAAACAATATTGAGGACATTGACTAATAGAAGAGATAGATTAATAGGCCACATTTTAAGACACGAGGGTCTTGTAAAATTAGAATTAGAGGGAAGTGTGTAGGGTAAGAACAGAAGTGGGAGGAAAAGGATGGAATGTGCTAAGCAGATTAGGGAGGATGTGGGGTGTGCTGGTTATAAGGAAATGCAAAGGCTTGCGCAAGACAGGTTAGCATGGAGTTGCATCAGACCAGTCTTGGGACTGAATACCAGAACAACAACATGACACAATTTAACAACCAAATTATTTTTATGAAGTTGGCCTTTTTTAGCATTAACAATACACTCTTTCTACATTATTAAATTAAATTACTTCTCCACAACAAAAAGGTCCATGTTGGAATATGAATACCTTCTTCATTTATTCTTATCTGCTGCCACAATGAAGATCATTCTGCCCTGGGCCATCCAATTCATGAACACTCAACACATTGAAATAGCCTCTTTAAATCCTGATCTTAGTTACCACATACACTCTCTCTACCAATCTGACTCATAGTCTCTACAACTATCATCATAATGATAAAGCCATTTGTATCCATTTTTAACACCCTTTCCTCACTCCAATATTTAATTTCCCTCAACGGCAGGTAAAAAATGCTCTCCAAACAAAAGTATTTATGTTTGAAATTTGGGAGGAGCCATTCACCCAACTTACCTCCGATGTTTGGGGAAAACACTAGGCCTTTTCGCTGACAGATGTTACAGAGTCTCAACATTTTATAAATCCCGGACTGGCACCTAAATGTCTAGGTTTTAGCATCCTAATTACAGCCTTCATCAATTACTGACAAACTGACAGCCTTTGTTTTTCATACTGATTTCTGTTTTATCATTACATCATTTATCTTCCATACCAGTCTGCACAGTTCAGGAGGATTAGCTAGTCGTTTGTCTAGACACTTTAACTCCATTTTTGGTAGAGTAAAAATATTTCTGTAGGTTCAGGATATATTGCACGTCAAGAAATACATCCTTAAAATGTAATAGACAATAAGTACAGCGTGTGTTAAAAAGCCGTCGTCGCAATGTCCATATCCCATTTGTATTACGACAATTAATGTTCTCAACAATGATAGTAGCATTTCGCCAGGTCATTTGGAGGGGAAGTACCACCTCAAACAACAATACTCCCCTTCCCCTACTCCGCACGTAAACACCGCCATGTAGAATCTCACGAACTGTACAGATTCATAACTGCTTACACAGTTTTGCCTGCTTCAAGCACTTTGTAGCATGCAGTGGTTTCGTACTGAAATTGCACTTCTTTAAATATCTTCTGATACTCTAAACTGTACTTGTAAATAAAATATTTCTGGGTCAAAACACTTAAGGTGCTACACAAAGTTAGACAAATGCAGTCTCCCTTTGTTCTCATGACACTATTGAGACCTCAGGTCTTTGAATTCGTGGTAAGCGGCCAGAAACTCATGCAGGTGCACTCTTTGACTTACAGTTACAGTCAAATGCACCAACTTACATCTCAAATATCAATTCCTGAACATACTGACTAACAAATGACCTCTGGACATGTTAATTCTTTTACTTGACCAAAATTTGTTGCTTAAGCTGAACAATGTTTTGTTAAGTTGGATGGTTGAATGAAATAAAAATATTCATTTTTTTCTTTCAAAACACAGATTTTTCAAAATTTTATTCACATTTGTTACACCTATGATCAAATAAGGCACATTAATATTCATTTACAGTTTGATGCAAATTCTTGGCAAACAGATAAGTTGTACAGTGTTCCTCAATTTCTCAAAATTACACCGATGTCAGCAATCAGGTTAACATCCCCGTGAAGTTACATGACGTCTTATACGTATAAAAATAGTCAACTCACATTTCTATTCTTTCAACAATTTATATAAATAGAATAATGAAGCATAAAATATGTAAAAACAAATCAGGTAGTGGGAACTTATTTGTTTGCCACATCATGAATACAATTTCTTTTGATCACATAAAATCATGTTTTTTTTTCTTCTTTTAAATTTATTATTTCCTATTTCATTTGGAAACAAATGATCCAGCCAACAGTAACAACCATTCATTTACTCTGATATTCTCACTTTATATGCAACATTAAACTACACAATCAATTGTAATAATGGCATTGTTTTAATCAACTGGAACAACAGTATTTTTAATCTTCATTAAAAAAAAAAACTAGCAACCGTTCACAGAGTTTACCATTTTGTTGAATTAATTTATAACATGGCATGTCACTCTGAAACATGGATCAGTGTTTTCACCTTATGTCGGTGATTTAGTTCTTATTTTTCCTTAGAACACATATTTATGAAAACATCTTCATATATCCTGTGTACATTATTATATACTTTAAGTTTTTTTTCCATAACCCGCTCTAAAGCATAGGAGGTAAAATAGCAGCCAGTCACCTTTAAAAATATATTCACATACAAGTGGAATTGTTGGTAAACCCTCTACAATCATTCTCAATGTTTCTATTTATAAAAACTGACAAAATGTTTTCTTTAAAAAAAATGAATAATGCATGATACACTTATACATTCTCCATTTTTAGTTACGTGACTGCTGATGAACACTCATGTGCAATATTGAAACATAATACACCTGTCTCTCATGCAGAGTTCGTAAATGAAATACTAAAATTACATTTAAAACAAAAACAGAAAAAAAAATTGAAGCCTACTTAATTGACTTTGGAATGTCTGTATCATGTAAAATATTTGGAATGTAAGAAAATTTCTCATCTCTTTGTTGTAAATGAAGAGCGACTTTATGAATTAATGGCATATCACAATACATAATAATATCTAAATATAATCTTGAAAATTTATTGACAACACTTAAATTTTTTTATGTTGACCCAATCTCATTGAGATTGAATGAAAATGGAATGATTCTAGGTAATATGTTAATGATAACTCTGAGTCATTCCAACCTGTTAGGATCACTTCCATAATCAGATTGAAACGCTTATTACGGAGTTGACATGTACACCCTCAAACATTTTTGCTAATGTTGAAATCGTGTCAAGGTTCATATTAAAAATGGGAACTGTGATAATTTAGCATTAAATTTTTGATAATGGCATGTGAAACTAAGCTGTAGAAAGTTGTCATTTTCAGATATAAAGAAAACCAATAATGAAACTCTGTCCTAATTTCAAAGGAGTGGTCGGTTGGTTTAATACTGTGAACAATTATGAAATGAGGCAACAGTATATATTTTCTAAAGTGCTCTTTAAGATATAACTGCAAAAAGGAAACAAAAAAAATCTTGATCTCTGTATCACAACTGACATAGATAGTCAAGAATGAACGTTCTTTTTAAATAATTGTCTTAAAAATAATAACTACCATTTACATATATTTTTTATAATACAGTAGGTTTAAGTTATTTCTTCAATAACATCATAACTCTCCTGCGCTTTGTTCAACATTCATATATTATTTACAAACATGCAAACATCTATGTATTTCAAATACCGATATGTCGTGTCAGCGAAGCGGCACTGAACCCTCATATAACCCATGACATAAATAGTGGATATTCGTAATGCTTATATTTACACATTTTTAACAAACTGATAATTTTTTTCTGAACCTAAGAGTGATTCACACAATCTAATTTGAATGGAATTTATTCAGTCTTCATTATATTTTAAGTACAGAATTCATAATGGCCGGCGTCCGTCCCTCAGTTATTTTTGACCTGCGTCCCACAAACAACATGGAAACTGGGGTTAATGTTGTATTCCTAGCACACAGACACTGATCAGCCTTTCCACACAATTATCAGGACCCATTGAGCAGTGTTCTTCACATTCCAAGGTTCTGAATCAGAGCATTCATCACTTGCAAATCACACGGAATTCATCATTATTAACAGAGCATATTTCAAGCACAGCGACTACTACTCAAACATATCCATAATTACAATTTCCTATCTCTTGCAAAGTTCAACAGGAATTTGAGCATGTTGCTAACAATTATATGCTCTTTGTCCTGAATGCACAGAGTTTCTTCCTGAGCAACAAGTCAGTACAGCAATCCTGTTGACTCTGGAGGAAATGGCACAATACTGTAATTACTTTGAAAGTAACAAGGAATGCCTGAAAAACAAAAAAATACGCTGTAATTAAATTATGAAACTCAGTGACTTAGGGTGAGGTGCAAGAATGGAGAGAGGAATTAATCAAAAGGGAATGTTTCACATATCCAATGCTACAGAGTACCTTTGTTTTGATTTGGGAAATTGGCAAGGATAGGAAAGAGGAAAAATATTTTCTTCTATTTCATCTACAAATGGTAAATTAAATTTTAATAATTTTGAACACATTGAACTTTATTTGTTCTCTAAGGAATTTCACCTGGAATATGGGTAATGTTAGGCTTTACAGAGGTCATAAAAGGAATCTGTACCTCTTTGAAGGTAATTAAAGATCGAAGGTTTTCCCGGTGCAGTTGCTGCAGAAACAGTTCTCGGGTTTCCACACGGGTAACACAGTGATTAACCCACAATGTTTTAAAGACTGTAATCTCTGTCATCATCTTCCAGGTGAAGTGATCATCAAAATATTGTTTGCTGATCACTGTTATCCGTGTGGGAACCTGAGAGCTGTTTCTACTACTTGAAGGTATTTGAAAATATATTTTATTTAGGTGAAATGAATTTGACGTGCAACTTCCTGATAAGGAGGAACTTACATCTCCGAGGCTTGAGACTAGAGCTTGGACGGATCATAGTTTTCAAACTTCCACTGTTGCCGTTCGTTGGAGTTATCACATTCTAACATCAGTAACTTCTGTTTATTTTCACTGATGGCCAGACACTTTTTACTGCTACCATGCTGAATTGTTAGTGCCTGTAAGGACAATGGGTCATTGTTTTAATATTGGTCACAATTAATGTTGATAAACCAGAAAGAAATGGCTTTCATTCTTATTTAAAAGAAAACAGTTTTGGTGTCCAAACTGAGTAAAAATTATTAAGACATTTGTTTAGAGTCCTTCCACACAGAAAATATGAATGGGATGTTTAAACACTTACATCGGGATTGTATATCCAGACCTGGTTGCCCTTTGATCCGTGGCACGGATAGAGAATAACATCTTCTCCAGCATAATCCAGGCAAGCTTCATCTCTTCTTATTTCACCATCTTTGCTCAACATCCAGTACTGAAATGTATAAATTCAAATTAATTACCATGGTAATATGTAATTTACTTTTTACCATACTGTCCTTGAGATCAGAAAATATCCAGGTTTACATGGACGATAAGAAAATTAAATGCTGTTGCCATCAAATCATTCACTACAGTTTCTGTACACAAAGATATAAATTATTTTTGCATAATATTGCTATTTGCATTTCATGTTGTTTAATTGCCCAGAAATGATCAACAGAACTTTAAGCTAATATATTACAGCTATTTCATAGAGGCTAGTTTGTAAAGTAAGTGAAACCTTTTTGGTGCAAGTAATCAGACAAATACTACCACCACTATATGAACTTACTCTCCATTTTAAAATCTTTATTTTGCGACTAACTAATTTTCATTGATCTATATCATGAAACTTTACTTTGAGAGATCTTAACAATGGAAGAATCTGATCAGCCTGATGTTATGTAAAATCAAAAAAGTATTTTTGATTACCATAGCTGATTTTTTTCTGTATAAAACAAAACTGACTTAATTTATAATCACAACAAAAAAATTAATTATAATTAATTTATATGAGTTAAAACAACCTCATGTCAGTTTTTATTTTATTATTAAGGTATAACAATTTAGCTGTTCATGGAACCTCACTCCATGTCATCCTTCAGCCAAAATCCCCATAAAGTATATGAACCACGAGGAAGCTAGATTTTTATACCTGAAGAAGTCTCAAATGGGAGATGAAATGTAGTACAGTTCAACACTTAATAAACTAAAAACTGACAAAGAGATTGTTTTAACTCATTTAATGTATATTTAATTGTCAGATAAACCATTAATTAATTACAATTTCTTAAGAAATTTTCACAGATACATGTAAGCCTTTTTAAAAGTTTATAGCTTGTTGCTTTATTATGTCAGGTATGTGATACATTAATTATTCTTATACGGAAAAAAAAGCATGAAATTATGAAAAACTTCCAAGTATTCATCAATTTATATACAAATGAATTAATATTTTCTGAATATTAAGCCATAAAAATATTTACATGCATGTATTAAATAAAGCAAAATTTACTCTTAATGGAATAATTTTCCCACAAGGGAGGTGGAGATCGACTACTAGAGTAGTAATTGTACTAATAACATCATGGACAATTTACACATAAAATATGTGTAAATTCTGAACTTTTAAAGGGAATCTATCTTCTGTGGAATGTGCAGAGAAATGTTATAAAATAAATACAAAGAAGTTTATAAAACCATCAGCTGGAGACAGTACAAACTTCAAGAAGACAGAATTTACCAAAAGTTTGTTCACATACTTGATAAAGATTTTGATTGGTGAGAGACAAAGTGTCAACATTACTCAATAGTATTAAAATTGACTGATCTGCTGCACCTACCTTTTCACACAGGGCTGTGCATCTTTAAATGAAGTACATTTACCACAAAAACATAATTCAGTTGGTTCATATATTTATTGTTATTATCACTTAGTATAAAATTAAACTGGTTAAACAATTAAAAATTAAAATTGATTAATTCCTTGGACATTGTAAATTTAGAACCATCTCCCTGACCCATGCATAAACATTAAGTCGTAATAACAATACGATACTGTGTTAAGGGATTATTCTTGACATATCACAAAGCTCAAACAGTTAAAGTGCATTGAGAAATAATAACAGTATTATTAAAATACATTGTGTGTCCAGAGCATACTTCAAGTGACCATGCACATGCATAAAGTAGCAAAATGCTTCAGCCTTTTAGGCTCAATTTATTCAAATTTAATTTAATCAAAAGCTTCCCTTTAGCTAGTCACGGTGTTTGCAGATTATACTACTTTCCCTCCTTATGTTTGTATGTACTCCCATAAGCAGGAAACATATGACATTTATGATGAAAACTGAAATTTTAACTTGGTAAACCACTTAGAAAATGTAATAATGGTAAGCAAGCCTTAGGGAGCTTTTCCCTTCAGATATTTATAAATGTCATGAATATGACAGTAAATGTAATAGATTCTGATTTGTTAATTGTCAATGTATTGTCGAAGGTATACTTTCAATTTCAACATTAGTATTTGGATGTTAAAACAGAAAAATAAATAAGAGTTGTATCTATTATTTGTCTCAGGTTTGTTATTGATGTGTGCAACATTTTCTTTCAATATGGAGAGAAGTTGTCAGAGCACCCATCTGTAATTGGCTTAGTTATGTTTGTGTACACAAAACATGCAGTACCTGAAAAAATTGTTTGTTCCCATCACAGCCGGTTTCTTTGTTTGTTAGTGTTCATAATAGACTTTATGGACAATCTATTATACAAGTGATAAATTAAGTTTAATTCAAGAATCTGCCTGTATGCTTAAAATACAGGCAAACAGACGGATTCACAAAAAAGTAGACCATCACAAACACTGACAGGTACATAAGCACATGCAGCTTTTACATACCTGGTTCCCACCCATTTTGTGACAAGGATACAACCCAACTTCTTTGTGCATTGTTTCTGGTGTGCATGGCGAGTCCACACATTGGCTTGACCAATTGTTTCGAATCTAGGTACATATCACAACAAATATATGAGGAACAGCTCTAAATTGAGGGCAAGTTGTAGAGGGAGGGTGTTAGAATGGGGGGCGGGGGCTACAGAGTGCGGCAATCCATATTCCCAGGCAAAAACTGTGCATCTCCTAGTGCTAGTGTCAGGGAAGCTGAAAAAAGGATGTCGAGACCTCATGCTGCTGCTCCGAGCGGGTACAGGCTGAAGTATGCTCTGTAGGGATACGGAAGGAGAACCCACCTGGTTACCACCCTGTCGGTGGCAAGGGTAAGTGCCCACGGGTTTGTGCAGGTCTGTCCTTCTGGCAGGAGAATCCAAACACGTCTTTCCGCCAACCCCGAGGTTGCGAACCTGGGGCACACACAAATCTCATTCCTGCTTTTCACAAAACTGCAAGGCTAATAAGCAATGGGGCCTACATGCTCCTTTTACAAAAGGGGAAACAACAGGGAACTAGAAATATTTAATGACTGAAAGTGGTAAAAATGTTATTAACAAAAATATTATAAGCTATTTGAGAAACATGAAATTATAATAAAAGTTGCAATTTAAGGTAGGCTACCATGTTTGAGAAATGCTCACTTTATATTTTATCAAGCAAACACACAAAAGTTTTGGAAGTACTTAAAATTATGGCCAAGTACTTCTTGAAATTTTATAATATGAATACTGTGAATATAAAACATTATTTATACAATGTGAAATAAATTACAAAGCCTTAATTTGCAATTAGAAGAAGATACTATCTGAAGGAAAACTTCTACTACTGAGCATTTCAAAATCCATGATATGCCATGCCACTATTCTTTCTTACGTCTAAAATTTGTGTAACGGAACAATAATATTTCAGAGTTTGTCATGCAGAGAATCTGATTCAAGAGTTGCAAATCTTGAGAATTAGATAAGTTTACACTTAATTAATGATTGGTTTGGATTTGACCGACACATTATTTGATTGGAAATAGTTTCTCTTATTCTGAATTAATATGACCGTTAACATGATATAATTTGATTTCTTAATCTCTGGGAAACATTATAATTAGTTGTTTTATCAATTACAGGGAATAACTTAAAAATTTGCAAGTTATATTTTGAGGTGCAGTTGTTCACAATTTTGAAGAAGAAATAGAAATGCATAGAGTCAAAAATCTTACCTCGCCTGATGCAACAGCTTCCCCAGGAATGAAGAGCTCAGGGTATATGTTATCAAGGTACCATTTGAAAGACTTGCAACCCAATTTTTTTCGTAATTCTTTACGTGCACTTACATCTCCATAATCTCCCTGAAAAATATATATGACAAAGGTTTATGTGTTTGTCTAACAAGCTAACTATAAGCATGTAGAAAACATACATTTTTCTTTAAAAACAAAGTAGTATCACAAATATGGACTGTTTTGACAGAAAACAGGATACTTAAAACATTTGTATCTATGCTTGCAAAATGTTAAGTCAACGAATTGCAAGACCAGAAGAAGTCAGACTAAGATACTGGTTTTCTTACTCACCAAATCATTCCCAACTCTTTGGTAGTAGTATTTGGCGTATTCATCCAGCCACACTTCCGACAATCTGATGGAGTTGCGTTTCAAAACGTTGACACCGGACCGCCATTTGTAGGGCGATCTTTTCCTGAATATGTGGCCCACATGAGAGCAAGGAATGATTTCCAATGTTCCTCCACACATCCATGTCTGTGAAAAGTGTCCATACATGATAACAAGAATTATATCTGAAGTGTTATAAACAAAATATATTTAAACAGTGAGGGAAAGAGAAATATAGTTTATTAAATGCTCAGTTCCCATGAAAAATATAAAGATAACAATGAATAGAGATACTAGACCATTTTAAAAACTTTTAAAAGCCTTTGCTTCTATATTTAATTTTTTGAATTGAAAATTTTTCCCAAGTTCAGTGAATTAAAAACGAATAACACATCCACATTAGTCGGAAATAATTACAGTATGCATAAAAATCTTCATAAGCAGCTGAAGGAGTTCCCAAGTTGGAAAGTCACATAGTGCTATTTACCCCTTGGTATTAATTTTTTTTTCTGACAACTGGCTGTATAATCATTTAATAGAAATAAAATATTATAAATGTAGTACACTATGACTTGTATTAAGTAATTCTGTTAACCTATGCAAATTATCACATTTTCTTTTGCCAAGTTGCTTCATTAACCTCGTTTACATAACATTTTTATTCTTTCAAGAAACTCTAATAAGAAATTGATTTATTTCACTCAACTCCAACCATAGTTAATTGTTATGTTTTGCATTTTACGTACTCATATTACACCATTATGTTGTCGTCTTCTCATGTTGGTTTCTCTTAAAATAAATAGGAAGAAGAAATTAAGTAATAACTGTTAAGGTACCTTGAAGGAAAGTTCCAGGTTTTCACCACCCCAGATATCAAAGCCGCTGTCGTAGGTACCAAGTTTCTCAAAGAATGCCTTGTCTATGCTGAACAAGCCTCCAGCCATCGTGGGACTCCAAACAGGTTCGGCTTTATTCTTGTGCCTCTTACGTTCTCGTTCCGGTACAGCATGCCAATTGAACTGAAAATCAGTGCATTTATATTGTGTAAATTAGCATTCTTTGAATGTATTTTTTATTAATCTTAAATAATTTTCCATTCGGTTAGCCATGAATTCTGTGAGCAGTGAACAGCTTCAAAACTCACAAAACGGAATCATTTCTTCTTCAATAAACGAATGAATTGTTTATGAAATGATTATATTTATTGTATACTTTAACAGTGATGAAATGTGATGTTTGCAACATGTGTTATTTTTTCCCTGTAAGATAAGCAGTTTGCCTTATATGTTTATTCAGACCAATATTTCACACACCTGTAAGTTCCAGTCAAAACCACCAACATTGACACCTCCAGCATCCCTCCAGTGGTATTCCAGGGTAGTGTCATCTATCACGTCTATGACCGGACACACAACGGTTGTAGGGTCCCTGTGGATACGATCCAGCAACGGTTCCAACCATCCTATACAAACAAGCCTTTATAACTGTATTGTTCTTAAGACTTTATAATTGTAACATTTTCAAGTCTGTATATTTGCATCATTTTTAAGACTTTTTAATTGTAGTAATGTTTTTAAGACTGACTGATGTTTTCTAATATTGTATTAATACAATTCATGGAAATAAACATGTTATTATTATTATTATCAATGTTTTCATTAGACAGGATTAAGCAGTGGTGATGTAATTAGAAATAGGAGTTAATCCATGACAAATATTGTGTGCTGAAATATGATTTATTTGAAATTAGGAAATCACAGCAAAAAATCATGATCTATAAGATCTGCAACAATGCTCATTCATGTAAGATAGGAATAAATGTTTCCATACTTTTAAGGAGTCAAATAATAAAAACATTAGACAACTTGTACGTTGTTATTTCATGTTTATGTTTGGAATTATGCTTGTTAATGACTTAAAATTATGTTAAAAAAAGAAATTGTGAAGAGCTAATCCCACAAAACCACTTTTCCCTCGAAATGAAACTGATCAGAATTATAATTGTTGAATGTGTCTAGAGTATAGGCTTGTGAGTGAAGGATAAATAGTAAATTAACAAAACACCTGAATGTAATAATAATTATATCATATTGTCAGGTTTCTGTAGGATTGTGAGATGCGGTAACACACACAGCTTGAAGTTATAGAAGTTTATTTTACACGAAGCACTGTATAAAGGCTCGTACTGTGATAGACTGACTGTGCTTCGGGATCCAGTACAATTTATACATACACCGAGTATTATAGAAACAGAACATTATCAAAATAGAAATGAAAGGTAAATAAAGTAAACAAATAAAAAAGGGTTGTGTCAAGTGGGACTCGAACCCAAGTCAACATTTCTCCAGTCCAGCTCTATACCCCTCAGTCATGACTGTAGATTCTCAGATGTGGCAATATTCTGTAGATCCTGTAGAGAAGCTTAGCTTCAAGGATATGGCATTAGTCAGGCATCATATTAATACTATAACACTCAATTGATTATGACTATGACATTAGCGTGATGAATAGCTCATGCACGCACATAATAATAGTAATAAGTGATGTCATTACATATGAAGAAGAGGCTTCCAATTAATGGCTCATGCTGACTATTTATACCAGAGTTCAGTTGTTTCTATAAATTCTTTTACTGACTATAATAGGTGGCTGAGTAGAAATGAAGATAACTCAGATTGAATTAGTTGACTTTTGTTATTGGAAAACTGTTTACTTCTGTCCAAGATGGAGATCCCTTAATAAGGTACACCTTTCTGTGCAATTGATAACGTTTTCTTCAGATTATTCTTCGTTCGTGTACTGAAGACATGTACATCAGAAGTGTTCATAAATAACGCCAATGAGTAAACGACTGAGTGAAAGTAGGTCCTACCTTCTGTGCACTCGCAGTGAGAGTCGAGGTAGGTGAGCACCGGCGCCTTGGCGTGCCTCGCTCCCAGGATGCGGGCCCTGATCAGTCCCTCGCGCTTCTCCGCACGCACGATCTTCACCTTGGGGTAGTGCGCCATGTAGTCCTCCAGCTGACGTTTCGTGTGAGCTGCAAAAGTAAACAAAAACCAAGATATAGCCACTGTTATAAAACGTAAAGCAACAAGCTGCAATATTAAGCTTTACTCCTGCTAACCAGTGTCGGCTGGAGCATATGTGCTCATGAACTAATTTAGGAAAAATTATTTGTTTCGTAATTTTAAGAAACTCTAAAATAATAGTATTTTTAAGAGTGTGAACTTCTGCTTCGATTTCGAAAACTTTAAACTGACCGCCTTCCAGCGCGCTCCCTCCAGTATATATCTTAGCTACATTCTTTACAGCACGAGAATCTTGTCTGCGCATGCTTTTTACTCTCTTAAAATACGGGAAGTGATTTTGTCCCTCTTAAAGCACCAGTAATATATTTTGTTTCTTGTAACGAAAATAATACGGTGATGGGAGAATTTTTGACTCTCTTAGGATACCTGCGTTATGTTGGGTTACCGGGATAAGTTTAAAAAAAATTAAATACCTGGACGATTTTTTATTCTCAAATTTTATCATATAGGAGAATAAAAAGCACCGTTTTCCTTACACTTTCTTTAAGTTGCTGTGCTTATTTTTACGATACAAAGAGACTTCTCCACAGGCTGAAGGTAGTGTGAACAATCACGCCGGCCCTTCAGCTAAGACAAGGTAGGAAGCGTGAAAAGATGAATTTGACGTCCTCGATGTCCCCTTAACGACATGGCTGACCAATAATTTATTCTGGAATACAATATTGTGTTTGGCTATTATATACAAATACCCGAGTAACGACGCTTACCCACGTAGAACAAATTAAGTATAACCTTTTATGTGGTTCCATCACGAACGCCTCAGTTGTCTGCGCTCCCTTAGCCTATTCACGTCCCAGGAGCTTAAAAGTTCACACACTGACGTAAATATTTAAATTGTATAGGTATGTTGTTGTCCTTTTTACATGTTTACTGTCCTGCCGATGATCATCAGTAACTCTTGTAAAATGTCAAGAGTACGTGGAGCTGGTTCGGATCCCACCCCGGATGATGAAGAAGAAAAAAGACGTTTCGTCACAGGATAAAGGCAGTAACGAAAAAGCAGATCCCAGTGGAGTAAACGAAGGTGAGAAAAGAGGAGAGGCTGGAGGATTGGAGAACGGACGAAATTTTGTGCCACCTTCATGGAGCTTAGACTATAACAGCGAAAAAGTAAAGAGAAAAAAATGCATCCGCTAGAAGAAGAAATATATTATTTGTGCAGTTAAATGGTTAAAATTAGTATTCATGAACTTCCGGTTTTCAGAAGATAATTAGGATTCTGTGCTTCATCCCATGCTCTACAGCTCGTTGAGGGCCTTGGGCCTTCGGGTCGACTGCGGACTATCATTTGACTTGACACATTCCGAATTTGGACTGACACGTGGTCAGCCTATCGATTCTCCAGCAGTCTCGATCCCGGTCTCCGTGATCATGACGTCACAAGCATCCATCCGGTAGCAATTACTGTTATGCTGTAATACGAGGACACGGAAAAGAGGACACTTAAGTCAGTTAAACGAGACTATTATGCCTGCCGCTAAGTAGAACGCTGATGCAGTTGTTGTCCTGTCCAACTCTTTTCTGTGGTCTTCTTATTTGTAGGTTAAGAGCTGATATAAAAGGTCGGTAAAATGAGCCCATATAGGCAGCCGTTAGGCATCAGGCTGATCTATTCATTTACTCAATCTACGTCCTTCTGTTATTGTAAGACTGAATAATAATAATAATCCTTATTTTCTACTACATGGAAGCCTGCAGCGAGCACTCCTCGTTGTTCTGAAGATTGGACTTAGCGCCAATCCGAACTCAATCCACGAAGAAATCTATCCTATTTCCTATCTCATCGTCAATCGTAGACAACTCTTATTTCCCGAAGTGAATCTTGCTTCACTCCCCTCGTTTCTTATGATGTGTGCTGCCGTCCCCACAAGCTACCAGTGACTACACAAAGACTATCATCACGACAACGGCAACCAAGTCATCATTTCGTGGTAGCTTTGGGTGAAACTCTGCTACAAATACGGCGACAACATCATAGCAGAATTCGAACCCGGGACCTCCGTGTCATGAGGCAGAGACGTTAGCCACTAGACCACAGGAGGTCGGCTCTTAATAAATAATTTTTTCTTTTCTAATTTCCAAATGGTGTTGGTTTCCCACGAGCCATGCAAATCTATCTTGGCAAATCGTTTTCAGCAGGCTGTAGATGGAAGCGAGAACCCGCTTCCCGTCAAAGGCTTGTCACCGTCACCGTCAGTGCGGAACGCCAGAATGGAATCGTGTCCGTCGCTTATCTCCAACCACGTATTCGATTAAAGTTTGCCTTCCGCTCCTCAATTAAGATTTACTCCTCCTGTTTGCGTTGACATAATCCCCGGAATTGATTCCGCAGCACAGTAGGGTTCAAGCTGGAAGCATCGCAGAATGACCATGGACCAGGCGTCCCTGCAGATCCTCCATCTCAACAAACACCTGCTGATAATAGACCAACGCTTGTGGTTACTTCACAGTGTTTCTTTTCCTCGGCTGCTGTGCGTTCACTAAGCATACCTTTAAAAATGTCTTCTTTTTAAATTAATTATACAGTAAATCAGTAATCTGAAATTATCTTCCACTGTAAATAAAAAAAATCCAGCCAATCCGTCAGCAAACAACGTTGATATTTATTTTATGTCTACAACGTTGCGTCCATATTTGCAGACGTCATCAGGTGAATTTTAAAAGCATAAACCTATATGCAGATGCGGATAAATTCCATCAACAGTTACGGCTGACATTATTTATATTCTTTATGATCATTTAGTGGATTCTAAAGAAAGAAACGACACGATGTGCTGCTTTGTTTGAAGTTTCATTTTTTAGGAATTTGCTTTTTTTTGCTATTCATTTACTTATAATTTACTGTCATTGCCTACTCTCACCTCGTACACGGCAGTACTTGAATAAAGTTCACATTATACGAATGAAGGTTACTTGTTTTACCTTTATTTTGACACTTCGTTTACTATTCTTTGAATATTTAATCATTTACAGGTACCAAATAAAGAGATGAAGCGTGATGTTTTGATATTTTATTGTAAATTTAAACATTTTTATGTAACTATTAATTCACTTTTACCGTTCTTGCCCACATTTAATCAATTTAATTAAAACCTATTTTGGGGTGTGTGGGTGGTATTACAGTCTACCTGAGGATGGTCCTGAAACAGGCAACTCGGTGGACCAAGGTAACCTAGGATTAACTATTTTTAGGGGGGAGGGTAACAGGAAAGCCCTTTTTGAAAATGATAGTTTTTAATGTTTCTCGCGTATGTTGCATCGGATAATTAACTTTTAGTTACACAAAAATCCGTCTCCGGCGTCAGAGTCGTATTACTCTATCATTTGAATTTACACTCATAGAACATAATGCATCATTATTAATTAATTAAAAAGTATCTTTACTAAATGATAATTTTAGTTGAAATTGAGCATTATTTCGGGGAATTCAACAATTTAATTATATCATTTGACAGGCTATCTGAAGGCATAATGTATCCAATTTCAAGCTTTTCTTTTGGAGGCCTGAAAGAGAGGAAGAAATGATCCTAAATCTTCAAAAGATTGAGAGAAACTTTCTCTGTGGTGAGCACTACAATACACCAAGATTTCACGGCAATCAGGTGAATGGTATAGGAACGTATAAGGGACAAACATAAGTCTCGTAGGTATTTCTCCCCTGATTGATTGCGGATCCCTAATTTCTCAAGGTTTTCATAAACCGAGACACCTTATTCTATTTTGGGAGGTGTATGTACTGGGGTCCAAGACCTTGGGTATAAGGCAAGAGTTGTCCACTACTCCCATTGGATCAGTCGGGCAACTGCCTCCTAAAACTGGCGGAGATTCGGAGAAGGGAATGTTGCAAACCCACAAAAACCTCATCTCTCGTAGTTTTTAAGGGAGTGCGAATAGTACCCAACAGACCGACATACCTTAATGCAGGTTTTCTAGGTTTTTTTCCTTCATCTCTTTTAGGTGAAACACCAGGCAGGTACCCTTAAACTACATCCCGTGGGCCCTAGTCAACCCTTGACTTCCTTACTGTACCTTCCACATCCCTCCTTTTCAATTCCCTTCCTATGCTATTAAAGGGCAGTTGCCTGTTTCAGGATAACCCTCATTTAGCCTGTATCCAATAAAAAAGAGATAGTAAATTTTATGGTAGCATAAGATTTTATTTTAAGTAATGATACTCGTTTTTCGTGAATGTTGCGTAGTACTATTAACGTTTAGTTACAGAAAAATCCGTCTTAGGCGCCAGAGTCGTATTCCTCGAAACCTAAAGATTGACAGAAACTTTCTCTGTGGTCAGCGCTACAATACATCAAAATTTCATGGCAATCACATGAACGCACAAGGGACAAACATTATAAGTCTCAGTGTAGTTGAGTGAGACACAGCATATAAAATCATGGGCAAGCATCATATATTGCATTTTATTTACGTAGGTAGTTCGACAGCAACGTCATCAGAGTATTTGCGAGGAAAAATTTTAAAAGTATCCTTGAATTAAGAAATTGGATCGGGGATCTTCGAGGTCCACATCACTGGGGTCATTAATGGGAAGGAATGTGTTGGTGACGATATTAAGCCAATTAGTCCGCGCCGCCGCAGCGGGGATTTTGCACGTGCCAATAATTCCCTCTGAGCGAACAAAACAAGACAGAGGCGATGCGAAGTTTAGCGAGGGCAAAACAGCCGACAAGCGCAGGGAGGGAGGAAGGGAGGTGATCAATCAGGGAGGTAATTAGCTATCCGCATTCCGAGACTCGCGCCCGCAGACTTGCCGGCCGAAAGAAATAATCCGCAGCCTTTGAGCAACTCCTCTCCGCACTTTTATCCTCGCCAAGTTATTTTCTCAACGCTCGTCTTCCAGTCCAATTCCATCAAACCTACGACTAAATAACGAAGGCGAGCTTATTCAGTCGGGATTACGAGTGCTGCCAAAGCGGGGGCTTTGTGTGTCCTCGCCCAATAACGGAAAATACTTCGATGCGATCACCTTACACTCAGTAGATGCGCCAAAGTGTAATACAGTACAGGGCAAAGACAATCCTTCACAGAACAAAGCTTACCAATTTATTATCAGCTTCCTACGGATTGGAATTGATAAACGAAAATTATCGAATCCTTTCCAGACTGGTCTAACAAAACCCTCCAATCTAAACTACATTGCGCAAGCCTTTTCATTTCCACATAGCTGGAACATCCCACATACTTCCTAATCTTCTAAGAAAATTCCATCCTTAGCCTCCCTCTTATGTTCACACATGCACTCTAATGTTAATTTTACAAGACCCTCTTGTCTTAAAACGTGGCCTATTAATCTATCCCTTCTCTTTCTCAACGTTTTCCATATTTTTCGCTCTTCCCCTATTCTACTTAGAACTTTCTCGTTAGTGATTCTGTCCACCTCATCCTCCTATAGCAACACGTTTCAGCAAAGGCATCTATTATTTTCTTTCATACAACTCATATTATCCACGTTTCGCACCAATATAAGGCCACACTCCATACCAACATTTTTAGTAATCAATTCATATTATTCACACATAAATTACCCGTAAGTAAATTCGTTCCCTGCCTGTGCTATCCTACTCTAGTTACTACGCATCCCAAGTAGCTGAATTCCTTAACTTCCGTCAAAATATCCCTTCTGAATCTAACACAACACCCTTCGTTATTTCACTGTTTCCCATACTACACTCCATTAAATTGGTTTTTCCTCCATTACTCGTCATATCGAACTCTTTCTCCAGGACCACGTTCATTCCTTTTATTATGGCTTCCAGCTCGTGGTCTGGCCTAATACTACAATATCACGGGCAACCACTTGGGTTGTATGATTCCATTTCCATAATCCGTTTTAACGTTCTCCATCGCCTGTTCCATGTAAAAGTTGATTTCTGCTTTCTTTTCTTGCCCTTCAAGTTCAATTACTGCTGCCTGCCTGCTTTCTCGATATTTTATCCCTGTGCTTTTCAAAATCCTTTATAGTGTGATCCAGTTCACCTTATCAAACGCTCTTTCTACATCTACGAATACCATGAACGTAGGCCCAGTGTAGAAACCACGATTACAGTAGGATCTATGTTCCAGAAAGTATGAAAATTCGACATTTGTTGGCAAAAAAATTTGTGAGGACATGAATAAATACAAATATAAAAGCATGTAGTGTGTACATATATTATGAGAGTGTAGAAAATGGCCCGAGATATATTTAATTCACAGTATTCGTTCCCAATATTGGACATGAAATGACAATTGTGTTAATTTGACCAACCGTTAACAACAGGTTATTAAAATCTTCCTCTGTTCCATTTTCGATAAAGTTTCCCTTAGAGTGTGAAGAATCGCTGATCCGCATTGTTCCTATTGGAACATGTAGAAGGGAATGCTGCATCCCCACAACAAAGTCATCTCCCGTCGTCTGAAGTACCTGATGCAGGTTTTGCCCTGCATAACCCTTGTCTGTCTTGCTCTCCCTTCCGCAAACCCCTTTTCAGATCCCTTTCTAGGGAATTAGCCACCACGTGGATAACTTGCACGTAATCTGCCACGGAAAAAGGGAAAATAACACTGGCGAAGAAATATTTTCTATTAAATTCTACGACTACATCCTTCCACTCTATCATTAACAATAATTTCTCTCTCAGTTAGCAGGACATCTTTTCTCTTCAAAAAACTATTCCTTTACTTTTATTCGTCTGATTCCCCTTACTACCCTAAACTCTATTAATATTCACAGCCAATCAAGTATTATCAACTACAATAACATAATTATGTTCACGGCTCAGTCGATTCTCTCGCTTTTAAATTGATTGTCAATGGACTTAACAATTTCTTCAATCATTTAAATTATTTATTCAGCGAATAAATATCTATACAACATTAAAAAAACCAGTACTATCTTCAGATAATAGTTTTGGCAATAAAAAGAAGTAAATTCGTTATGCTAACTTATTATTAAACATCAACCTTCAGTCATTTGACGTAAACTTTATTGCTGCAAAAGTACCGACGTCCTTATCCTTTTTTTATTCTACTAAACAGCTCTTTATTACACAATATTACTATTCAGGAACTTTTTGCTGCTGTGCTCGACTGTAAATTTACATACACCAAAAAAGCATTACTTTTTCTTTAAAAAACGTACTTTTTAATCAACATGAAATGAACAAAAAAAGGCCGTCCTAATGACATATAGAACAGGATACATTGTGGTCTTCCGTAGGCTGCATGTGGCGGCGGCGACGACGACGTTCGTGAGTTATCATAACTTGTGTAAAATGTTAGTTATACCTAAGCATTATTTTCTCAGGATAGTTCAGTTAATATAATAAATATTGGAAATAATATTTATTTAATTTATCTGAATGCTGTAATTTTTCACTGTAATTAGGAAGTCTGTAACTTCTAACAACAAATAGTGTACTGCATCACGCTTCCAGCTGAATTGTAATTAAGGCGAACTACAGTTGGAATATAGTTTCGGCATATTGCCAAATCTTGCCCGACGTTATTGTTGTTACTCCTCCCCCACCCCCTCCCCTCTATATTTCGATCGTGACTTTGTACGTGGTGATTTACGGCTCGTGGCGCAGGTCAATACAGCGAGATCGCGTTTCCAAACAAATTACGGCAACTCCACTCTAAATGATTTACAGCTATTTGAACAGGTTGTAAATGTGTACAGGGGCACTTTGACCGCAATCAAATTTAGAAAGTGGCGAGGTATTGACTCTCATTAACAGAAAATTTGACCGTACACAAAAAGCTATTTGGCAAAAAATAAATTTACTCATTAACCCCTCACACGCACACAAAAGAAGGCCCTAGGACAGGAATTAGGATTTGAACTTTGCTCTAGACGCCATACTCACTAACATAATAAGGCCACAACGATTGCCTGACACCTGATGATAAATGATTTAGAGGAGAAAGTCGTCGACGCTCGGCAAAACATAAAGCACAATTACTTCTACTGGAATAGAAACAGTCCTTTGGATAATAATAAAAGACTGTATAGCGTTTCAGAACTCTGATACAGTTCATAGGAAAGGAATTTGCAGCGATGAAGTTTGTGAATATGAATTTCTTTAAGGGCGAGTGACGGGAATTAATTAATTATAAATTATTTACCCAACACTTTGAACGCAAAATGATATAATAATTTTTTTGGGGTTTATTTCAATGGTTATTAATAATTTCTATACGTTAAAAGTATCACGTCCCGGAACATGACTTGGTACGCGATTTTTCCATTCCGATACTTTCATTCAACTTAAGAGCCTTCTTTGGAAGAAAGTATTTTTTTCTTATTTTTATGTTTGACTAATATTGTAGTGTATACATACTATCTAAATTATTGAAGGTGTTATCATTATTGAGGTAAAAAAAATTTTTCTTAATTTGTCCGAACCACGAATGTCGAAGGGTCATTCGTTGTTTGTCAGGTAGCGGAGGCCTGGCTTCACAACTTCAATACATCTATTGAAGAGAAGGTCATAAATACTTTGGTCACGTTTCAGATGTTCCCACAGAATGTTCAGTAACCTCTAGTGCGTGTAATTTTGCGACGTTTTGGGCTGACGTGTGACCCCCGTATCTGGGAACTCAAAAATATAACAATTGATTTATTAACGTTTCGTTATAGTCTTATTCTTGCAAGTTGAGGCTGTTTTATTAATTAATTTCAACCCTTGATCGTTCAGCGTTTCAACGTGGCCGAGGCAACCAAACTGAAATTACGGCAACGAGACAGTTTTCCCTGGTAAATGAAAATTTCCCAGGGCGTTTTACCGAAGTCGGATCTCAGTTAAATGCAGTGGCTTCCAATTCCAAAGGCTTCGGGCAGCAATCCTGACTGCTTTCTTATAGTTTCCTTATTGTTTCCAAGGAAATTGGAATGAGTCTGATTGAGTCCTTCAGCATGCACTAGAGGAAGCCTTTTTATTTTTTTGATTATGTTCAATCTTGAAGAGACGCAGGAGAAATGCAAATTATCCAACTTCTTAGAGGTTCCTCCGGGTCGTTTAATTTCTAAAAGCTACAAAAACGATGTTCAGGCAGGTTGCTTCCTGATAGGAAATCAAGAATTCATGTCGTTTATATTCAAACAACTTAATAAAAAGCTGCTTATAGGAAAGAGTTGCCATGACTGCTGAACTCATTTTATTGAAGAGAAATTCTCCACGTTTTTACATTGGAACCACCAATAAATAAAAACTGATTTTCCGCAACGTGACGTGTGCTGCCTCAAAGTGTGCTAATTGAAAATAATCCTTCAACTCTCTATCACAGAGTCATTAAACCTACCCTCAACCTGCAATAAAATTAATGTAAGGAAATATTCTTAGCTAATTAATCAATATTCTGCTGAAAGAAGTAAACTACGTCATTAAAAACTTGTCTTCTTAATCTTTAGGACACCAAACTGCGAGGAAAATGGAATTATCCGAGATTTAATCAACTTCCTAGAAGAATTTCCGCATTTCTTCTCTTGCTTTTGGACAATCATGTCCGGGTTAATCCATGCGAAGCTGTCAACTAATTTCTTAATATTTTCATTGTTTCCCGCTGCGAAATGGTGGCCAATTTTTTTGGTCACAGTGCGCATTCAAGTGTCTATGGATTTTTAGTTACTTAGCCCTCGGAAAAGTCCATCATCCATCCCTCTCACCCAAAATAAAAAATTCACTTGACAAACCCTTCAATCGTTCGTACTCGGTCAAAGATAACAAACAATTCCCCATCTGTCTTGGCGTACCACAAGGAAGTATATTAGCCCCCTTCCTTTTTAACATTTACTTCCTTGACACCTCCCCATTCACAGAAGCATTATTTTTTGCTGATGACAGCTATCTTACACCTAACCCCTTCCTTCACATCTGCAATAGTTCCATTTACCCTTAAAACCAAATATCCTCTCACTCTACCTTTTTGGCTCCCAAATCGCAATAAAAAAACTCCCATCACTTATCTCGGACTAATTATAGACCCCTGGAAACCCCACCTTAGCCACCTCTCATCCAAAATTCACACTAAAATTAAATTACTCAGAAACGCACCAATCTCCATCTCCACCAAATGACTTATTTACCTCTCCTTAATCCGCCCCATATGTTCCTACGCATCCTCCATTTGGGGATCGACTGACAACAAAAATTCAAATAAAATCCAAACCAAACAAAACAGAATTCTTATAATTATCTCCAACCCCCCATGGTATTTTCGCAACGACATACAAATTCCCCTGATCTCAATCACAATGAAATCATCCATATCCTCCTTAATCAAAAGTTCCATTCACCAGTCCAGTGATACGATAGCCCTGTTCCACTTCGTCCTCCTCCACATAACAGCAGACTAAAAAGAAAATTACCCATAGACTACATCCTTCCACTCTCTCATTCCTGTATAACTTAACGTTAGTTCTCCCCTATAACGCTGGCACGTCATTCACCTTCTCTCACTCTTTTAGCGCATATCACCAACCACCACAAACTCTGCGATAAAATTAACCGCCAATGAAACTCTAAAACAACAAGTCTTCTTCTGACTCCCTTAATACTACAATATCGTCGGCAAAGCAAGATGTTTTGAATTGTTGTCCTTGCAGTATAATCATTTTCCATATTCCGTTTTAACTTGCTTTTTTATCTATTCTATATATAAGTTAAACAGCATTCTTGTCTTACTCCTTTCTTGATTACGGCTTTCTTTTCTGGATCTTCTATTCCAATTACTGCTCCCCGTCTTTTGTACCGGTTATGTATTAGCTTCCTTACCCGATATTTTATTCCAGTGCTCTTCAAAATCCATAATAGTGTGTTCCAGTTGACATTATCGAACGCTTTTTTTTAAATCTACAAATGCCATAAACGTAGGCCGGTTTTTTCGTATCCTGTCTTCTAAAATTAATCGCAAAGTCGAAATTGCTTCTCTTGCCCCTACATTCTTCCTAAAACCAAACTGATCTTCTCCTAACTCGCATTATATTTGTCATTACATCCTCCTATATACTATTTTCGTTGGTATTTTACATGCATGGGATTCTAAAGTAATTGTCCTGTGCTCTTCGCATCTATGAGGTTAATATCTGTCTAATTTTCTTCCAGTAATATTCTCAGTTCAACGGCTGTCCTCTGAAGGTCGTATTCGCCTCTACTGATCGTAAATAGTTAATATTTTGTGTTATTTTTGCGCCAATCATAAACGGTCTTAGTTGTTTCGGAGTTACGGCGTGAAGCAAAGTTCCAGGGTAACGTACGCGTTTGCACTGAAGGATTCTATTGTGCTTAAATGAGAGGCAATTCAGGTGAAACGCCACCATTCATTCATTCATTCGTTGCACTGTGCCGAGGAGAACCTCACAAAGTGAGTGAGTGAGTGTTTTCTGATAGACGCAGTAAGCCTCGGGGCCGAGTGCCACGGAACAATACAACATGATTGGAGCTATTTATTCACTCCATTTCTTTCTTACCGAAAAAAAAAGAACTGCACAATCCAAAGCAACCGTCGCATACGTTAGATAATAGAATAAACTAAACGACCAATTCACAAAACAAATAATCTTCCTTTTTTATTTTATTCATACAAGGTTCCGTCCACAAATTCGGGACTTCTTCTCAAGTTCAATTTGAATGCATGCGCGCGCGCGCACACACACACACACACACGCACACACACACACACACACATATATATATATATATATATATATATATATATATATATATATCAATGTAAATATTGAAAACCCATAAAGATGGAAAGTGTTTCTGGGTCCAGTGACAGTAACGCTCGTTTTTACAAAGTGATGCAAACATATTCAGCAACATCTCTGACTGTCTTCGTAACATATCAGTTAATTTTTTTTCGGCGTTGACGTCATACGCATGTGTTTTATCTCACTTGATGAGGTCCGAGAGATGTCTGATGTTTTCTAATGCATTAATTTCAGTCTTGTTGCAGACAAATTGAGCCATATTATTTATGAAATAGAATGCGAGTTAGGAGAAGATCAATTGGGGTTTAGGACGAATGTAGGGACAAGAGAAGCAATACTGAATTTGCGACTAATTTTAGAGGACAGGATAAGGAAAAACCGGCCTACGTACACGGCATTTGTAGATTTAGAAAAACCGCTTCATAATGTATACTGGAACACACTATTAAGAATTTTGAAGAGCACTGGAATAAAATATCGAGGAAGGAGACTTATCCACAACCTCTACAGAAGACAGGCAACAGTAATTATAATTGAAGATCAAGAAAAGAAAGCAGAAATCTAGAAAGAAGTAAGACAGGGAAGCAGACTGTCGCCCATGCTGTTTAACATGCAACAGGCGATGAAGAAAGTTAAAACCAAATATGTAAAAAGGAATCATACTGCAAGCAGAAGAAATAAAAACACTACGGTTTGCAGATAATATTGTAGTATTAGGGGAATCAGAAGAAGACTTGAAAACCATATTACATAACATGAACGTGGGCCTGCAGAAAGAGTTCAATATGAGGATTAATAAGGGGAAAACCAAGGTAATGGAGTGTAGTATGGGAAACAGTGGAATAACAAAAGTTGTTAGATTGAGAAGCGATATTTTGACGGAAGTTAAGTAATTCTGCTACTTGGGAAGCGTAATAACTAGGGTTGGTAGAAGTATAGCAGACATAAAGAGTAGGATAGCACAGGCAAGGAAGGCTTTAACGAAAAGAGAAATTTATTTACGGGTAATATAAGTGTGAATGTTTGTATGGAGCGTGGCGTTATTTGGGTGCGAAACGTGGACGATAGGAGCTGAGGAAAGGAAAAGAATAGAAGTTTTTGAAATATGGCGCCATGGGCGAATGCTGAAAATCATATGGGTGGATAGAATCACTAACGAGGAAGTTCTAACCAGAATAGTGGAAGAGCGAACAATATGGAGGACGTTGACCAAGAGAACGGATATTAATAGGACACGTTTTAAGACATGATGATTTTGAAAAATTAGCAATAGAAGAAAGTGTTCGGGGTAAGAACAGAAGAGGAAATCGAAGGATGGAATACGCTAAGCAGATTAGGTTGGGTGTTGGTCGTGGTAGTTATGAGGAAATGAACAGGCTTGCGCAAGCTAGGTTAGCATAGAAGATTGCATCAGACCAGTCTTAGGACTGAATACCACAACAACATTTATGAAGCATGGCAAAGCGTAGGCTCCTGGTATTTTCTCTCTCTCTTATGATTATTTCTTTTAGAAGGTTGAACCTATAATCCCCCCAGCTAAGGAACTTCGCAACCGGCGACTGAGGAGTTGTAACGAAACTTGCAAACTTAAGCCGAGAGTTTCAAGCGTCGCCTGCGTCTCGGATTTCATGACGCTTCCACAGAATAACTACGCTATTATTTATCATCCCCAGAGACATAAAAGAAACTTGGTATGTTTCAAGGTGTTGTAATAAACGTACAAGTTAGAAAGAAGCTGGACGAAAAAAAAGTATCAGGTAAGACGAATTTTTTTAGATAGTCTCGCAACGTTAATGAGGAAGACACGAAATGTCGGACGGGGAGAGGGGGATGGAATTCAGAATAAGGTATTAAATATGGGGTCTTTAGTTCTGTTAAGCTAATGAGCAAAAAATAATTGTAAACATTAAATCAATTAACGTCTGATATACTATAGCTGAAAAATTTCTTGGTACTGCTTCAGACCTCTCTTTATATAAAAAATTAGTGTTTATAACATTTTATGATATGTTGGAGAAAACAATAATTTCATTGTGAAGAGAAAACCCTGAAGAAAGTGAAAATATGCGCCGAAACGTTCTTTGATTAAAAATAAAAAAACTGTCTGAAAAACATTATAAAAATAATTGTATCGATGGTCTTCTATGTATGGGTCATTCCATATGAAGACGTACGGAAGAAAGTAATTAGTTGCTTCACTAACTCAGAAAAAAATAATATTTTTTGGAGAATTTCCCTTGCGTATGTTTTTGTTAAACGTAATTATTTTGAATTTTTAGTGTGAAATTGGCGCCCATTTTTGTTGCGAATTGCATGTATCTTTGATTTCCGAATCTGCTCATCACAAGGTTGTCCTAACATAGTGTATAGAGTAGCCCCGAGTAACGCTGTTACAGAAACGCTCGGCTTTAGTTTCGTGAAATAGGGTATTGTAATTAATTTCCGGGCATCGCCGGGAAAACCAGATAGTGTTAAAAATATTTTACTTGCCAACCTCTACCCTACGGAATTCATTTCCGATTAAATGAACGCAAATTAGGTTACATAAATTTATTCCTGCCACAACCTCAGCAATGAACAGGTTACGCGTATAAATTTCCTTGGTACATTTCATTTTATTAATCAAAATTAATTTGCAATACTAAGCATTCTGTACTAAGTTCCCTGAGATATACGCTAGGCACTCTTCCGGGGTAAACCCGGCAAACAAACGCAGTCATATACCTGAAGTGCCTCAGTCCTTTGTCAGGAAAGAATTTGCGACTCGGCAAAAAACCCAGCTCAGTCAAGGTCAGCAAGGTGATTGACCCAAAAGATGGCTAGGGGAGGCCCCTCACAATTTTTTAATAGGAGGACCGGAGGAAGGTAGAAAAAGCAGGAAGACCAATTGGATTTTCCAGGAGCGGTGAGTTGGAGGTGGAGAGGACCTTGAAAAGGGATTAGGAAAAGAGAGATGGTGGTGAGAGGTCAGAGACGTGCTAGGGAAACGGAAAGTCAGACTGGCTGGCTACATGGGGTCAGAGAGGAGAGGCGATCTGGCTCAAGTGTCAACCAGAAAACAAAACTGGAAACCAGGAAATACATCAGAGGCTTGCGTACTTCACATACCGACCCGGAATCTTCCGGTCAACCAGGAAACTAGGGGAGGATGACATCAAAGTAAGATACAAAAGGCAATAATCTCTCGCTATGCATATAAACACGTCATACAATCCTGAGTGAAGTAGATTAAATTTACTTAAGTCTCTTGCTGTGTTATTTCTTTGGTTAGGGCTCAGCTGGGCAAATAAAATGAATAAAAATTAATTAATTTCTAAATGCTGCAATTTGTTGAATCTGTTACATTTACATTTGTTAATAATAAAACTGTTTTAGTATAAGTATAAAATCATATTCCATAAATCCTATAGAGAAGCACAAGCTTCAAGGATGTGGAACGAGTCAGAGATTTTGCATAGTTAGGTTGCTTTATTAATATTAGAATATACTGTAACTATTCATTAATTTTTAACGTATAAGATTTTTTAAGTTCTATAGAGAAGACATACAATATATAAAATTGATAAATATTTTTACATCCTATACTAAAAAATTAGTGTTCTAATAATGTTATTTCATAATTATAAATATCTACCCTATGATACATTCAGCTCCATAGTAGAAGGAGTGGCTTAGTAAGAACTTAGTTAGTTCATATTTGAAAATGCCAGACTAGAGAATTATTAGCGCCCACTTATTTAAATATATATATACTCTAAATTCTTTAATATGTTAATAAAAATAACGCCACAAACACAACGAAATCGTTCCTTCTCCTTTTGTATTTCATGAAATGAACCGATACGTTATTTTATAAAACTTCATTTTTCAGCATATTTTCTTTTACTGGTTTAATTAAAGTACACAAATATACTACAAATAAGTTTTGTCCCGCTAATATTCTGTAGAAAATTAATTTTTCAAATTGAGACTTCTCTTTTTTTATATGGACCGAAATGATGAGAACTTTGAATATAACAATTTAATGTTGTTGGGGAAACGATCTCAGTCAAACGTTTCACAAAAATTACATAGTGGTAACTGATTTCTTAGATCCACAAGAACTAAAGTTCAACGTTTCAAGAATGCAATTTTGAGTCGTAATAATAATTTTGTTGTTGTTGGTATAACAGGCTACATGAGGGTGATTCTGAAACAGGCAACTCCCCTTTAATAGCATAGGAAGGGAATTGAAAAGGGGGGATGCGGAAGGTAGAGCAATGTTACTAAGGGTTGATTAGGGCCCCAGAGCTATGGTTTAAGGATCCTATCCGATATTCAAATGAAAGGGATGCAGGGAAAACCCTAGAAAACATGCATCAGGTAGGTCGGGCTGTTACTGCCTCACTAACTACGGGAAATAAAGGTTTCTGTGGGTTTGCAACATTTCCTTCTCCCTGTCTGCACCAGTTTTATGAGACAGTTGGCCGACTGATCCAAAGAGATTAGCAGACAACTCTTGCCATATGTCCAAGGTGTTCGACCCCAGTACATATACCTCCTAAAGCAGGTGAAGGTGTCTCGGCATGTAATAACAACATCGTGCCATTTAAATTTCGTGAATAGTTAACTGACCTTCGTGAGACGAAATTATAATTTTTTATTTTCAACATAGTTTTCTGACTTTAAAATTTGTAGTACGCCTGAGGAAGTCTGCAAATTGTGACGAATTGTCGCTTTTGAATACATAGTATTATATGCTGACTTATTGGCCGTCTTTTTATTTTTTCTATTTCTGTTCACACGTCACGAAATGTCGAAGAGAATCTTGGTCTTCCGGGAATGTTTTGGCTGGAAGACCTTTGCAATGCTCACCCCAGGGGCGACAAACATAAAATATTGTACGGCAAATATATTTTTTTCGGGGGCCGTCGTTTTTCACCTTTATCGACAATCGTTTCCTCCCAAATTAAGTTTGTTCTTTCAGACACACTAATATTTGCCCCTAAACGTGAAACGGAAATTGAGGGGGGAAAGTTGTAATCAGGAAGTGATCGAAGGTTCGCCATCTCCAATTCGTAAGTTGACTAAGTGGAGTCTGTAAAGTGTTAGGTGTTTGCATGTTGATGTTAATTGGTCCTCCGCCAGTGATGGAATCTCAGCTGCACTCCATCCACTGTGTCGAGCATATTTGTGCTCGTAATGAAATTACCGCTCCGCGTCTCAGATGTTTCATCAGCACATTGTAATGGAATTGCTGCTCCGCCATTTTTCTCCCCCACCCTTACCCCCTTCCAGTATCAGCAGCTCCTGTCGACGTCACGCCTACACACACACACACACACACACACACAGACGTCCTTCCTGCGTTATGAATCTTATAGAATTTACGTTTGCAGCGAGCACGTGCGGCAACTGCAGTTTGCTTGCAATCTCTCAGCCAATGCACCCCCCCCCCCCCAGTTCCTAATTTACTGAAATGCGCTGCTGCCTTAAAGAGGAACCGGAGCTAAGATCTTATACAAAATGTCTGCCACTTTCATGCTCGTCGTCGCATGACCACGATTACTACTCAAATTATTATCAAGTTTACAGCGGGTAGTTTATTACATAAAGATATCAAGTTCAAAAAATATATATATAACCCCTCCCCCTCCGCCCGCTGCTTCATTTAAAGTAGAATTACTGAAATATATCTTTTTTATTATTCGTCAACGCTTGATTCCAATTTTGAGCGCTCCAACAACTTTATTTATCCTCCGCGCGATATTCTCTGGCCTCTAAAACCTCACATCGCCGTGTACAAAAGTAACGTAAAGATTACGGCAAAGTTATATATTACAACCTACTTATTCTATTTTCCCAAATAATGTAAAATTTATTCTCAAACGAAATTTTGTCGTTTTAATATCATTTTGAATATATTTAAACTTTAAATGTTCTTAACAGCTACCGGTAACTCTTTCAATAATGTTATTTGTTGTTGTGGTAATGAGTCCTAAGACTGGTCTGATCTTATTGCTAACATATCCTGTGCAAGACTTTTAATCATTTCTACATAGCTACCACATCCCTTCATCCTCCATAATCTGCTCAGCGCATTCCATCCTCTGCCTCCCTCTTCTGTTATTAACCCCATACACTTTCATCCCTCTAATGCTAAATACGAACATACGAACATTTTTAGCAACGCTTTCCTAATATTTACACTTATATTATCTGTAAGTAAATTCCTCTTTTTCGCGAAAGCCTTCCTTGCCTGTGCTATCCTACTCTTTATGTCTACTCTACGTCTATCATCACTAGTTATTACGCTTCCCAAGTAGCAGAATATCTTAACTTCTTTCTATATATCCCTCCCAAATCATTGTCATTCCACTGTTTCCCAAACTACACTCCATTACCTTTGTTTTCGCTCTACTGATCCTCATATTGAACTCTTTCTCCAGGACCACGTTCATTAAATTTATTATAATTTCCAAGGCTTCTACTGACTCCCCTAATACTTCAATAGCATTGTCAAAGCGTAAGATTTTCATTTCTTCTCCTTGCAGTATGATTCTTTTACCATATTCCGTTTTAACATTCTCCATCGCCTGTATATATAAGTTAAACAGCATGGGCGACAGACTCCATCCTTGTCTTACTCCTTTCCTGATTACGGCTTTCTTCTGTAGAGGCCATGTATAAGCCTTCTTTCTCGATTTTTATTCCTGTGTTCTTCAAGATCCTCAATAATGTGTTCCAGTTCACATTATCAAACGCTTTTTCTAAATCTACAATTGCTTGTAGGCCGGTTATTTTTATTCTGTCTTCTAAAATTAGCCGCAAGGCCAACATTGCTTCTCTTGTCCCTACATTTTTCCTAAAACGAAATTGATCTTCTCCTAACTCGCATTCTATTTGACGTTCCATACTGGAGACTGTATGCATTTAAATTCACAGTGAATAACAACACATTAGTACTAAAAAGTATCTATCCACTCCCCTTTTTTTAAATTACCTTCCTATGCTATTACAGGGGAGTTGCCTATTTCAGGGTCATCCTCATGTAGCCTGTTAACCAAATTTAAAAAATATATTTATCACACATAAATCTACAATTATGCAAAAATTCCCATACATACATTGGGATTTTTAGAATTACGACTTAACCCATCCAGTTCACGATTGAGATCATTTACAACATTTTCACGACTATTACCTGAAATGTACAGCGGGACATAATTTGCGAATAAATGGGCTTTATTCTTTTTATTAATTATTTAGTACATAATTAGCTTGTTTTCTGGAACATCTATAACAGGTCTTACCTTCATAACCTTACAAAAATTGTTACAGATTTCTTCTATTATATATATATATATATAGTGATAAAAAAGGCGGATTTTGTGATGTTGTGGCGTTATGAGGCGCAGTTCGGCCAACAACAATGGCTAGTCGGCTGAAAGATGGTGATTCCCCGCGGGAGAGTCCCGCCGAGCGTGTATAAAAAATGACGATGGTGAACCCCCGCGGGAAAACCCCGCCGAACGAGTGTAAAAAATGAGGGCGGGAACCCCAAAATTTTGTGAAATAGGGGAATTCCCGTCGGAAGATTTAAAAGGGAAGCCGATGGGTGGCTCAGCCCAGAAGGCAGGCGAGTGGAGGAGAGGACGGACGTGGTCCAGGGCAGAGTGACGAGAGGGAGACGGAGTCGGAGAGACGAGTGGAGAGGACGGTCGAGCAGTACGGAGAAGTGAGACGAGTGGAGGAGAGGACGGACGTGGTCCAAGCAGCCCGAGAAGTCAGACGAATTGAGGAGAGGACGGACGAGAGCAGACGTGTCCAGACGTGATCAAATCCTGCAAGACGCCAGAGGGACGCACAAACATTCGAGAGGTGGATGTTTGTTGGCCCAGTAATTGTGGGTAAGCTATAAACAAAATTGTGAAACTTGCTCATTGCTCTGGATAAATAACATTTAATGATTTTTTCTTTCTATTTTTCAGCTACTGCATACTCCATCTCTCGAGAGACCCAAAATCCCATGAGATTAAGCCCATGTAATCACTTTAAATTAATAAATGAAAAAGTTTAAAATTGATCATAATTTGTTCTGTTAATTAATTAATGTTTTATACCAAAAAAAGTATATTACAATATATATATATATATATATAATAGATGGACTATGGTTCCCTTAACTATTTCTTGGCAGTTCGTTAGTGTACAAAATGGATAACAACGGACCCAATTTGCTGAAGTAAAAGGCGGAATGGGCAGATTTGTAAAATGGACGGCTCACCAGCTGGGATTATTTGGCAACGTAGAAATCCTTAGACAGGCGAGACACGAAGTGACATCATGAGTAAGTTGATCATCCAGTGTTAGATGACGAAGAGTCTGGGATCTGCCTCGAGTACTTGACGAGCAACTGCCAGGGTTCCTCCCACGCAATTTGGAGGGTGACGTCACAAGTACGCGGACTAAATTTTACCCCCTTTTTCTGGAAGGGTTATGAGAGAGACAGAGAGAGGGGGGGCGAGAGAGAGAGACAGAGAGAGAGAGGGACACAGAGAGGGTGTTCTGGTATCGATCAAACACGCATGTCCTGGTCGCTAGGCAACACGTCTGCAACACCGGAAACGCAATTCCAAATTACATTCCCCGGCGGCGCAGCAGCAGCAGCAGCGGTGGCAGCACAGGGCAACTGGGTTTTCTTATTTCGTACGCTCCAAACGTATGCAGATAACGTTGCAGACCTTGTACCTCTGCGAATGCTCGATTCGCCATTAAAGTGCCCGGGTCAGCAAAGTCGTGGAAGGCCGACGAGGAGAGAGAGAATTGTACAGCCATTTATTTGCAGTGGCGATCCAGTAATACGTACACGAAAAAGGGGAAACGGCCTAAATAAATTTATTTAAATACAATATACAGGCAATAGTAAACTATATTTCAACTTCTTCCTAAACAGATTCTCAGTCATACAGTCAAAATTTATAAAGTCTCACCATTCTTTTCTGAATAATCGTGCACCACCACCACTAAATGTACCCGAATCTAGAGAATATATTTAGTATTCAGTAAGGATAAATGCTGCTAGAAGGATTAAGCTTTAACTAATAAATAAAATAGCATTTTAATCTACAGTCACAATAGCTTCTGAATCCCCACAACTCCCATCAATTTATCGAGACCGATTTTTTATAATCACGTTATTAATTGAATATTACTCGCATGAAATAAAATAGTTACAGTATTCCATTCTTCCTTTAAATATAATTAGGCTCAAAGGAATGTGAATCAGGTCATCCTGAGCTTCTTAAATCCTTTAAGCTTCTACAAAGATTTCAAATTATACTTACACTGACTAGAGACAAACGTAAAAATCCAAAGCTAAGACTTTTTAATCGCTGTAATTTAATGGAATTTTTGCCAATTGCAATGAGTATTTTCGATAAACTTCGTTATATATGTATTCGAAATTATACGATTAAGACACCATAATAAAACCGAAACGTTGTTTAAAGGACAATATTGAGATTAGAGGTTATATTTTGGGACGGTTTGAGATTGATTGAGATTTAAGATTGTGGTGACGTCACCGAGAGATATTTCTGCAATGACGAGTAGGGATTGAAGAAATAAGAATTACGAGTATTGGAATCATGACGAGTCTCTATAAATGGCAAATAAGAAGAGAATCACATACTTAAGTTACATACAGAGCCGGGTGATATTGAGGCTTGACAACGCGCTCTATACCGCTTAAACCACATTAGTGTCGAACTCTATACTGTACGGGGCACAGCTCGTAGTTATAACGATGTTGTGGTATTCAGTCCTAAGACAGGTCTTGCGCAAGCCTTTTCATTTCCGCACCACATCCCCCCTAATTTGCTAGACGTTTTCCATTCTTTGTTTCCGTCTGGCATATTAATCCATCCTCTCTCTAGGTCAATGTCCTCCATATTGTTCGATTTTCCCCTACTGTGCTTGGAACTCCCTCGTTAGTTACTCTATCCACCCATCTCATTCTCCTATAGCACCACATTTTAAAGGCTTCTATTCTTTTCCTTTCCGCAGCTCCTATCGTCCACGTTTCGCACCCATATAACGTCACGCTCCATACGAACATTTTTATCAATGAGTACCTAATATTTACACTTATATTTCCCGTGAGTAAATTCCTCTGTTTCGTGAAAGTCTTCCTTGCCCTGTGCTATCCTACTCTTTATGTCTACAATACTTCTACCAACCCTAGTTATTACGCTTCCCAAGTAGCAGAATTCCTTTGTCCTTCAAAATATCCCTTCCCAATCTAACACTCCTTGCTATTCCACTGTTTCCCACACTACACTCAATCACCTTGGTTTTCCCTCTATTAATCGTCACATTGAACCCTTTCGCCAGGACCACGTTCATGCCTTTATTACCTTTTTTTGCAATTCCTTTTCTGCAGTATTTTTCATTTCAGCAACTCATATGGTTTTTGAAGGGAATTTATTAATACTGCAATTGAATAGCACTTGGTGGCAGTTACAAAAAATAAACTTAAAAATAAAATATGTTACAATAATAATTACACTAATATAATATAAATTAAATCCTAACAAAAAATGATAAAAAAGTACCCATTATTCATATATTGTTTCGTCGCACATCACTACACTAATTCTTCTCTGAAACACGTTGCTATTGGCAGGGAATGTTTCGAAGACTTCTGCAGGTAAATTGTTCCAATCCCTTACAGTCCGATTTAAAAATGAAAATTTCCCAACGTCAGTTTTAAAGCTACACTGCCCAATTTTACAATGATGATCTCATCCTCTACTGAAATAATTTACTTCTAAAAACTTTGATGCAATATCTTCCCAGGATTGTTGGCCTGCGTACGCTTTAAAAAGAGCCCCGAGACGTAAATTTTGTCTTCGTTTTTCTAACATATCCCACCCTAATTGACGAACCTTCTCGTTTCCGTGACCAGGACACCTTCTGTACCCTTTCCAGTGCCTCGACCTGATATTTTCGGAACGGATCCCAACAAATACAGCCGTATTCTAGTACTGGACGCACGAGAGATTTGTATGCAAGTTCCCGTGTTTCACAGTTTGCTTCTTTTAAAATCCGCATGACGAAATGAAGTGCCTTCCATGCTTTCCTAGTCACATGGTCTATTTGATATTCCCAACCCGTATTACAGCTCAAGTATACACCCAAATGCTTACAGTTACTTTCTTGTATTATTTCATTACCGCTGAGCTTATAATTAAGTACTATTTCAACGCGACGCCTACAAAAGCTTATTGCCTTGCTCTTGTTACAATTTATTTTCATTTTATTAACAAGTGCCCAATCTATTATTGTGTCTAAATCTTTATGACTATTCTAATACTACAACATCATCAGCAAACAGCGTTTCTATTTCTTGTCCTTGCAGTATGATTCCTTTTACATATTCCGTTTTAAATTTTTTCATGAGTTTATAATAGTTTTTGAAAATCTCACGTTAGTCTTTTTAGCGCGTTACCAAGAGTTCAAATATGCACACAGTTGTCGATTGATTAGATTTTGGTCCTCAAATTGTGTCGGCATTTGCTTTCGTCAAATATTGGACTATATGCCAGACAGGGAACCGGCAAGCAGCCGCCATTTTCCGATGGACACAAATACATAGGCCGATAACACGCGCAGGCACACACACACTTTCCCCAGGCACAGGCAAATAGACGATATTCTTAATGGGGTAGGCGTTGAGCTCCTCTTCAAAGGGAGCGCAGCACTTTCACCAGGATCAGCCTAAAAATATCACGACGCTTTTCTTAAATATTTTTCGGTGAATGTTACTCAACTCTGCATTGCTAACGCACCTTTGTATTTTGCTAAAACGGAATTTCCTTCACTCGAAATTCCTATTTGTAATTGTGTAATTTGTTGTTATACTCCACAAAAAAATATAGCTAATACACGGAGGCAAACAACATGTTAGATAAAATAGTAACAAATATTAGTAACAGATTGAAGCTCCATAATACAAGTCTTTTTTATATATCAAAACAAAATAACTCAATTTTGATAATGCTATTATTTTGGATAACAAAATTAATTTTAAGAAAAGATTAATTTATTAAAAGCAATGTATTTACTGTTAATATAAATAATGATACTTCACAACTGAACAAATTACAGGATGGAATATTAAAATGTCTTTGTTAGTTTTATCTTCGTTTATATTATCTTTGTTTTCATATCCTCAGTTGGTTGCAAATATTGACCAGGACCACAACTGATGGTCGATACGTTTCTTCCTCGCTGTTCTATATATTATTAGCGTATTGTTGTGTATAGTGTTCCACCAGTAATAAAGATAGCAGCACTAGTGGTGTGTTGTTCCAACATGGACGATGTGTGCTTCATTTGGTGCCTTGGCCATAATATAAACGTCGCTACGGTAACCACAACACTCACGAGCTTCGTCTTACAATCACTTTACCTGAATACAAAAATTACCTCCACAAAAATCGAATGGCTGTACGGTGCTTTTATAAATTATTAACACTGCACTTTGAAGTAAAATCGCCACAGCAAACGTCTTAATATATACTGTAAATCTTAAATTGCCATTTGTTGTCTGCCTACAGCCCACAGCTACTGTTTCTCTCCCAGCAACATTTTTCTCACTTAATGGAGCACTTCAAACTACCCTTAACAATAAATTTATACTTACTTCGTTCACCGTCCGACACCCCACAGCTCCTGCCTTAATAAAACCGTCGCACACCCCTTTCGAAACTAATTTTCCTCTCCTTGGAGCTTCGCGGCTTTCTTTGTGTTGTTCTTGTTGTGGTATTCAGTCCTAAGACTGGTCTGATGCAACTCTCCATACTAACCTATCTTGCGAAAGTTTTTTCATTTTCGCATAACTAGCGCATCCCACATATTCCCTTATCTGCATAGCGTATTCCATCCTTGGCCTCCCTCTTCTGTTCTTACCCCACACACTTCCCTCTAATGCTAATTTTACAAGACCCTCATGTCTTAAAACGTGGCCTATTAATCTATCCCTTCTCTCGGTCAACGTCCTCCAATATTGTTCGCTCTTCCCCTATTCTGTTTAGAACTTCCTCGTCAGTGATTCCATTCACCCATTTCATTCTCCTATAACACATTACAAAAGGTTCTATTCTTTTCCTTTCTGAAATTCCTAACGTCCACAATTCCCTCCCATATAACGCCACACTGCATACGAACATTTTCAGCATTACTTTGTTTCCCTAATATTCACACTTATATTACCCGCAAGTAAATTCCTTTTTTTCGCGGAAGCCTTCCTTACATGTGCTATCCAACTATTATGTCTACTATACTTCTACCATTATTACGACTCTGCTCTAGTAGCTCCTTCGAAATATCCCTTCCCAATCCTTTTGTTATTCCAGTGTTTCCGATACAACACTCCATTACCTTGGTTTTCCTGTTAATGTTCATATTGAACTCTTTCTCCAGGACCACGTTCATGCCATTTATTATTGTTTACAAGTCCTTTTGTGACTCCCCTAATCCTACAATATCATCAGCAAACGTTAGGGTTATTATTTCTTCTCCTTGCAGTACGTTTTATTTTCCATATTTCGTATTGAGTTTCTTCATCACCCTGGGGGACAGACTGCATCCTTGTCTTGCTCATTTCTTCATTACGGCTTTCTTTTCTTGATCTTCAATTCTTATTACTGCTGCTTGTCTTCTGTAGAGGTTATGTATAAGCCTCCTTTCTCGATATTTTATTCCTGTGCTCTTCAAAATCCTTAAAAGCGTGTCCCAGTTCAAAAAAGCATCGGGCGAAGAAGCAGTATCATGGCTGTTCGGGATAGTTTGCGAAATATACGAAACAGGAAGAATATCAGACGATTTTAGCAAAAACATAATTATACCCATAACGAAGAAGACTGGGGCTGATAGATGCGAACAGCACAGGACAATTAGTTTAGTATCTCCTACACGCAAAATATTAACGAAAATAGTATATAGGAGAATGGAACGTCAAATAGAATGCAAATTAGGAGAAGATCAGTTTGTTTTTAGGAAGAATATAGGGAGAATGAAAGCTATCTTGACTTTGCGATTAATTTTAGAAGGCAGGATACGGAAAAACCGGCCTGCGTTCATGGCGTTTGTAAATTTAGAAAAAGCGTTTGATAAAATTTGTAATAAGTTTTGGGAAATCATATTATTTCCTTGTTCCCGTTTGAGACACCGTGAAGACTTCTCAGCCATTTCCTGCACCCGTGTGAACGTCCATTTTGGCGGGAGGTAATATAGGGGAGATAATCTGCGCCGTCCGGAAACTCGTTGCGAATGTATTAGTTAATTGCGAGCCCCGTGTAATTGCAACCCTCTATCACGCGCAATATTAACAGATATCGAAATTGAATCGTGAATTAATTACCCCCGCGAGGGACGACCGGGCTTAAGTCCACGAGATTTACATTTCCATCAATTTACCGGAACTAACTCGGATCTCGTCGGACGGAAAACACACACACACACGCGCGTACGTGGGTCCCTCTCATCGTCAATAAATAACGAACGAGTCAGGGCTGATCTTGAATACGGAAGGGACCTTCCAAGCCGTGGCACTTACTACAGGGCAACTAGTGACAGCCGTAACCGGTAGTGACGTCACGCAGGATTAACATCACACTCGCAACGTGGCCCTAATTATAAAAACAAAAAATCATGGCAGATTCACGCCCGTAATCACAAGTCCACGCCATTGCAATTAGCGAAATATCGATTCTAATCGATTCCGAGGCAGTGAACATTGACAACGCTGGAATGTAACGACTGAATTTTCCTCCGCTTCGGCATAAATTTGAATAGTTTTGAAACCGACCGAGTCTACTTCCGACATGGCGGCCTTTTTATGTTCGGGCTTCATTATTTTACTCCTCTTGTTGTTGCTCACATTTTACGACTAAATCATCACGGCGATAATAGATGTTTCACCTGGAAACAGCCAGCACTCGGCCGTTATGCGCGTTTTACAACTACCTAAAACAAAAACCCGCAATGCAAAATCAGGTCAGCAAAAAGAAAACTGCAGCATATTTGCGGCACAAACGCTCCAAGTTCTAATTTTAATAATAACTACGTGGCTTGCAAGTCTCTTCACCATGTGATACTATTCCTAGGAGAGTTTTTTTTACATTTAAAAATGAATGAATAAAAGTTTAGAAGGGAAATCCTTGTCTCTGATTTAGGAGGTCATCTTTACTTTCTTACACTATTTCTTTTCTTTGTAAATTTAATTAAATGTTACATATATATGTGGTTTGTTGTAGTTTCTTGCGCAAGCCTTTTCATTTCCGCGAAACTAGCAAATCCCACATTATTCCTAATCTGCTTAGCGGTTCGATCCTTGGCCTCCCTCTTCTGTCCTTCCCCACACACTTCCTTCTAATTCTAATTTTACGAGACTCACTATTTAAAACGTGGCCTATTAATCTATCCCTTCTCTCAGTCAACGTCCTCCATATTGTTCTCTCTTCCCCTATTCTGTTTAGAACTTCCTAGTTGGTGATTCTATCCACCCATATGATTTTCAGAATTCGCCTATAGCACCACATTTAAAAGGCTTCTATTCTTTCCTTCTCCGCAACTCCTATCGTCCACGTTTCGCACTTATATAACGCCACGCTCCATACAAACATTTTTAGCAATGATTTCCTAATATTCACACTTATATTACCCCTGAGTAAATTCCTCTCTTTCGCGAAAGCCTTCCTTGCCTGTGCTATCCTACTCTTTATGTCTACTATACTTCTACCATCCCTAGTTATTACGCTTCAAAATATTCCATCCCAATCTAACACCCTTTGTTATTCCACTGTTTCTCGTACTACACTCTGTTACCTTTGGTTTTCCCTCCATTAATCTTCATATTGAACTCTTTCCCCAGGATCTCGTTCATGCCATTTGTTATGGTTTCCGAGTCTTCTTCTGACACCCCTAATACTACAATATAGTTATAAAGTTGTTCCCTCAAAATATTGGTTACCTACCTATTATTATATGGTCGCGGAGATTGGGATTGAGACTGTTGGAGTATAGATCACGTGTCACTCCAAATTCAAATGTGTCATAGGCTGTAGAGCCAAGGAGGAAGTAAGGAATAATATTTTTTATTTATGTATTTGAAATATAGCGCAGGACCCCATTTAAGATGATTGTGTTTTTTTAAAATAAATAAAAGTATCATATATTATATCCTAAAGCCAGTAAATTCATTAAATAATTAAAATAATACCCCCCAGCCATTAACAACGTCAACACGACAACCTTTTGGTCCTGGCCTAAATGTCATGGGCTGTAGAATCAGGCAGGAGGAAGGAAGGACCAATTATTACATTAATTTGACTTAGAGAAGAATTTCTTCAATTCAAACTCACCCAAAGTCCATGAAAGTAAATTTAGATCTGTACTGAAAAATGCTGACCGGGCCCCAAAAATCTAGTCTACATTCGATTTCCGGGTGGGGTCGACACTTTCTCACTCTGATCTTCTGAAATTAATTTGAATGTTCTACAAGATATTTTGAAAGTCTCTAACCGCCACTGCTCTTGTGGCGTTTTCCATCTGTCCAGGTTTTAGCTTCATTCAATTGCAAATCCCTCAATTCAATGTCGGTGAATAATAAGTTTTATGCTGTTCTACCTCCACGCTTTTATGAACTATAAACTGCAACATAGTCCATCTTTATGAAGCTTTAAAATGTCACAGGTGCTTGTTAAGGACAACTGGAGCCATCTTGGGTCGTGTTGTCGGTTACGTGAGTTTTCCCAGAAGCCAGCCAGCCAGCGAGGCTGGTGGTTAATCCTACCTTGTTCCTGTTAAGTGCAGCCGTCGCGGCTTTGAACTGGCAAATTACTCGCAATGCTACGCCAGGGAAGTGGATTTTAAAATCAAATTTTGCGCTCGCTCTCTTTGTGCTCCTGTAATGAAATATCATCTCCCCCTAACCCCCCAACCCCACACACACATAGAGGGAACTGTTGGAAATTAGAGCCTGTGCCAGTCGATGCCCTTCCTTTGTCGTTGCGGTTCTCAAACGACTCTGCGTTCAACAAGAAGTCAATAGACAAAAAGTTACACACGTGCAAGTGAAATCTCCCGGCGGGAGGAAGCGAGTCATTAACAGGTCTAATTCCTGATTTCGGTTCCCGACGCGGGCAGTAGATGTGTCCATTTAAGCGTAGTTTATAGTCCTCCAATATTATTATTAAGAATATCAGGTGCCTTCAGTACACCACCTTCAGAAGCACTAATAGTTCTCCTAGCTGTTGTCCCGTTGGATCTAGAAATCAGGAAAAGGAGCGCGCAGTACTGGCTCGAAAAAGAGAACCAGTGCAAAGTCGTAGAAATTTTAGGCAAGGAAGCAAACACCAAAATAGAAATTAAAGAAGAAATATTAAACATTTGGCAAGAAAGATGGAATTCATCGAATAAAGGGAGAAGGGTGTACGAAATTCTACCTAACATAAGAGAAAGATTACAGCTTAGACGTCACCTCAACCCAACCAAGGGTCTTATACATTTTCTTACTGGTCATGGTCCATACGGACAATATCTGGGAAGAATAAATAGCAGACCAGACAATCTATGGAGAGATAGGAACACCGGAACACGCCATACTGGAATGCCCCAATTATGAGGTAGACAAGACAATAAGAGAAACCTTAAGAAAAGAAAGACTATGGGAAATAATAAGAAACCCACCACTCACCGCGGCTCTAGAAAATTTGACAAACCTGATATCCGCTTTAGAACTGACAAAATACAGGACTAAAAATATAGACTCTTAAATATTACATCATAAGACTTAATATACTCATCATCGGACCGGACTTTCAAATTCAGGAACCGGATGAGTATCAGAAACAAAATATGGACATCATAACATAAAATAGAATATAAATTATAGTAATAGTAAGATTATTCAAGTAATTATCTTAAACAAATTACATAACTCTGCTAATACAAATACAGTCATAAATAATTAGAGTATAAAATTAGTAAAAAAGTTTGAACCTACAACTACTCGACCAACGCGTCATGGAGATCCGGAAACGTGGGTCGTAACCGGAAAACCGGAGTTGTTTCACAAACAAAATGTATAAAGGTGGAAAGGATGAGGAGACAAAGAAATTAAGAATTCTCTCCTTCAGTCTCTCCACGAAAATAATATAATAATAAAACTAGTGTAACAGATGATGATCTTTCCTAGCCTAGGAGGATCGGCGCTGCGGGAGTTTCTCGCAGGCGCTTCAGCCCAGAGTGACTGCGGGGCTTACCTGATCATGTCGGGAATGCCTCGCACTCTCTCTGGGTATTTTTTTATCAAAGTTCTCATATGCCGAGACACCTTCACCTATTTTAGGAGGTATATGTACTGGGGTCAAAGACCTTGGGCATATGGCAAGAGTTGTCCGCTGATCCCATTGGATCAGTCGGCCAATTGCCTCCTGAAATTGGTGGAGACACGGAGAAGGGAATGCTGCGTCCCCACAGCAAACTCGTCTCCCGTCATTCGGAAGGGCGTGAGAATAGTACCCAATGCCCGACCTACCTGATGCAGGTTTTCTAGGGTTTTCCCTGCATCTCTTTAGGTGAAACACCGGGTAGGATCCTTAAACCATAGCCCGGGGGCCCTAGTTAACCCTTGGCTACCTTGCTCTACCTTCCGCATCCCCCCTTTTTCAATTCCCTTCCTATGCTATTAAAGGGGAGTTGCCTGTTTCAGGATCACCCTCATGTAGCCTGTTACCCAAAAAAAAAGATGATCTTACATGCTAAAACAAATTTAAATATACGCATATACTTTATTATTGTATTCATACATATTTATATCTATGTAAAAAAATGTACCCACAAAAGAAAAATATTGTTAAACAGGTCAAGTAAATTATTATCAATAAAAAAACAATAAAATAAAGTCCTCCAATATCTGGGCGAATGTAAAAAAGATAACTTAAGATTCCATTACAGGAAGCCATTAAAACTGCAATAAGACCAGCTTAACTGCCGCAGGTTTAAATCCTTCCTCAATGCCCGAAAGGAGAAAAACAATTATCTAATTCTTATATAATAATTACTGTCTGGAAGTTTAATATAAGTTTAAATGAGGCCAAAAACAGACAAAAATTAGTGAAACATAAAATATAATTTAAAAGCAACTATATATTTCCGACCCTCTTCAGGTTGAACTGAATTACAATGCACTACATCACACCAACATTGAAACAGTCAAAGATAGCTAATTTATATCCTCAAAGTTTCATCAGTAAGTTTGTTTAATAAAGATTACTTGAAGACAAAGGCCAAACATCCAACACCAATCCCTTAACAAATTACATCACTGTGCCATTCCACCAACACAATTCTCTAAAAACCTTTTCCACTCTTACAACATCCAGCTCATAACTAAATCATCCAATAATTTATCGAAAAAAAAGAAGATAATTTCTAATCCTTACTTTCAACCTTTAAATTTCCCATACGTACCTCGTATCATGATAAATCGCGTGTAATATTTCTGGCTCATCCTAATGCTGTAAACGTACTTTTCATACTGAATGCCTCGGCTCAGAGATATTAAAAATTTTTAGGTGAAGATTATATGGGGGGGAGGGGAAGTGATGGAGAGGAGAAATGTAATCTGTGGAGAGGGAATACACAATGGACGATACAAAGAGGCGGGGGAGAGAGATTGTAAATTCGTAAATCAATGAGTGTACAGAAGAAAATAACAAAATAAATTTTTTAAAAGAACACATATTTTAGAGATAAAATTTTGTCTAACTAAGAGAATATTGAAAAACTGAAGTTTGTATCGGTCATGAAGAAAGACCGAGAGACAGATTGAAAAACGTCAACCGAAAGCAAAACGGATTGACCGCGATTTCATCGTTGACCCGGAGTGACGGATAGTCTCATGCTTGAACTACCCAAATTTAATATAGGATTAAGAAAATAGATAGTGGTTTAAATAACTGAATGTAACTGAAACGTGGACAACTGGAACCACCGACAGTCAAAGGCTGGAGATTTTTATTCACAGAGCATTCGACGAGCAGAAAATATAATACCGCGTGCATCAAAAAGGACTTTACAACTTTCAAAATTCATACTAATTTATTCTTTTAGCTTACAGACTTGGTCTTAGTGTCATTTTACAGAAAAATATATCAAGTTTTGACTTCGTAGTACGATAGTACAGAATCACCCAAGTCTTTAAGTTAAAAGAATAAAATAATATGAATTTTCAAAGTTGTAAAGACCTCTTTGATACACGCTGTATTTGGCAGGAAAGTAGTCCTTGCAGATAAGTTAGAAGGACACGCAAGAAACGGCCACCATTTAATAAAACAGTAATTAATTCAAATCATCAAAATAACGTCATAGAAACTGTGTGATTTGTTGATTTTCAAACCAATACTACAGAGGAAAAGATATTCCCTGAAATTGAAAATTATAACTGCCTAAAGCAAACCTCTCTTCATAATAAAAAAGGATGTATATTTGTTTGTACTTATATTTGCTCGTATTTCTTGTATATTCTACATATATAAATTTAAACTCGTGCCCTAATTGAAAACGTTTACATATATGTGCATGTGTTAGTGTGCGAAAATTGTGTGACGTCACCCTGCATTGTGTCACGGAAATCTGCCATATTTAATGCCACGCAATGTGGCGCCTATTTGCTGACAGTGTGCTAATCTAAAATTTGATCAATTATATCTTGAAAAAATAAAGACACATGGAAGGACGATAAAAAACCGCTAAAAACTGAACTCTGTATTAATTCGACACCATTTAATGAAGTACAGACGTATTTTTCTGTACGAAACGAGTAACATGCTAATTCAAACCTTATTGGAGCTTATTTTCTATTAATTGGACTGTTGCTAATCATCTGATTTATACTCTAAATTCGGTAAAGCCTTTTCAGTAATAATGTTATGTGCAGATTATAAATTTGCTTTCAGACTTGTAAATAGTAATAGTACATATTCCCCCATTTTAAAGCTAGGTTAAGCTCATCGAGAGGTTAATGGTCCAAAAAATGGTGCATTTAACTCACGTTTCGACCAAGAGATTAGTTTCGAACTCATTTCCGTTCCGGGGAAATATAAATACATACTAATAATTTTAGCTTTTGTATGCTCAGTTTTAAAATAACATAGAAATTTTTTTTATTTAAATTGTGACTAAAAAATTATTGCCGTTGGTAAATGCAAAATACATGGCATTTTGACAGACGTTTCAGTGAATTCATGATGAAAAACTCGTAGAGAAGTTTACCAACCAATATTTTTTAACATTATTAAATAAAAAAATAAGAGGATTTAAAATTTCGGCCTTGAACGTTACGGCAGCAACAAGAAATTTTGTAATATTTCTTATTAATAAACTGAGTAGTTCCCGAAAGTTGGGGGACGAAAAGAATTAGACTTAAATTATTATATTACTGACTTTTGGCCGTTAATTGAGTTTTATTCCTGACATGGTGAAAAAACAATACCAACCCTACTTGTAAAAGGACTACAGTCAAGATTCAGAATCGTTAACGATGGCCATTATCAACGTTATTACACTTATACGCTTATAAAATACAAAATATTCATTCATCTCTTCCAACTATGGCTAATGACGACTAATTTTAGACAAAACGTTTTCTTGTGCTTAAAACAAAGAGAATAATTTTTTTTTATTTTAGTAATGACTGCGAGACGTAACAAATGTCAGTTACTTGTGAATTCGGAACCAGAGTTTGTCAAGATTAAACTGGTTCGAGCCCTGGAATGTGGCCAGAATAAAAGGGAACTAAGAGGACCAAAACAAATTTGCGGGTCGTTGGACCTCTTGACAGGTTGACATGATCACTGCACTGATCAACGCTCCACGGTCTTCTCACTCGAGGATGCTGTAATCAACTTGTTAATAGAAGGTTGGAAACGTTTACGGATGATGGAAGCAATGAAGATGACTCCAGATGCATAACGGAAATTATTTAAGAAGAGGGAAATATTTTACCTTCAAACCTTACAATCAGAATTTTGTAATTTCTTTCTCAAATTGGAGTTTTACTGTAGATGATTGAACAGAAAATTACAATCTATACCAATAAATAAAATTGAAGTGTCTGCCAATCTGGATGTTTGTCTCTAATAGGCTCCGAAAAGGCTTCACGGATTTTAATGAAAATTAGAGGGTTTAACAACAGGAGGTTTAACATAAGTACCCGTGCATGTTTCATTTCCATATATTGCTTAAGATATTAATATAAAATATTATACGAGAAAGGTTTCTTGACAGACGCGCATCAAAATCTCCAAAAAGTGTATGCGGGTTGCCTGTATCCTTGACCTATGCTCCGAAAGGGCTTAACGGATCTCAATCAAAATTTCAGGGATTGAAACAGGAATTTCACCTTAAATTCCATTTCGATATCTTTCAGAGTTCAGAATATATCAATATTTATATATCCATTGATTTGCCGCGTGAAAGCAGGCGTGAAAACCAACAGCGAGTTATATAAGTCTTTTTAGGCGTTCCTATACTATTCATTCCACTTAATATACTATTATAAGCGTAGTTTTGGCGGTATGAGAGGGCGAGCATTCTAACTCCATCTATTGTTGCAGCAGGATTCGCGCCGTTAGCAGAGCTAACTTCGTGAAAAATAATAAACTTCTTCACAAAAAATACATTGGTTTTATTTGTCGCGTCAAATAAAATATACTTTATTCCAATAAACATTATTGACGTTTCTGTCTGTTTGTCTTGACGTTGTTATCGAATTGGCTCCGAAAAGTGTGAAAGCGGGACGTGTTCAAAACCATTTGCCCCGAATCGATCATAAATAAATGATACCGTACTTTTTATATATTCAATGAATTCAACTTTATCAAAATTCTGTACCTGTTGTTTCGTTTTTAGGGAAAAATAACGAGATATTTGACCAAGTTCCGTGTGAACGAAGTCTCGGGCATTGCTAACTGGCGCTCTTATCGAGGATTAACGAAATATACGAAATTACGAAGCAGAAAGGAGTGTTTTAATATTACGGTACATAAATATTTGATATATATTCATGATAATATGCTATCTTATGCAATGTGGCATATTGCGCGCGAGTCACGTTCTCCCCGTTGGACAGTTTCTCTCTCCCCGACGTGTGTGACGTGTCTCTGGCGATATTAAACGTCCGTAGCGCCGCCATATTTCAGGGGCCGGAGAGAATAAATTAACCCCGCGACAATAACAGGAGCAGCCAGCGGCCTTCCTCGTCGTCCTCCTCCTGTTGTCATTGTAGCTTATCTGCAGCGAGTCTGTAGCGACAGCTGCCTCACTCCACCTCACCTCACCCCACCCCCAACATAAATCTACGACTAAAAGACACCAACTTTCAGCTTCCCTCATACAGTTGCGCGGCCTTACCGTTACTTAAAATTTTTATTCAAGGTAAATGATCTCGGAGAACTATTCGTAGAGTAGACGAGGCTCATTTCCAGTACAGTTAGTAACAACAAAACTTTTTTGAAAAAATAGGGTGTAGTCTACTAATGTTCCCATTTTTTCGTTAGAATTCCCAAATACGTTGTAAAAATAATAGGTTTACTTACGTTATGGAACCTATACAGCTATAGGTTTAATATAATCTCCCTGGATTTTTCTTTTAAAGAGGAACAAAATTATTGGCAATATTCATATACATATGCTGATATTGTAACTGTTATGCCACTGAATGAAAAATATTAGACAACCCAACAGCAGCCAGGCAAATAAAACAAAAATATTTTTCTATTCAAAAAGGTGAATTTTTAATTTTTTATACTAATCTTGTACATGCGTCCTTTGTATGAATATTATGAAAATTTTAACGTAATTAAGGACTTGATCCAAATTTTAATTGGAAGTTATAAGAAATTAAGTTAATTATTAATAATGTTGGTAAAATCATAATATAGTGTGAAGCGATCTTGAGAAGCAAAAGTGAAAAGTGTGGGATAAGATTTAGCCAGAACAGGTATTATATTTGCACAATTAGATAAGAGAATTTAATATTAACGTTCGGTTACAATATTTTGTGCATATGCCACTGAATTTAATTTTACCCCATGATAACGTATCCAGAAAAAGAAAAGATTCTGTTTTCCGTGATCTGATTCCTGAGTGAGTGATTCAAACAATGGGATCGCAGGCTCAGTGATCTGATTCGTGACTGGTTGTTCTCGGATCACAAGAGCGGAGTGAATCAAAAGAGCTACCGCTCTTTTTTTACGATTCAATGATCACTCACTCCACAGAAAGAGATCTCGATCGGATCGCCCATCTCTACTCTGGGGAGAAATACCTACGAGAGAAAACTCCCACAGCCATTGTCCTAATTTAGTATTGTTGGTGTGTGTAATAAATTATCCCCATAAACGAATTCCAATGTGTGTAAACTACACAAAAAATAATATTAAATCTAAACAATGAGTTTCCAGGCAGATGATGCAATTTTTTTTTGGGTTAACAGGCTACATGAGGGTGATCCTGATACAGGCCCTCTAATAGCATAGGAAGGGAGTTGAAAAGGGGGAAAGGATGCGGAAGAGCAAGGTAGCCAAGGGTTAACTAGGGCCCCCGGGCTATGGTTTAAGGATCCTACCCGGTGTTTCACCTAAAGAGATGCAGGGAAAACCCTAGAAAACCTGCATCAGGTAGGTCGGGCATTGGGTACTATTCTCACGCCCTTCCGAATGACGGGAGACGAGTTGCTGTGGGGACGCAGCATTCCCTTCTCCGTGTCTCCACCAGTTTCAGGAGGCAGTTGGCCGACTGATCCAATGGGATCAGCGGACAACTCTTGCCATATGCCCAAGGTCTTTGACCCCAGTACATATACCTCCTAAAGTAGGTGAAGGTGTCTCGGCATATGAGAACTTGATAAAAAATACCCAGAGAGAGAGAGAGAGCGAGGCATTCCCGATATGATCAGGTGAGCCCCGCAGTCACTCTGGGCTGAAGCGGCTGCGAGAAAACTCCCGCAGCGCCAACCTCGATGATGCCATTATTCTTTCACCTACATCTTTTGTTGTATGATGCTGGTATCTTGAATGCGGGTTATGTTAATAAATGGTCGCAGGCGGAGGAGTTACGCCCAACAAAATAAGGGCCAGTACCTTGGTTCGTGGCAAAGGCAAAAATAGTCAAACAGTGCTTTGTTGAGCAAGAATTGTACAGCAAGCAGCAACACATACTTATTACATATAGTAATGACGGAAATCTCAAATTTATGAACCAATGACACTAAAAAAAACAATTACCCTGAGTTTTGCCCTCGCTGAACCTCTCCAGTCCAAGCAATCATCAGCAAAGAGAGCGAATTTACGCATTACAGCCCCTGCAGAACTTTCTCCTCTTTCCTGACCCGTGCCCGAGCTTAAGAAGGTCCGTAGTGAGAAGCTGGAAGGTGATCACGTCTCAGATGACCGGCCAATATGTATGTATATGCAGGAGAAAGAAACGACGAGATATCGGCGAAGTCCGTCCTGACAAGGAAATCGCACCCTCGAGGGCAATTATTCATCTCGCCAATCCGTCGCGCAGAAAGCGTCGGATTTCTCCCGCTCGTCATTTATAAGGACGGAAAAATCTGCCGCGCGTTAAAAACACGAGATCCTCCAAAAGCGAAGGATCTTCCTTCTCCCTCTCAGCTTCTCCCTGACAAGCGACAATCCCGGAAAGGCTCACACGCACCGCCAAGAATTTAATAGAAAAACTTCCCTCGCTTTCGCACGCCGGGGGTACGCATTCTAAACTTCCTCCCTCTCCCCTCCCACCCTCTTTCTATTTCTTTACGGCCGTATTTTATTTTTGTTTAAACTTTTGTTATCTCGCTACCACCTCCTCGCTCCTCCCTCTCCTCTACTCCCCCCTCAGCTCCTCCTTAATGTAATTCTGGTTTCCACAATCCGCAATCTCGCGGTGTTGTTGATGAAAAATTATTCGTTTCCGGGCACAGAAGCTTTCGCCAAAAAATAAGTAAATTTTCGTTTCATTAGTTACTGATCCGGGGTGTCACTACCACTTTATAAAGAAAATTTTCCATATAATGAAAATGGGAAACGTACTTTACTCGTATAAACTTTGAACCCAATTTTCAAGCTAAAAAATGGAAAAAAAAAGTTATTTTACACTCAACTTAATTTGAAAATTACTTTATTTATTTATTCCTGTATCAACAAACGGTTTCATAATGAATGTCCATTTTTATGTCTTACATTTAATTAGAAACTGTAAATATCACATGGACATAGAACCAGGAAAATATAATGTTATAAGGCAATTAAGGAAATATATAATAGCGTTTGGAATATTATATATTTCCTGTGAAGAGTTAATAATAGTTTCTTGTTATTTTTTACTTCATGTGAATGGTTTCATAAGTTAAGATTAATTTAAGCGGTTGCCAGGTTTCCAGGCCTCCCTACCTCTGGCTCTAAGAACAATAATAGTCTGAATAAATATGTAATGAAACTATGTGAATTTATTTTCATTTGCCCTTTGTAGATACTCATCACGATTTCTTTTGCCAATTCCAACTTTGTAATTACGGAGATATCTCACTGTGACGTCACCACTCACACCGCACGTTTAGATGATGTGCACCCAAGGGGAAAGACACCCCATAACCTTAAAATTGTGTTTTAAACAACTTTGCAAATTTATTATGATGTCAAAAGCGTGCAATTGAAAAGTACGCATAAAATTAAAAATACAGACATAACCAAGTTTATCGAAAATTTTCAATTACGCAATCGACAAATTATAATTATTAAAAAGTCTTAGCTTTGGGTTTTTGTATTTGGCAAATGCAGTTTCAACTCTGCTTCGGTTACTTGAGATGTACAAAAAAAAATTATGGAATTAGGAATAATTTTCAAATACATTATCATGAGCCTTCCATGTGTTCGTATTATGGTTGGAAATGGTAAGTTTTGGGACTTCGTCAGGTAAAGATATACACAATCAGATTTCTTCAGAAGTTAAATTTTGAGTGAACGCAAATGAAAAAATTTCTTCTTTTCAGATATTTAATGTTTTACGTCGATTCAAAATTAAACCTTTGAATAAATTTGTATTGCGTATAACTTTGCCTGACGATGTACAAAAATTATGGATGAAACCTTTTTATGAACAAAATAACAAACTTTATTTTTCTGTTATTTGGTTGTTATTTTAATTATATGTAATTAAATATTATGTCAATCATTTTTCGTATAGTCGGCGCTTTTCTTCCGTGATTTACGTTTCAAGTAGCTCAAATTTATTGATAATTACATATTTACTACACACCAAGGTAGACAGTGGAGCCGTATTAATTTTTATTTTATTTTGCAGAAGATATGCGCAGTTCATTTAAACAGCACATCTACGTACGTGACACGCTCGGAACGTTACGCAGAAATAAACGTGTTTGTCTCTCGCTAACGCGATATTCGCTGGTGAAATTTAACTCGACGAGAGACGAGCAACGTACGTGATGAATATTTATTTTGGCACTTTTAAAACATCAGCAGTTGAATTTGGCCCCCATATAAATGTCTGAATTAGGAAACACGTGGAACTCTTCATTTTTTTTTAAAAAAAAGTCAATAAAAGTCAGCTCGAAAAACATTTTTTTAGTCAGGCATAAAATATCCTCAGTGGGATCTCGACACTTTTCATACAGTTTTCAGTCACCAGAGACTTGGACCAACAACGGTGGTTCACAGTATGGGGGAAAATTGTTTCTTCTTCATGTATTTATTAAAACCCCAACATTTCCGTCACATATCATCCTCTATATTATCACACCCGTCTCGTTGTGCCTGACAAAAAAACCGGAAAGTAAAAAAATTACTACCGGCACGTTTACTAAATTCAGATTCGTGTGAGGGAGGTAATTGGAGCGATCCCTCCCTCCTTCTCCTTTTTTTTTCGTTTTATATTTCCATGCCGTGTGAAAACGAATGAAGAAGGACGACGACGCGGCCTGACGTGTTTAAATTTCGCAGGTGAATGTCTCCACCATAACGAGGTATAGGGGGCGCTAATGAACACGTACCCGAACCCGCGGGATAAATATTCATGCGACACTAACGCACACACACACACGGAAGCGCCTCTAATTGGAACAAAGAGAAGAAGAAGAGGAGGAGGATCAGGGGAGTGTAAGTGTGTGTGTGGGGGGGAGACGAAGAAAAAAAAACAAGAAACGACTTACCCTTCCTAGACGCCTAATTACATAATTAGGAAATGAAGACAGGAGATTCCGACTGTTATTATGCAAGTATTTAGTTTCTTAAAGGTAAGAGAGAAGGGTTCTGTGGTTCTTTTGAGAGTGAAGTACATTAACGGAGTTAGTTCTAAAACAGGCACGTTATGAGGAAACATCCCTGTATACATAATAGCCCTGAGTAACGCTCGGCTTTAGCTTCGTCAAAGAAACCACGGTACAGAAAGTACACTTGAGTTAGTTAGCATTAGCCGTACTTTTACAAATTATTTACTTCTATAACATATAACTATAATATCATCATCGAAATAGATATAAAGTACAGACTTTTGCTTCTATTACCGAAAAGCGTGGAATTCCTTACATTTCATTATGAGGAACTTAAAAAAGGGGAATTTCAAAAACAAAGGAGGTGGCATACTTATCTCTAGTTAGACCAATTTTGGAATATGGGGCACAGGCTTGTTGGGATCCTTATAGAATTAATCAAATAGAATCATTAGAGAAAGTTCAGAAAAGGGCTGCTAATTTTGTGCAAGTAGGGCCAGGTCATAGGAAGGAAAAAGTAAAACAGCTAGGTTGGGAGGTATTGTCAGAAAGGAGGGAGAAAGCAAGACTGCATAAGCTTATATGGGGCAAAAACCATGGATTGGAATTAGCTACAAAATGCAAAAGCCCAGTTATATAGGTAGATGGGATCACCAATTCAAAGTGAAATATAGAAAACAAAAAACATGTTGGCAAATTCTCATTCCTAAATAGGACTATCAACGACTGGAATAATTTACCTGTGGGGGTGTTTGGAGGAAATCCTCTTCAAGAAAATAAATTTAGGTCAAATCTGAAAAAACGTGTGAAGTGAAGTGGATATTTTTTAATATAAATGTGTTTCCGAATATAAAAAACTAAAGTGAAGTGAAGTGTTTCTCTTTTCTCTTTCAGGGCATCCACAGAACATGTTTATCTTTCTTTAGTTTATAATTATGTATATTTAATTATGTATCTGCCACCAATTGTAGATTATTAGCAAATACAATAAACCTAGAAGTGTAAGTGAATTGTTACTTAACCTATTTTACGAACTGAAATTTAATACGAACAAATGGAACGAAGATTTTCTTAAATTCTTAAATTTTTTCCCCATATGCCAAGTAACCACGGCAGATTTCAAACTAAATTTGCACAAGCCAAACTTATAATAGTAAAGCTAAGATTTTTGAATTATTATAATATAATATAAATTTTGTCAAATGCATGAGGGACAATTCTCGATAAACTTGGTTATGTGTATTTCAAATTTGGCGTTATTTTGAAATTTTAAGATTTTGGTACCATTTTAAAATTGTGAAGTTGTTTAATATGCAATTTTGAGGTTTCAGGTTGTATTTGGCTTTGAGTGCACATCATGTAAACGGCTAGAGATTGAAGGCGAGTGACGTCACAGTGAGATATCTCCGTAATTACGAATAGGAATTGAAAAAAAATAGAGGTTTTGGAATTATGATGAGTATTTACAAAAGGTAAATAAATAAGAAGTTCCTTTACATATATCCATCTCTGGTAATAAGACTTTAGAACCAAGTGATAGGGAGGCCTGGAAACGCGCTCTATACCGCATAAATTACCTTAGTGTCCAATGAAATACTGTACAAATAAGTACCTCAGATTCGCCGGGCACTCAGTAAGTTGTAAAGAAACTTCAACTAAGCCTACTATTAGTTACCGAACTCATATCAAAGTTTGTCAACATAATCTTTTTTTTTTGGTCAACAGGCTACATGAGGGTGATCCTGAAACAGGCAACTCCCTAGGCAACTCCCCTTTAAAGTATAAAAGCCACCAAAAACTTTGCCTATATCTCCCCACGAGATAATACACAGGGAGAAAGATCTCATAACATTGAATTAAAATTTGTACTTAAATATGTAAACCAATTTAGTCTTCAAAAATTTATAAACCAATTTAGTCAAATACCATGTTAAAAAAATCTTAATTATAAAACATTTTCATTACAAGTATTATGAGGTTTTTTAACGTCCATAGTTAAATGATTTCTCACGATTAGTTATATTCTCTACTTGATAGTTATTTAATTTATTGTAAATGAGTGAATGATATACTGCGGACAAATTTAGTCAGAGTTTATGGAGTGCGGAGCATGGCCGAAGTCTATAATACTGACTGACTCGTCTCATCGGTCACTCTCGAGTGCCTGGCAGTTTCAATTTTCCCCGTCCACGGTTAGAAATCCAACCCCGCCCCCTCCCCCTCCCCGCCCCTCTCTGTGAAGTTGGGTGGAATCCAAGGCATAACTTTGATTGGCGACGACCGCCTTTTCAGACTTTTGAAATTGGCTAAAATTCATCAAGTCAATACTCGCGAGGGGAAAAAATAACTCCCGTCAATGGCGCGCGGAGTTTCGTGGCCATGATATTATGTGAAAATATTGGTATTGTTTATCGAAAAAAAGCAGCAGCCAATATACAAGAAAAAGGTGCTAAAATAAATAACATTGAACGTTCTGCAAGCATTGTTTATTTCGTCACGTGGTTTAAAGCAGAAGGAGACACAACAACGACATGTAATACAAACCAACTGAAGACATCAAAAGCAACGCTAAAGGCTGTGTTTGCATCAATTGTTGCGAGAATAATTACGTAATATATTAATAAGTATTTTTGCGACTTCTTTCGAAGTAAATAGCTCTTTTTATTTCACCCAAAAAAGGAAACAACAGGTACAGAATTTTGATAAAGTTGAATTCATTGGATATATAAAAAGTACGGTATCATTTATTTATGATCGCATCAGGGCAAACCTTATAACTCGCAGTTGGTTTCACACGCTTCGGAGCCAATAAAAACGAGCAATTACTAAATATTAAAATTTCGCTTGTTGTCTGCTGCGGGAGTTTTCTCACAGGCGCTTCACACCAGGGTGAATAATGTCGGGAATGCCTCGCACTCTCTCTGGGTTCTTTTTATCAAAGTTCTCACATGCCGAGACACCTTCACCTATTTTAGGAGGTATATGTACTGGGGTCGAAGACCTTGGGCATAAGGCAAGAGTTGTCCGCTGATCCCATTGGATCAGTCGGCCAACTGACTCCTGAAACTGGTGGAGACACGGAGAAGGGAATGCTGCGACCTCACAGCAAACTCGTCTCCCGTCATTCGGAAGGGCGTGAGAATAGAACCCAATGCCCGACCTAACTGATGCAGGTTTTCCTGCATCTCTGTAGGTAAACCATAGCCCGAGGCCCCTAGTTAACCCTTGGCTACCTTGCTCTACCTTTTCAATTCCCTTCTTATGCTATTAAAGGGGAGTTGCCTGTTTCAGGATAACCCTCATGTAACCTGTTAAACCCCCCTCCCAAAAAAAAATAATTAAAATTTGCCCAACGCGACAAATCACGTATACGTCGTAACGACGATCCAAAGAAGTTTATTATTTCTCGGAGAGTTATCTCTATGCCAACAATAGGTTCATTACGGTGCAAATCCTACAGCAACAATAGATGAAGTGAGAATAATCGCCCCCCCTTCTCATGCTTCCAAAATTACGCTCATAACAACGCAGTAAGTGGGATGAATGGTATAGGAACGCCTAATAAGACTTATAACTCGCAGTTGGTTTTCATGCCGCCTTTCGCGCGACAATTCAATGAATTTATAAATATTTACATTAACATCTTATGAACTCTGCAAGATGTCTAAATCAAACATTCACGAAAATTTAAGTTAAAACTCCTGTTTTAATCCCTCAACCTTCAATTTGAATCCGTTAAGCTGTTTCGGAGCATAAACAAATTGAATAGTATAGACAACCAGAATTCACTTTTTTCCAGTAGAATTATTATTTATATTATCTTAATATCTTCTGCAATATGTGGAAATGAAATATGCAAGAAGATTTAAGTTAAATCTCCTGTTTTGAAACCGGAAAATTTTCTTTGAAATTTGTTGAGCCGTTTTGGAGCCTGTTCGAGGCAAACATAAAGACAGACAATTTTATTTATTGGTATCGATACTACGACAGTGTTACCAATACTGCTTCTTTTCATATAAGACTCAATCTACGCTGGTTGGAGTGATTCAGACTGTACGGAGCCGACTACTGTAGCTGCAAAGTTTTCGCCTTTCGCAATAAGAAGCTTTTTGTATGTCTCTCTCTCTCTCTCTCCCTCTGTAGAATCCCGGCAATGTGGTACTTTGCGAGAGATGCACTGTCACGCGATATTAATAACGTCGTTTGCGAGAAAGAAATAACTGTACAGCAACCGTAAGGGAATAAGTTCTTGTATCATCTTCCCGACGTAGGAAATATCCCTCCCGTCTCTTCGCGGAGGCAACGTCTTCAATCTGTTTACCGGAAACTCTGAAATCCTTATCACAATAAACGTAATCTGTTTGGAGATTACATTCTTGTTCTCGGAGGAAGTACGGTGATTCCTTGTGAAATCCTTTCGCAAGGAGGAATATTGCCTAAATTTGCGAAAGACAACCCCCCAGAGAGTAGAGAGACGTACAGGCGGAATGGACGGCGACGTTGCATTAAAAGAGACGAATGTTCCGTGAGATGAGAACTTACATAATAAAAAAGGAAGTATGTATGTCTGTTTGTGTATTGTTCATGCAGATTTAAACGCGTTGGCAGATTTCAACGAAATTTCACAGAACGCTAGTGGGGTAAGAAACGTGGAAGAAAATTGTTAAAAAAAACACGAATGTGTCAGCCCTTGAAAGTTTGTGACTTCACCGAGCATTGACGCAGAATAGGAGAAAAAACGCCATATTTAATTCCGCACAATAGCGTCTGTTTTTTACACTGGACTTCTGTCACATTTGATCAATTATATCCCAAAAAACAAACACGTCGAAAATTGATGATAAATAATATGAAATATTCTTTTAAAGCGTTAAATTGTTTGTTTGGGTTTTATTTAGAACCACTTTTTAACCTGACGTATATTACGGGAATATCAAAGAGCGATGAAAGACCACAGGTCAGATATTTTGATCATTATTATCATCATCATAACCAGCTGTACGATCCTTTGAAGTGAACCTTGGCTTCCCTTCATTCGATTCTGTCCTGGGTCCAGACTTTCCAATTTCGTACACCCATATTTCTAAGACCATGTTCACCATCATCAAGCCATCGATTCTTAGGTCTTCCTCTCCGTCGGACACCTCACATGTTTGGGTTTAAGATCTCCTTTGGTAGTATCTCTTCGTGTATTCTTCGCACATAGCCAAGCCATCTTATTCTCATTGCTTTATATATGAGTTAAGATATTCTCCTCTCTGAGTAATTCTTGCACTTCCCTGTTGGATCATATCTTCCCAATTCCCTCTCACATACACTGGCCCATATATTCTACGGATAATCTCTTCCTCTCAAACACTATGCGGCGCTGTTCATCTGCAACTTTTAGGGCACTAAATGTGACAACTGGTCTTACCAAGGTTTTATAAAACTTACTATTTGTCCCTTTGGATTTGATTTAAATAAACTTATATAGGAAAAGTATGCTCGATTTCCTCTCATTAATCTATTACTAATTGCTTGTTCCATATTATTACCTTCATTTACTATAACCCACAAATAATTATAGTCCATTACATTTTCAAATATGGCGTTTTCTATTTCTAAATGCTGTGTTTATCTACGTATTTGGTTTCCATGCAATTTCTGATATTTTGTTTTATTTTAATTTATTTTCAGACCCAAATTCTCTGTTTCGGTCTTCAGAGACGCATATAACTATTTCAGAGCTTTCGATATTCCTACCTATAATCACAATATCATCTGCATATCAATAGATCTGCTTGGATTTGTGCACAATGGTACCATTAACTTCAATTTTCTTTATTGCTCTATGCAGAACCAAACCATTGATCATTATAATTTAAAAAAAAATTCAGTTGCAACGACTGACGGAATAATGTGACCAAGAATCTTGGTTAAATATGTGTATTGATTTTTTTGTATTTAAAACTACAAGAAATAAATAATTTCAAGTAATGACATTTCATGTAATTAAAATGTTTTGCATTGAAAAGTTGGCAAATTTTGTAAAGCTGGGGGCTAGAATATCAATTCTATCCTATATTTCGAGGAAGAACTCGGTGGTCTAGAGTGTAGACGATGCTTAACCAGCTGCTTAATGAGGAGGAGCCACGTCTAATTTCCCAGCCAAATGAGGGCGGCTTTGTCTCAAAGGGAGCCGAGGGATGGTTTATTCATGTGGTACTCACGCATGTCGGAGAAGTCGTCCACCAGGATGATCTCTTGGAGCAGGTGTTCAGGAGATCGATCTATGACGGAGTGGACCGTGCGCAGGAGGATCGACCACGCCTCGTTGTGGAAGCAGATGATGACCGAAGTCGGAGGCAGCTTCGACACGTCGCCGTACCTGTTCGGCTCCTTGCACCTGGGAACATACACAAGTCACCCGCGTCAAACTATGGCAATGCAAACAGATATATATTACACATATTACAAACCATTTACTTGTTTTCCGATTACCGTAATACGCTAGTGCAACTATCTTAACCCCCCTTAAATTCTAAGCGATACCCGGTTTAGATAAAAATTTCGGTAAGAGATTAATGGCTGGAACATACAACATTAGTTGTCGTTAGAATGAGATTCGTTTTACACAACTAATATGATTACTTATAAAGAACCTCGCCTAATATCTCACTTTCTTCACTTTCATAAATAATGGAATTACAAAAATCGTTAGAGGTTGTTATTAAAATAGTTCCACCCTTTAAATTATAATGAACGTCACTCGGACGGGAAAAGAGGATTAAGGAAATGAGAGAATGTAGGCTTGCCAGGTGGATAGACCGAATAAGAAGTTCTCGGGATTTCATCTGAAGACGATGGCGTTGAAACGTTGTATTTTACAAATGAGAACTTCTTATTCAGGATTAAGGAAAATTATTCCCTGCCATGTTCCGACAGGCACTACTGTTGCAGCTGTCTAGGAAAACAATTGTGAAGGAAGACATTTTTGGTAGAAAAGGTACCAGTAACATCACACAGGTATTCAGTTCCTTTGGGGATGTAATGAAGGAACTCTATTTATTAATTCTATACTCTTTACATAAACGACTGATGCCAAGTGCGTGCCAAGTTGCAGAAAAAGGAATGGCATCGTCGTACAATAAACAGGGCGGTTGGCGAAACCCTAAGCTGTGTAGTGATTTTTTTGCTGAGATAATCAGGCCTAGGCCAAAGCTGCGACGAATATGTGTGGAACACTAGAGGGATGTGGTTGGCTGGACTGATTGAAAGGTGCTGTTTCATGTTTCCCCAAAAAATATTAAACAGTTAGGGTGGTACAGAAATATCGCCCGAGAGAACGATTTCTCCGTACATAATTTAGGAGTAGCTCCCTGTGGAGAAAGTTGGATCTTGCTTCGAGCCGTAGATGAGGTCACATTAAGTGTTCCGGCCAACGATACAGTCACCTGGTAAGCGCAAGGTATTGACATTCTAACGGTCAAACACATCCGCTCGGACTTTTGGCGGCATTGAGACAGCATTTGAGCTAGGGGCAATAAAATCCAGGCTTCACGTCGCGCCCGGGGGGTTTCTCAATTTTGGTGAGAGTTGGCGGCATCGGGTGGTGTATTTTTCCAAGTGTTACCATAAATGTTATTGGTCAATATCCATCCCTGCCACCTGGGTGATATGAACTAAAGAGGTGGAGAGGAGATTTTAAAAGGGCTGGAAGAGAGATTTTGGGAGAGCGGTGAGACGGGAGAGATGGCAAGACAGATTTAGTGAGAGATTCCGATGAGACGTTGCTGGTCCGATGGTTGGAATTGTGGAATGGGAGATTTCGAGCAGATAATTGGCATCCTTAGACAAGGACTTCAAGGACAGGAGGATAAACGGCAATTCTTCCTGAGCAGTGGCGGCAGTGATATGGAGAGAGGAGGACCAATTAGGAGGAAGGAGCTGGATCATCCAGTAAGCCGACACGGTAATTACCTCTGTTACTGATGATTTTCTGTCCGAGTAAATTTGTGTAAAAAAATTCTATTAAGGGCCCATAATGTACGACCCTGAGTATAGAGTTAGAAAATTGTTAGTTTTAAGAAATAATATTTGTAGTTTAAATTAAGAACGAATTGCCGGCATTAAGATAAAAAATAGAACATTGCAAGATTATTGTAAAATATGTTTTTGTATCAAGTAAATTATTGTCTTCCTTTAATATTATAACAACTCATTGTTAATACATCAATATCCCTCTATTCATTACAATATGCGAGTTTGAAACCCAAACCACCAGGGTTTATGTGTAACTGGCAATTATTACGAGATATGCAGGCGATTTTACTGTTAATAATAAATTTCCTTCTTTACCTTTTTCTTTATTTACAATTCCTGCAGTAGACAGTATATGCAAGTGGCCACAAAACCAGCAATGATACACTTATAATGAAAGGTAACTAAATTTTATTTTTATAACTATATTATCTTTAAGCCACCGCGGTATATAATACAAACCACCACACACTAATTTCCTGTATAGCCAGAATGTTAACACATGCCACTTCCCGGAAATATTCGAGTTGTGCGACGTTTACAACTACACAGACGAGCCTTATGTTGAGCTGAGCGGAGGTGACTACAGTTTCTTAATAAGGAGAAACACCAAAATAATTAACTGAATTTAACTCGGAATAAACCAATGCAGAAAACGTGAAAGCCTTAAAAAATTTTCCTGTCGTATACAACATTATAGGCCATTCAGAAAAATAAAACGCAGCATGTTCATTTGCGAGGGCGCCAGAAAAGGAACTGATTAAATTCTTAATTTAGCTCTGAAATTTCATTAAAAAACGAGGTAGTGGGGAATTCGCCAGCAGCGCCTAGACGGATGTTTTTATTTTATTTTATTCACAAAAGAGAAGCGAATATTACCCTTGCCAAGTCAGTAATAAGATTAGGAAGGAAAGATATTCCGAATCAGAGAAGGGAAAACTGTACATTCACATGTGTGACGTGAATAGCGTATTTCCTTACGAAATTAGGGATAATATTCTTAGATGAAAGTCGAGGTTCCTCCTGACGTTCTAAAACACTGACTCAAGTTTTTTATACTCATCATTGCATTTTAAAACGATTTTGTTCTTCTTAAATAATCCTAATCTGTCTTTTGGCCAAATTTATTATTGTTGAAGACGTCTAATATTCTTAATTCACGTACCTTTTTTATAATTTAACCCGGAAACACTATGTTGCAATTTTAATTACTCCAATAAACAACGTTGTGACATGTTGTGTTTTCTTAATTTTATTAAATACTTTTTATTTAGTCACTTCGGAAATGTTATCTTAATGGAAACGAGAAATACTTGGAATATAAAATTAATTTCTTTCCTTTTTCTAAATATTATTAACATAAAAACAAGGTTGGAAGAGAACAATATACATATATACTCTAAAACTGTTTCACTTATAATAAGTAAAAAGATGTCCAAAAAGACAGCATTAAATATATCACTATTTGTTCACAAAAGCGACGTAACCGCCAGGGGCTGGAGATGGTCCATGCGAGACACCAAATTCTTCACGTGCAAATTAAATAATCTTTTCGGCTGAGGGAGTCAAGGAACAAATATGAAGTATTGCTAAATTTTACGCCTGAGGAAGTCTCGAATGGAGATGAAACGTCGCTTTTATGATATATTCAATGCTGGTCTTCTTTTCATTTATCGAAAATTTTTAAGCGAGAAAACTAAGTTGTTTCACTTATATATAGAACGGGCGATAAAGAAAGTTAGAACCGAATATGGAAAATGAATCATACTATGCTTTGCTGATAATATTGTAGTATTAGGGGAGTCATACGAAGACTAGGTAACCATAATAACTGGCATGAACGTGGTCCTGGAGAAAGAGTTCAATATGAGAATTAATAAAGGGAAAACCAAGTTAATGGAATGTGGTTTGGGTGTTGGATTGGAAAGGGATACTTTGACGAAAGTTAAGGAATTCTGATACTTGGAAAGCGTAATAACTAGGGATGGTAGAAGTATAGCAGACATAAACGGTAGGATAGCACAGGCAAGGAAGGTTTTTGCGAAAAATAGGAATTTACTTACGGGTAATATAAGTGTGAATATTAGGAAATCGTTGCTAAAAATGTTCGTATGGAACGTGGCGTTGTATGGGTGCGAAACGTGGACGACAGAAGTTTAGGAAAGGAAAAGAATAGAAGCCTTTGAAATGTGGCGCTATGGGCGAATGCTGAAAATCAGATGGGCGGATAGAATTACAATTACGGATAGAATTAGAATTGAATAAGAGAAGGGATAGATTCATAGACCACCTTTTAAGACACGAGGGCCTTGTAAAATTAGCATTAGAGGGAAGTGTGTGGGGTAAGAACAGAAGTGGGGGGCCAAGGATGGAATTTGCTAAGCAGATTAGGAAGGATGTTGGCTGTGTTAGTTATAAGGAAATGAAAAGGCCTGCGCAATATAGGTTAGCATGGAGGGTTGCATCAGACCAGTCTTAGAACTTAATCCTACTACAACTCTAAAACTACCCATTCCCAAAGCATTTTTTAAATATACTAGTATTTAAAGAAACTGGAAAAATTCAGTCTAATATTCCATTTATTTCTCGTTTCTATTAAACAAAACATTTCGGTACTTTTCATTTCCGCGGCCGTATTTTGTAAAATAGAAAATAAGAAAAATTATTTTCATAAACTCCTAGTACAAAAGCTTGTTTATTTACAGCTGCAATTTTTTCCTTCTCATTTTATCTCCCCACTGTGTGTAATGTCCAAGTTGTTTTAGTTCCTTTAAAACAATAGTAGCACCGAAAATAGTGTAATTTTTTGTATTTTATTAAAAAAAGTTCTCTGACTTTAAATTCACAATAAATAAAAATACAGCTAATATGTAAGCATATAAATTTATTACTGTTTAGTTAACATAAATAAGACGTTTCGGGTGCCTTTTGAAACTTCATCTGGCAGAATAGTCGCAGTAGATGGTTCTCGTCACTAAATTCTTCAAATAAGAATACTTCAATACATGTAATAATCTTTTCGGCTAAGGGAGTGATAAGTAAACGACATGAATTGCTAAATTTTATGCCTGTGAAAGTCACAAAAGGATACTAAACGTCGTATTTGTGTTAATTATACAGTAATAAATTTATATGCTGACTTATTGGCAGTCTTTTTATTTCTTTTATTATTTTGTATTAGAATAGTACTAGTAATTATTCATTATATGTATATATAAAAGGTATGAAAATTTTTATTATTGGCTTCCAGAGGCAAAACTAATTAATAATTTTGTGTATCTTTCAACGATAATATTCTTCCAACTTATCCAAGAACGGAAATAATTTAATTTGACTAAGAAGGGACGAAGCAAATTTCTGCATAGTAAAATACACAGACACCGCGACATCATCCTTAAATCGTAATTAGTGAAAAGGTGGCCGGGGGGGGGGGAAGAAGAATCGGAACAATGGATACGGTGAAGACGGTTCCTCATCCGCAAATTATAATTGACTCTGCTGGTCCCTCTTAATGAGTAAGATTAGTCACCAGAATAAAATAAAGCAATGTGCAATTAATAAGGTCGTGCAGCCTTTGAAGCAATCAGGGTACCTCTGGGAGATCGGAGGGAAAGAGAAACGAGTTATTCACCGAGAAACGTGGACGGGATTAAAAGGAATACAGCTGCTATTTACGTCTTTGAGAAACAGAGAAGAAAGAAGAGCTCCTGGGGGAAACTCACTTGCCATTAGCTCCTCAAAGTTCACCGATTCCGTGACGATCAACGTACAACGACTTCTCAAGGGACAATGTGCTATGTTCATCACTCTTTATCTTCAAAATTAGACATACTTGCCATATTGAAGTTAGAAAAAAAATAAGTCAACACAGTAGGAAGGACTCTAAGTAATTAAAAACATGTAGTGTTGGAGAAGCTTTATCAAAATTTAAGTGTTGTGATGAACGGAGGACGATCCTTAGTGAGACAAGTTCGTGAACGACTACAAAAAGGAAACAGGATGAACCGAGCGGTGAAGGTGAAGGACGAGACAAATTCAGAAATAGTAAACTGAGTGGGATTTGACCATTAATTTCATTTACTCAAACATAACTAGTTTAAATTTCTGCGGCAACTTAGTTGACAACTATATACGGTTTGTATTAGCTGGGTGCCCGGCGATGCTGCGGTGATAATTAGTATTTGATCCCATGATAAACTCTTGGTCAACCTGCAGCGACCTCGTCGTCAAAGGTTTGATGACTCACGGTTCCAGTCAAGAAATCATCTGGTTCACTAGTTCAAAAGGGCGCATAGCATCCCGGATCACTGATAGAATGAAAATATCCCCGGTATTTTAAAGGAGCCACAAATGTTCCTGGTACACTAAGAGAGTCATGAATTCACGCGGTGAAAAATACTCCTTGAAACTTTAAGAAAGTAAAAATAAAAAAAATTCCTGATGCTTTACTGGCGCCACAAACAGTTTCAGTAACTGTTACTCTAGTCAACCCACTCACGTTTTTCAATTACTTATTTAATACCCTGAATCTCAAGAATTTTCACTTAGTTATTTCGTCAGTCTTTCTTCTTATCGCACTTTTAAATTTCTTTAAGTTTGTATTGCAGGACATAAGTGGAGTTTCATTTCATTACGACGGAACGTGGTTCCGTAAATATGTCAGGTCCAAAGTCGGCTCTAAATAAACTTAAACATTGCTAATTATCATCCTTTCACGGTTTCGTGCATTTTTCGTATTGCATGATACAATCGATCAAATGTGACAGGAAAAAAATGTAAAAAAATAGTAATCGTAAGATCGTAAGAATGTGGATTTCCTTGCCTTTTTTCCGGTCTTAATCCTCAATGTCGTAACAAACTTACGTGAAATATTCCTATTTTTTTGTAACTATAATTTTTTTGACCTGCTATGGATTTCTTCCATCCCCTTCTCAACACTTTCTTTTCTCGAGTTTTTTAAGAATATGTTAAGAGGTTTCTTTTGTACACGCGTTTTAATTTCTATTAAGAATAAGCAAACTTAAAGACCTTATATACATCCATTTTTATTACATACATTTCACAAGCGACTTGAGGGTCTACCTTTCAGAGATAATGCACAAACCATGTAACCCTATCTCTTTCGCGTTTTAAGGTAAAATGTGCGATATAGCGCCACTGCCTCGTACCACAGAGGTCCCGGGTTCGATTTCTGGCAAGGGGCTCGGGTGTTTGTTAACGTCTTTGAGTTCTGTTGGCCAATTCCCAGAATACTTGAAACTTAAAATGATTAAAAGAATGTCGACATCTCTGCCTAAAACCTCGGCACCAAAAGTTGTAAGAGTAAAATATTAATAAAGGAAGAAATGTACGATCTATTCACAGTTTTAAATCGTAATTTTAATAATGTCTAAAAGGCCACTGTACATGTGTCTACGATAACGATTTTCAAAGGAGGGAATTTATGTACTAATGAATGTATGATGCGCACACAGCGAGACAAGCTTTTGCTCTATCTGAGCAAATAAACTGGCGATAAAAAGAGCTTCGACTATTGTGTCATTTTTGGCGGCACGATGTTTTGCGCGTGTTCGTGTTTGCAGATAAGGGAGCCACCTGTTCCCGAGTTGTTTGATGTGTTGCCATCAATGCCTCTGGTGAAGTTGACGGCAAACAATCCTGTGACAGAGGCTATCAAAGAGTCGCACACACCCAGGCGCGGGTAATCAAACTGCGTTGTTTTTTTGGGGGGGAGGAGTTTGCGGGTTTCGCCCATGAATATGGACTCTTCACAAGGACAACAACGACGACGACGACGACAAACCGGCGTCACCAGGATTTTCGTTGACTCTCGCTCTTCCAGGTTACCTCGCGGTTTACGCAACATCAAAGCGCTAATTACACACACACACACCCAAACCCTCCGAAACCGCACTCAGTTAATTGCTCGGTTAATTACAACAAGTGTGAACAAAGTTTTACGGAAACACGAAACGGGGACATCTCCACAAACACTGTAAACTTTGCGTCCTCCGCCTGTTTATTGCCACTCGGACGTTAAATCAAGAAAAATATTGAAAAAAAGCACCAATCAAGTGAACTCCTTATTGGCTCATGGTGCGCATTGCTGTGGGTCTATTATCCACGATGTCATCCCTATTTAAGGTAGCCTAGAACTCCACAGAACGTTGACGGAAATACTAAGCCGAAATTCTGAAATTATAATACTTTTATATCACCAAACACACCCTTGATTCAATATTTATTATAAAAGACGTACAATCTTCCTTTTTTTGGTTTCACGGTTCTTCTAATTAAGCCTTTGACCATCATACATATAATCTCCAGTTTTCACTGGAATTTCCACTATAGGCTGTAGCACATAAGAACGCTTTGAATAAATTATCCCTCAACCTAGATAAGACTAAGTTAGTTCAGTTTAGTGCTGATGCTAGTAATAGACCCGTAGACAACTTCTCAGCTAATTCACCTTTCCTCGGCCTTCGGATTGACGATAAATTAAAGTGGAATGACCATATAGATCTGCTTGCCGGAAAACTAAGTTCAGCTTGTTATTCTCTGAGAACACTAATGCAACACGTTGACACAAAGTACGTCAAAATGGTTTACTTCGCGTATTTTCATTCAATTATGAGCTATGGCATCTCTAATTGGGGAAACTGCTCCAGGAGTAATGAAATATTTAAGTTGCAAAAGCGTGCAATTAGAATACTTTCTAGCACGAATTCTAGATCGAGTTGCAAACCTTTCTTCAAAAGTTTGCAAATACTTACTTTACCAAGCGTATATATTTATGAAATATTAAAGTTTGTAAAGCGAAACACTAATTTGTTTCAAACAAATGGCGAGTTTCATGAATACGCGACTAGAAATCGTTCAGCTCTAAGGTCGGACAAGCATCGCCTTGCTCTACACCAGAAAAGTATTCACAATACCGGGATAATTTTATACAACAGCCTTCCGCCAGAGGTTAAAAATAGTACCTACAAAAGCTTCGTGAAGCAGAGTAAAACTATTCTTTTAAATGGCGCGTTTTACTCGGTACAGGATTTTCTTAATCGTCCTTCTAGTATTTAAATCAAGGTTCCTGCAAAAAGTGTTGAATGAGCTGTCTTATAAAATAGCACATCACATATCTTTAAAATTTCTATTCAGTTTTTTCTGCTCTTTTGTTTGTTTGTTTCATGTATATAGCTGCTGGAGCTACTCCAGAGGGAAGGACAGTTTCCTGGTCGCAGAGCTCCAAGTAGTTAAAACTCCATTGCGTGTTCCTCAGTGTGTGCTTGTTTGTGTTTCCCAGTGTGTGTCCGTGTTGTGTTTATATTGACTTTTGTCTATATACATTTTCTTTTACTAATTTATTTTAAGTTTATTTGTCTTTAATTATTTACTTTCTTTTGTTCATTTTTAATTTTTAATATATGACGTATCCTATTTCCTCAATCGAGGATTAATGGAAACAACAATAAATCTAAATCTTCCCAATTTAATTCTTCTTTTGGACGTTGGATGTTGACAATTTAATGAGAATATTTCGGGATTAGAGAGGCGCGAATATTCGTGCCTGGAAGCAACATCCGACGATAAGGGTGCTTCGCCACTGGGGTACGATCACCTATAAAAAAATTTCCCCAACGCCAGCCCCTGCGGATCCAGCGGTCGCCGAAAATTAATTACTATTGGTGAAAACACGTGGGATTGGCTGGGATGTGACAAGGAGGTGAGAAAGTCTGTGTGCGTTTGAAGTTAAATTGAAGAGGAAGGCGAGGAGAGGAGAGAAAAATCATGAATACTCAAGTCCAGTTCAGATTTTGAGGCCGGTAGAACTGTTGGTTGAAAGTTGGAAGAAAGAAGAATTTAGGAAGAGAAAGAAGACGCTGTCAATAGTTCGTCGAACACAAACACAAGTCTGAACAAAACGTTTGAGATATGAACGGCTTGGTTTCCACGTTTTTCGTCTTCCGAGATCACACCCTCTTGTGAGGAAAGGATCGCCACAACTTGCTGCCTGCCATATCCACGAGAAATTGCCGGAAGTCTTCCCTGATACCTTGACGAGAAGGTTTCGAAACGAGCGAAGAACAAAAATAGGGTTGTCTTTCCGGTTCAACATAATAAACAATATCTCTGCTACGCGTGTTGCCCCTCACAGTAATTAATCCTGATAAGTCCTGATAATCGTGAGCTAAGCAGTTGCCGTTTCAACGTACTTTTCCCCTAAATTCCACATTGTTGTTATTCTATCTCGCACCACATGAGGATTCGAATCGGATAGGCCAGTTGGGAAAGAGCATTTAGTTCTTACGGAATGTTCCAAGTTTCGATTCCCGGCTCAGTCTCGATTTTTCTATCCCAATACTTTAATTCAATTTCATTTACTCCTCAATTATTTAACTCACAACATTATCGTTTGAATATAATTTATTTTTAAGTTTTATCAACTCTGAAGCGTTCATATGTATACAATTGTAAATGAATCCACATGAGATTGGAATTCCTTGCTTGAAGAAATACTGAAAACTTTTCAGATTAAGAAAGCTACAAAGCACATTTTGGTAATTTCTATTATTTTATCCTTATTAATTTCTATATGATAAGCGTAAATATAGCGAATCATTGCAGTGCATCGTAAAAGAATCCAAAGCAAGCATGAAAATTTTGAAGTTAAAATCGCGTACTGTAAAGACCCTTCGTGGAAAACGTTCCCAAAAAACCACACCACAGATACCACAAATGCATTTAATGAATTATGGACAAAAGCCAAAAAAAAACCCCTACCACGAATATGGAATATAACATGGAAGTCATATAAAATCGGCAAAATCCATCATGAAACAAACGACTTCCACGCAATAAAACACACCATAAAAGTCCAAAGAAGAGATCAAATGATCCTATCGAGAGTAAGAACCGGACATCTCTACATCATAACAAAAGATCCCCCACCGATTTTTGATCAGTGCAATATAAAGATCACAGTTGAACTCCTGTTGAAGTACTGTCCAAAATTTGAAGAAGAGAGGAAATAAATTTTAAAAGAAAATGATCTTAACCAGCTTAAAAAAGGAAAAAAGGCACAGGAAAACTTAATAAAATTCTTTAAAAAAACGATTTATACCATAAAATGTAAACTTTTACTCTATATTCTTTTAGGTACATTTAAGGTTAGCACTGAAAATATAAATTTTAAGTAAAAATGTACAAAATTGTTAATTTAAAGTCCAAAAATGTAACGGACATTGTAATTTCGTATAAATCGCTAATGACTTTTTTGTTTATGCGCCTATAAATAAATTAATAAAAAATCACGTGATTCCTGACTCCTTTTCTCTTCAGGTAATTACTTTAAAAAATCAGTATAATAATATGGTTTAGTGTTAGTAGCATATATTTTAATATGTTAAACTTTACTCATATAGCTTTCATATTAGTTAAAATATAACTGGTTCCGTATTTTTTTTTCTCAATACGAAACGGACAATTTACTTTGTGACTGTCCATAAGTGTTCACACGTCGGCTGTCACAGGCAACATCTTTAAATCCAGCCAGTCGCTGTTCACCTCCAATTATTACTTCAACTTCTCCACGGGGTGGCATTACTTCAGCCGACCGCTTATTCCGTCGCGGACTCCTCCCTGTTTCTTTTTTTTTTGTCGGTTGTTGCTCCACTTAGGAATTCATGGGAGCCTTCGTCTTTGCCTGGAGCTGTTTGTTTTGTTTGTTTGCACACGGGAGGGTGAGTTGTGGGCGGCCACAGACGAAAATTGCGACCCTCGCTAAGGGCGGTTTGGCTAAGACAAAGGGGCAGGCCGAAAGTCTTTTATTCGCGGAGGGAGAAGGAGAGAGAGAAATATAAAACACATACACACGTACACGAACGCAATTGCCTGGAAAATTAAGCAGGATTGCACTCGGTAGACTATAAAACAGAGCAAGTAAGTGTGCAGCGAATTGAAGTTGGAAGCCAAGGTTTAGAAACAATAAAATAAAAAGGTTACACCACTTCATGCACAACTAACGACGAGGTTTATCGTTTCGAAACAAAACTTCAGTTTTGTTTTAAATTCGTCTTCAGTTTTGTGCGTTTTATTACTGCATTTATCACACGCTTGACTGGTTTTCAATGACTTGAAACGCTGCAAACTAAAGACCCGTTTCATTATTTGTGTTTACAGGCAATAACTACAAAATATTACCGTGTAACTTAAATTGTTTTCTTTTCAAACAGGCTTCTAATTAGAAAATATTGTATAGCTCAAGACTGCATGACATTAAATCTCCTAGAAACGTGGCCGGCAGGTATAGTCCTTCAAATAAAATTTATCATACATACATTCTTAAAACATATAGATTTTATAACTTTCATCATCACTTGGTGACAGGTTCCTGTAAATGAGAACTATTGCTTCTGTCCCAGGATTTCATTTTCTATTTTCCTAATTCCCTGATACGTCTAAAGATGTAGTAATAATTCCAGTTTCTCTCATCACAAGTTCCAAGTACTTTTTGTTTTCATGATTTCCTTTAAAAAATGCCCTTTCCTCTACTTCTTTTAGCCACCACTGCATTTTCTACAATATATATTTTAAACTATTAGAATAATTAGTATAAAATTCCTATTACACGTTTGTTACAAAGGACAAACAAAAAGGAAATTAAGAACTAATCTGAAACACGTCACTTCTGTGGGAGGGGTTAATTAATTTATAATATAATATGCCCCACGTTGGTGGAAGTCAATTGTAGTAATAATAGGTGGCGGTGGGGTATATTTTATTAATTAAGGTTATTGATTAATTAATATTATTGAGCACCACAGTTGGGTGACAATTTAATTTATATGCCATAAAGGGATAAATTTATTAATAGCTTGAAAAAGAAAAGAAAATATTTCAAAATAAAATATGAAATTTATTACCAATAAAATTGAGATTGAATTTCAAAGAACAAATTTGAATAAAATAATTTACAATTAAGACGGAAGCATTAATAATAAATTTATATATTGAGTCCCATTAAAATCAGCGACACCTGGGAATGGGAAATAGGTCTCGCAATGTGAAGTCTATAAAATAAAAATTAACGATACCCGCGATGACTGCAACTGCATTGTCTGGCGGCCTTTTACTCTGGGCTGCTTTGGAGGTGCCGACTAAACCGAGTCTCGTTTCATGATCTGTCTGCATCGATGACGCCTTGGGGAAAAACAGTGAAGACTCCTACCAAAATCTACTTTTTCAAAAACTCCAGCCAACTCTCAACAGCGTCTCTGTATGTCTGGCTGGCGGTTCTCAATTTTCTCCCTTTTTGCCTCAAAACTCTTCTTAACGTAAACTCGGTGGGTTTCTAAAATCTCCTCCTTATTTCCAGTATCCAATAGGCTGCAAGTTTCAATAGCACTCATTGGCTTGCAATTGAACAATTTCAGCCAATAAAAAAACATTCATGTGAACTGATGCCATCGGGACATATGTTTTGTATTAGTTTTGGATAGTGGCCATTCATAATTTTTCAGGACAAACTTTCGAATTGACGGAGGCATATCCTTTCCGAATTAGATACGGATGACTTCCATTGTTCGTAAAAGCCCCTCCCTTAAATTTGTTCAAGAGAGGATGAATGCGCACACAAAAAATTCGTCGCAGAGTTAATTCACGAACTTTTAATGTAATACATCTCTAATGGCCATAGTTTTAGAATAACAACAGTATTAGATTGGAAAACCAAATATTTAGCGTGATTAATGTCTGAAACGTTACGCATTAAATTCAATTGTTCGTCCATTAATGTCAAAATCGATACACGCAATCTCAGATACATCTATAATCCATTTAGCCTCCTCTTGCGTATGTATTTGTTTTCCAGTGTTTGTAGTGGCCGCCTGATGAGGTCAACTGATTGTGGAAGCGGCGTAATATATTAGAAATTGTTATTATTAAAATATTGTCTGATCTTCCGTATAACTAATTTTATTTGGGAAATAATAATTTAATTTTATCAGTTACGGACAATTTTCAGACAGTTTATTTAAATAATTCAAAAAGACACATTTTGGTGTGTAATTCTACCTTATTAAGGTTTGTTTTCTAATTGTCAGTAAATGTTAAAATGTTTGCTACAACATATTTAATAATTTCACTAAATTTGAAGTTTTACCGAGACTCTTCTGGAGAATGTAACACTTAAACCATCGTAAGAAAAATAGTTTTAACATTTGGTGATAATTATTAAAAAAAACTCTGAAGAAGGTACAAACACTAACCAAGATGTTTCTTTTTTCTTAAAAAAATAATTTAATTAAGTGTCTAAGAATGTTTCGTAAGTATATTACATTTTTATACGAAACAGACAAAAATTAATTTGTTATTTTGAAATAATATAAACAAAGAATGACCAGAAGTCAGAAATAGAAGAATAAAATTTGAATTTAAACGATTCCTCCCCAACTTTCGGGTTCTCTTCAGTTCTTTAATTAAAATTTTAATTGATTTACTGAAGAGGTCTCGAAATTTGGGGACAAAATGTTTTTATTCAAACTAAATTCTTCCGTTTCGGACTTTTGGTCATATATATGACCAACTCTCTTCCTGAAACGTTCGGCAAACCACGGAAACGCTCGGCTTCAGCTTCGTCAAAGTAACTACGTTGCAACTCCAATCCAGTTTTTCACAACAATGACGTAATATTACTTAATGTTTATTATCTACTTAAGGCGATTGAAGCACTTCGAAGTAGTTACTTATACTTCTCTTGTATATGGTGTTATAAAATTTCCATACATCACAATAACATACCTACTTAATATTTGTTGTTTTGTTTAAGGTGTTACTTAATACTTCTATAACCGTATTATATTTAAGAAAACGCATTAATTGAATGGAGTTTCCGGTGGAAAGAAGAAGACACGTGGTTAAGGCAGACGGCTTCAGAGTTATATATACGGAATTGCACAAATACCCTCTGAGTTATAAGGTGTTCTAAGAGTTGTCTACGCCATTCAACAAGAGATTACTGTCGAATGGAATACTGTAGCGGGCTACTGGAAAAGAATTCCCGGGCATCGCCGGGAAACCAGCTAGTTTTTTTATATTATTATTTATAGACCTAATATTAATTCAGATATATCCAATTTTTTTATTTGTATAATCTTTCTGATATACTTGCGGGTCTGGTTTGTATTAATAGTGTTCCACTAATTTTGAATATTTGGTTTATTTCGACTCGGTCACACACGGCACGTAGTTTCTTTCTTAGTCGGAGGCGAGACCGAAATTGCCCTTTGCCGAGGGCATGTGACCTAGTTTAAGACTGGGCAACGTGGGGATGTTTCAGGTTTAATCCCCAGCGATTTCCCGGGACCGACGAGCCAATAGAGCAGGAGGAGACAATAGCCTCCAGGGTTACAATGGGAAATTTTACAACAGCGAAATTCTCGCCGCCACCCCCATTGTGCACCGGCAGGGCTGCCAACACGTGCTACGTGCCCTCCCAAAAAGAATTTATCTACGGACAGGCGGAGGAAGCCGCAATAAAGAGGAGCAAATCACATGTCACGTACCACACGCACTTTTTAGGCATCCTTTCACGGTCGTAATGAAGTTGTGAGAACGCAATTTAATTGCTTTTATTAAGCTATGATTACGATCATTTGCACTTATTAATTACTCTGCCTGTGTAACAAAACCAACCATTGCCATTAATGGCAGCTTTTATGGCTGTGTTGAACGTAAAAATGTTAAGGTACAAAGAATGGCTTTCGCTTTGATTTATCACACCCAGAATTACCGGACCTAACAAAGCATGGATTAAATAATTGGGGAATAATATCTTTATTTCCTAACGTAGTCTCTGTTCCCCAGCGTTGTTCAATGGCCTCGATACCCTGTTTAAAGCCAGATCCATCGACCTGCTCAACCATACTCCGTTTCTATATTTCTGGAAAATCGTTTGACCACCGACACTTTTTTCTCACGTTTGGAAAGATAAAAGAAATCTCGGGCAGCTAAATCCTGAAATTAGGACACAGCACATCCTTTTACTAATTGATTTTGGGTGTCGTAATGAAAAAACACTTTCACCAAAAGCGGCCAAAAACTCTGCAAATAGTTCTTATATAAGTTTATATATTTAATAGTTATTAATGTCTGTAAGTTAAAATAAGGCCAAAAACAGACAAAAAATTAGTGAAAAATAACAAACTATAATTTAAAATCAACTACATGTTTCTGACCTGAGCTGGACCGAAACATGTACTTCATTTAAAATTATAGTTTGTTATGTTTCACTATTTTTTTGTCTCTTTTTGGCCTCATTTTAACTTTAATTTATATACATTTGATCAGTTCTGTATACATCTTCTGATAAGCGATCTTGAAAGCCACATGGACCTTCGGGCTCCAACTGTGGAACTGTGCAAAACAACCACCTATAATTATACCTCTGCAGTTCAAAGTACCAAGATCGACAGGGCTGATCAAAGAAAATATAGATCGCTTTAAAAATTGAAAAATTATTGTAATTGTTCACTTTGGGCCATTGTGGTGCTGATGATTATATATCAGCTACGCTTTATCAAAGTGTGTATACATATTTTTTTATTATCAACCATGCATATTGTTGCAGCTCGGCATGAAAACACTTCTCGGGTTCTTCTAAGTCGTTGCAAGAATATGTTATTTCTTTTCGGGGATTTTGCAGATCCAAAACAACAATTTTTTTTACAATTACTTCCAATCGTCAACAAAACCACGAAAACTAACGGTTCTCCTACTCTCACCAAATAATAACCTCTAACATTACCGGTTCACTTCCCTCCGAATGTAATCAGATTACCGTACTTTTGTTTTTCAAGCAACCCGTCAGCTGTACGTAAGGTGAAGTACTTATGGGACTTCCCCCATACATAATTTTGTCCACTGCTCAAATCGTATAATGAGCTCATCCTTATCTCTAATGAAATCCGGTTTGAATTTAAGATTTTACCGCCTTACCGTTTCTTATCCCACCGTAGAATTAATCTACTTTTTTAAGTTTGAAAATGAAAAATAATTTTTCCAGCACGTCATAGTCAAAAAATAACTGCAGAATCGCGGAGATTCTTCGCAGTTCCAAAACGTATAAGTCTAGAAGGGAACAGTCCCGATACTTTTGGTCCCTCCCGAGCCTGAAAATGGAGGCTATTTCAAGCGTGAAATTGAGCTAAGATGACTCCTCATTTCTGAACCGACAGAGTTGACAGGGAAGAAGGAAAGGAATGTGACAACTGCCACGCGGAAACGTCGTTATTGTAAATCCTCATAGGAGGCCAAATTATCTGGTGTGAGTGAAAGTAGCCGAATGTGTGTCGCACAAGAACTAGGGCCACACACGCCAAGATAGGATCTGCAAATAACTAACAGTTCCCCCTTTCACAGCTTTCCACGCTCGCACGTCGCGCTGCAATTCCTCATTGGCTTGGTTTCATCACATTTACGGTCTCAAAATACATCCAATAATTAATATCGTATATATGTATACTATCCGAATCATAAGTGATAACATCCGACAATACATGCCAGTTTTTCAACTGGATTGAAAAATAATTTTAGGGAATACAAAAAAAATTAAAACTGTCACATGATTTATGAATCTCAGACGTCATTATCACGTTTCCCGAGAGGGCTAAGGAATTAGAAGAATTGATAGTCTATAGCCAGTGAATATGGTACGGAAATTTGGAGCCGGAAAGAAAAACTATATGTTCTAGATCAGATAACTTCAGCAGTGTACGTAATGGTAAAACACAACATAAAACGTAATTTGGCGGCAAAAAATGAAAGGCAGTCGGCTTGAGAGAAATTGAAGAAGATTGAAAACTGGGTAATTATACGTAGGCAGTTTGGCACCTGGCTGTGATGAGGCCTAGTATTTTCCCCAAACATGGGTGGTAAGTGAGGTGAATGGCTCCTCACAAAGTCTAAGGGTAAAATCCTTATGACTGAAGAGCATGTGCTCCCCGCCACTCAAGGAAATTAACCCCACATATTCATTTCAAGATACCCAAGGTTTGTAAACGATAACAATCAAGAAAAATACCGGTAAAGGAATTTTGCCAATTTGTACTTTCAGAATTAAACATATGCGTACTACTAAGAGCATTCAAGGTGTAGATGTTCCTGAATGAATTTTGGAATACGCTGAGTTAAAAGGAAGTGGTTAGTGGAATGACCACGCCAATGGCTGGCATGAAGAATAAGCAAGGGCAGTGATTATCAGTTTTATGACAAAAATAAATTGCAAAAAGAAAAGGACGGATATAAAATAAACTCAACTCCTAAATTAAGAAGACATGAAACGTGCAAATTTTGCACAGAACTACGGTTCATTTGCGAATAATAGGAATTAATGAATAATTTTAGTTTGAAAAGCACCAAAGTTTACCTCTAAAAAGTCCTCATAATTTCACAATACGTCACTTTTTATCCTTGCTTGTCATTTACGAATTTCGGTTAAAATGACAAGCAAGGATAAAGAGTGATTTGAGGACTTCTTAGAGAAAAACCTAGTTGCTTTTTAAAATTCCTTATTTATAAAGTTTGTTACCTAACTATGAATATCAATTATGGAATAATTTTAAATAATATGAAGAATTATGGTAGAAGCTGAACGATGATGAATAAAGTGTTACCCACAGTAAATTGTAAATTGTAGGGAATGGCCGATTCACAGGTATAAGTAGACTATGTATTAAGAATAAAACAAGTATTATAGAAAACAGGAACAAGAAATATTTATTTTTATCTACTTTTCATCGACCAAGAAATGATTTATGACGCCCTTCCCATAAAAAACTCTACCATATATTAAACAATCGAAACGTAAGTGAAAAATATATACTATTTATAAAAAATCTGTGTAAAAAAATAAAAGCCAGGACGAATGTTGGGAAAGAGACGTCACCTATGCCAGATAACCAAACCCTCAAATCGTTTATGCTGAATGTCCATCGTAGCGTCCTGCTGGAACCACATATCGTCTACGTTAGTATCATTCAATTTGGGTGAAAAGTAATCGGTTAGCATCGTTCTGTAGCCCTCGCCGTTGACGATGATGGACTCACCAACGTCATTTTTTTTAAGAAAAAATGCCCTTCGCGGCCGATCTGGCGTCCCTTCGACGTACCTGTGTTGACTGATTGCTTACTGAACCGGTCGTTCGAATTCAGCCACCAAACTTTGTAGAATCGTAAAATGGGGCGGAACGTTTGCACTAAGGAACACTCAATTTGATAATAAACTTTTATCATTTGGACGTCCTGCTCGATCGTGTAACTTGCCATGGTGATTTGGCATCATCAACCGAATAATAAACAACACATTAGAAAGACGCCAGTAAAACAACATGGCCTCCACAGGCTGGCAACACCTACCCGCCACAACTGAAAACGTATAGGACGAAAGCGGATGGAAAATAAAAATGTGGAGGGACGGTTACGAGCTGTATAAAACTGCTCAGTTATATAAAGGGTCACTCTTGATGAAGTAATGTAATGGTAATTGTTGATTTAGTTCTCCAGAAAGTTTCGAATTTGTCCAGTTTTAATGAGGTCTTGTACTTAATTGTGGCTTCGTATTTTACGTCGTCGAATTTGTCTGACTTTTTCGAGTATTTAAATGCTATATAAATTTAATGGTTACATATATGGAATTACTACCCCTTTCGGGAAGACTAATTTGCAATCTCCCTCCAAAGACAAACCAAATCTGAAGTACAAAGAAACCGAGTGCTGTAATATTTATCTCCGAGGAAATCGGCTTAAGAGGGAGGAGCAATTCAGGTAGGGAAATGAGGAGGTAGGTTTGTAGACAAAGAAACAAACCGGAGGAATCTGGTAGTAAATATTGAAACTGCGTAGCCAATTTCGGGAGGGCGTCGTAACCTCATTAAAGGAGAAATAATGCGCCTACTTACCCCGTGCCTGGGTGCAATACATTTTCTATCAGGTTCCGGTGAAATACGTCTAATGAAAACACTTTATCTTTCTCCTTTCGCCGGCAATATAATGAAACGAAGAAGGCGGCAAGGTCTCTGAATCTTTTACGAGGTGGAAGCGGAAGGAAGGCATCGCATTTGTCAGCGAGTCAATCTCCATGTATCGCCGCGTCGAAATTATCCAATTATGCAAATAGCGTAGGCGTCTGGCGAGGCTAATAAGCCGTGGGGGGATTATGCAGATCCCGAGCCCGGGGATTACTCCACTTAGAGAGAGGGTCATCGGGCACCGACAATTATCACCAGCTCAGTCTTCCTTCCTTTCTCCCCAGGCGCCCGCCGTCAGTCATGTTCACTACATACTCCTGGTGGACGCAGGAACTACGTATGCGTCTTGGTACACCTGTCTATTATTAAACGCTTGATGCTATCACAAAAAAAAAGAAATTATCAAACAACCCGAAGGGAAGGGTGAACGAAATCTGAGCACAAACGTAAAATGAATTACAGTTAAAAAATATGGGAATGTTTCAGCATGCGTGATGTCACTGAGTACTGAAAGAGACAGAATACAGAACAAGAACTGAGCCATACTGAATTGCGCGCGTTCTTCTACTCACACATTCGATAAATTATGCCCTACAATACGAACACCAGGAACACACCAAAGTATTCCAAAAAAAGAAACAAGGGAAAAGAGATTTTTATTTCGTAAATTTGTAATTACCATTTTATTTAGAACCGACTGTGAACGTGTCATATTTCACGTAACACCGGCAGACGCTTATACTTTCAAACTCCACTTTGACTAAATATATTTTGCAATACAAAACTAATAAAAATATCAATGACTGATAAAAAGGTAGGTAAATATTCTAATAATTATAAGTTAATACATTTGTTGACTACTGTAAATATTGATGAAGTAATTTTTAAAGAGAAGTCATGAGAATCTTCTGTTGTGTAAATTTTTTTGACAATTGTATACTAATAAAAGTTTAACTCCAAAACAAAATCAGTAATTTTAGTCTCATAGACTTTATTCGTGATGTGACTCAACTGACGAAGTAATTTGAAGTGAGAATTCAAAAGAATTAACCACATTGCTCATAATTAATATTTTTCTATGGAACAATTAGCGGATATTTGGCATTTTTTATATAGTGATGTCGATTAATATAGTTAACTTCCAATCATGTGTTTGCGCAGCAATTATAAGTTCGCGGTACGCACATTCTTAAATAAATTTACGCGACGCTAAATTTCTTGTTCTTCAGAAACGCGCTAGTAAGTACCCGGGAAAACCGATCACCCAGATACTAAGTACATAAAAATGGTACGACAGAGTTGAATATCAAAGGCGTAACTACATTCCATTACAATCAAAAGCCGTGAAGTGGTAGGGAGGTGTTTTATTTTGGTGGTCTATAAAGATGGCAGCGCGTCCTTGCAACAGACATAGTTCAGCGGTATTAATAATGTTGTTGTTGTAGTATTCAGTCCTAAGACTGGTCTGATGCAACCCTCTAAGCTAATCTACCTTGCGAAAGCCTTTTCATTTCCACATAAATACAACATCGTACATCCTCCCTAATCTGCTTAGCGTATTCCACCCTTGACCTCCCTCTTCTGTTCTTCGCCCACACACGTCCCTCCAATGCTAATTCTACAAGACCCTCATGTCTCAAAACGTGGCCTATTAGTCTATCCCTTCTCTTGATAAACGTCCTCCATATTTTTCTCCCTTCCCCTATTCTGCCTGGAACTTCCTCGTTAGTTATTCTATCCGTCCATCTGATTTTCAGCATTCTCCTATAGCACCACATTTCGATGGCTTCTATTCTTTCCAATATGCTCATGTCTTGAAACGTGGCCTATTAATCCCTCCCTTGTCTTGGTCAACGTTCTGCATATTGTTCGCTCTTCCCCTATTCTGTTTAGAACTTCCGCGTTAATAATTTTATCCACCCCATCTGATTTTTAACATTCTCATACAGCACCACATTTCAAAGGCTTCTATTCTTCTCCTTCGTGCTATTCCTACCGTCCACGTTTCGCACCCATATAACGCCGCGCTCCATACGAACATTTTTAGCAATGGTTTGCTAACATTCACACTTATATTACCCGTGAGTAAATTCCTCTGTTTTGTGAAAGTCTTCCTTGTCTGTGCTATCCTACTCTTTATGTCTACTATACTTCTACCAACCCTAGTTATTACAGTCCCCAAATAGCAGACTACCTTAACTTCCTTCAAAATATCCCTTCCCAATCCAACACCCTTTGTTATTTTACTGCTTCCCATACTACACTGCATTACCTTGGTTTACCCTCTTTTAATCCTCATATTGAACTCTCTCTTTCTCTATGACCACGCTCATGCCATTTATTATGGATTCCAAGTCTTATTCTGACTCCCTTAATCTTACAATATCGTCGGTAAAGCGTAAGGTTTTTATTTATTCTACTTGCAGTATGATTCCCTTTCCGTATTCCATTTTAACTTTCTTCATTGCGTGTTCTATATATAAGTTACACAGCATGGGCGACATACTGTTTTACTCCTTTCATGATTCCTGTTTTCTTTTCTTGATCTTCAGTCCTAATTACAGCTGACTGCCTTCTGTAGAGGTTATGTATAAGCCTTCTTTCTCGATATTTCATACCCTGTTATTAATATTACGTACAGCAAAATAGGCACCAGTTAGTGAAATGTTTTTCTATATTACTGAACTTCCAAGACATCAAGGCAAGGAAGCGGCGGAAACCTGCGACTGGGTCAACCAAACTACAATGCCAAAAATATATGGGAAACATTGCTAAAAAATCATAGTACACTTTCATTTCTAAACGTGAGATTTAAATTGGTATTTTAATGCTACGCAATCGTCACTATACACAAGAATCATTAGTCTTGAAACGATGGGAGAGAGGGGGTGGAAGAGGGGGAGGGAGGGAGAGAGAAAACAAGTTTTCTGTAATAATAATTACTTAACGTTTATTATTTGGTTTAGAAGGTGATTGAAGTACTTCGAAAAAGTTACTAAATACTTCTCTTATATATGGGTTATTAAAAGTCAAATAAACCTATAAGAAAACGATTTGACAGCCATGATCTCAGATTTTAATGCATGGATATAAATAAGGATATAAAATATTTCTGCTGTATCTGAAATGGTTTCTGCTTTACGGCGGGGGAAATGCAACTTTTTATTCCATAGAAAATAAAGTACGCCTTTCTTATTTACCAACTAATGTTAATGAATTTTTTATGAGAATACTTCAATAGGTGAGGAAGCCAGAAAAAAATTAATGGACCTATAAAGTATCAATATTCTGAAGTTTTGAAATGAATTTTTATTAATGAAATATGAACTTCTACGCGAATTGGAAAGAAAGGATAATGATAAAAGTTTATTATTATTATCGTTCTAAACGATATGCAACACCACATGAAAAAACTAAAATTAACGATTTTTCACTCCTTAATTATTATTATTTTTACTTCAAAAATAGAAAGTGGGTAATTCCATGTCAAATTCACCTAATTTGAGAACCCATCACCACTTGAAATTTTTATAGTTTGTACTAGGAGGCCTTAGATGAATATCTGAAAAATTTAGTTCATAGCAGGATTGGAACAGACATGGAATGACCCGTATATGGCACGTTATAGACTTACATAAATTACAATATTATGCCACATTTAATATTTATTGTTTTGTTCAAGGTGTTTGAAGGCAACTGTAATTTATTGATTTTATAACTGTAAAATATTGAAGAAGAAGCACGGTTAAGGCAGTCGGCTTCTGAGTTGTTCACACGGAATTACAGAAACACTGTGCGACTTATGAGGTGTTCCAAGGTTTCCCTAAAGAGATTACTGCCGAATGAAATTCTGTGTCGGGCTAAAGTAAATGAGTTCCCGGGCATCGCGGGCCAAGCAGATAGTTTTGCAGAACCGAAGAAAGCGTAATAAGTGAGGATGAATAATTATAAGGGAGGGGAGAGAAGAGAAGTACAGTTTCGTGGTTATTCGCGTCGCTGTTGGAATTCTGCAATATGGCGTCGTGTGCACAAAGTTGTCAGGGGCTGACACGGGGCCGAGGTGATGGATGACCGGGTGATGGATAGTTCGCAGCGCACCTCAACAGCTGCCTCTTAATTGCCCTTTCATGGAATGGACGTGGGGAGGAGGAACCGTACTTTCCAAGGTGGACAGCAAAAGCGAACGAAGGAAACTACTACATATTAACCTGGAGAGAGACAGAGAGAGAAAACTTTTGTGTGCGGAAATCTCTATATTAGGAAAGTTTTGTGAGTGCAAACGCAGTCGCGAATCGGACGCGGTGGCCAATTGTGTCGTATTTTAGAGACGGTATTGATTCGAAAGTCGATAGCGTCCACCCTGCAATTTGCTACGTACGTTTCCAGTCGTTTACTAAAATAAGCTTTACTTTAAATCGCCGGTGTCGTGTTGGAATTTTACTCAGGTTTTAATTCGGTGTTCAATTCGTGGCAGCTGGTTCCTATTTACTACAAATATTGCACGCAGTCTGTCGCCCATGCTGTTTAACTTATATACAGAACAGCCGACGAAGAAAGTTAAAAAACGAATATGGAATACGAATCATACTGCAAAAAGATGAAATAAAAATAAAAGCAAGGTAATGGTGTGTGGTATGAGAAAAAGGGGGAATAACAAAGGCTTTAAGATTGCGAAGGGATATTTTAAAGGAAGTTAAGGAATTCTGCTACTTCGGAAGCGTAATAACTAGACTAGGATAGCACAGGCATGTAAGAATTTCGGAAAAAGAGGAATTTACTTACCGCTAATAAAAGTATGAATGTTAGGAAGTCATTACTAAAACTGTTCGTATGGAGTGTAGCGTTATATAGGGAAACGTGGACGGAAAAGAATAGAAGCCATCTAAATGTGGTACTATAGGAGAATGCTGAAAATCAGATGGACGGATAGAATAACTAACGAGGAAGTTCCAGGCAGAATAGGGGAAGGGAGAATAATATGGAGGACGTTTATCAAGAGAAGGGATAGACTCATAGGCCACGTTTTGAGACATGAGAGTCTTGTAGAATTAGCATTAGAGGGTAAGAACAGAAGAGGGAGGCCAAGGATGGAATACGCTAATTAGAATAGGGAGGATGTGGGACGTGAAAAGACTTGCGCAAGGCAGATTAGCATGGAGGGTTGCATCAGACAAGTCTTAGGACTGAATACCACAACAACAACAACATTATTACGTACACGGAGTTAGCAATGTAGCATATTGCGAATCTCAAAGTATTGGTAACATTCTCACTGTTGTAGTTTTATTAATGTGTTACCTAATTATCCTGGTCAAAATTATTTTCGAGCACACAACTTAAAAAACACTCGAGCCGCTACTGGAGACAAAACATGTATCTCGGAAAAGCTCGGACATTCTGATATCGGTCTATTAAATCGACAAAAAAGGAAAAGATGGCAGCTGAAAAATTTCTTAGCATATGCCGGATGTCTTCACGGTAAATACTTAACAATATAGGAGAGATGTGAAAACAATGAATGCCTTTGAAGCAATTTAGGATTTCGGTGGTGCATCAACTGATTGGCGCGACAAGAATGCGCAAGTTTCGTCGTAATAAAAATTCTATATAAAAAAAAGATTGTTCCTCAAAGTCTGAAGGAAACAAATCTCAGCATATGCACATTCACTAAGGTCCTTGACGTTGTGCACATCGTTGAAGAAAAATTGAACATTACAGGACAAAAATGGATGTTCATTGTGTGTATTGTGAAGTCAGAAATTGTTCCAAAAAATACCACTTTACAATCTATAACACTTAAATACGACAGCAAAAATGTAAATGAAACTTCCTCTGTTAAATACTTAGGTCTCTTAGTAAATAATAAATTAAATTGGACTGATCAGATTAATCAATTACTTAAGAAACTCAGCTCAGCTACATGTGATGCTGTCAGAGCAATGTCCACCTTCAGTGATTTAAAAACAAGAAAATTAGTATACTTTGCATATTTTCATTCTATTTTATCATATGGTATTATATTTTGGGGCAACTCAGCAGCAGGCATAGATAAGATTTTTATTAGTCAAATACGTGTTATTCGAGCAATATGTGAGGCAGGTTTCCTCACGAACTTCTTGCAGAACTCTGTTCAAAAAGTTAGGTATTTTCACTTTAACGTGCCAATACATTTATTCATTGATGTTATTTGTAATCACAAATAGGCACTTATTTTTGAATAATTCTGATATTCATCCCTTCAATACAAGGAACAAAAATAATCTGTATAAAAAATGTAAAACATTGTCAATTGCACAGAAAGGTGTGCATTATTCAGGGATATCCATCTTCAACACGTGACTGCACTCAGCACAGAATTAAAGAGTTGTCCGATAATCGAGGTAAATTTAACACTGAATTACGCTCATTTTTGCTTAGCCACTCCTTCTATTCAATAAAGGAATTTATAGATGAATCGGAGAAGAGTAATTAATTAATTGGTTTATAATACAAAAATTTGTTATAAGTATATTTATCTTTTATACAATAAAATAATGTAATAAATGTACACCCTGACCCATTCCACATCCTTGAAGCTTAGCTTCTTTACAGGATCTACGGAATATGATTATTATTATTATTATTATTACATGATAAATTGTTCAAGACAGTGAGTGTGTCCCAGAGGTTTCGCAGCGCAACTACCCTCCATAAAAAATCTTTTTTTGTTTTTATTAATAATTAATGTTAATTATGTGAAAAAATAACTATTTTACTTATTTTTAGATTATTGGTACCTAGAGGGTTAAACCGACAGTGGCCGGCGTCGGTTTCTACTCACCAGGCGTCTCTGGTGTCGGGCAGCTTCCTGTGCACGGAGATGAGGTCGCTGACGTACTGGTTGAAGGCGTTCTTCTGCCAGCCGTCGTCCACGAGCTTCTTGATCTCCGCCGTCAGGTTGGTGGGCAGCACGACGGGCTTGCCCAAGTGTCCCGGGGAGTCGGACACGGCCCCCGCGGGGGGCGGAACTACGCCATTGGCCTGGTCGCCGACCTGGTTGTGGTGGTGGCCGCGGTGGGGCGGGTGCTGGCGCTGCTCAGTAATCTTCTCCTCCGCTCTGCACACAAAACAGAAAACAGAAATGAATAGCGAGGTCTTCACACTCCTCACAGAAAATCAATCCATCACATTTCCGACATTTTGAACTTTTTAATTTCAAAAACTGCAGGTTAACGACAGAGAAAATGGATATTGTTGTTGTGGTATTCACTCCTAAGACTGGTCTGATGCAACCCTCCATGCTAAACTATCTTGCGGAAGCATTTTCATTTCCACATAATCTACTCAGCGCTTTCCATCCTTGGCCTCCCTCTTCTGTTCTTATCCCACACACTTCCCTCTAATGCTAATCTTATAAGACTCTCATGTCTCAAAACGTGGCCTATTAATCTATCCCTTCTCTTGGTCAACGTCCTCCATATTGTTCGCTTTTCCCCTATTCTGTTTAGAACTTCCTCGTTTGTGGTTCTATCCACCAATCTGATTTTCAGCATCACATTTAAAAGCCTTCTATTTTTTTCGTTTCCCCAACTCCTATCGTCCACGTTTCGCACCCATATAACGCCACGCTCCATACGAACATTTTAGCAACGATTTCCTAATATTCAGACTTGTATTACCCATAAGTAAATCCCTTTTTTCGCGAAAGTCTTCCTTGCCTGTGCTATCCTACTCTTTATGTCTACTATACTTCTACTATCCCTAGTTATTTCGCTTCCCAAGTACCAGAATTACATAACTTAGATCAAAATATCCCTTTTCAATCTAACACCCTTTATTTTCCATACTACACTCTATTACCTTGGTTTTGCCTCTTTCTCCAGGACTACGTTCATGCCATTTATTATGGTTTCCAAGTCGTCTTCGTATTTTGTACATTCATAATAAATAATTGGCACTGTAATCGCTATTAACCGGGCAGTCGATGCGATCTTTATAAATAAATTTAAGAAAAAACTGCAGGTAATTTTAACTACTGTTCCCACAAAGGTCGGAATACTTCCTTGTCCTCTACGTGATTTCAGCCTTCAAGATTCATTTCCGCCCCCCATTTTTCACCCTCATAATTTTTTATGGGTTACCTCGTCAGTCTTATTTGCAGTAGATAGCAGGTAGCAGCGGCTGTGTTAGAGCAGGTAACGAGTAGCCAACCACAGGGTCCCTTGACTGCAGAGCTTCTTTCAGTTATTTTATTTTTAAACACTTATTTCATATAAATTAAACGCACCGTTTAAAGAAAAAATGACACCAATCCACATATAACTTGTTGAATTTGAGCGCAACATGCCAAATATGTTTCATATAGAGTTAACGTTTTTATATATTATTTTTAAAAACGTTTAGATACAAATATTCTAAATGTTAACAAGTCTCTATTGTTGTTTAGGTCATTAACGTAAGTTATTGAATGAACTTTTAATTAAATTAATTTACGAAACAGATATGTGAATTTTGATTAGCATTTAATCCGACACTGTCCATTTAATTATGAGCTTTTTTTAGGGTCTAGTACGAAATACCGACACACACTTGCCGGATGCACGTTTCACGGCGAGAATAACCCGATTGACGTCTGCCTGACAGGTCATTATCCCGATTTACCTTCTTCCCGACACGTCATTAACCCGATCGACGTTTCCCCGAAAGATCATTATCTGGATTGACGTTTGCCCGACATGTCAAAACCCAAATTGACGTTTTAATGGTCTTCCATTTGTGCCGCTCCACGTTGTGACGTTTTAAAACGAGATGTAACAATATCCCAAGGCATCAACAAACATACAATCCCGATTACCATTCAGGAAACATCTAAAACAAGAGTCAGCATCATAGTAAAATGGGAACCGATGCAATCAAAGTATCCATGGCAACAATATAGGAGACTTTAAGGCCAAGCTTGCCTCTCCAATCAGCTACTATTGTCAAAAAACGCCTATAAATATCCCGAATCAAATTACAGCCTAAGTGGAGGGTAGTGAAATGAAAAACAATATCCACCAAATAGTCAATCAACTCCAATCAATTAAAAACTACTGTAAATGATGGGGGAACATTAATTAATGAATTTAATAATTGGGTTTAAATATATACATTTATTAATTGTAAACACAATAATTTTAATATGGGTCGTGCTTGTATATATTATGTACAAAAATAATGAATTAAAATGAGGTTATATTAAAGATCTCAGGGTAATTATGGTTTGAGTGACCACGTGTAGCAGATTTTCCGTCCGTTGCCAATCTGAGTTGTTTTCATATGCGTCTCGCTGTACCTTCCGTGTTGTGGAACTTGAAGCGGCCGGTCGGCAATAGCACGTAGTCGTGCTGCCAAATTGAGGAAACTCCGCTTTTTCGTCTTTCTTCCCTGCTTCCTCGACTGAACAAAGCATTGTCCACCTCTCCGCTTCCACCTCACCAATCTCCTCTCTCCACCACTCTGCTGCCAATCTCCTTTCGCCACTACCTTGTATCACCTGCAATCTCTTTCTCCACCACTCTCCTTCAATCACCTCCCGCCACCTCCTTGTATCACCAGAAATCTGTCTCCACCACTCTTCTTCAATATCCTCTCGCCACCACCTTGTATCTCCAGAAATCTGTCCAAAAATTGTCTCCGCCAGCCTCTTTAAAACCTTGTCCCCACTTATCCGACACCTATTACTACGATGGCAGGGATGGATATTCTCCAATAATATCCCTTGTCTCATTTGGGGAACACACGCCACCCGGTCACCAAATTCCCAGGAATATTAGGACTTTCAGAAACCGGCGACGAGGTGTCTGAGCTTTATGGCCCAAGTGTCAGGCCGCAGTCCCTTTGTTTTTAATTCCGAGCCGCCAAGTCGGCGCGCGGAAAAACCCCTTCTTCCTGGCCAGCGACTTGCTCATGCCGAAATATTTGTTATTTAAATTTCCGTAAATAATAAAAAAATGGACGCGGGTTCTACTGCTCTACACTACTCTACAGAAAAATCCAAGAGACCAGATCTATATTAAGAAGAGATCATTCCGCGATGACACATCTACACATTTATGGAACTCAGTAATTAGTATCAAAAACATCCTATACCAATGTCTTAAAAATGAAAATCATTTGAGAACGATGACAGAGTACGCCATCGATGCGCCGTGGCTTAAACATCATTTAACCCGGGTGGAAACCCAAGAATTGTTTATTCAAAGGAAATACGTACTACGAAACTAAAAGCTTTATATCTACGCCCTACAGTTGACAGACTATCGAAAATAAATAATTTGCATTCATGAGTCTTACCAAATTTTAACGGAGAGTTATGGGAATATTCAAAATCGCAGTTGAAGCGAATCAAAATAAAATGAATAAAGAAATATAACTCCGTGGACCTACGCGGATGGTGCAGAGCGGAACCACAGAAATGCTTGATTTCGCGAAACGAATCATAAAGAAATTTCATTTGCACGCCATATCCCTGATAAATATTGGAACTGTCAGTACTGGAGTTTTATTTTCATCTATAGTGCTATTTATATCTGAGCCCCAGATAAAATGTGTCAAAATCCCTGTTTTTATCTGTATTAATAAAAGTCAATGTTCGCGTTTTTCTTTTGGCGAGAAATAGACCACAGACCTTAAGAAGGAAGCTTCCCTTTAATACCATAGGGTTAGAATTCTGGCAAGGGCTTGGGTGTTTGTGTACCCAAACCGACTAACCCTTGCAATGAAGATAAGATCCCAATAATGGGTAAGTAGTCGCTAATGAAGTTAGCCGTTGATACGACTAAAAAACCCGTATAATCATTAGTAGTAATATTTTTAATTAGTTTATAAATACGCATATATTCCATAAGTCGCAGTACTGAATGATTATATATAAAACTCGAGTTGGGAAACACTCGATTTTATTTTTCGTAGACATGTCTCTACACATAAGTTTTGAGTCCCGTCCTTCTCCCCTTTCAGACTAAAGAAGGTCCTACTATAATATGATACAACAGGATACATTATGCCTTCACGTAGCCTGCCAAGCAAGATGCTTATTCACTGCGTGCATGCGTGCGGCGGTGGCGACAACTACGTTCGAGAAATGCAAAAAGTAATTAATACTGAATATATTAAATTAAATGTTAGTTATACTTAACCGCCATTTTCTCGGGCAACGTCGGGAACCCAGTTAGTGCATAAATATATATACACGAATGATAGCTTTTAAACATTGAAAATTCCATTAAAACAGGAGACTGGCCTAAGAAAAATTTAAAAATTACTGAGATGTGTACAATCTATAGTCTCAACGTCACATTAAAATAAACATATTTTTCACAATTAGTAATTGATGTATGACATTGCAGATAAACATGGTTAAAAACTACCGTCAAGTTCAATTTCAATGTAAATTAACATAGTTTATGTGGCTGTGAATGTATTTTAAATTACTAATATAGAGAATAAAATTAGGATATTTTAAAGAGGACGCTAACTTGACGCTTCGCGGTAACCAGGGAAAAGGAATGCGAAAACACGTCCTGGTAAGAGGCAGGCGCAGAGAAATCGTCTCCCCTGAGCGCGTTCTGGAGCCTTAATAAGGCCTTTGAGACAAGGAGGCCTTTCGCAGTCCTTTGACCCCGACACGCCGACGGCTACAGGGACAGGTTATTTAATCGAGGTATTTCCCGTGGACTCATCAAGGCGCTTCTCTCCCCGTCCTACCTGCACGAAAACTTCACAGCGTACAACTAATTCCAGAATAGTAAAAGAAACCTAAATTCTGTAATATACAAATTACACTTGCTATATTAAATTAAATATTTTCAGATTAATTAAACTGAGATCGATAATTTTCACTTAGAGAGTCCGGAAAGGAGATAAATCAATAAAACTTTCCCAAATTCATAAATCATTGCAATGCCTTTTGTAATAATATATAAATTACTATAATCACACATTACCAAAGAGTATGAAACAAATAAAATATTTACAAACGGACATTGCCAGTATCTTATTACGGAAATTCATGATTGTAAATAATTCATGATTGTAAATAATTGTCGTTAATGACCAGACTGTCGATGCGGACTTTGTAAATAAAAATAAAAAATTTAATTTACATTTGATTATTTAGTCATAACGTAAGTCGAATTACCTTCGATATAAAAAATAATTCAATGAGTGGTTCGTCACTATTAATATCGACTGGGGGAATGAATTTCAATCTAAATCATGAAATTTATTAAGTTAAATTTAAACAAATTTAATTTATTAATTGAAATTAAAATAGATACAAAAATTTAGGATCCATTAAAATTACCACAGCTAGCTCAAATTGAATTTAGAAAGTCTCGATATATTTACTGGGTCTCCGTGTTTTTGGGGCGGTTGCTTCCTCTGTTGGCTACGACTCGGTTGCCTGGGGCTCGCATCCAGGATGTTTTCTTATTCGACTCCAGCAAATTAGGTGAACGGCATTTCACCTTCCGCTGTCTCCTCTTCGTTTGTCTCCAGATTCAAAACAAACTTTTCTCACTCCTCTCCCTATCAGATCCTCTCCACCTATCTAAATCTTCTAAATTTCTTTCCCCACTGACTTCCTCCCCTTTCAAAGATTTGTTCCCGATTTCCTTCCTACTCCTGCGAACATTCTTTCCAAACTGCCTCACTTCTGTCTCATCTCTTCTCCAGGTCGACTCTGATCATGCCCCCACCATGGGGGTGAATGGTAGATCATATATCCCCAGTCCCAATCAAATATCGGGCTTGGCCCACTGATACTCTTCAGATTTCGTGGAGGTGGCTGACGAAATTCCCGAGGGTTGAACGCCCTGCGCGGCTAAACGTCCCTTAATCCTTGAAGCTGAGGATTTAACACGCTTAGGGCCTCTCCTCACCGCCAAATCGGAGCCTGCTGGCGTGCTTTTGTCTCCAGATTGTCGCCATTGCGGAATTTCTCAACCAGAGTATCACCTCTGATCAAATGAAATGGCAACCACCTTCTAATTTCATTACATTATGTATTCCATTCAAGTTCATGTCAGGATGTTAGGATTACTCAAAATAATATAAAGAAACACGGCATCAATATAATAATTCTAGAAACATATTGAACTAATTCGTTACAAAATTTATCTTTTTTACATACTTTCATGCTATAGAGCTTAAAAGCGAACCATTTGAAACAGTTTTTAATTTTTATAACCACATAAATATACATTCATAAATCCGAATAAATGACCTATCACGAAATAATATTGTTAACATTAACGAAACTGTTTACAAAACCATAAAAGATACAAAATAGTCTTTTAATAATTGTTCCTGTATGACATCATAAATTAAGTTCATTTAGCACGGAGAAAATCCTACTATACCAACGCAATGCTTGAATATATTTGTCGAAAAAAACATGACAAAACGTGATTATTATAATTTGTAAAAATAAAATCCCCAAAGTTAATATTCCATTATTAACGCGTAGTATGACTACCTATAATTGACTTGACCCCTCTTTTTTTCCCCAGCGGCGATTAATTTACAACATCCAAATTAACGCATTTCCCTTCCATATCGAGTAATGGAATTACATTTATCTTTATTATTTCATTAAACAGATTTTACAAGCGCCGTAATTCACGGTGAAGCTTTCATTTAATCTAATTATGTCATAAAAACGAGTATCAAGTACGACATCAGTGCGTTCCACGCAGTGATCGTGAATTATGTTCAGTTATTAATTAACATGAAAGCAGCAGAGTCTCTCTCGGAAATGAATTCTCTGTTTTATTTGCAAACAAAATTTCTCGGTAATGTAGGGCATATCTGTCGTGGGTAAATTTTAAGCCGAGGTTAAGATGATTAGTATGTGGAGGCCTAGGGAGACAAATTACTCAATAATTCTATATGACCTTTCTCGTCGGGTGATATTGAATTTTAAAGCAGACCTTTCCACGAGACCATGAAAAAAAATACATTAATTTTTGCAATATACGTCGGTTTTATTACACTTGACCAATTTAATACTTGAATAATGAGCTGCTGAGAATGATAAAATCAGTGCAAGTCAGACAACTTTCGTGCTAATATTGCCTCGTATTACTGTCGCGAACCTCATTTACTGTGGGCTAGTCTTACTCCGCATATTGAATGAAGCATTTAATATTATAAGCACTTGTAATCTATTGTACCTACTTAATTTTCCCTTAATTTATATTATTCTATTGACAGGATAACTTCCTCCTCTGTACCTTCATTTAAAAGTGACAAAAAGACAGAAAATCAACAAAGACCAACAATTGGGAGAGATTCAGAGGATGGAACCTTTTCCCCTCTTTTCGCGTGTCTTTTACCCTTGCGGCAATCCACTTCCTGCGGTCATGAGGTGACACGGGAATCGCGCTCCGGCGGTTGAACCTGTGACGTTCCGTGGAAATGGGTGGGTAAGGACAAAACTGGGAGGATACCCTGGGTCGGACAGGTGTGACAAGAGTTTTTTGGGCTGTGAAACGAGCAAATCATTCATAAACTGTAAATAAAGCGTTTCACTGTGTGGCGAACAGACACCCAAAGTCGTCACACGAGCCTCAGGAATAATTCCGACTCCGAGTTCCATCACACACGTCTCGATCAATTCATATATATATATTCATATTGTTAGTTCTCTTTAGGTTGCACACCCGTCGTTGTCTACACAACAGAGAATTGCTAAAATAAACTTGAATTGTGTTTCTGTGAATAGTTGTCCAAAATTGATCATTGTCATAAGTAGATCACAGAAAGTAAACAACGAGAATATTAAACATGCCGTCGTTAATAGCTACAAAGGTATCAAAATTGATGGACTGCATTAATGTACTCCATTTAGATGCGTGTTTCATAATAAAATTATAAAAACACAGATTTGTGAAAAAAAGGTAACTTTGTGTACAAAAATGGTGAATGGATCAGTTTAGTGAGCCTGTTCTTTTTAGTTCTTTGTCTTCGTTATTTGTTTGGTATTTTTTAAAGTTCTTTTAATTAATCCCTTCATAAATTGCACTGCGTGTAGACATACGAGTTCTACAGGAAAGCGTGGGCCAACTGTCGAGAGTGACGTCTTTTTGTACCTATGACGACACTCTCACAAACAATTTCCTGAATTTCTTCCCTGTACTTATGAAACATCTCTTCAATTTATTTTCTTAGGTTACTAAAGCGTGTGTGTCATTAACGTAACTCCCGTTTCTCTCAACTACAGAATTTTATAAAATAAACAAGAAAACCTAAACATTTTTAGAAGGTGTATGCGCTGGGATCGCAGACCTTGGGCATACGGTAAGAGTTATCTGCTGTTCCCATTAAATCAGTTGTCCAACTGCCTTCTAAAAATTGGATAAGGTAATGCTTCGACCCCACAGCAATGACTGTTCACAGATGGTTGGCAAGTACAGGGAATACATTGAGGAAATTGGTCCTGTCATTCGGAAGAGAGTAAAAATAGTACCTAAAAGCCCGACCTACATGATACAGGTTTTCTAGGGTTATTTCTATATCTATTTAAGTGATCCTCAAACTGTAGTCCAGGGGAACTAGTCAACTCTTGGTTAACTTGCTATATCTCCCACATTCCCCTTTCTCAATTCCCTTCCTATGCTACTAAAGGGGAGTTTCCAGTTTCAGGATCACCCTCAAGTAGCCTGTTACGAAAAAATGGTGTATTATTTCAACGGGCTGAATTATACAAAGAGAAATAATAAATAAAGACTGAAGGTTAGGTGGTGTGCGAGAAATACAAAGCATTTATTTTATAAAAGTTAATGGTGCAGTTTTAAAATCCTACCGGAGAGATGAATTTATTTAACACGAAATTATTTTATGAATCGCTGGGCCCATTTTTATGAAAATATCGTGTAAATAGTGTCACTGAAATATGTGCGTGATGTACGCATCCCTTCTGTGTCTCTACAGCCCGTTGAGGGCCTTGGCCTACCGAGGCGACTGTGGACTGTCGTCTTACATGACACATTCCGAACTTGGAGTGACACGTGGTCAGCGAGCGTATCCATTCTCCAACAGTCTTAATCCAGTGTCCATGACACAAACCAAGCCCGTGCCGGGATTCGAATCCCGGACCACAATAGTTGGACCCTGGCGCGTGTGTTCGCCTTTCATAGACTATGCCTTGACTAAGTCGCTCTTCGGGATATTTAATGAAGAAGACTGAGGAGTGAGCTCACCTTAGTGGCTGCGGGGGCGGTGGCGGCTGCGGCAGTTCGTTGTTGTTGGGGGCGGCGTCGAGGGCCGGCGGGGCGGCGACGCTCCTCTGCTCCGTGTAGAGAAGCACAGCCACGGTCAGCCAGACCGTGAACACCAGCAGCACGCCCTTCAGCACCAGAGAGCGTCTTCGTAGAAGGAGACCCATCGTGACGAACACTGGACTGTCAGCTGCCCATGGCCACTGAAATCATTACAAACGTCACTTTTCGCATATTAGGCAAGATTACTACTAGCTATATTCCCATTATCTCTACAACTATAGATAAGTGCTTCTGAGGCTGTTTATACTTAAGATATGATTATAATTATTCTGTTATTAGTTTCCTTTTCCACTTAAACTAGAAAAGACACATTAGAAAAAAGATTTTTCTTAAATGCAATTATGTTGTATAACCACTTTCCAATTACTTCAGTACTATGCTTTAACCATTATATTAACGCAGTTCCCTAAATGTTTTGTATGAGTAATATTAATATTATTTGCCGTCTCTCCTCTTAACACCTTCCTCTAAAACAGTGCTATGGCTTACATTTCCTTTTACATCATGTACTAACCAGATTGATTTTCTTTTCATGACTTCTTTTAACAATGTCCTTTCATATCGTATTTTTTTCAACTGTCGCCGAATATTCTTCTTAAATTTTCTGAATTTTTTTTCGTCCTTAAAGGCCAATGAAATTGCATGAATCAAAGAGAAAAACGAAGGATAACTTCAATGTTTGGTGTATTGTTGTGTATGGAAGTGAATCACGGTCAATGAGAAAGAGATAATATAGAAACGGTATAGATGTGGATAAAAATATTAAAAATTACATAATTTATATATTTTATATCTATATATATAATTAGGTTTTAAATATAAAAAAATTATATAATTTATATACAAGTATATATAAGGGAAGTATTTTTATTTTTTAAATATAAAAATAATTAAGTATTATATAATTTTTATTTATATATTTAACTCAAATTCCTACTTGGGCCCTCTATTATATAATAACAAGCATTAGAAACTTAGGGACATGCTGACCTAAATCAGAAGGGGGCGGTGCATTCTAAAATTCAACAACTTACTTCTGGAACTTCACGTAAATCATCAACTTTCTGTCTCTCCTTCCTATCCTTATTTGATGTTTTAATTAACCTGGCAATGTTATTTTCTAACGCCTATATATATCTTGCTGAATGCTTTTTCTGCTATTATCCAACCCGTTTTCAGTGTTGAGAAAAAATTTGAAATTTTTCTGCATTAGATTATATTGAAATATTAGTCACATAATTCTCAAACGTAAAGCCTAAACATAATTACAGTAAAATATATGTGGACTTCGTCAAGTGGGTTGTGTCCTAGTGGTGTAAAGGATTCGTCTTTTCTATTTATTTATTCAAAAGTTGTAAGTTACATTATATAATTCTCATGGGCCTCTACTTTAAGTTACAAATTAATATTATATATAAATATATATATTATTCAATGCATAGTGAATGAGAATAACCACGTGTATGGACCCAATTATAACCGGTATCATGTCAAAGTTTTTTACATTTGTCTTTATGTGAATCTCTCTCTCTTGCCGCAGAGCAAATCCTAAATTCGTACTCAGTAGTCACCTTGAATGTTCGCGTATATTTGTGATAAATATAGAATGAATTTGAGGGGAGATAAAGGAACACGGACAAGAGTAACTGTGCAAATATTTAATTTGACTCTTCCTCTATGTCTGTGTCTGTGTCGGACGCCTACGGCTGTGGAAATCAGAACCCGTTTCTACGTTAAACAAAGAGAATCGTAACGGACACGTGCACGAGGAAGGTAGTTTCGTCACTATACATATTCAAAAAAAAATAGAAAACGGTGTCGCTTCCAATTAGCAAAGCGGACAAACACGGAACGATCGATCAATATTCAACGCGCCAGAAGCTACTTTAAACTCGGCTTTGTCCTTCCCTGTCCGATTATCCTCTCTTATTATTATTTGCACTCTTTTCCCCCTCCCCTCGTCGGCAACAGTGGCAATAATAGCGCATTCGAAGCCTAGATTAAATACCGAAGGACGCCTTTGAATATTTACGTGGCGATTTTTATTATCGCGCGTGTGGTGTTGATTTTTGGGGATCGGTGGAGGCGGAAGCCAGCTGCGACTCTGTTTGTTGACGGATTACGAATACTTATCGGGAGACACGAGAACGTTCGGGGAAATACAGGACGCGATATTGCACTAACTGTTCCCGGATTAGCGATCCACCCGGTCTATTTCCTTTTATAACCTGGGGATTTAGGCGAAAACAAACGCGTACTCCGGAGAGCAATATCCTGCGCTTCTTTCAAACTCGCCGGAACAGTTTCTCTATAACCTAGAGCATCGTCTCCTCTTCAACACAATGCCTCATCCATATTTGTGTGATTTACAAGGTAGTCCCTATTTAATCAGGATGTTTCACAACTCCATTCTTTGTGGACGATATCCACTAACTCTCCTATCCACTATATTATCTACCGATTATAAATCAATGCGTGAAATGCGACGTGACCAAAGTTTCTACACTTTTTATACGAGTATTCTTCAGATTTCATTTTCAAAAATTGTGGCACCCTGCTTCTGTCCGTCATGAATCGGTATCGTCTCATATGCGGCCAGTCCTGTCTTTCGGTTCGATAGCAGGAAGCAGCTGCTGTCCTAGGAGTAGGCAGCGAGCAGCAGCCCACAGGATCACTTGCCTAATGGATTTCTACTATATAACAATTCTAATTCAGGAGTGAGAAGAAAGAAGATATGCACATATATATAAAAAATTAAATAGAATCATTACAGAAAGGGCTGCTAATTTTGTGCGAGAAGGGCCAGGTCATAGGAACGAAAAGGTAGGACAGCTAGGTTGAGAGATATTGTCACAAAGGACGGAGAAAGAAAGGCTGCATATGTTAAAACCATGGATTGGAATTAGCTCCAAAATGCAAAAGCCTAGATATTTAGGTAGATGGGATCATCAATTCAAAGTAAAATGCAGAAAGAAAGAAAAAACAGATGTTGGAAAATTCTCATTCCTAAATAGGACCATCAACAAGAGAAATAGTATACCTGTGAAAGTGTTTGGGGGAAATCCTCTTCAGGAAAATAAATTTAGGACACATCTCAGAAATCACGTGAAATCAAGTGGTTATTTTGAATAATATAAATGTATTCTTCATCTTATTTGGCTATACAGCCCATTGAGAGCCTCGGTCTACCGTGTCGACTGAGGACTGTCATCTTGCACAAAATATAAATGTATAGTCCAATTTAAATGTTAAAGCTAAAGTGAAGTGCTAAGTTAAAATAATTCTTGTAGTGATTCCCTTTTTTTCTTTCAGGGGTATAGACATATTAAAGGACAGTGATTATTTTTCGATTATAAGTATAAGTTATTAATATATTTCTCTGTCACCGAACAATTATAGACCAACAATAAATACAATACATTGAGCTAAATGAGAAAATATCTGGATACAACGAGGACTCTGATGTCGATATTATAAGGACAGTGTTTTATGCATTTTAACTCTATTAGATAAAATCATTATTTATTGTAATTGGACTAATTAAATAATAAATACTCTTCCTACTTAAGAAATTCAGTTTTAATAATAAATCAATTATTTTAAGAACCGAGTCGCTTAAGCACTACTAACTCGATATACCACAGTATTTATTAAGTAGGGACTGAGGCCGGAAGGCAGTAGACCATGTAGTCAGTGTGGGCCTTGCCCAGAGGATTAGCGAAGGCCGCACTCACGCCTCATTACTTATCGGTCAAACCTCGTACTATTTTCAATATATTAACTCTAGACGACAGTAAGAAAATAATCTGTTATTTGATGAAATAACCAAAGTCGGAGTAAAACGTAATCAAAATTAATGTACTGTATTCGTAAAACAATTTAATTCATAATGCATTCAATATGGTGTTTGTTCTCAGAATTTTTAAATTAAACACTGTAAACATTAAATATTCAATTCCTAGTAGTAGTGCTTTCCGGAAAATTCAGAAAGAAAAATTCCCACAAATGCTGTCTCAAAATTCAGGCGCGGCCTTATACACGCCTAAATAATACGCCAGTCGTCATTTTGCGGTCTACTTCAGCAAATTTTAGCTCGATAGTATTCATTTCTCTTATAATGGTGCGAAAAAATACATATACTGTATTAAATAATTAAAAAATAAAATGTGAAATACAATGAAGCGAAGTATCGTCGACAAAAGGCTATTGGGCAAGGACCGGTGCTGACAACCTGCTCATAGGACAGCGGCTGGTACCTACTATCGAGCTGCTTACGAAACTTATATGTAAATGTCATAAGACATCGTCATCTCTTACCCCAACATTACATCACTGCTGTTAAGCAGATTAGGGAAGTTGTGGGATGTCGTAGTTATGCGGCAATGAAAAGACTTGTGGAAGATACGTTAGCATGGTGGCTTGCATCAGACCAGTCTTAGGAATGAATACCACAATAACAACACATCATTGCTCTAAATACAACAACTTATCAATTTATTCAAGTTCCACGAGGAACAAAGCAGTAATCTACTTTAACTACCAGGTTGAAGATGAATTACGCTGGATGCATTTGTATAATTATTTCCATATATATCTTTTTGTGAGAAGAAAAAAGGTTGTCTGTGAATATTGGAACCTTACTGGATTGAGGAAATAATAATCAGAAATAGTTCAGCTCTAAGGTCGGACAAGCATCGCCTTGCTCTACACCAGAAAAGTATTCACAATACCGGGATAATTTTATACAACAGCTTTCCTCCTGACTACAAAATCTTCGTGAAGCAGAGTAAAACTATTCTTTTAAATGGCGCTGCTGTTTTACTCGGTACAGGATTTTCTTAATCTTCCTTCTAGTATTTAAAATCAAGGTTCCTGCAAAAAGTGTTGAATGAGCTGCCTTGTAAAATAGCACATCACATATCTTTAACATTTCTATTTAGTTTTTTCTGCTCTTTTGTTTGTTTGTTTCATGTATTGCCTGGAGCTACTACAGAGGGAAGGACAGTTTCCTGGTCCAAGTAGTTAAAACTCCATTGCGTGTTTCTCAGTGTGTGCTTGTTTGTGTTTCCCAGTGTGTATGTGTGTGACATCGTGTGTCCGCGTTGTGTTTATATTGACTTTTGTCTATATACATTTTCTTTTATTAATTAATTTTAAGATTATTTGCCTTTATGTACCTTATTTTGTTTATTTTAAATGTATGACATATCCTCAATTTCCTCAATCGAGGACTAATGAAAACAACAATAAATCTAAATCTAATAGTTTTAAATGAAGGTTTTCATTTAAATAAAATAAATACTACTCTTAATGTTCCAAATAAATCTGAATATATTCTCTTTTATATATATAAATAGAAAATTAGAGAAGTTTAATTGTTTTATTTGAAAGTGTTTTAAAATGAATCGGGTGGAATAAAAAATCATGAAATTTTATAGCTTCAATTTTGCAAATGTCCCATAGCATGTAACCTACATGCTTCACTTTTATCATCAACGGATTTGCTATCGAAATATTCATCTTTTTTTCCCCCTCCTGATAGGATAAGCGCACGGCAGTAAAGCCGCGCCTTTAAATTTATACCCCGTTTTCGTGATTGTATCTCCCGTTCCCGCCCGTTTATCCCGTTCAAGATTCCACGGAGCTCAATCCTTGAGATTATATTGCCGGATGGAGGACATTCACTTAGCCTTTATAAGGCAGGAGGGGAGGGGGAAGAGAGATAAGGCGACAATGTATCAGATAAGGCGAGACTGATCCCATCTCGACGCCATTGCAGACGCACGTGCAGGGAAAATGCCTACCCTTATGATGGAATAACACTTCAATCCATCCTCAACGCACAACAAATAATAATTTTTCACTTAACATCCCGTCTCAGATGGGCGTGCAATGCTCAATTTCACATCTTTCCTTGTGCACAATAATGACATGGCCGTAACCTCTGAAACTCGCGTCGCCATAATACTTGCGTAAAGCTACACAATTTTCCGATGCCCGTGTCCTCAATTCGGCAACTCCGGCTTCAAAGATGAGTCACTACTGTAGGGTAGCAACCCCTAACAGAAAGGGGATCTATTAACGGAGGGGAGGATCAACTCCTGCTAGCAATATTTCGACAAACGACTGAAATAAGGGCAAAAAACAGAACGAGAAAAAGAATAACTGTGTCCTAGGAAAACGACTAGATGATGATAACGGATATTTATTTTTTTCTTTCTTTGTGGCATTCCGAATTTGGTGATAACGGATATACTAAGCAGAAAATAACATACGACCATTCCAAAACAGATTTCGTTCAAATTTAGCATACACAAAGAATAATATATGTAATGAAATTGTGCAAAATTTTACATCGTTACGAGCAATAAAATAGAACTTATAACCTTTTGTTGGCATGCAGTACTAGTGTTGATTTTTTTAAAGTTTAAAATGGCCACGACCCAAAATAATGAAAATTGATACTAGTAAAATTGAATGAAATCTTTCCTATGGTATAATAAATAAATTTCGCAACGGAAAATAGACAATTTTCGACAATGTCATGTTGGTACCAAGTATGAACTTGCATAAAATTTTAAGTAAACAAAACAACTGATATTTCTGCCAAGTGAAGGAGTTCCTTTCGTTATTGGTTGCAAAGTTTTAAGTGTTTGAAAACCGGCTGAAATATTCACTTCGGATTTTCTCGGACACTATTTATTTTTATTTGGAACATAAATAAAAGTATAATTGAGACAACACAGTGTTGTTCTTATTCAGTCCCAAGAGATGTGCGGAACCAAAAATCAGAAGGTTCCTCCTATTTGCTTCAGTTTTGTAATAATTTGGACTAAAAAATGGGGTTCCGTGAGGTTTCGGCTCAACCACCGTTGACAGGCTTGCCAATAATAGGCTACAGTTTCCATTGTTTTGCCAAAGTTCGTTATATATATGAATCTTTATTGATGCAAATTTTCATCGAAAAATGTGACATTACACTTCTTGGGATGGAATGACCCCACATTTTGTAATCCTACTGCACTAAATGAAAAATATGACCTGAATAATTTCAACACAATTTAAAATGATCAGTTTCTGTCTTGATTTAATTTTATGTTGTTGTGGTATTCAGTTCTTAGACTGGTCATGCTGACCTATTCTCTGCAAACCTTTCCATAAACCACATCCTCTGCAATTTTCTCAATGTATTCCATTCTTTGCCTCCCTCTTCTGTTCACTTCCCTCCATTGCTAATTTTACAAGACCATCATGTCTCAATACGTGACCTATTATTGTAGCCCTTCTCTTGGTCAAAGTCATTCCTCTACATTGTTTTCTCTTCTTCTATTCTGCTTAGAACTTTCTCGTTACAATATCCATCCATCACATTGCAAAGAATCCGATTCTTTTCCTTTCTGAAACTCCTACCGTCCACGTTTCGCGCCCATATAACGCCACACTCCGTACGAATAATTTTAGCAATGATTTCTTAATATTCACATTTATATTACCCCTAAGCAAATTTCTACTTTACATGAAAGCCTTCCTTGCCTGTGCTATTCAACTCCAGATGTTACGCTGCCCAAGTAGCAGAATTCATTAACCTACTTCAAAGTATCCTTCCCAATCTAACCCCCTTTATTATTCTACTTTTTCCCATACTACACTCAATTACCTTGGTTTTCCCTCTATTAATCCTCTTTCTCCAGGACCACATTCATGTTATTTATTATGGTTTCCAAGTCTTCTTCTGACCCCTCCGATACTACAATATCATCGATAAAGCGAAGGGTTTTTATTTCTTCACCATGCAGTATGATTCCTTTTCCATATTCCGTTTTACCTCCCTTCGTGTCTTTATTTTTATTCAGTTTCTACATATTCATATTTTCAAGATTACCGGCCCACAATACATTCAAAAATCATATTTGGGTTATAACCGACAATGGCCGCTGTCCATGGTGCGATATGAATTCAACGCAGCATTTAGGAACAGCATAAAAGGTACGGAGGGAGAGGAAAAGAAATCGCGACTGCTCCATAGTTATAAGTAAAAAAATAATAGCAGTTTAGGAAAAAACTACGAAATTTACAAATGTTGTTTCCCAAATACACTGTAAAACACTTTAGAAATATCAGAGTAAGTAAAGATCGTGTAGCATGTACCGTTGATCAATTTGCAAATGTCCATTCATCACTAAATTCCTATAAATTAGGTTGTGAAGAATGTAGTAAATTGTAGGTGAGACTAGCTTAGGTTAAAAGGAAAGGAGGGATGTTGAATCGGTCTTCGAGAAGTTGACTCGGACTAGCTCAGCGGTAGAGTTCCCGCCCAGGAAAGCGCGAGGTCTTGGATTCGAGTCCTGGGTCCGGTCGACACGTCTCTATTCTTGTCTTCCTTATAAATATCTTCGAAACATTATTGACCACTAATTACCGCAATTGGTCTTCGATATTTTGTTGACGAGGTACGGCGATCGTCACAATTCTTCGTGAAAAACCCAGCTCCGTCAAAGACGAAAGAGAGGCTCAGAAACGTAAGCCGTAATTGCTTCGGCACTAATTACACACAACCGGGTCCTCACCCCCGGAACAATTTACACGAAATGAGGGCAATTTGGTGTTTTGACGTGACAGAGGGAGAAATTTTAATTTAGCGTAGCAGATAAAATTCCCCCTCCCACCTCCACCCCCCGTGCGCCGCGCCACCGTCGTCGTCGTCGTCGCCGCCGCCGCCGTCGATTCAGATGCGAGGAACCAAACCAATTTTAAGCCTATTAAACGATCGGCTTAAGGAAGCCTTTCAGAGTGGCGCGGTTCAAAGTTAAAGGTGAAATTAATATTTCCATCTGTGTTTATAGAGCGCCTAATTGCCCCGGACGACGGGAGCAAACAAAATCCGCACAAGTTGGGGAGAAGTCTTCAGCGGTGCCATTAATTAAAGCAGCAGCGCCGCAGACCGAAATTGTGGGGCGAACGATGTCGTGGGCGTGGAGGAACACGTTGCTAATTACTTACACCGATCGTGAAAAAACACCGGCTCCAGTACACATTCCGCGTGTATAAACACAAAAACAAACTGTGCCGGGTTGAAATGTAATGGGACTTTTTGACTATTAAAGATTATCATCATTCCCAAGGGGGAGGGGGCAGAAGACTCGGGGTGAGGATAACCGTCGGAGGTAAAACAATCCATCATGCGAGGAAGCAGCGGACTCGTAGCAAAATCGCTAAAACAAGATCATTAATCAAAGAGAATACAGCAAGCAGCGAGGGACGCACTCATCTGCATCGCGTCCAGGAGGAGGAAACTCCGCATTTGTCAAGACTCTGCACATAAATCACTTTATCTCAAATTATTTTATCCGAACATACGCCGCTCCTTACGAAGAATAAAAAGAAATCCATGTCAAGAGCAACTGCCTGCGTGCGAAACAAAACGTGGCGTTAACAATTACTTACACCGATCTCTTAAATGTATTATTATTACGACAAGCCCCAGTTGTTGTTGTGGTATTCAGTCCTAAGTCTGGTCTCATGCAACCCTCCATGCTAAGCTATCTTGCGCAAGCCTTTTCATATATATACCTGCCTTAAAACGCGGACTATTAACCTAACCCTTCTCTTGGTCAACGCCCTCCATATTGTTCGCTTTTCCCCTATTCTTCCTCGTTAGTTATCCTATCCACCCATCTCATTCCCCTATAGCACCACATTTCAAAGGCTCTCCTCTTTTTTTCCTTTCCTCAACTACTATCATCCACGTTTCGCACCCATTTAACGCCACGCAACGATTTCCTAATATTCACACTTATATTACCCGTAGTAAATTCCTTTTTTTCGCGAAAGCCTTCCTTGACTGTGTCATCCTACTCTTTATGCCTACTATACTTCTACCATCACTAGTAATTACGCTTCCTTCCGTCAAAATATCCATTCCCAATCTAACAGCCTTGGTTGTTCCACTCCATTACCTTGGTTTTCTCTCTATCTATCCTCATATTGAACTCTTTCTCTAGGATTCCGTTCAAGCCATTTATTATGGTTTCCAAGTCTTCTTCTGATTCCCGTAATACTACAGCACTACAATATCGTCCCTATTCTTGAATAATCCGAGAAATGGCTATTAAGTACAACCTGCGTGCCCAGGGGTTCAACGAAAATTAATTAATTCTACATTCGGAAACAAGCGATTAAATTGGCACACACCGACATATACTGATTACTGTCGTCGTCAAAATAGTAGAGCCCTGAGTTTGAAGCTTCACTGTGCCCATTCGGAATGACTTACGCTATTGAGAAAGGCCCCTTTTTACGCAGAATTTAATGCCATTTTATAATATGTAAAATAAATAATTTTAAACGTGCGTGTTCGCGAAAAAAAATTGAAAAAGTCAGGTTTTTATTTATCTTTCATATAGTTTGATTTTGACAAGTCATAGATTTCAAGCTATTCCTTCAAATGGTCTAAAAATTTAACAGGAGACAGTGCAGACCCTTCCAAACCTATCCGCAAAGTTTGATTTATGTGCGTTTTTTAATATTAATTAATTAGGGAACGTCGACAGCGAATCGCAGAAGAGTGGGGCAAAGGCTTTCTTGTGGTGTTGGAAGTAGTAAACATAAAATATGAGCTTCATTGATGATACAACGCTCCAACATTTTGTAAGATTTTTTTGGGGGGTGGGAGGGTAAATTAGGGTGGCGCCCCTGCCCACTGGCCTGTCCCCAACTTTTCTCCGCCTCTCTTCCTTGCTGTTTTCCTGTAAATGGAATATTTCTGAATACTGGCAAGAAAATGCTCCTTTGGCAGGTTTAAGAATGTATGTGTCAGAGACTCATCAGTAAAAACTGACTTCTGAAGCTTACACGTATGCTTATTATTTCTATAATTACTGAATTTTTGTTTTTAATTTATTTTTACAATATTTTTGTTTTTCTTTTATTCGTCATAAAATCATAAAATGGAAAAAAATTCTGCGTAAAAAGAGATCTTTCTCAATAACGTAGGTCATTCCGAATGTACACAGTGATGCTTCAAACTCAGGAGTCTACTATTTTGACGAAGACAGTAGGGGATAAGCTACAAATTAGCTAAGATGTCGACTGAACGCACCGCAATCGAGTCTAGAATTTTCCTGATAGATTAAAAAAGCACGGCACCTTTAGAGATTTTTAAAAATTATACACCAAGAGTGAAATTCCTCCGGTATCCCATACTCACTTGTTGAATCTACTCGCGGCCGCCTAGTGGATGATTATCGAACCAAGACGGAAAATTTTGCGATAGGCCCCGTCTGTTGACGACTTTTTGCAGCTGTGTCGAAGAACGTGCCTCAGAGAAAAGAACCTTTGATGGCTTGAAACGAGGGAAGGAAGGGACAGAAACCTTCTCTGGGGTGAGCACAATTACCAAAATTAATGGTATAGGAAGACAAACAAAGATACACTCGTTTTAATTTATATGCAACAAAAAAAGGACTTTGAAGTTGTGAAAGGAGTTTGAGGAAAAACCGCAATAGAGTGAAAAGAAATGTTACATGGACGTTGAGAACCAATAATTAACACTTAATTAATTATGTAAACAGATAAACCAGTTAACAAGATGTATGAACGCCTAAACATAGCTGGCAATGTTACCACCAGTATGAATTAAAAATATCAGTTCCCATTTAACACAGTTACTGCCTGGGTGCCCGACGTTGCCCGGATATTTATTCATATTAGCCCGGAAAATGGAATAATTCGACGCGTGATTTTACTGGCATCAATTTTTGGAATCATTAACTCCTTCATGGGTAGTGGGTTAACTTCAAATTAACTGGTACCTTAACCGAGTCAAGAATTCTCCTGGTCCATAAAAAAAAGCACGGTTTATTATTACAGTCAAAGAAACAGAGTCAAAAAAATTTCCGGGAAAAAATAATGGAGTTAACCTGTCCTGGCACCGTAAGGGAGTATAAAATACAAGAGTACACTAAAGAAGTAGAACAGTCCCAGTATCTTCAGGGAGTTAAAAATATTTCTGATACCTTAAGTTCGTTAAAAATACTCCTAGTATCGTAAATTAGTTGAAAACAGTCCCAGTGTCTTAAGGGAGTCAGAAATATAATGGAGTAGAAAAATTCTCCTGATATCTTAAGGATGTAAAGAATACTCCGCATACAATAAGGACGTCATAGATCTTCGCCGTTACTATTGTGAAAATTCCATTGAAATTTGTATTGCATCACTACCAACATAACGAACTTCCATATTCTCTTCCAAGAAACGTAATATTTTTTATTGCAAGATGTGATTGTACTTTAAATTAAATGTTAATGTTCCTAGATAATGCAGGTTTTCCCGGAGAACGGACTGAATAAAAAGTACTCGGGATTTCACTTTTGTGACGATGGCGAAGTCAGTCGTCGAAACGTTGTATTTTACTAATGATTTAACCCGGGTGACGACATCCCAAGAAGTTTTTATTCACTGTGTTCCTGTTTTCGTTCATTATGAACGTCATTTCTTAGTGTAAATACAAATGCAGTGACATCACAGACCTGTTCGCAGAACAATTTAGCGCAAATTCGAACTTAAAAAAAATTATTACCTAAAATTCCATTTGCCTTTGTGCTATACCGTCACTGTCTTCTTCTCTCAGACGTAAAGAATGTTTGATCCAAATATTGATGCAACTTTTTTAGCGCTTCAAATTTGCATCAAAATATAGAAACATACATCGTGTTTTATGATGTAGAATATTTATTACAAAAGGAATGGCTGGAATAGTAACAGTTGGTGATCTCGCCATTGGAGGTGGGAGCGTCCACGCTAAATTATTTAGAAGAACATATATTACCCGCCAGATTGGGAGGGGTGCAGATGATTGCAGACATAATTATGCTGAAATTACTGCAAAGGCAAAACAACGCTATTGAATAATAATCGATATTAACGGTAGCTTTGAGTGAATTTACTAGCGAGTCTCTCCGTCAAAGGCCCGTCCTCCCTTTCATCATGTCAGGTTCATCGGCTTTATTTGAGAGAAATTCCCCATTACGTCCAATTATCTAACGAACGGATCGGAAGAGCGCGGCGTCATATCGAGTTTCCCGCTCTTATATTATTTACACTTTTTTTATTCCTATAGTTAAAACCGCAGAGAACGTATGTTTCAGAACTTGAAACCCCTGCATTTGGAAATCTCCATAAATACATGAAATATTTCGGATACAAACGTAAATAAAATACAATACAAAAAACGCGTCTTCATTCTTCTGCTTAGTTGGTTAAATCAAAGGAGTAATGCGCTTCTTAGCCATATAAATTTAAACACTGATAATCTAAGGACAATAATGACTACAAACGTTACGTGAACCAGTGTAAAATTATTCTATTACTTGGCGCTGCTTCCCCTAATCGTTAAAATTAAGGTTCCTGCAAAAGTGTTGAATGTGTTGCCTCGCAAAATCACCTTCTACATAGCTTTAAACTTTTCGTACAGTTTTTTTCTACTCTTTTGTTTGTCAGCTTGTCTTTTTGTTTCATGCACAGCCTGAAGCTACTACGGAAAGTCAGATTCTTCGTCGTGCAGCTCCAAGAAGTGAAAAATCAATTGCTTAAGCGTGTGTTTGTGTTTGTCTATGTGTATTTGCGCTATCAAGTGTGCGCGTAGTGTTTTTAATGATTGCAGACTATATCCTGTTTATTTTATTTATTTAGTTAGAGATTATGTATAATTAGTTCTCGCGTATGCGCGTAGTGTTTTCAATGATTGCAGACTATATCCTGTTTATTTTATTTATTTATTTAGAGATTACGTGTAATTAGCTCTCACGTATGCGCGTAGTGTTTTTAATGATTCCTGACTATATCCTGTTTATTTTAGTTATTTATTTCGAGATTATCTGTAATTAGTTCTGTACTTTATTTTGTTTTCATAATTATTTGTAATGTATGACGAATCCCATTTCTTCAACCGAGGACTAATTGAAACTACAATAAATCAAAATCTGTTACACGTCAGATCAATGCATGCTACAGTAAAAGTATGAGACAAGATTATGGCGACGATACGACGGAACAGAAACCTTTTTGTAGTCTCGTATGCCAAACAAGCAATAAGAAACAACATCTAATGACGCCCGAAGTCTGAAAACCAATCGAAAGCACGGAAACATCCAATTGTCCGTAACGCAGCACCCTTGATGAATTCGTAAAAGTTTTAAGGATACTGGCTGACATCGTGGAGGCAAGCAACATTGCTGAAATAAGAAACTCGCAAAATAAATTGGTGCGCTTATACTGATCTTCAATTAAGGCAGTTTATTGCTTTTAAATAACAGGCTGGAGGCATGTGTGTGTGTCAGGAACGTGAGGAATGGCAGGGGTTGGAGAAATCTCAAGCCGTGTAGAAGGTTACCCAGGCCAAGGACAACATTACGGCACATAAAGGGTGTACGCAATAGGACGATTTCTTTTGTTGCAGTGATTCCGCTGAGCTTCCCTTGTAAAAGTGGTCCAACCAGATCAAAGAAAGGAATGGAAAGACGCCATACCACTTGCTCAAAATTATTTAATCAGGACAGTTCGGAAATAGCGTCCGATAGCGCTTTTTCTCGGGACGTGATTTTGAGTCGCAGCATCCTTGGTAAGGAGCCCCAGAAGTGTTCCGGCCAACTTCCCAGCCACCTGCTGTGGTCTTTGAGTGACGAGACGCGAGTTTGCAACAAAACCATCATGATAAGTGTTTGAATGAATGAATGAATTTATTAATACTGCAATTGAGTAGCACTCGGTGGCAGTTACAACAAATAAAATATGTTACAAATAATAATTACACTAATATAATATAAATTAAATTCTAACAAAAAAAGATAAAAAGTACCCATTATTCATATATTGATTCGTCGCACTACACTACACTTCCTAATTCTTCCCTGAAACGCGAATTTCTAGCAATTCGTAGAAGCACTGCGCTGGTGAGAGTAACAAAGAGGATAAACAGAGGACATTTGTTTTCTCTTAATAAATTACTTTATTTAAATTCCTCATTTCAATACATGCAGTAAACATAATGCATAAGTGGTGCCAAACCAAGTAATACGGTGAAAAATGGAAAATTATGGACTATTGTTATTGTATCATCGACTACCCACCAGGTTTTATAATAGTAACCGCAACAGTAGATTATAATTGGCTTGGCACCGTCTTTGAAGGTTTGACATGACCTCCCTCCTTTCTCCACTGAATCAGGAATCACGACAGCGCTAAATGAGGAGGAAGAGCCACGATTGAGAAATGAGGGTTGAATAGGTGCGACAGAGGAATATGCATCAGCCCTTTCAGCAGCATCATTCCAACAGTCACACACATTCATTGGCGCTGAGGTATTCAAGTTTCCAAATTCAAGCGTTGAGATTCAGGACATAAAACGCGCCGATTCGGGTTGCAAACGTTCATTCATACAGATTCACATTTAGAGGGAGAACGACTGCGCATGGAACTCGTGTTGATGGCGGTAAATGGGTGGGAATCCTCTGAGCGTTCATGTGCATAACTGACAGCAGCAGCAGCGAAAAGCTGTTGTGCCGTCATATGGTCAACAGAAAAAGGACCTGGAATGGGAGCGGAAGCCAAAGAACACGAAAGCAGCAGAGTCAACGAGTAAGATATTCTGCAGCTAATCTCATATATGATCTTGCACATTATCGTAATGAGTGTAAATTTTACTTCGTTAAACTAATTTTTTTAAAAGATAGTAATAATACTTCCCCATTCATATTTGAATCATTATAATCTAATTCTCATAGAAATTTAGGCAGAATTATGCTTAAATTTATTTTCACTCTAGGTCATCCCATGTGACTTAATACTTGTAAAACTTAAGAAAGAATTCTAAACCTAAGACAATTACATTAAACTGTATACAAAATAAATCAAATTGAGAGTATTTTAGACTGGATCCATATTTATAATTCTTCTTCATTCATAATGATAAAAAACATTTGGCATATTTTTTAATTTCTTACAAAGTATTATTACTAAAAAAGGCGTTCCTTTAAAATTTCTAATTATTTCACGTCCGAAGAAGACTTGTTATTCATATTAAATGGCATGAACGGAGTCCTGGAGAAGGACTTCAATATGAGGATGAATAGAGGGAAAACTACTATAATGGAGTGTAGTATGGGAAACAGTGGAATAACAAAGGGTGTTAGATTGGGAAGGGATATTTTGACGAAAGTTAAGGAATTCTGCTACTTGGGAAGCGTAATATCAATGGATGCTAGAAGTATAGTAGACATAAAGAGTAGGATAGCACAGGCAAGGAAGGCTTTCACGAAAAAGAGGAATTTACTTACGGGTAATATAAATGTGAATATTAGGAAATCGTTGCTAAAAATGTTAGTAAGGAGCGTGGCGTTATATGGGTGCGAAACGTGGACGATAGGAGTTGGGGAAAGGAAAAGAATAGAAGCCTTTGAAATGTGGTGCTATAGGCGAATGCTGAAAATCAGATGGGTGGATAAAGTAACTAACGAGGAAGTTCTTAAAAGAATAGGAGAATAGCGAACAATATGGAGGAAGTTGACTAAGAGAAGGGATAAATTAATAGGCCATGTTTTAAGACACTAGGATCTTGTAAAATTAGCATTACAAGGAAGTGTGTGGAGTAAGAACTGACGAGGGTGGCCAAGGATGGAGTACACTACGCAGTTTAGGGAGGATTGTGGGATCAGATAGGAAATGAAAAGGCTTGCGCAAGATAGGTTAGCATGGAGAGTTGCATTAGACCAGGCTTAGGACTGAATACTACATCAACAACAACAATTATTTAACGTTAAACATCGAAGATATGATTCAGCTATCTTCTTCTTATACATAAAAATCGACTGTTTGTGTATATAATTTAAGTTTTTTCACGTTTTTAGATAAGCAATTTGGACCGGAAACAAAGTTTTTTTTCATTTTGGCTTAACGTCGCATCAACGCATTAACGACCTTTAAATACGGTTTAGTCATGGTAAGTCACAAATTTTAATAAATATTTACAAGAGTCCTATAGTTGCTTCATTTTATATTATTTACATTTATAAAATATATATAAAATTTTTATATACACATTTTTATGTTTTTTTTAAAATAATGAATTACATTTTATAAATTAAACTGTTAACGTCGGTCTAAGAGAAACTTTTATTTCATGTCATTCGAAATTCCTATTGCAGAAAGGAAATTCGCTGAGTTTACGATGTTGTTTTCATTTATTGCTACTTCCTTAATCAAAGATTATGGGAGTAAGAAACGGCTACCACCCCCAAGGAACCCGGTAGAATATTTTAAAAATTCTGTATTTATTTGCACCGGATACATATTTCTGTCAATGAGATTGAGAGTGTTTCTCCCGATGTTATCAATCGCTTCCGGTGTTACATCAAAGTCAGCCGAAAATAACCGATCCGGGGTCATTAAAGTTTATGAGTTTAATACTGACGAGGATGTTTGTTAGTAGAAATTTAAATGTGTGTACAAATTGCAACAAAACTTGGCGCACACAATCTTAAAAGACCGGGGGGGAAAACACTGTAGTTGCAAATATTCGCAAAGTTATGCTGAAACCGCTTCCTCATGCAGTCCTGTGACGTCATACAATAGATATATAAACTTTATGAAAACAAATTACTTAAATAATAATAATAATTATCATATTCCGTAGATCCTGTAAAGGAGCTAAGCTTCAAGGATGTGGAATGGGTCAGGGAGTACATTTATTACATTATTTTATTGTATAAAAGATAAATATACTTATAACAAATTTTTGTATTATAAACTAATTAATTAATTACTCTTCTCCGATTCTTCTATAAATTCCTTTATTGAATAGAAGGAGTGGCTAAGCAAAAATGAGCATAATTCAGTCTTAAATTTACCTTGATTATCGGACAACTGTTTAATTCTGTGCTGACTGCAGTCACGTGTTGAAGATGGATATCCCTGAATAATGCACACCTTTCTGTGCAATTGACAATGTTTTACATTTTTTGTACAGATTCTTTTTGTTCCTTGTATTGAAGGGATGAATATCAGTATTATTAAAAAATAAATGCCTATTTGTGATTACAAATAACATCAATGTATAAATGTATTGACACGTTAAAGTGAAAATGCCTAACTTATTGAACAGAGTTCTGCAAGAAGTTCGTGAGGAAACCTGCCTCACATATTGCTCTAATAACACGTTTTTGACTAATAAAAATCTTATCTATGCCTACTGAGTTGCCCCAAAATATAATACCATATGATAAAATAGAATGAAAATATGTCCGTTCGCATTAAACCATGTTAGCAGGTTAGTTAAATTATTGTTACTTGCCTCTTCTAGTGTGTCTTTGTTACTTTTTACTATTACACTAGTATCATCTGCAAAGAGGATAAATATAGATAATGATAAATATAGATACGTTTCGATTGAATTTAAAGGACAATTACATCCTGCAACGGTCCAGGAGCTGATAAGAATTGTTTCAACTACGGACCCTAAAATTCTATATTAGACATCCCAATCTTTTCCCTTTAAGTTACTTGTTATTGAAATTCAGATACTTTCATCTCTTCAGGTGAAGGTGAGGAAATTAACGACGAAATTGAGAGAAATTAATGGCGAAGTCCTTTCGCTCCCCCTCACGGAATTCTCGTCGCAAACAGAGGGAGGAGCATTTCTTTGAAAAGGCGATGCTAATGAGGACCTGCGATCAACAAGATTCCTCCACGAGGACGAGGAGGTGCAGACGAACGCTTTCAACGGCTGAAGCAGCACAGCGGGAATAATTGGGTTGAATTCCTCGGGACAGGAACACCTACACCATAAACTAGAGAAGCTTACTAACAAGCGCTGACAATAAACTACGGAAGGCTATGACTGACATGTAAAATGAAAGGCGGAGGGGCGGAGGAGGCGGGAAGGGGACGCTGTAGCTGACAACAGAAACGCGCAACAAAATTATGCTCTGAGAGTTGAAAAGACGACGGCTGAAAACCGCTAAGAGGCAATCTACTACAGGACCTGAACACGATTAAATATGGTTTACTAAAAGATGAACTCAAACGCCCTCTTCTATAACATGACCGTACACCATTCATACAATTATGAATATTTGATCTCATAGTTGCTCATAGATAAACAAACATTACCACAATTTCCTAAAATACGATTTGCGTCCTTTTTTAATAACCTTTCCCCACACCGATATTTAATTTTCTCTCGGTGGCGGAGACAAATATCTCCAATCAAGAATATTTATCTCGAGAATTTCGCGAAAATACTAGGCCACGGCAGGTGTAATAAAGCCTCGACTTTTGTAGAAATACCGGACCCGCGCCAAACTGTCTAGGTTTTATTACCCTGTTTGCAGTCTCCTTCGATTTGTCTAAAGTCAACTGCCTCTGATTTTGTACCGCAAAATTCCGTATTTATTTGAGTTTTACCATTAGAATATTAAGCCACAAAATTAAATTTGTCGTCATATACTCCCACTGTAAGTGACCATGCAGAAAGAATCACGTCCTGATGTAATTGTTATAAAATTGTGTTTTATTTCTTAAAAAACACAATAAATCGCTTAAAGTCGGAAATGTGTTAAATTTAATTAGAAATCTTGGCACCTCACCAGTTCTTTACAGTTACTACCGCATTAAACTGAATTAAAATTCTTCTATTTCTGTCTTTTGGCCATTTTTGCATGCGATATTGTTTTTCAAAAATAATAATGCATTATTTTCAATGATATTTTATTTATCAATGACTACACTACTTCTCCGTTGTATTCATCAGGCAATTGTCATAACGGGAAATCAGTTTCTATATTCTGTAGTGACGTAATGCGTTCATTCAATCAGTGCTAATGCTTAGCACTGAACCTGGTTATCAAATTCCTTGTTGGCGTCAATCAGACAGCGATAAAATGCCAGCCAGACGCCAATGAGGCGGGGAAGAACGATTCGAAACATGAAAAATCCTTAATGCCGGGAATATGCAGACGTTATCTGCCCCCCGGGCGTTAAACCTCTCAGGAATTTCTAAGGACGTTTCTCCCTCCACCACCGCGGGGCAAGCTGGAATATGATTGGAGCAAGAAAGACAAGAATGGAAAAATGCCAACCGGACCAGGGAATCGAACCCAGGACCTTGCGATATCCAGCCGCATGCTCTACCAACTGAGCTAACGAGTCGACGACCCAGGACCGACTTAACACCTCTCCATTCCGTAAACTTAAGCTAGGCTCTCGTACCAATGATGATTGGAGCTCTGGTATCCACCCTCATGGTGGGACGAAACGAAGAGTTGGCCTGGAGATACGTCAATGGGGAAAGGAATTTGGAAAAAGAGTGACAGTAGACGACGTAGAGCAAGTCACTCTGGAATGTAATTTTGAAGAAGGAAGGTGGAGAGGAGACAAGGTAGAGTAGGTAGTCTGGCGCAAATCTTTGAGAACAGAGAATGTAAGAAGATAGTACGGAAGTTGGATCACCTCATCGATACGGATCGTAGCATCAGAGTAAGGGAGGCGACAATAGCTTGTCTCCAGCAGCGAGAGAAGTTTGTATATAGAGACGAACTGTCATTGGTCAAATAGTATCAGAATGGAGGGAAGACTAGACTGCAGCGAGACGGACTTCAGTTGTCAAGGCACGACTACGTAATCACCCGAGACAAGGATGGAAGCTTGAGGCTGACATCACACTCGAATTCTTGGAAGGAAGATCCCAGGTGCCGGTGCCGACGAAGGAAGCAGCCGCCTCACTAACACGGAAAATCAGATGTGTCCGCGCCAATGTATGAAAATTGCGTGTGACTACTTATCTGCTGCACATAAGTGACCCTGTAAATAGAATTAGTCTTTTTGTTAAATGTTAATTTCAGCAAGCCTTGGATTTTAATCGGCCTAAATTTCGTATTTATCGTAATTTTTTTAATTTGTTATAACGTTACCGCAATAAATATGTATAATCTAAATTAAAAACACATTTTCCTCCAGTTTACATTTTAATGTTTTCATCATGGGAAGGTGCCCTCTGTGATCACTGACGGTCGTCCGCAGCGCGGCTCATCGTACACATTTTACGCATTGTATTGCACTTCCTCAAAATTCCATCACTCATGATTGCTTTCCCATATACCTCACAATGAATGTTTGTTGGTGTCACATTCCTTGCGTTCAAGAAACGAATCACTGAACTGACTTTACAGTCGGCGGGTTATTAAATTGTTTCGAAAATTCATAAATCACAGATACGTCCTTCTTCTAAATGAATGGAGGACACACGGTCACGAAAGCACAATATTGCAACGGTAGCGCTGAAGCGGCTAAATATTAAAACGGTACTTACTTTAGAAACATCCCCAGTATAATGCTTTGTGTAGAATAGTGAAAACGAAAGGAATTAGAGACGTTTTAAAACTGGGAATGAATTTATTCAACTGAATAACATTTCAGCTTCGCGAGGCTAATTCATGAGGGTCAGATAAAACAGTACGTCCTGATACGGCTATCGTCGGACAAACGCCCATTTTCACAGACAACACAGTGGAATGTTCCACACAAGCAATTTTTATATATACAAATAATCACTTTATGAAAACAAGGCGATAGGAACAGAAGGACGAAAAAATTAGAGCGTGAATCGCAATTAATCAAAATTTTCATGTGACCAGACACGCGATTCACCGATATCCGCAGCTTTCTGCTAATTACAGGGGATAATAACCACGGTCATATCGTGTGCTGTGCTGTTGATTAAAATAAACGGTACTGTTATCGTTATGTTGTGGTCGCTTTGCCCGAGGAGGAGGAAAAAAAGAGGGCGCGCATGTGTGTGTTTGTTTGGAACGGAACGAACCTCGCAATTTTCAGGTCGTCAGATAAATGATTTACAAATTAACTTTAGCAATGCCGGAAACCAATTCGAAAATGACCGAATCCGTATTTTTATTCGGGCTATTGTGGGCCGCGAGTGAGTAATCGAAACTTTATGGGTAATAACTACACCATGTAACTGTAAGTAACGAGTCACGTGGAAGTGGGACTGAGTTTTCTCTCTCAGTCGTTTTGTTTTTCATGTTGCGAGACGCTTAACCGGCCGTTGTCATCCAGCAGGTTCCATGTCGTCATAGAATGCCATTTACACATTCAAATATGCAAATTAAATCGACAGCCAATTTTACCTTGTCTTACTGTAACACATAATAGTACCAAATGCAAGCTCTAAAATATTCAAGTAACACTAAATGATGATAAAATAGAGTGATAGTTCGAAGTATGCAAATACGGCATCAGCTAGTGTCACATCATCGTACTGAAATACATTATAAAAATAATAAAACGCATATATAATAAAAATCTGTGGTCAAATCACCAGGATCAGATATTCAAGTAAATGTATGGCCAACCCTGCGATAGGTAGCAGGTAACAGCGGTTGTCCTTGGTGCAGGACGGGATCACCCACCAGACTTGAATATTTAATTTCTTAGATTCACCGTATTTGACATTTTATTTTAATATATCAATTATGAATCAATTACATACACCGGCACGAGAAAAATATTAATAAGCAATCCAACAATACGTGAAATGGCAATATAGGAGTAAAGCTATTTCTAATTCACGTATTTTATTTTTATTATGATTTAATTTAAAATTCTTACTATAACAATACATACGATATACACAATAAAAAATTATTAAAATATAAAAGCTTGAATTCAAAAGATTTTGCAAGCAATAAATGAAGAAAGTTATCACTGCACCAGAAAAAAACTTTCATATTTTCCACCAAAATTTAGTAAATACTTCAGAAAAAAATTAATGTAGTTTCCCATTTCTAAACTGAATTCCTCATTAACGATTTGTTTATGATTTAGGTGCGTGGAACTCATTACATTTCGTAATGAGGGTGTAACAAAAATGGGGAAACCTCAAGATATTAGAATGTAGCTTACTTGACTTCAGCGAGACGACAAAAATACAATCGTTGCCCAAATTTTATAAAAAGGCGACTAATTTTGTAAAATTATGACAATATTATGGGAACGAAAAAGGAGATCAATTAGGTGGTAGTTTTTAACGCGGAAATGAATCGTACCGAAGAAACATTAATAAATATAGATGAATTTAGTGTTTGTAAAGTGTAGGGACACGACTTATGGCAGGTTCCTTCGTGGAAGGACGAAAATCAAATTTCTGAATTGGGGGGAGGAAATTCATAAAACACTGCTACACGACCCGAGAAAAATAGAAGCTCCTATATAAAATACAGCCTTAATGGTGAATTTGATTAAATTTCCTTTAAACAATATTCCCCGAGGAAAATAAATAAAATCTACGTTAACACGTTAACTTGTGTAACAATTATGGCATCCGGGTTATCTTCAAAACTTGCTATAATTTAAATTTTCTTAAAAATCTTCCAAGATAAAATAAATAATTTCGATAAGCATTCTATACTTAAATAATTGTTTAGATTGCAAGCCTTGTTATACTGGCCAAACAAATCGCTAATTAATTACACGCATTAATCACCATAAAAATAATTTCAAATGTAACATACAAAGTTATTCAGCTTTGTCAAAGCATACATATTTAAATAAACCTTCCAATTGATTGGGAAAATGTAAAAGAAAATTAGATGTAGTATGCAATCTCTTTTCTAGATTGATGCTTCACATCAGATCAAACAATTCCATCATCAATATTGCCATCGATACTACAAATTTGAACAAAATTTTCGATTCGCTTCTGTTATACAGACTTCTTGTTTTTCACTTATTGTCGAACTTTCGATTGCTATATGAAAGCAGGTTTTACAGTTGTTTGTTTTAACTGTCATTTCGGCCTCTACGGTCATACGCGACATCCGCTTTAATTTCTTCATTTCTGTAAGTAATTTTCATGCTATGAGTAACTGTACTTTACACATTACACTGTAAATATTCTTTTTTTTTGTATTTTCATAGTTAAAACCCCAGGTTCCAAACTAAGGGACGAAACGTCGTGTAATGAACTGATGTCAATAAATTTAATAATTCTTCTTTACCATTTATTATTACGAAACAGATAATATAACTAATTTCATGCCTATAATAGACAATATTATCATGCATTTGCCAATGCGCTATTTAGTCAATTGAAGATTATTACAAGTAGTACATACACGCGTTAATTGGAAATATATTAACAAAGTGGTGTCAATATTTAATCACTTTGTTATTAATGGACCAAAGAATTTTGATAGACCTATGTAGCTGCCAAAATACTTGAATTCCGTTTATTTTATTTTTCCCGAACCATTTTTGTCATTGAGCTAAGAAAAAATACAAGTAAATCCGTTGCTTAGGGGACAAGGTGACATTGAGATATTTGTGCCGGGATGAGAGGGAGGAAGCGAGTCCGTAAAATTTCCCCCGAGATTCTCGTTTACCTACCTACCTGGGCAAAGTGCGAAGTTGGCTCCGAAATCATGGCCGGGCACTAAAGCGGAGAGGTAATGTGCTTTGTGTCGTAATACCTGACGCGAGATCGTTCAAAATGGAGATGGCCACTCAAGAGCAAAACTTTGAAGCCCCGTGTGTGCGCTTCACGACACACTTAAGAGAACAGCCACGGAGATGAAATGTTAACAAAGCAGAGACGAACAATTACAGTCTCTCTCTCTCACACACACACGAATAGCGATGAATCAAATAGCTGGCCTGAGAACGTTGCCATTTTTTATAGAATATAGGAAGATGGAACGTCAAATACAATGCGAGTTATTAGGAGTTCAGTTTGATTTAAGGAAGAATATACGGACAGGAGAAGCAATATTGAATCTGGGTCTAATTTTAGGAAACGATAAGAGAAAGCAGGTCTACTTTCATAGAATTTGTAGACTTAGAAAAAGTCTTTAAATCAACCGAATTAATTTTTAATTCTTTTTTTTGTACCAAACCGCTCTATGTTTAAACGGTAAGCGGTGTTTATGTATTCTACGAAAATAAAGGAGTAATAATAATGTAAAATGGAATACACTACTAAGGATATCGAAGGTGACAGGAATAAAATATCAAGAACGGAGGATTATCCACAACCTCTACAGATGGCAGTCAACAGTAATTAGAATTGAAGTGCAAGAAAAGAAAGCAGAAATCAAGAAAGGACTACGACAAGGATGCAGTCTGTCGTCCATGCTATTTAACTTATATATATAGAACAGGAGGTGAAGAAAGTTAAAAAAGATTATTGAGGAAGGGAATCATACTGCAAGCAGAAGAAATATAAACCCTAAAGTATGCCGATGATATTGTAGTATTAAGAAATTCAGAATAAGACTTGGAAACCACAATAAATGGCACGAACGTGGTCCTAGAAAAAATAGTTCAATATGAGAATTAATATACGGAAAAGCAAGGTGATGTAGTGTAGTATGGGAAACAGTGGATTAACAAAGGATGTTGGATTGGGAAGGGATAATTTGAAGGACGTTAAGGAATTCTGCTACTTGGACAGCATAATTAATAGAGTAGCACAGGCAAGGAAGGCTTTCGTATAAAAAAATGAAGTTTACTTACGGGTAATATAAGTGTGAATATTAGGAAATCATTACTAAACATGTTCGTACGGAGTGTGACGTTACATGGATGCGAAACTTGGACGGTAGGAGTTGCGAAAAATAAAATAATAGAAGCCTTTGAAATGTAGTGCTATAGGGAATAGGGGAGGGGGTGGATAGAACCACTAATCACGAAGTTAGAATGGTGGAAGAGCAAACACTATGGAGGGATAGATTAATAGGCCACGTTTTTGAGACACGAGGGTTTGTAAAATTGGAATTAGATGAAAATGTGTGGGGTAAGAACAGAACAGGAAGGAAAAGAATGTAATTTGCTAATTAGATTAGGGAGAATGTGGTTGCTATGTATAAATGAAAAGGCTTTCGTAGGTTAAATTAGTATGAAGAGTTGTATCAGACCAGTCTAAGAACAGAATACCTCAGCACATCCGAAGAATTGAGTTAAATACATCCTTTTTTAGTGGAAAAACAACGACCTTCCATACATCAACGGGCTGCGTTCTCAAATTGACAAATTATTTATTGGATTTAATTTACTTAGAAATTCATTATCTTACCCCACAATTATAACGATAAACCCACAAGATGAGCAAAGCAAAAGATAACTATTTGCCTATACTACATATATATGGAGATTTAAATGTTTTTCGGCTCACAAATATTTCCTGAGAAAGCCTCTTTTATTACGAGGTTAAAAAAAGTATCACGTTCCACAGACAAAATAAATAAATCAACCAATAATGACATATTAATTACAATTCACAAAAGAAAATATGAGAAACGTATTGAACGATGTTGAACAAAGAGGCTTCGAAATTAAAGTATCGGGATGGAAAAATGTAGATGAGCCCTGTATAGAATGGATGGAGAAATCTTGCACCCGACACAAGCAAGAAAAGTCTATAAGTATATCACAAAATTGTGTACATTATAATTCTATTAGCATATTTAATAAATTTCCAGCCTCCATTAAACAGGCAAAAATAAATACAAAGAAGTTCAAACATGAACTAACTAACTTTTTACCTAGCCACTTCTTCCACTTCTTAATATAGACGCTACCAAAGGCTTTAATTTTTTGGTATAAGATATTAGCAAATACGTGTCAACTTCACTATAATTTGATTAGACGCCACTAGATGAACTTCAAGAATAAATCGGCTCCCATTTGAAACGTATTATAGACAACAACCCATACTCATCTAACAGAAGTGTTTTTTTTTTAAAAAAAGATAATAATATTGTGAACTTAAAAATTCTAATAATAATAACGGTTGTGACAGTCATTTTTAAAAAATAAAAGACCGTATTAATTCCTTCCCCATTCTATAGTAGTTAATAAATAAATAAAAATCAAACTATGGGAATTATTTTTAATTAAACATTGGAATAATAAAAGTTCCAACCAAATAAAGTTAATCTCACATCCCTTTAGCATAGGAATTTCAGCTCTATTCGTTGAGTAATGATCTTGAATTACAATTATCATCTTCCCCATGATAAATACTCAAATCTCATTTTGCATCCACGTCCCTTCGCCATTACCGTTCTGGAAAACTAAATACTCATCAGTTCCTATTGTTCTGAAAATTTTCCCTCCCTTCCTTCCATTTTCAATCTCCGAAAGAAAATTAACCTAATTAAAATCCCGTTTCTACGGGTGCCAAAGACTTTTTCTCTTGCACTGTCCAATTTATTTCGAATGGCGTCTTTTACCTAGTTTAACCGTTCCCAGTTTACTGTCTCGTGGCAATCGTCTTTGACTGCATCTCGAGAAATGGGAACTCGGAATCTTACGCTGAAAATTCGTATCGCAAATTAACAATGAAAATGAAAAAAAGGTCTTATTACTAATTATATTATTTGTATTCTCAACGAAAGATAATTTGGTCCATAATTCTTCACCTCGTTTAAGAAATGAGACTTACATTAGCATTCTTCATCCATTTAATAGCATAGATACAACAGCAGGATTTTGCTGCTGCCGAAATTTAGTAAGGAAGGTGTTATTACAGAACACAACAAATCTGAGAAAATATCAATCGCGCAACTACACGCTCTCAGAGAAAAGGGGAGAGAGTTTGATTTTTATCACCTTTTATTTGTTGTGACCAATAATGAAAAATCAGGTGGTTCAATTCCAAATACCCCGGAAAACGTCCATGTGGCCTAAAACCGCAATATTTTCGAATTGTCGCTAAAAGATAAGGGTTGAAGCACTCTGTTCAAGACAATGCCCAGTGATGAATTATGGCATTAAATGGTACATTATGACTCCTCCCTAATTCTATTCGACTTTTAGATTGTAAACGATGGAAATTCAGCAAGAACATCTAGAGACGAGCAGGCAAGAGATGGGGATCACCGGCGCCAAGGTGTAGCGTGGTAAACGTGCCTGCCTGCATGTCCAAGGGATTGGGGTTGTTTTCGTGCCAGGGGCAATAAACCCGGAAAAGCCCCAAGGATACCCTTCTCTTTATCAGAGCAAAATACTCGCATTTGGGGAAGGATGAAAAAAGATTGGTGGAGACACGTCACGTGGAGCGGCGTTTTTCATTAGAGAGGGGAAAAAAGAAATTTTAGCTGGGAGGCAAGAAGGCTAAAAATAGAGTTGATCAAGACGTTGAAAGGACGAGGAATTAGGGTGGCCGTAAGTTTTGCTCATAAGTGGAAGGGAACAAGAAGCCGAAGAAATAGGAGAGAAGATATAGTCAGTAAAAAAAATAGAAATAGAGAGTATATCTTGGTAGTGGAAAAGAGGAGCAGTTATACTCTGAAAGAAGAAAAAGGGTCATCTTCATAGACTATGGAAGAAAGTATAAGTTCGTAAGAAGTCTACCATATTAGCAAAATTATGGGCGACGATTTAAACAAACGTTGTCAAGGAGCAAAGCTGGTTTTTCTTAATTGCCGGGCAGTACCAGGTCCACAGCCTTTTCCGTCGACAGAGGGCAAATGCACAACCCGACATAGGAAGCCTGAGAGTGAGGGAAGAAAACTCTACTAAGCGGAAGTTCGGGAATCGTCTGGAAAATGGAACAGGTTCGTCATGAAAGAACTTAAAATCTATGCTACACGTTGTTACCCCTGAGAAAGCCCTTAATTTTAAAATAGTAATTCTCCTTAATATGGATCATTGTAATAGTGCGCAGCACTCACTAAAGCGTGTTTGTTTTAATATAAATAAAATTATTATTTTTTAAAAGCAAAAATAATTTGTCAAAATAATATTAGAATATTTTCCTCTATTTAAAGTACGAAATTTGGGTAAAGTAAGTTGCCGTAATCGTCCTTCAAATGAAGGTATTCTAATTTTTGAAAACAGCTGATATCTTCAAAATACTTGAGCGTAAAGTAATTATGCTTAGAGGAAAAGTAGTAGCGACTTCTTATGACTGTTGTTGTTGTGGTATTCAGTCCTAAGAATGGTCTGCTGCAACCCTCCATGCTAACCCATCTTGTGCAAGCCTTTTCATTTCCTTATAACTACCACAACCTTCATCCCGCTAATCTGTTTAGCGTATTCCATCCTTGGCGCCCTCTTCTGTTCTTACCCCACAAACTTCCCTCTAATGCTAGACCCTATTAATTTACTCTTATGACTGACAGATACATAGAAGAAATTAATTTTTTTGACGTCAAAGTGTACAATTTTGTTCACTGCACATTTGAATTTACCTCCGGTTGAATTTAGCAACCGGGCTGACGCCATTTTCGTAACGAACTTGAGGCTTGACTTGGGCGCGCGACGTCAAACACGGCGTAGTTGAGACGTCGTGAAGAGGGCGCCGTAATGCGGCTTAGTTACCCAGCTAATGGACGCTCTCACAAACAGCATTAACTTACTAATACAGTTACGAGGCTGGCGAGGTGAAAGGAACAAAGAAAGAAACCGCACCACAAATCTTCCTACCGCGAAGCCCTAGGCAGAAGCCCTCGCTCTAATCTCGACACAAGTCCTCGCTCGCCATGTTACCACTCTTACTCTCAATATATAATCAGGTCAAATAGAAAACCTTTACGTATTCGTTTAAAATTCTTCTTGGTCGTCGATACAGTCCCTGTACAAATAAATAAGCATACAGACAATTTGTCAGCAAACAATTTTATATTTAAAGAGCGAAACCTTCCGGGTGAATTTGTTTCAAATACAATTCTCGGGTTTCAACCCGGGAAAAGTTTGTTTACACGTTTCGACATCAAGTTCCGCCATCGTCGTCAGGTAGACCGGGTTGAAAGCCGAGAAATGTATTTAATATATATATATATATATACCACGTTTCTTCCATATTTGTTGAATACTTCCCTTGGGAAAGAATGTTATTTGGAAATAGGGATTGGATTAATTAATTATGCGCAAAATACTCTCGGAGATAAGGAAGTTAAAGCATCAGGAAATTATAATTTGAACTAGGTTGTCTATGAGGACGATAGATCATCAAATACACTTTTTCTTCTTAATTTTTATTTTATTAAATTTTTCCTCTCACGCTGACCAGCTTATTATTTTTTCTAAACTTCTCTTGACTCCTCCTCGGTTACAGCCACAATCCTAGCAGAAGTAAAAACTTTCCCAACAAACAAATATAATACATTTAAGACGTTTCGCCTAAATTTTTTGACGTCTTCAGGTAATTTTTAAATGACTTACTTGAATGTAAAAGTGGACTGCGTCCTGCTACGAAACGTCGTTGACGGATAAAAGAAATATAAAATTGTTTGCTGATAAGTTGACTGCATTGTTTATTTATTTCTTCTTCACCTTCCTTGGCTCAGCAGCCCGTTCAGGGCCTTGGCTTACGAGGTCTTCTGCGGTCTGCCAGCTTACATAACGCATTTCGAATTTGGACTCATACGTGATCAGCGTATCGATTCTCCAGCAGTCTTAATCCCAGTCTTCATGACAATGACGGAGGAAACGACGAAGCCCACGCCAGGATTCGAGTCCGGGACCTCTGTGTTTTGAGGCAGCGACGCTGACCACTAGACCACAACAAGCGGTCTTAATTATTAATACTTATTATTAGCTTATTTTATCCCCTGGCTTCATTCATTTCTGTCTATAGACTTCCAATTCTTCATTCACATTGCTTTCAGGCCCTCCTACATATAGTCAAGCCTCCTTTTCCTAGGTCTTCCTCTTCTCCTCCTCCAATTAAGATTTCCTAAAAACACTTTCTAAACTTTCCCAGTTTCCAGCATTCTCTGTAAATTCTCTGCACATGACCCGTCCTTCTTAACCTTCCCTGTTTAGTTTTAACTACAATTAGAAGGAAGACAAGAATGGAAAAATGTCGACAAGACCGCGGACACGAACCCCTGACCTCCCGTTTTTCGAACGGGGACTCTACCACTGAGCTAATCCGAATCGACGTCCAAAGACCGATTCAACATCCCTCTATCTATGGCTTCTATCTATAACACGCTCCACACGATCATATTTAATATGGTTTAATAATATTAATACTTATATTAGCCGTACGTAACTCATTTCTTGACTGTATTCTAGTTATTATGCTGCTCAAGTATCAGAATTCTTGACCTTCCTTTAAAATAACCATTCCCAATCTAACGGCCTTTATTATTCCACTATTTCCCTTACTACACTCCATTACCTTGGTTTTCCCTCTATTAAACTTCATTAATTTTAACAGAAGTTAGTTTCGGTTATCGTAATTATGTAAACTCAGGATCCCTTACAACGCATAAATCTCTCGGTAACTATATATCCACCATATTAGAGAGAAACAAGTGTGCAAGGCAGCAAAACTAATTTGAACGTGGAGATGTTATAATAATGGATGTAGTGGGGGTGAGTGGCGTCGAAGTTGACAGGACGAACACTCGCCCTGGGAAATTGGGGGAGGAGCGCCGGGTCTCGCTGAATGTATTGCTCCAATATCCGACGACCGTCGCCCTTCTGGGACGCCGGAAATGGGAAAACAGCCTCGAGCACAGACACAGACAGAGAGGGAAAGTCGTCACGACGTCGCGCCGGCGCAAATATACAAAATTTGAAATATGCAGTTAGAGAAATGGTATTACTCGTGATTGACCTCGCCCGAACTTTGTTATACGTAAACCGGCACAAAGAAATCAAGTCATGATGTAATTAGATGAAGCCCTCAACTTGGACACTGCGCAGAAGCCGCAGAAGAATAGCTATTATTTTATTTATTTTCCAAAGCACTTATTATTTATTTCTACTTCTTCACTGAATCTCAAGAGAACAATTTCATGAGACTGCGAATCAAAATAACGAGCTTACAAAACGATTGTAGAAAATATATATGGACCGTTGGGAAAGGTAGATATGAATTATTAAAATACAGAAATAATAGTTACATATTTCTTAATCCATTGCATTATAACTGTATAAACCAGCGAAATATATCTTATTTATATTTATAAAGACCAAATAATTAGGCTAATAGCATAATAAATCAGAGTAATAACAACAAGCAACAAATAGAATTTTTGTCTCATAAAGTTAAATATGTGATTATGACAATACATTTTTTTCAACTAAAAAATCACCATATGTTAAATCCCGGCTCATGCGTGCATCTTGAAAACGACCTTGTCGATAAAGCCGATAAGCTGTAGGCCTCTTTTCAAATAAACCGCTTGGATTTTTCAACCTGTTCAAGGAAAGATTTAATGATCGGGTGCATCAACCTCCTGACAGAAAATCGTGGGAATCCTCTATAAAGAAATTGAGTCTTACAAAGAGATAACCTATCTGATTTACGTCTGGAGAAGATAGCAGATCGTTGTTGCAAGACTCGGATCATCCCACTCCCGCCTCAAACTTTAATTTTTTTTCTAGATCTCCTCAACCTTTCCGCCCTGACGTTGCCGCACATTCTTTTTGACTGTCCCGGCCATGACACCGTCAGAAGGTCCACGTTTGCTAAGCATTCCAGACGGAAACTGTGTTCTTCTAAATTTCATTATAGAATTTGTTTTCCTGGAAGAAATCTAAGAAGGCTATATTTGCCTTTGTGACCGTTTTTTCTCTGTTCTAAGATTGTATCATCCTACTTGCTCTGAGTTATGCGCAGTTTCCATGAATTTTTTTTGTTTCATATAGTAAATATTTTTTGTAGTCGGCAATAACGTCTCCTGTTGACGCGACTATAATCTCAATAAAAAATAATTTTCTATTCTTAATTAAAATATGAAATCAGGGACAGATATTTAAAATATGAAACATTTCTAAACTCTTGGTACACAATATTCAAGTGGTGAATGACGATTTTCTGCTTATATGTCGCCTCTGGAACAAGCTTCCTGACGGTCAAACAATAATAGGACAGCATATTAGGATTCCATTTCCCTTCATGTCTCTTTTCCATAGTTCAAATTTGATCGTCAGTCACTAAATCTAGCTGCGAGTGCAGATCGTTGACAATGTCACGGTAATTTTCCGCCTTTCGATTTCCCAAACAACTGTAACTATTTTGGATGCTAATATGCTGGCCGACCATCAGGAGACACACTCAACACTTGACCGTTATTTTCTCATTTCTACACCACTCAGAATGTTTGAATATTGCGTAGAACATATGACAATGTTTGAAATTATAAATGTCAGCAACTGTGAAACCTTGCGTGAATGAGAAAAGTCGGTTTCAGGACAAATGATACTATAAAATCAACATATTTTCTTTCTGAGACAAAAAAACAAGTGCAATGGGTGAAAAAAATCTGTGGGTATTGCAGGAATTCAGAACACGCATTTTAAAACACAACCAAAAAAATGTATCGAGTACAACTACTGTGACTCGACCAGCGTAATTCAAATAAAAAATAATTCCTTGTTATTCTAAATTTTCTTTAAGTTTATTTTAATCGCCATTTTAAATAGTATATCATGGAACGTCTGTTTTCATCTGAAATAAAATTAAATTAACCGACCAATTCACAGACCAACCAAGTTTCTATTGAATTCCAACAATCTTTAGTCCTCACAGTTTCATCAGATGAATTTATTTTTGAATTACGTAGCTGAACATTAATTTAGAAAAGGAATACGGGTAAGAAAATACTTTTACGTTGAAATTGTAATGGATACAGGACAGAACGAAAATATATTTGTCTAAATTAATGTTTTAGTATACACTTCCAAATTTAATATCCTGAAGAAGTTTACTTGATGAAATCCCAATGGTGAGGACGAAACGTTGTAGGAACTGAATAAAACCTGCTTTCTTTGTGAATCAGTCGTTTAATTACATTTAAAATAATTGTTTCCATTGTTAGGATCAACAGCAATGTGAGAAGAGTGATTTTGGTGAATTCTGTGGGAAAAACGCAAACTTTCATAAATTACTCCATAAATCTTTTAATATATACACATGTTTCGAGAAATTAACTGCCAGTTATACATAAATGAAATATCTTTTAATGACTGTTTTCTAATAGAATCGAACTTACGACCATTTCACAGACAAAGCTTTTATATATTATTATCATCACGACGTTTCGTTCACAATTTTTGGACTTCGTCAGATACAGACAAACGCAGTATAATTTTTTCTGAAGTTAATTCGAGCTATTAGAAAACTATTTTCGTCTGTAGTTAACGTCAAAAAGTATTTCATCGCGTTTGTGAACGAAACGTCGTGTGAATAAAATAAGGAACTAAATCTGAATTCACCGTTAATTTAATTCTATTAAATTCTCGATTAATTGTATTTCATATATGAATTTTTGAAACTATTCTCGTCTTTAGGAATTTTGTTTTAAAATTCATATGTAAAATTTTTAACCAAACATCAACGTTCTGACACGAAATTAATTAAAATTACGGTCAAATATGTCAGCAAACCTTCAGTTAGTATAAGTACAACGTTTCGTCCATATTTATGGAATTCTTCAGGTACATTTGTTAAAAGGATACACTAATTACATTGACACTGGAGGAATTTCTGTGACATCAAATCGCTCACAATGGAATTAGTCTACCAATTAAAAAGAAATTACCTGATGAAGTCCACAAAGATGGTTGAAACGTTGTACTTATAATAAATAAATGTTAAACTAAATTTTTATATTCCCAAATAAAGTGGTTCAAAATTCTTATTTTATTAATATGTTCTAATTTTTTTTAAACACGTTTATAACAAATTTTGCTGTATTATTATTATTTATTTATTTAAGGCTTTAAGTCGCATCAACCAGAGGGTTATTAGCTTCCTTCCAATTACATTTTTAACATCGTACTTTAACACACAATTCTTAAAAAAAACATTTGACAATTGCAAGAGTACAAAAACTGTTGTGTTTATTCCGTTTTGAAAGAGAATGATTTAGGAAAGTAGGTACAAGACCTGAAGTGATACTAGAACGGGGCGGAACACGCCATAGAGCAAGAAAAGGTCACCATTGTATGTATTAGTCAAGTAGTTGCTTGATATGAACTGTATGATTGTAACGTGAAATGTCCACCGGTGTATTTAATGACTTCCTGTTTATGAGTGAAAGCCAACTTGCAGGCAATAGAGCAATAGAGTAAACCTAATTTACTTATAAAACCATCTAAAGTAGGATGTTACCTAATATACGGGCGCTGTGGGAGTTTTCTCGCAGGCGCTTCACCCCTGAGTGACTGCGGGGCTCACCTGATTATATCGGGAATGCCTCGGACTCTCTCTGGGTATTTTTTTAATCAAAGTTCTCACATACCGAGACACCTTCACCTATTTTAGGAGGTATATTTACTGGGGTCAAAGACCTAGGGCATATGGCAAGAGCTGTCCGCTTATCCCATTCGATCATCGGCCAATTGCCTCCTGAAACTGGTGGAGACACGGAGAAGGGAATGCTGCGACCCCACAGCAAACTCGTCTCCCGTCATTCGGAAGGGCGTGAGAATAGTACCCAATGCCCGACCTACCTGATGTAGGTTTTCTAGGGTTTTCCCTGCATCTCTTTAGGTGAAACACCGGGTAGGATCCTTAAACCATAGCCCGGGGCCCTAGTTAACCCTTGGCTACCTTGCTCTACCTTCCGCATCCCCCCTTTTCAATTCCCTTCCTATGCTATTAAAGGGGAGTTGCCTGTTTCAGGATCACCCTCAAGTAGCCTGTTAACCCAAAAAAATCAACAACAAAAAGGGAGGGTAGAAAGATCTCCGATCCAGTCAGAAGATAGCCGAAATAGCGATTCGGCATGTCACCCGAGGAAGGGAGACGACGGCAGAAGCCATCGAAACGTTTCGGCAAATCATCCGGACGGGAATTGGAGGGAGAACTGAGAGAACGGCAATCGAAGTGCTAAAAAATTATCCGTGTGCCTAAATTACGGCAGGGGTAGGCGTGTATCAGCGCCTGATTAAACAGTCGAGTAATTAATAACCCGGAGGTATCGCTACTTTGATGCTAAAAGTTAATCAATTAATCTTGAACGTCGGTGGGTGAGGTGTGAGCACGAAAGCGCGCCTTTAATTAAATTGTGGCTATTACCTCAGAGGGAGCCACGACCACGAGCGCACTGCTGGTAGTCAACTCCAAGGTAATATGCCTCGTAATTTATAATCTACGCACTTGTCCGACGGACATTACCGTTCGTAGACAGGTGATGGATCTCCAACCAACCTATAAAACCATCTGCAGGGAAGCGAAGGTCACAAGTCATATGGGAATGATACGAACAAACAGGTAATAAGTGGCATGAACGTGGTCCTGGAAAAAGAGGATTAATAGATGGAAAACCAAGGTAATGGAATAACAAACGGTGTTTAAATTGGGAAGGGATATTTTGAAGGAAGTAAAGGAATTCGGCTACTTGGCAAGCGAAATAACTAGGGATGGTAGAAGTATAGTAGACATAAATAGTAGGATAGCACAGGCCAGGAAGGCAAGGAAGGCTTTCTCGAAAAAGCGGGATTTACGTACGGGTAATATAAGTGTGAATATTAAGAAATAATTGCTAAAAATGTTTGCATGGAGTGCATAGTTTAAAATATTATATAATGCTGGCGTGTCAGAAGAATACTTGGAATCCATAATAAATGGCATGAAAGAGTTCAATATGACGATTAATAGAGGGAAACGAAATGTAATGCCGTGTCGTATGGGAAACGGTAGAATGAAAAAGGCTGTTAGATAGGGAAATGATATTTTGAAGGAAGATAAAGAATTCTTCTACTTGGGCAGCGTAATAACTACAATGATGTAGTCTTATAGGAGAATGCTGAAAATCGGATGGGTGGATAAAATAACTAACGAGGAAATTATAAAACAGAAAAGGGGAAGAGCGAACAATATGGAAGACGTTGACCAAGAGAAGGAATAGATTAATAGGCCATGTTCCGAGACATGAGAGTTTGGTAAAACTAGCATTACAGGGGTAAGGACAGAAGAGAGACGACGACGTGTTAACCAACGCAAATATTTTAAAAGTTAACAACATACTTTGTACGGATAAAAGTATTAAAATTAAAATTTTTTTAAGCACAAGGATGAATATGCCAGTATAAACTGCCGAAAGCTACAACTTTTGAAATAAAATAGCTTCTCAAACCGTGACCGACAAAGAGTTTCTTATATCAACATTTAAACGGTCAAACAACACAATACACTAGAATCTTATTTAAATAAATAAATATCTACCTTTAACGATCAATTTTATTTATTGGTATATTAGGGATGAGTTGAAGACAATATTTAAGGAAATAAAATGTCAATGTAAGAACAGAAAAGGGAGGAAAAGGATGGAATACGCTTAAAAGATTAGGGAGTAAGTAGGGTTGTGGTAGTTACCCGGAAATTAAAAAGCTTGCGCAAGACAGGTTATCATGGAGAGATGCATCAACTAGTCTAAGGGTTAAACACCGCAACATCACCTTTGATAAATTTCAATCATCTGACACAATTTTTTATTTTTTTTGAGGGGTGGGGGGCGACGTAATACACAAAAATGAACTTGAAATTGTATAAATTAAGTGTTAAATGCTAATCAGTCGCCAAGGCTCTAATTACGGATTCGCTAGAGCGTCTCGATGTTTTCGTTGACTCTCAGCATAGCCCAGGGGACATGACATCAAATTGTTACGCTTTTTCGCCAGAAATCACAGCCTTATCCCCCTTTCCCAACCTCACACAGCTGAGAATTCTCTGCTACGTGCTAAATATACCTTCGGATGTAAGGAAAATAAACAGCGAGGTGGATATAAAAGGCTCGAGAGACTGCCGCATGTAAAGCTTAATTGAGTCCGTTCAACCTTGAACTGCGAGTCAGGTTTAAAATTTCCCTGTCACTATTTTCTCATCGTACCTCTACAATACTATAAGTGGTATCAGTTGGAGAACCACCGTTAACAGTAAACAAAACCTGCAATCAGAATACCGCATTTGATTTCGATTGCAAGGGGAAGTTTGCCCAGAATTTAAAAATGTATTTACCAACAGGAAAAAAAAGGTTAGCCTCCGAAGCAGGTTACTGGTATAAATTATAAATGACGGCGGGGAACATATGACGAGGAAACTGAATTGCTATTTGCGTAAACACGGCTAGCCGTTCAGTTACGTAGAAATATAGAAAGTGAGATGGTGATACTGCAAGACTACGGAACTATACATCAATAAAGAAGCTACGAGATGAATAACACAATCGAGGTCACGAGAGTTTGTCAGATAAAAACATTAAATGAAGATTGGAGAAAGAAGTAGAGGTGCACCCAGAAATTCACGTCCACGATACTCTGTAAGTATAGAAATATTTTGTACTAGCTAACCACCGCGACTTCGTTCATGCAGAAATAATTCTGGTTATTTTGCCCTAAAAACGAAACAACAGGAACACAATTTTGATTAAATTGAATTCATTGAATACATAAAAAGTACGACATCATCTACCGCTTCAGGATAAGCCTTTAAACTCGCACTTGGTTTGGAACAGGTACGCTATAATACGTTTGATCTCTTTAGCCTTCAGCATCTCACGCCGTTTTAGAATTCGCCTTCCTATGCTATTAAAGGGGAATTGCATGTTTCAGGGATCACCCTCATTGTCAGCCATGCTTGAACAGAAACGGAGAAGAAAGCTGCGACCACAGCGACATCGGAAGGGCGTGAGAATAGTACCAACCACCTGATGCAGGTTTTCTAGGCTTTCCTTCATCTCTTTAGGTGAAACACCGGTAGGATCTTAAACATAGCCGGGGGCCTAGTCAACCCTTGGTACCTGCTCTACTTGCATCTCTTTCAATTCCTTCCATCAGGGAGTGCTGCAGGATCACCTATGTATGTCAAAAAAGCTTTAAGATTGCTGTTTCGATCACCCTCATGTGCCGTAACCCCCCCAAAAATAGGAGGTATGTGTACCGGGGTCAAAGACCTTGGGCATATGGCAAGAGCTGTCCGCTAATCCCATTGGGTCAGTCGGCCAACTGCCTCCTGAAACTGGTGGAGACACGGAGAAGGGAATGCTGCGACCCCACAGCAAACTTATCTCCCATCATTCGGGAGGGCGTGAGAATAGTACCCAATGCCCGACCTACCTGATGCAGGTTTTTTAAGGTTTTCCCTGAATCTCTTTAGGTGAAACACCGGGTTGGATCCTTAAACCACAGCCCGGTCCCTACTCAACCCTTGGCTACCTTGCTCTACCTTCACTATCCCCCCTTTTCAATTCCCTTCCTATCCTATTAAAGGGAAGTTGTCTGTTTCAGCATCACCCTCATGTTGCCTGTTAACCAAAAAAAATTTACTTAAAATTAACAAAAAAAGAGCTTTCGCGCAACAACTCAATGGATTTATAAATGTTTATAAGAATATATTCTGAATATTGTAATGAAACATACACGAAAATTTAAGATAAAATTCCTGTTTCAATCCCTGAAATTTTCATTGACAGCCGTTAAGCCGTTCCGGAGCGTAAACAGACCAAGGGCATTAGCAACCCGCATTCACTTTTTTTATACGTGCGTTAAAATCTAAATAATGAATGCGGGTAGCCTATATTCTGGATCTGTTTATTCCCCGAAACGACTTAACGGATTTCAATGAATATTTCAGGTATTCAAAAAGGGCTCTCAACATAGATTTTTGTGTATGTTTCATTTCGATTTCTTGAAGGGTTCATAAGATACTTATATAAATAATTATAAATCCATTGAATTGCCGCGAGAATTGCTCACTTTTATTGGCTCCGAAACGTACGACCTGTTCTAAACCAACTGCGAGTTATAAGGTTTTCCCTGAAGCGATCATGCAGTACTTTTTATGTATTCAATGAATTCAACTTTATCAAAATTATGTACCTGTTGTTTCGTTTTAGGAGAAAAATAAAAATAACTATTTCGGGTCGAACGAAGTCGCGGGGATTGTTAGCAACTTAAACATAAATTTTAAGACACGATTTATTCAGCAGTGGCTGTTGGTCTTTACTGAGCCCCCCGCTAAGATTAAGTTCTTTGATTCCTCATCAGCAGAGGTAATTAAATAAATCTTGAAAAATTTAATCATTTCGTAGTAATTCATAGGCGCCAAATTTAATAAGGGATAAGATAATAGATATCTATGAGAATGACAATAGACCAAAATTAAAATTCACTAACTTAGTGACATTGTCTGCCACGCTAAGGTTATAAAACTATGGTGGAAATTACAGTCAGTGAAGAGGACAATAGAGGATAATAAAGGGACAAAGATATGAATTTATTGTTTCATGGAACCATTTGTACGACCAGCACCTGAAGTCAATAGCGATGGGAACACTAAAATGGGTGTTTTGGTGGTTGGAACACTTAAGGCACCTAGCCTCGTGAAAGTTACGCTACTGTCTGAGGAACACTGGTCAGTGAGAGAGAGAAAAGGCGGGCGTCGCGTTCGTCCACGTCCTCAGGCTGGACCACCAGACCGTGGACGAGAATAAATAAGTGACCGTCTTGGAGCCAAAGTGGATTCTCGTGTACGAGGACAACGGATCCTGGCATACAGAGGAGGAAAGCTCCAGGGTTACGTTTCTCGGCTCCGCATCAACCATCTCATGAAACATGCGCGACACTACATGGAAATTCCACTCCAATACTGGTGCATAAACAATCACGCTTCGTCTGTCGCGACGCGCAATATTCCACGAAAATCATAGCTGAGAACGTCAACGACAGAATAATTTAAGTGAGAGAATGAAATATGCGGGAAAATGTTAAGTTCACGTTTGGAAAAAAATTGAAACGTACTGGAAATGATAAGCATATTACACAAAACCAGCCAACCAAAAATTGACACGATCCTGTTGAGTTTGATAAAGAATGTCGACCTTAAAATATTACACTATATGACAACCTCCAAATAGTTCCATGATAAATGGCACAAATTACTATCAGAACAAAAAATTGATGTAATGGTATGATAAACTAAACTTACTTTTCAATCTACTTTGTTTTGGGTAACAGGCTACATGAGGGTGATCCAGAAACTTGAAACTGCCCTTTAATAGCACAGGAAAAAAATTGTCAAGGGAGAAGAAGGCATCCAAAGATTGACTAGGGCCCCAGGGCTAGAGTTTAAGGATCCTACCCGATATTCAAATGAAAGACATCCAGGGAAAAACATAGAAACTCTGCATCAGTTAGGCCGGGCTAATGGCTACTCGTCTCACGTCCTCCCGAATTACTTGAGAGGAGTTTGCTGTCAGGTCGCAGCATTCCCTTCTTCGTGCCACAATAAGTTTTAGGAGACAGCTTGTCGACTGATCCAACAGGACCAGAGGACAACTCTTACTGTATACTCAAGGTCTGCGACACCAGAACATACACCTTCCAAAAGTGTCAGATAAGCCCTATTTTGCTTGTGAATAAAACTATAAAACTAAAAAAAAATAAAGAAAAAGTTATGACTCGGACTATGCGTCCTTTTAACCTAGAACACTGGAGATTTGAAACTTTTTATTCTTTCTCTAAGTAAGATAGGAGTAAGTAGTGATAAATGCATAGGGGTTTTCAATAAGGGCGGGTCGATATTGTAAAGGAAGAAAACAAACTGTGTGTTTGAGGTAATAACGAAATTATTTATCATCATAAAAAAACTATATTTACTATGATAAAATGAATTATCACTGAAAAGTCTACTTTATTTTCATTCATCACTATTATTTCAAAACGGAACATTTGTTAGCAAAATGTTTTGAATATGACCAAAATTAAGTAAAAAAGTAATGGAAAAAAGATAAACTGAGTGCCAGAAAGAAACATAAAAAAATAATTGATACAGTAAATTAATCAGAACGTGGTTGCTTTCTTCAGGTGATTCCATATCGTAAGACACTGTAAGAAGCCAGGTGACGAACTCAAAAGCAAGGCAAAACCCTTTTTCAGTTTCAGCTAGTTTTTGATTCGTCTCCTGGTTTCTCACAGCTTCTTAAGATATTGAATGAATCACCCGACGAAAGCAAAAAAGGCATTCAGAAACCTTCTCAGGGTGTTATTTTGTCAATTAATGTATTATGTTACTTTGCTAAATTTGTATCTGATTAGTATAATGCAGACTGATTTATATTACCAGAAAACTAATTATTCAAGTGCTGACCATAGTACAGAAGACAATCACCCGTGCTTATATTTATTGTGAAAAATGGAAATATATCTGCCCTTTCTGCAAGCATTCATTACTCAAAACAGCGCAGGACTTGGACTAAACTTAGAAAAATCGGCCAGGTACGGGGTAAAGGATTCAGCTTCCACTTACTAATTACATGAAACGGAAAACTCGAGGAATTTCGCGAAATAAAATGGAAGAGAGGAATTTGTAATCAGAAAATGCTTTGGGACGCTTATCATTGCTGAGGCGGAGGACAGAAGTAACAACGTTGTGTGTCTCGTAATAACAACGCCAGAAAAAGGTAAGAGGGCTCATCAGTCATAATAACGCGAGTTCCTGGAACTGTACTTACAACTCGTGGGTGGATTTCCACGAGAAAAAAAAACATTGCACGATGAGAAGGGCGCAGCAGCGTCCCCTGTATCTTGCCTTTCTCCAATTACGTCAAGGCACACAGTTTCAATTAACTCTGGAAAGAAAAACAACGACAAAGCCAACACGACGCAATGATGGAGCAGATTGCTTGTTAAAATTGTTTATCAACGGAGAAATGATTGGAGACGTTCCGGGAAATATTTACAAGTAAAAAAAGGAGAAATGGCTGCCATACATGTGATAACAAAATCAATTTATTCCCGTATTTATTTACAGCGTAGCTTCGTTACCCGAAATCATCTCAAAAATAGAATCTTTTCAAAGCAGATCGAATAGATAAGAAATACTTAACTTTATAATCCGTATTGAATCTGATGCATGCAAAAATGTAGTGAAGAATTGTTGCCAAGGACGACTCATACAATACCACCACGATTGTTCGGCAACGCTGCTTGGCCCGGACTTGATTTCAAGCGTTGTGATTGCTATATACCCCTCGCGGAACTAAACGTCATCAGTCTCCTAAACTAAAACACACTATAAGTACTTGATCCTTAGGAGTATGGAAAAAACAATAGACGTTCACTCAAACAATTCAAACTATTTTACTGTCCATCAATCGTCAGTAGTAGCTTTCGACATCAACCGTTCATCCGATTTACAAAAGCGATAAGAAAGATTAATAAGTTGTTCAATACAGATGTAGACTTATTTAAATCATTCAAAGTATTAAAAATTGTAATTCTTATTTTATTTAAAATCTCCTTCCACATATAGTATTAAGTAAATAATGCGGATATATTCATTGATGATCCATTTACTTCTTGTCTCAGTCGTCACTGGCGGATAGATTTCCAGGGCCACATTCTTTGTAGTCTTCGAGTTGCAGGGCCATTTTTGTTATGTAGTTTGTAAAGCGCATAAAGCTTACAATTTTTTAGCCCAAAATTAAAATATACCAGTATGGGGCAGAAACAAACAATTTCGACGCTGATGGAAAATTCATTGTCGTCGGACGGGAAGGAGGATCAGAGAATGTGATGGCAAACAAAGGGTGGCGGATTAACGTCAGTGCCTTGGGAAAGTTGCAAGTCCACGAAGTTATCTACCAGTATGGACAACCCATGCACGTGCAATACAGAAAATTCAGAGAAATTGGAGAAAACCGATCACGTGACCAAAATTCTACGCCAGTGGGATGGTGAAAATTTGTCTAGTTCGGAGGTGGTATAAGGAAGAAATTGATCAGTTGGCAAGTGGACTTGGAAGGAGGAAGGAGTCAGGAGAGAAGAAGATATGCATAAGTAGTCTGATCGCAAGTAGAGTCTGAAGGAGGGAGAAGATGGAGAGTTGTTAAAGAGATCAGATGATGTTGAGATTTCTGAAGAGGAAGTTTCCGGCCCATCCATTGTGGAGAAGCATTGGAGAAATTAACCTCCATGGTTAATGTTCCACCTGCTAGCCAACAATATTTTGACAAAGTTAAACCATTCAGACATAATAAATGATCGGTGGTTCGTTTGCATGGGAACAACGACAAAACGTCCCACAGGCTGCCAGAGGAGAACCATTTCCGACAACATGGCGTTTACGTAGAACAAACCTGCCGTTTTCTGGAAGCAGAGAAAACGCATAGCCGACCCAGCAGCCGCAGAAGCCGAATAAACAGGTGTGTGAATGTTTTTCAAGCCGACGCAGACAACCAAAATCCTGCTACCCTATATGACCACAGATAGGACCCTTGATTTTTTTGTTTGATACAATTTCTTTTAAATTTCATTCAGAGTCCCATTTTTTATAAATTACCCAGCGAAAAGAGTAACCGCCGTAAATAGCAGCAATCGTAATTGTTATTTTCAGATCCTGGTCGCTTAAAGTGGTTATATGTTCTGTGAGTCTCGACTTAATGAAGTTGGTCTTGAGAACGTTATGTAGGATGTTGTTGCTGACGTACCAAGGAGCGTTCGTTATTATTCTTAAAACTATTGATTGGAATCTTTGTAGATGGATAAGGGTGTCCTTTTTTCACTGCCCAATAGTTGCAGTCCGTATGCTTGTGTGCGACCTTATTATCATTTTTGTATAGCAGATGGATTATCATTGCACATTCATGTTGAAAGCTACTAATGAAGACTGACGAATAATAAAATATTTTACATTAATTGAGGAACCGTCTACTTGTTGCTTCATACCTCTAGTCGTCAATTATTAGCGTTCAAATAATTCTATGTAGTGGATCCTAAAATTTTCTTGACCCACTTTATAACCAAATGCGCAACGACAACCGATGTAAAATCTTACAAATGGATTTCAGTTGAAGAACAATTTTGGCACCATTCGAACTTTTCACCTCACTGTAAAATCTAAACCAATTTTTATGGTTGTGAAGTGCTTTAATTAGATGTGGTTATTATTGGAACACCACTTATTACGAAAAATGAAAAAAAAATGAATGGACTAATCGCTGCATTAATTCGTATAAAATGAACAAGTGAACCACTAAATATGTAATTAGATGCAAGAAAATAAGTAGGAAAAAAAGGAAGACACGACAGTTTACCATCATAGTGTTTCAGGAGTGTGTCAAAAATTAAAGAGACTGAAAAATTGAGGCGCGTTAAATTTTTACTAAATTGTAATTAATTAGGGTGACTGAGTAAAGGTTATAGAAACGCGAGATTACAGCCTGCTAAAGCAATGGAATTTCCGCTCCTTGAGCACACTCAAATGGCTCCAGGAATCTGAAGGGCGCAGAAGGAGATTTTCTCTCTCTTTAAGTTGGAACACATCTCGAGTAAATTAGCGGTCTTGGACTAATTGGGGATAGTAGAAGCGGTCGGGAGAGAGAGAGACGAAGGGGGAACTGCAGAGAGTTAATACGCACAATAACGTCTCGAGGCTTTTATAGAGAATGAACTACGACCAAAATAATTGGTTCAGTGATAATGAAGGTCCACGATGAAAGTAAGCTAAGATTCGTTATGAAATTTTGGTTGATTGTTCTGATTTTTCCAAATCTATGGTAGTCATTTCCGACAGCGTTATCAGTATTGAGAGTAACATTTTAATCGGTAGAGGTAACGCAAACGGGAATTTTTACAATTAAAATTCTTCTTCTTCTTCTTGCTTGGCTCTACAGCCCATTGCGGGCCTTGGCCTACCGGGTCGACTGTGGACTATCGTCTTACATGACTCATTACTAATTTGGAGTGAAACGTGGTCAGCGTATCGATTCTTCAGCAGTCTTAATCCCAGTCTCCGTGACCATGACGTCACAAACACCCGGGACATCTGTGTTGTGAGGCTAGACCACAGGAGGTTGGTACGATTAAAATTACGATTTAAAATTTAATCGCCCAAATTATGTACATCAAAGGAGTGTTGTTTGTACATTTTAACACTTTTTTAAAAACAAAGTTTGAAAGTTAAGAAAGCTCAGTTGTATTACTGTTTGTACTCTGGCTTAAACTTTTTCTAATAGCTATCTTTGGTACATGATAATTTTAAACGACCCCTTCAATGTAATGGTATTATTATACACAATACTTTAAACATAAAATTAATATATTGTATAATCTACAATGCCGAAAACATACGGTGCAATTAATACGAGCCCATTATTTGTCAAGCATTTGTTCATTATAAGAAATAAACTGCCATAAGTATTATTTCCTATGGTGAACATTTTTACAACAACATCCAAAAATGATTAACGCAAAAAAGCCGTAATGTGAGGGATGGGCTTGTTTTATTCCTATGTAAACAATTAAATCGAAGCACAAAGTTTTTAGCATAGGTCATAGCATACTTAAACGTCTATTAAAATTTAATGACATTTTGCTTTTATGCATGATAAAGGGCATTGTAATGAATAGGGGGTAATTTATTATTTACCTCTATATTAATATATTAAAATGAACTTTTAAAATAAAAAAGGAAAAATAATTACTTTATCAACGCATATTTTACATTAATGTACAATGTTGCTATTTCGATTTTTATGCCGGTAATTCTTTCTTAAATTAATAATACAAACATATTTACATAAAAATTTAATTTTTAATTAAATTCTTAAAATTAACTATTTTCTAACTCTACACTCAGAGTACCATATCATGGTCCTTTTCATAGAACAGAATATTTTACACATCTACTCGGGCCTGGCAGTACAGAGTCACAGGGGTAATTACCGTGTCGGCTTAGTGAATAATCCAGCTCCTTCCTCCTAAATGGGTCGTCCTCTCTCCAGATCACAGCTATTCTTCCTCGTTCAGGAAGAATTTCCTTGTTTACTCCTCTTGGACTACCAAATCTGTCTTTCCATCTCTCTCGAACTGTCTCCGTATCATCGCCCTCAGGAATCTCTCTCCGAATCTGTACTCAAATCTCCCTAAAATCGATCTGCACGCCTTTTTAAAATCTATTCCCCACTTCTTTGGTTCATATCATCCCAGGTGGCAGGGATGGATATTGACCAATAACATTTATGGTTACAATTGGGGAAAACACGCCACCCGATGCAGCCAACTCTCACCAAAATTGGAAAACACCCAAGGCGCGAAATGAAGTCTGAGTTTTATTGCCCCTGGCTCACATGCTGTCTCCCTTCTTTTGACTCCATACCGCCAAAAGTTCGAGCAGATGTGTTTGACCGTTACAGCATAAAGCTTTCAGATTTTTCAAAATTAATATTGAAATATAACACGAGGGACTTATATGACTGTGTATCTAATTTCACGTTTAGTTCCTGAGTAGCATATATACTAGTTATAAAAATTTATTTACAATTACTGATGTTTAACAAACCCCTCCACCCACAGCTACCGAAAAGAATGGTGATAGACGATATAACCTAAGTAATTGATATAATTTGTAGTTAATAACTGTTACTAAACGATATCAAATGAAATAGCATGTTAAGGGAATGGTAAGAAAAAATATTTTTTCTGGAGATGTTCATCGTAATTTGTTACATTTGCGGCGATTCTGTTTGTCGACCAGAGGAAGCAAAGTTAATCACAGTTGAGAGTTGTGTTTGCTTTTATTAGCTTGTGGACGGCTCCGGTCGTTTAAGCGAAGTTGAAATCCATACTGGCAAATGCACTGTCAGTGCCAGAGGCGTGCAAACATTGGCCATCGCGTTAGCGCTGTTAACTTTGCCAGAGTTCGTCGGCCTCTCTGCAGCTGGCGATGATGATCATGTCAAACACCTGTCATTTAGCGGTTCGCCTCAGCATTTACTAATTTACTGTCGTCTCTCTCCTTCTCTCTCACGCACGCGGGAATACGAAATGAGCTATGGCGAATCGGGCTCTTGTCTGCACTCGATCATCATTACGGTCTGTAAAGCCGGACACTAAAAATTTATAACTACCTACTTTCTGAATCCATTTGTGTGATTATCTAATGTTACACTCACTGACTTAAGGTAGGATTTGACTGTGAGCAGGACAGCCAACTCGCATGCTAGTAAATTTTTAGCACAGTCTACTGATTATCTAGAAAAGCAAAAGAGATGACATCTCACTACTCCGATGGTCACCTTACGGAAATAAATATATACTGCAGCAGACATGTCAGTTACGTCGGAAATCCCAAATAAATATATGACATCCTTCAGCGAAGAATTTAAATGGGATTTGAAGGCGAAGAGACTTGTGGCTTTCTGTATCACAATTTGAGTGAGGAACTGCTGCCACCATTAAGATTATTCAAGGAAGAATTGCAGGTATGAAAACCAATGACCTGAAAATCCAGAGCCTGCACCTGCAAGAGGATTGTAAGCCTGAGACGGAAGCAGATCTCTACAGTTCATCATCTGAAAGCATTAAGACCAACGACGAAGTTTACAGGATGGTATAATATCTACATTTTATTTTTAATATCCATCTTGGGCTCTCCAGCTTTATCTAACTAATAAATTCTTTTCATTGCATCATTTCAGAGATCCCTTAGCTTGTAATGATTATGTTCAAAATTCCACAATATTTCATCGGTTTCTAACACTCCTATAAATTTTACTGGTACGCGTCCGAGTTGACTGTCTCGAGATGACTGACTGTCCTGATGGTGTTTACGCGATGCAAGTGAGATGACAGTGCTCAAGAGAGTGAAGTATAAGTATAAAATAATATTCCATAAATCCTATAGAGAAGCACAAGCTTCAAGGATGTGGAACGAGTCAGAGATTTTACATAGGTTGCTTTATTAATATTAGAATATACTGTAACTATTCATTAATTTTTAACTTATAATAAGATTTTCTTAAGTTCTATACAGAAGACATACAATTTGTACCTTATATATAAAATTGATAAATATTTTTACATCCTATACTAAAAAATTAGTGTTCTAATAATGTTCTTTCATAATTATAAATATCTACCCTATGATACATTCAGCTCCATAAATTCTTCAACAGAGTAGAAGGAGTGGCTTAGTAAGAACTTAGTTAGTTCATATTTGAACTTGTTTGGATTTATTTTTAATTGTTTAATGGAGGTGGGAAGTTTATTAAATATGCTAATAGCATTGTAATGTACACCCTTTTGTATTACGGTTAGAGACTTCCCTTCCTTCCTTGTGTAAATTGTTTTTACTTCTGGTATCAAAGTCATGTATATCTGAGTTTAGTGTGAAGAGGTTACATGAGTGATTGAATATGAGTGTCAGTATTCCAGTTTTCTTGAAAAGTCCCCTACAAGATGTTTTTGGTGAGACCTGACATAATATTCTAACAGCCTTTTTTTTGAAGTTGAAATATTTTATCTTTCCCTGATGCATTGCCCCATAATATTATACCATATGTCATTATAGAGTAAAAATATGCATAATAAACTAATTTTCTTGTGTTCGGGTCACTACAACTTGACATAATTCTAAGAGCAAAGGTTGCCGAGCCTAATTTTCGTAGAAGAATATTAATATGATCCTTCCAGTTTAATTTATTGTCCATGGATATGCCTAAAAATTTTGTACATTCAACTTCAATTGTTTCACAATTATTTTTTGCTACTTTTATTGAGTTCAAATTGGCATTCTTTGTCTGAAACTGCATGAAGTGAGTTTTATCACAATTGACTGACAAGCCATTGGCTGAAAACCAGTGAAGCATCTGGCTTAATGTAACACTGGCAGCATTTTCCAGACTATTTTGTTTATTTGTAACCAAAATACTAGTATCATCAGCAAAAAGTATGGTCACTCATGTCCCCCACATTGAATCGGTAAAGCAAAAATAATTTAGTTAGATAGTCTACCGAGTCTCAAACAGTAGGTGGAAAACGAGGATGGTCGTCAAGGTAAATTTTGGCTCGGCGATGCTTTGTTCAAGCAGATGGCGGAGAGACGGTCTAGCAGCAGAGAGAAGTGTTGCCTGGAGACATGAGAAAGATAAGGATTTTCTGTAATGGAAAACTTATGTTTCGCTTTAGTGTCCCATCGGAAATTTCGGGTCAAACTCCACTTCAGTGAGCTGTGGACACATATCGTGTCATCCTGTGTTACATTGAGCAATAACCGCTAGAGAAACGTTTTCTTAAGTGCTATTTCACTTTTTCAGGTGCACGAATTACATATGAAGTAAAAGTAAACTTCTTTGGAGCGATATATTATTTATTATCATTTCCAGGAGGTCACCAAAGGTCGCGAGTCGCGATTTTCTTTTTCAGTGCTGTAACATTAAATGACCTGCTATGAATCTCGCAACACGATGAGTAATGGTCAAATACAATGCACACAAAATTCCTTGAATTGCTGCATGGTAGTTTTGCCACTACCAAACCCAAGCCACTTGACATGGAACGACTCAATAATACCCCTAATAAGAAATTAGTTTTTTGCCTCCCAAGTAATATTTTGGTTTTCCAAAGTTGGATACTATAACACACATAATATGCAAAAACAATTCAAAATTAGCTCCTATGATATTTATTGTAAAAGTGATAGAATTGAAATCAATGAAATTGAGTCAAGAGACGTTAAATCATATTTTAATTAGAAGTTTCTGTAATATCTTCGGATAATCGTTTGCAATAATAAATTTTTAAAAAATTAGAAGTTTAATTGGTTTGAAATTAACACTTCAAAATTGTTCCTTAGTGTGAATTGTATTTTCTTTTTGTAATTTTATTTGTGTTTTCTTTGTATATAGCTGCCACCGGGCAAATTCCCAACAGCAGCTAAGTAATAATAACAATAAAATCCCGCTAATATTTAAGTAACTAGCCTTAACAGCTGATAATAAAGAGTGGATACCCAATTACAGTCTTCGTTTATTGACATGATATACATTTTATATAAACTTTAAATCATCATTTACGATATTAGTGCGTGGAATGAACGATTGGGGATAAATGTGTCGGAGACAACAACGGCATCAGTACGGCGTAAACATAGCAACGTGACAGATCGGAAGCCAAAATATAGACGAATTAACATGCTTTAACTGCAATATCGTAGGAGAAATATGGAATATGGACGTCAATGTAATAATCGAGATTCCGGAAACGGTTGATTGTATGTGAATTTAAATCTTGTTTTTTTTATATAAAATTGCAGACGAATATGGCTCATTGAGCCGAAAGTTCCTGAGTAAAATAAATTATGTCAATAAACGAAGACTGTAATTGGGTATCTACTCTTTAATATTAACTTATAAAAACAGTCGTTATGACATCAGTACTTTTAAACATTATTATATATAGTTATTATTGGGTTAATGGAACGAGGTGTGTCTCCCTTTTCATTGTGTACCTTAAATCAGCCTATCTACAAATTTGTATTGCCACGTAGGACCAACACAAAGTTCATCTATTCATTGAAGGAAGCAGTTTCCAAGTTTCCCACAGCTCACCGTTCTCAGTTTAGTGCTCTGTAGCCCCAAGTCCCTTGCGCTTTCGACGCACTCCTGATTAACCTGGGCAATTAAAGTCTTCTCCCTCTCGCCTGAAGGGCCCGAGTTATTGGCTCGAGGTCGCTCCCTTATCTGCGACGTAGTAACTGCTTCCCTTCCTAGCCAGCCAGATAAGGGACGCTATATACTAGAGAGAGGGCGATCAATGGACCCGACTGGGCCTCGCATCCCTCACCACGAATAAATCACCTCCGAGGCGAGGCGAGGTGAGGAGACGTGTCCTATCACCCAGTGTTCCACCTGACAACTACCGTTAAATCCTCAGTAATAAACGCTGTTTATGACAGTAAAACCCTATCTCTCACAAGGGAGAGGATGGCATGGACACCGTATAACCACAAACAGGCTACGGGGGCGGCCTTTTGTCTGCATCACGAAAAATTTACGATTATAAATCATTAAAGACCGAGACCAAAAATCATCAACGTACTTGGTGAATTCCGATTATGGCGAGACTCGGGTTTTCCCTCGTTTGAAGTAATCAATCCTCCCTCAATTACAGAAAACTGTAGAGAAAGGAACCCTCGCCTTAGATTAAGATTTTATTTCAACCATATAATGAACGATTTGCAGAAAATACAGAAATTCAAGTGAGGTGCAAAGTGATTCAAATCAATTCAAATCCGCAATTGTATTTAACTTTTCAAAAATAAAATAAATAAATGAGAATACTGCCAAATATGTCAGCAAACAAACATTTAGATTTATTGTTGTTTCCATTAATCCTCGATTGAGGAAATAGGATACGTCATACATTAAAAATTAAAAATGAACAAAATAAAGTACATAATTAAAGACAAATAAACTTAAAATAAATTAGTAAAAGAAAGTGTATATAGACAAAAGTCAATATAAACACAACACGGACACACACTGGGAAACACAAACAAGCACACACAGAGGAACACGCAATGGAGTTTTAACTACTTGGACCAGGAAACTGTCCTTCCCTCTGTAGTAGCTCTAGGCAATAATTTCGTTAAATAACTGCAACGATTCATCCATCTTCGTGGACTTGTTCAGGTCAGTAGACACAAAAATTATAAAATCAATTTAATTTTGAACACATAAAATTTCGTTAAAATATGTAGTACAGTTTTAAATAAGGTAAAATTTATAACAGACTTAAATTTCTAAATGGCAAAAATTAATTCCACTGGGAGTAATTTTCTGTCGGTTGTATTAAAAATTACTATTGATATTATAATTTTTTGTGTCTAGTTACCTGAAGAAGTCCACAAAGATGGATGAACGCTAGCTAAATGGTAATTAATTTGGTTAGCTGAAATATTTGGCAGCATTTTTATTTTTTAGGAGTAATTTCACAACCTTTTTTAATAAAGTAATTTACGTTTTCGGTCATGTGACATTTTAATAACGTTCCTTATGTTAATATGTTACTTTACGTCTGTTATACAATATTATATAAAGGAAATTGAAGACAATTCAAAAATTTTACATATATACGACGTTTCGTTCTCAAATATGTGATATCTTCAGGTTCATTGAAAAACTTTTAAACTTCGAATGAATGTGATTTGCATTGCAGACATTCAAGAAACAAAATATTTGAACCCCTATTTTTTAACAGTATTTATGTTACTTGCAAAAATTCTATATTTAAAAACTGGAAGAAATTTATTTATATCTCCATTATACCAGAATAAGCGTAACTGTCATTTGATTCAGCTTTACACTGTAATGGTAAAACAAAATAAATAAGTCATTTGGTGCTACAAAATCTTGAGAGAAACTGATGAAGGCTGCAAACAGGATAATAAAACCTAGACAGTTTGGCACCTATACTGAGCTTATAAAAACGTTGAAGCTACTTGACAGTTTGCTGTAACGAGGCCTTGTATTTTTCCCAAACGTCAGTGGTAAGTGGGGTGACTGGCTCCTCCTAAATCCTGGAGATAAATACTTTTGATTGGAGAGGATTTAGTCCCCGCCACCGAAGGAAATTAAATATTGGAATGGGGAAAGTTTATTAAAAAGGGAGACAGGAATTTATTATGAGGCAAATGGCTATTGGAAGCGGACTTTATGATAGATGGAGAGAGACATGGAATGTGACTGATAGAAAGAGAGAGTGTGTTTTGTAACTAGGGGCAGGATTTTTCTAAATGTTACTTTGTAAGTTATATAATTTTCGTAAACGTTGTATAAATAGTATTTATGAATCCTAAAAAAGTAAGATTCATGAAAAGAACTTGGTCAGTAAATTATTTTATCGTGTCATTTAATAAATGTAAAGTTAATTCCTTCCTATCTATATATAACATTCATTATTTAAACCAGTTATAAACCTCACATACTAACGTCAATTTATATGAAATTAATATATACTACTAATAAAATATATATACAGAAAAATTCCAAGAAAAATAGTTCTATTTTGGACACAGAAAAACCATCTTCAGGCTCTCTGAAACTGGACTCTATGGGGTGTGGTTACTCATTCTAGCCTCTTCTTTGGATTTAGTCTTGTGTCAAGGGAATAAAGGTTGCTTTAATTATTCTTTAAGTCCATTGACACATATTTATTAATCTAGTTTTAATTCTCTATCTTTATTTGATCAAAATATGAACATCAATAACTTCGGCTTTCACTATCAACAGAATTGTTTCTTAATCATTCAGTATATCGTCGAGATTGGTCACTATTTCGGGGATTAAAGTTGTCTGCGTAATTATACCTCACTCAAAAATATTTTTAACCGTAAATATTTGTATAAAATAATTTAGTTCAGGTGACAGTATTGCGGGTGAAATTAGTCTTATTTGCAGAGTTAACTTTAGTCCAAATAAAGATCACAATTGAATCAGCGAACAGGTTCCAGGATATCGACTGACGTAGTTAATGTGAACCCAGGCAAGAGAAAGGTAGTGGAAGTTTCAAGAAAAGAAGACACGAAACGTAATTACGAGGGCTCACTGCACATATTCTACGTCACTTTTCTGTTGCGTAACGCGAGAGAGAGAGGGGGGAGGGGATCTGGCGGGAATGCCCGGAAATTTCAATTCAATTTCAAAAGGATGAATTCTGCCGGTCGCCCAATTTCGTAGAAGGGATTCCAGACAAGAGTCCTGACGTTACAGTGCGTGTGCGCGATTAGAGGGGGAGGCAATAAGTGGATGCAATTTCCTTCCAGTCCGTGGAAACACGGCAATTGCTCGAGGGGCGGTTCAACCCTCAACTTGAAAGGCTGAGGCCGAGTCAGAGTCAGAGTGAGAGTCAGACACCGGTGCGTGACGGCGACATACGTCACCAACACGTGTGAAAAGAATCAAACCATTACGCTGTTAAAATAATAACAATAATACAGCAAATAGAGAAGGAGAACAGAAGGACGAATTGGTTGGGACCGCGACTCAGTTGACATATTAACATTCGTCTTCATAGTAATAGCAATGTTGAAAGTAAAGTATAGTAATACAGCGCGTCAGTTTCGTGGATTGAAACATTTCATAAATAATAAACGGTTTAATCAGCCTCTTTGTCAGTATTTTTTTAACTTAAATATTACATATTACGACGTTTCGTCTCTCATTTGAGACTTCTTCAGGTACTAAAAAAATTTACAAATCGATTGCATTCCCTAACATTTTTTGTAAATTTTTTAATATAAAATACATGGTTTTACACTTAAATTTATCTGTACTTGGAACCTCACTCCATGAAATTGCCGCAAGGAGTGATGTTTCGTTACAAATTCAAACCAACAATTGACTGTTACAGAAATTAAAGTTTGCATCATAGTTTTCTGACTTAAATATTTACAATAAATAAAAACGGCCAAAAAAGTCAGCATTAAATATATAACTATTTATTAACAAAAGCGACGTTTCATCTCCATTTTGAGACTTCTTCAGGCTTAAAATTTAGCAATACATCACGTTTACTCCTTGAATCCCTCAGTCAAAAAGATTATTGAATTTAAATAGATAAATAAAAAGGCCAAAATGGTCAACATTAAATATATAACTATTTATTAACAAAAGCGACGTTTCATCTCCATTTTGAGAATTATTTTCGACTGAGGGAGTCAAGGAGTAAATAGGATGTATTGCTAAATTTGAAGCCTGAAGAAGTCTCAAAATGGAGATGAAACGTCGCTTTTGTTAATAAATAGTTATATATTTAATGTTGACCTTATTGTCCGTTTTTGTTTATAGTAATTAAAGTTATTGGTATTACTTTTTACTTTGATACAATTAATGTTTTTCTTAATGTGGAACATTTCGCTCATTATTCTCTAGAAATAATTTATTTCTTCATCTAGATTTTCGACATTGTTCCAATCAATTTGGTGGTTATTCATCATTACGTGTTTAGATAAAACGTAATCATTTTGTGAACTGCTTTTGATGTTCTCCATGTGCTCCGAAATGCGTATTTTTAATGATCTTTTGTCTGCTCTACATATGTTGCTTGGAAATCGAAAACGATTAATTTTATAATCAACATTATATTTATCAAAAGTTTCAATTTTATCTTTAAAGCTTTTAATAAAATAAAATTATTGCTTTTGAAAATAATCTTAATATCATATTTTTTGAACACTTGTATTAATTTGTGTTGTAAGCAAGATATTTAATAAATAGTTTTCTTCTTCGAGCGTATGAAAAAATATCTATTATTTGATCGAAACAGCAGAGTTATTGCCATTATATATAATAGCCCTGAGTAATGCTCGGCGAACCACGGGAAAGTTCGGCTGTAGCTTCGTCAAAGAAACCACGTTACAGAGTACTCTTCAAGCCAGTTTCCCATAATACCAATTACGTTTAATGCTTAAAGTTTATTATTTAGTGGATAAAGTGACTGAATTACTGAGAAGTAGTTACTTAATACTTTCTTGAATACGTTAAGTAATACATATCCATAAATTATGACAACAGACATACTTAGTATTTATTGCTTTGTTTAAGGTGGCTGAAGGTTAGAGGTACTTAATACTTCTACAAGACGCACTACATAAAGTGCTTTTTGGGCCTTCGAAATAAATATCAACCGTTGCTCTCCTTAAACCTAGCGGTTTTGACTCAATAAATTCTAAACCCTTTTTGAATGGACGATCCGTAAGAAAGAAGAAGACGCAAGGCTAATGAGCAACTAGCTAGATTCAGGGCTAAACATTTCCTGCGCGAGGTGAATTTTGTACACAAATTCTTTGCCGAAGAGTATCTAAATAGTTAGAGTGGTAATAACGTGAATGTCATCCCCACTCCTCTGGGATCAACTCGCTCGTAGCCCCAAACGCACCCATGTAAAAACAGCTCTTTTTGAGCCCCCTAAAATCTGTCTTAAAGGAACAAAAGACGAATTAAAGTGGATTACTTATTTAACCGTATCTTATTATTTTCAAATATCAAATGTACAAATATAAATTTATACGGAAGATTAAGAAAAATGACCGAGTTTCGAAAACAATATTTCCAGTTAGATGCGAAATTATGTCAACGCCTCAAATAAATGTTAAAAAATTACAATTTTCTATTCGAAAATTTATAATTGGCAAATATATTAATACTAGAATGGATACAGATTGCAAAAATTACAACAGAAGCCAAAATTCGAAAAGACAATTTTATTTTAAATTAATACCGAGATCCGAGGAAAAATAGTGCATATTTTCCGCAAATGAAATAATATAACATTATATCATTGGGAGAAAAAAAGTTTTATGTCACACTTTAAAACAAATTTACTTATTTTATATATTTTTAAAAAATTTGTAACGTTTTAAAAAAATTGTAATTTATTTTGTAGATGAATATGGCTACTTCCGAAAGCTTCTTCCAAATAAAGTTTTGGAATCAAAATTGAAATATAGTTTTGGTTTATTGATGTGACTGATAAAAATAAGGGAAAAATTATAATCATAATTATTTGTTATTTGTAATGTATGACGAATCCTATTTCCTCAATCGAGGACTAATGGACACAACAATAAATCTAAATCCAAAACGATGAATTTACGTACGATTTAGATATTCTGAAACAAGTTTCATGGGAGAAATAATACTAGAGGTGTTGTAATGTTTACTGGCCAATAGAATATAACAATTGACTATTTTTTTAATAAATGAGCAACGTGGAAAACAATTCGGATTTTAGCATTTCTAGTTAGAGGCGAGGTTGTGAGTGATTTATAGCGGAGCGCCGTCGCGTCGGTCAGCGCATCACGCTGTGCCCTTTGTGTGTGTGTGTGTGTGAGAGAGAGAGAGAGAGAGAGAGAGAGAGAGAGTAGTTGCAGTGGCTAGATAATAAATGTCATTAGCATTGCGAGTCTGGAGCATGTTTATCCCGGAGATGAATGCCTCTCCTTGTCCCCCGGGGGGTTTCCCCGTCCTGGCTGGAATTTCAGAGCATACCTCCGCCGCTACTCTTCCCCTTTCGTATTATTACAAATTCTTGCGTTGCTCTCGCATCGCACAAACACACTCACACAGGGAGACGACGAAATTTGGAAAATGTGCTGCTGCGTCGAATGGCGACCGTCCTCGTCTCCAGGACGAATAAATATACAACCTCACACGAAAAACTAAATTACACCCAATAAATATGGGTCATTCCATCCGCAGTGGTCTAATTTCACTCTATACCACAACAGTTTCCGTTCAAATTTAAACACACACGAAGATTCGTACATGTAATGAACTTGAGAAAAAATTTTAGATCATAATGTGCAATACAATGGAAGCTGTCAATCGCGCTCTCGGCGGAACCACACGAAACCCCTATTTTTGAGTTCTCATTATCAGAAAGGCAAAGTAAATAAGAATCTCCTGATTTTTATTTCCGCAGCCCTTCATGCATTGAATAATAAAAACACACATTTGCTGGTTTCTTGTGCCAGTGGTATATCTGACGAGCACGAAACGTACAGCAGTGGCCCAAGAACTCTGCCATGTGGTGCTCCAGATTTGATCGGAAACGACAATAGGGACAATCGCCGATGATGCACCGAGAACCCTCAAACGTATCTAACCAATCTACAACAATGGCTAGAAAAATGGAAAATAATATGAACCAGAATAAATCTGCACATATTAAGTTTTCGTTATGAAACTTGAAATAAATAATGTACACATTCCACAAAGAAAAACAGTAAAAATATTAAGGACTAAACTTAGATTCTAAATTAACTTGGAAAAACCACATAGTTAAAAAAAATAAGTTGAGATGAAGACCAGCGAACTACTATAGCTGATAGTATGAAAATTACGGTAATCTATTGACAGTAAAATTCATGATATATAAAACTGTAATCAAACCTCTATGGTGATGTTCAACAAAATGAAATAATCTATAAAAACGACATCAAACAACACGCAGTCTCAGTCAATCACCCAAACCCACTTCTAGACATATTCCTTGAACCGGTGATAAAGAAATGACTCAAAAAGGTGTGTGTGGCTTAGTGAAATATTTTAAATTAAACGAGTTATTGTTTATTTAAATTATACAGGTGATATAATTGAATATCTCCCTGTTCATGTTATTAGCCGTCAGTATTTTACCCTATAGCATTGTACACTATTCTGATTGCTAAATAAATTTTGATAAAAAAGAAAAAAATTGCTGGATTAAACTTGTATTGATGTTATAAAATAATGATGAAAGTATCTGATAAAATATGAAATTTTTTTAACATACAATAATGAAAGCAATTGACACTTGACAGAAACACCAATACTGTCTAGATATAGAACCTCCAATTATACTTGTAGAAATATATCTGATACACGTTAATTTTTTTCGGAGGAGTAGTGGTAATAGGCTACATGAGGGTGATCTTCAAACATGTATCTCCCATTTAATAGCATAGGAAGGGAATTGAGAAGGGGAAGACGCGATGTGGAAGGTAGAGAAAGATAGGCAGGGGCTGTAGTTTAAGGAATCTACCTGACATATGCTACAGAATACTGAAACTCAAATGGAAAGACTTACAAACCAGGAAGTTCTTAGCAGAATAGGGGAAGTGAGAACAATTTGGAGGAATTTGACCAAGAGAAGGGATAGATTAATAGGCCAGGATTTGAGACACGACAGTATTTTAAAATTAGCATTAGAGGTAAGAGTGTGGAGTAAGAATAGAAGAGGGATGATAAGGATGGAATACGCTAAGTAGATTACAGAGGATGTGGTAATTATGAAGAAATGAAAAGCCTTGCGCAGGATAGGTTAGCATGGAGGGTTGCATCAGACAAGTTTCAGGACTGAATACCACATAACACCCGGTGATTCACATAAAAGTGATGCTGGGAAAACCATAGAGAAGCTGCCGGACCGATTTTGCTTCAAATTATTTTTATATGCAACCCCAAGAACAACTTACAGAGTTGAAAAACCAGGAAATATAAATTTCTGTTTAAGAAACCTAACGTTTCTCAAAATTATTTCATCATGAAACGAAAACAGTATCATTGCTCTTTCAAATAAAATTAATAAATAATTCAGGAAAGAAAGTAGAGAGTATTTAAAAATTACAAATAAAACTAAAGGAACTCAAAATATACGCAATATTTTTTTACCGACATAGCTTATATCGTAAAGTAAAAAGTTTCCTCGTGTTTTGAAACAAATGGTAACGTATGTAACGTGTGCGCTTAAATACGGAAATAACCTTCGTAAAATTTATTACTCCATGCTATTTGCTGTAAGAAAATGTTTTACCGTGACCTTGGTGTGGGTGATATGTGAATTTAGACCGAAACAAACCAATACCATGCCGTCACAAAAGTACAAGAGTATCTGACATTACCAGGTAATAACCCAACAACCATGGATAATGTGAAACTGAAAATGTTATAGACTATATGACTTTAATGATTATATGTAAAGTCGTCAAGAACAGTATGTGATGACGCGACAAAAGCTAATAAAAAATTGTTGAACAGGGAGAGGAAGTGAAATTTAATTATTTTCCTCGTTGACGTTCTCGAGTATTTGTTTATTATTTTTTAAGTCCATTAATTTTTTATTAAAAAACGCAGGGGAAAATTAGTTACAAGCGGTCACTTAATTTAGGAGTCGAAACAGCTGCTTGTTATGTCCAATGACTAAACATGGAAGTACCTATTTTAAGAATTATTTTTCGGAAATTCATATTAAATGATGAAGAAATTTACCGATCGCTAAAAAAGTATTATATTTCTGAATTGACTTGAGTTTAATGTTCTACGTGGAAATCCGATATATTAATTGAATAATCACACTAATGTTACTCATAAAGGCGGCGGTGGCTCCGAAATATTGAAAAAACTTGCAAGGTGCCTGCCATCTGTAAACCCACTTTCTATCTCTCTTTCCTTTCCTTATTAATTGTTTTAATTAACCTAACAATGTCATTTCCTGACGCATATATATAATTATGTATAAGACCTTGGTTTCTCACATTCAGTGGATCAGCCTCTCACCCAAATAATCCTTAAATCATTATTTTAATAATTGCAATGCTATTAAATACCTTAAAGGACTGTGATATTTTATGTAGCTATATTTACTTATTTCTATATTTACATTGCATATTCAAGGTTGAAGGGTTAATACTATATTGTACACATAAGATGAATTATGAAGGAAAGCCCAAAGTTCTTTTGTCAATAGTAAATGAAATAATTAAATTAATCTGTCTTAATATTATAAATAAAGTGCAAAGAATGACCAAAAGTCAGAAATAGATTAATTTAATTTTAATTCTAATAGAAAAATTAATTGATACTATTTCTAACTTTTGAAAATTCTTAGTACTTTATAGATAATTTTTTAAAGAATAAATAAATCAACGATTAAGTCACAAAATACAAATTAAATTTAATTAATTGCTTTTTATCACTCCCAGTAATTTTTTATTGGTTTTCCTGATTATTCAATTTTAAAATCCCTGAAAATGTATAATAATTGATTTAATCAGCATATTTGTCCGTATTTTTATAATTTAACTATGAAATTATCGCGACGTTTCGTCTCTGATTTGAGCCTTCTTAAGGTACTAAAAACAATTACAAAATTGTACATTGTGTAAAATGTCAAGGAGGAAGTTCCATGTACAGCTAAATTTTGTAAGTGTAAAACCATGTATTATATTTTTTAAGTTTTTCATAACATATTCAATTTGTAAATTTTTTAGCACCTTTAGAAGTCTCAAGTGAGCGACGAAATGTCGTAATGTTTAATATTAAATTATAAAAATAATGAAAAAGAGGTTGATTAAATCATTTATCAATGAAAATATTTTTTTCGTTTATTACATTGGACCTCATCTAATTAGTATTGTATATTACCTAATACGTTCTGGAATTTGGTTACGAAACGGTGTGTTTCTATTTTGTAACAATATTTTAAATGACAATGTAATAATTGAACTTTTCATTTACTGAAATTAGCATGTTGTCACGTATTGGTATATTGTTGATATAATTAAATTTAAGTTACTATATTTTTAGTTTACATTCATTACTGATTTTTGATGTAAAAAAAGAAGGAAGTTTTACATTCATAATAATATTAAACTTCATGAAAAATAAATTATTACTCACTATAGCTAGACTTCCTGAATATTTAAATTATTACTCTCTATAACGAATAAATTGGACAATTAATAGAGACAGTAAACGGGTTATCAAAATAAGAAAAGAATGGCAAGAAGTGCAATGCTAAAACGAAGTTTTATTTTTTAATCCCTTTATGATAATTATCTGATAACACAATGAAAGGAAAACCATTATTAGAAATAAGGGGAGATGATTAAAGATGAGAAATGTCAACAGAACATAAAAAAATAGAATATTTAAGGAAGTTGATAAAGTCGACATCACATACTCTTTTCTTTTTGTCACAGAAATTCTCAGTAAATTATTTCACATACGTGAAGACAGTGAAGTTTAGATATTTTTATTTATACATTTGGTTTCCCGTTGTTCATCAAAATTTAACATTTGAAGATGTTACCTGAAGAAGTCTCAAATATGAAGGCGAACGACGGTTAAATTAAATTTATTTACGTTCCATTCATGTATCAATTAAATTTTGTTTACTTATTGTAGCAGTATTTGAATGAAATAAGATGAAAGTAGAGTTTAATAACAACTGTGACGTCATACTCGCTCCCGGCGAAACTGTAAATTGACACCAATTATACATCCCTTCATTTTATTAATTCAAATATTTATAATTTATTATTAGATTTTCCACTTTTCAGTTGCAAATTTATTAAAAGTAATAAGCGAAACAAAATAACTTAATACTTTGAATTCATAGGTTTTGGATCGGGAATGACGTCATTGCCTGCTATAACCTTTGATATTTTCCCAGGTTCTCGTAGTATTATAAACAGGGAAGCACTTAGCTCTTATCAGGAATAAATAATTTATAGCAAAAAATAATTATCAGTGATGAAGCATGTCGTGGAAAATGTACAGCTAAATATTATTTAACAACAATGAACGCATTACTAACAATGAATTTATTTAACCTTCACAACTGATGCACTAAATATATATTCGAATCAATGTGTACTATTTAGACTGATCAATGAAAATGCAGAACACGTACAACGGGGAATATTACGTAAAGATAGAGATACCCAACATTACTTCATGATTTTCGTCTACATGTTAATTAACAGATAAAGTAACAGAAATGTTCGTCAACAAGGAAATATGTGTTTACCTTGGTAAATGGAAGACAGCTCGTAAATTCAGAATACTTTCCATATAGTCCTCTTTCCTGTTTTAGTTCAGATCCAACATAAGAGTCATTCGTTTATGCATGCACAAAGTTAAGTTTCATAACAAACCGGCTCCTGGCCAAAGATAATGCTTCAAGTCAACCAACGATATGGACGCTGAAACTCTTTGCGCAGCCGCCATATTGATAAAGTAATTAGATTTTACCGATCGAAATACATTATTAATGCTAACTAATGTGAATTAACAATTTAATCTTTGAATTTCTGTTGACAACTAAATATATTATAGACACTTTACGATTTGTCAGTTTTTATTGTTACAAATGTATAAATTAATATCAAATGAGTACAAATTTACAAAACCAATGGGCACATACTTTGGATAAAGTTGAATTCATTGAATATATAAAAAGTACGGTATCATTTATTAATGATCGCTTCAGGGCAAACCTTATAACTCGCAGTTGGTTTTGAACAGGTCCCGCTTTCACACACTACGGAGCCAATAAAAGAGAGCAATTATTAAATATTAAAATTTACCTGACGTGCCAAATAAAACCAAGTTACGTACACAACGAATCGATGACAGTTCATTATTTATCAAGGAGTTATCTCTCTGCCAACAATAGGTTAATTATGGCGCGAATCCTGCTGTTACAATAGATGGAAGTGAGAATGCTCACCTACCTCCCTCCTCCTCCTCTCTCTCTCTCTCTCTCTCTCTCGACGCAAAATTTACACTTATAATAACACAGTAAGTGGGATGAATGTGTTTATATTGACTTTTGTCTATATACACTTTCTTTTACTAATTTATTTTAAGTTTATTTGTCTTTAATTACGTACTTTATTTTGTTCATTTTTAATTTTTAATGTATGACGTATCCTATTTCCTCAATCGAGGATTAATGGAAACAACAATAAATCTTAAATCTATAGGAACTTATAACCCGCAGTTGGTTATCACAACACCTTCCGCGCGGCAATTCAATGGATATATAAATATTTACATTAGTATCTTTCGAAATGAAAAATACACGAAATTTTAAGATAAAATTCAAAACCTGAAATTTTCATTGAAAGACCGTTTCGCAACAGATCAAGAGTACAAGGAACCCGCATTCACTTTTTCGATACTCCGATACACGTATGCCAAGAAACCTTCCAATATAATTAATATTTATATTTTCTTATATTAATATCTTCTGCAATATATATAAATGAAATGTGCACGAAGATTTAAGTTAAAACTCGTGTTTTTAAATCCTCAAAATTTTATCGAAATCCGTTGAGCCGTTTCGGAGTCCATTCGAGAGAAATATACGGAGAGACAGACAGACACTTCAATTTTATTTATTGGTACAGATACAATAAGAGGAAAAAATACTTTAGTATTCTAAAGGAGTCAACACAACCATACGGTAAAAATGAGAGAGAGCGAAACTTTCAAGCTACTCTATTACTACTACTACTACTATTACAAAACATTCCTTGTATATAAAGAGAGTAAAAAAGAGTACCGTTAACTTGAGAGAGAGAAAAAGTAAGAAAGAACAGAGAGAGAGAATGAGAGAAAGAGAATAAAACTCCTAGTATCTTCTTAATAGGGTCAGTAATAGTTCCGGTTGGTACCTTAAGACAGACAATAATACGACCCCCATAGCTAAAGGCATTTTCACTCATTCGGTATTATTGTATCAACTAACAATTATTACGAATTCATATGAATAAAAAAACTCATCTAGTGTTTGTTTCTGGATCACAAGTAACATGTTTACTTAAATTAGTAGAACCTGCTTTTGCTGTACTCGAACAATTGTTTTCGCCCTTATAACCGGTGTTGCACAAACACACTGTGAGTTATAAGTTTTTTCTAAGGTTTCCCTTAAACCATTCATCAAGAGGTTACTCTGGGTTATATGAAATACTGTAAAAGAATTCGCGGTCATCGTCGGGCAACAAAAGATTTTTGATTTATCTCGTCCGTCTGTTCAGAGTGAAATAACTTTTAAACGAAAACAAACATCTTATTGATGCAGCCCGTGTTTTATACATCTCAATGGAGGTGAATTAAGGCCATTATGTTAAGACGAACCAAGGCTCTTAAAAGGAAATTTTGTTTGTTAGGAGAAAGATTTTAAAAACTTTTGCCGTGGGTTTCGGATTCCTTTTATTTTTATACTATCACCATTAAATTGTAACGGGAAACAGTCACAAACGTTAGCGGAACACCGAGTAAATACCCGAGGTAGTTTCAGTCGATCACATAAAAATAAGTACCGTATGGAAAGGGAATAAAATAAATGAGCTAATATTTATATTGTAGTGAAGGAGCAGTAGAGATGGCCTCACCTTTCCTGGCCTGTCCATCGCCACCTGTTCCCTTGGTTAACTGGAGTGGGACTCCCACACTCGTATCACCTCCTAATTGCTATGGGAGTGACGCAACCAGCACTTAAGATAACTCGATAAGGAGCTTCGCAAATTTTTTCTCACCACTTTGGCTTCCATTAATGGAGAGAGAGAGAGAGGAAAAGGCTCCTAGTACTTGTTAAATAGTTTACTCCCCTAATGGCGGCATAATTACGCGGTTTAAAAATTTACTAGTTTACCTCCAAAAGGAAAAAAAGTCACGCGAGACAAAAAAAAAGGTTGGAAGAAGATGATACAGTTATATGCAACGAAAGAAAGGTGTGTCGGCATCCGTGACGCACTGCCAAGCAAAAGGGGATTAAATAGGACCTAGGATGAACGTTAGTGATAAACATAAACATAAAGAATGACCGAAAGTAAGAAATGGAATAATTTTACTATCGTCCCCGGACGTTGAAGCAGCAAAATGAAATTTTTGTAATATTTTAATTACAGAATAGAGGAGATTCTGAAAATGTTGGGGGAGAGGGGGACGAAACGTTTCCAAATAAATCATTCCATTTCAGACTTTTGGCCATTAATTGTCTTTTATTTATAGTAAATTTTATTAATTTATTTATAGTTAGTGACTAGTCTGATGCAACGCTCTATGCTAACCTCTTCTGCCCAAGCCTTTTCATTTCCACATAACTACAAAATCCCACATCCTCCCTAATGTTATCAGCGTATTCCAACCTTGGTCTCCCTCTTCTGTTCCCTTCACTCTAATTCTAATTTTACAAGACCCTTAAGTCTTAAAACGTGGCCTATTGATCTATCCATCCTTCATATTGTTCGCTCTTCCCATATTCTGCCTAGAACTTCATTATCTCATTCTCCTATAGCACCATATTTCAAAGGCTTCTTTTCTTATCCTTTCTGCAACTCCTATAGTCCACGTTTCGGACCCATACAATGCCACACACTATAGGAAATTTTTTAGCGATGAGTTCCTAATATTCAAACTAATATTCTCCATAAGTAAATTCACCTTTTTCGCGAAAGTATTCCTTGCCTGTTCTATCCTACTCTTTATGTCTACTATACTTCTACCATCCCCAGTTTTTATGCTGCTCAAGTAGCAAAATTCCTTAACTTCCGTCAAAATATCCCTTCCCAATCTAATAGGCTTTGCTATTCCACTGTTCCCCAGATTACACTATTATTTTGCTTTTCCCCCTATTAATCCTTATGTTGTATTCTTCTCCAGGACCACGTTCATGCTATTTATAATGGTTTCCAAGTCCTCTACTGACTCCCCTAATATTACAGTATCATCAGCAAAGCGTAAGGTTTTGATTTCTTCTCTACTTTATTTATTTGAGAAAAACTGATCACAGAATTTTTAACCTTGAGGATAGTACAAATAGATACCGAAACGTCAGATTACGTTACCCTGTACTGTAAAGCTTCTGTCTGTCAGAGGTCGTTTTCATTTATTCCCTTATTATAATTATTAACATTAATTTCTGATTTTACAAAGGTCTACTTTTTAGAATTCTTTATTTTGTAAGTTCTAAAGCGGATAACTGATTTGTCACGTCTTCTACAGTTTTTTTCCCAATTATTTAACGATACGTTTGTGACGCGCTGTGAAATAGATTAAATTAAAAATAACACTTAATTTCCCCAGGGGGAAAATATTATTAAATTCGTATTACAATTATTTTTAACAAGTACTAGTTTATTTAGAAATGTTTGTTATTGTTAGCGGAACAATGTGCCTCTGTTTTATTTAAAAATATATAAAGAGTTGGTTGAAAAAATACAGTGTTAAATTTTCAGTCTAGGAACAAGTGTTTTTATGCAGTTGTGCGCTTTAAAATAAAGAAAACTCTACAGTTACACAATTTCCCCCCCTCCCCCTTAGAAAGAGGCGCAATCCTGTAACGTGAAATGTTATTACTAAACTGGCAAAAATAAATACGAGACGAGATGTCGAGGAGGAGGAGGAGGAGAGGAGAGTGAGAGAGAGGGAGAGAGAGGGGGAAAGAGACAGGACGACGACGAGGAAGGAATAAAATTAAAATTGCTCTGAATAAGTGAACAGAGGTGCGAAATAACGTGACATCAACATCAACTCCACATAAAGGATTCATAATCATCAGGGACGAAATTAGCAATCTATTGAATATTTTATAAAAAGTTTTACACGACTTTTTTTCCTCCCCCCCAACACCTTTGCGCAAGCGATTCGTTTGTAAATATTAACGAACGAATGAATCTCTAATTCGCGTGGGAGGTTGAGCGAGTGAGGGACAGATATAAAAACACACACACACACAGAGACACGTGTAATGCTGTTACTTAAGGAGAAGTACACCAGTACGGAGGGTGAGAGAAATATATATATATATATATATAGTAAAGTAGGAAAGTAGAAAACTCACCTCTTGCTGCGGTTAAGGGATTCAGTCCGCTCAAGCTGAAACACAAGAGAAAGTAATCCGTTAGGCTACAGCAGATGACATTTATAACATCAACTTTGCTCTTTCGTCTACGTCACAAATTCTCTTAGTTTATGCACGTGCATAAAATTATGCAAATAAAGCTATAGACGAAACAGCGATCAAAAATTATATATACGCACATAAACGCAAATTTTATTGGATAGTATTTCGTCTTTCAAGATGAAATGCGGAATAAGTTTTATTGTACCTCGTATCCAATCCAAAATGTTAATCAAAAACCTTTTAATACAAAAGAAAATTTAAAAAATAACAAAACAATTACTTGAATATAAATCAAAACAATTCAATGGATGAGATTCTTGAAAAATGAACTTTATAAAATGTAGATGATTTTAAATTTCACTTTTCCGATCTTTCACGTAAAAGGGGAAGACCAAAAATATACGGAAATACGAAAAGACTTCCATTATACACGACCCTTAGACCAGTAAGGACATGAAGACATGATGTCTTTATCTAGCAGACATCCGTCCAGTATTTCAGGAACATGTTGAGAATCTTAAAAACTCGAAAATATAAAAATGGATTACTTTTTAAAAGTAATTAATGATTGTTCATGAATTATTTCTTTAAAGTTATTGTTTCAAATAAAAATCATAGTTCTTTATTGCTTGAGGGTCATTTATAGGGAATCCACTTAACTGTGAATATGGTCAAAGTCAATTAAAGCTTTAAAAACAACATTTCTGTATGAAATTAACACAAAATTTTATATTCATAATAAATTTCCATTAATGAAGACTAAGAAGATTATAAATTAAAATGTATAATGAGAAATAATTTTGCAATTTATTAAATATCGCGAAACAAGAAATATATGACGTAAAAACTTATACAGTCCAAAATGTTAATAAAAATTTTTTAATACAAAATAAATTTTAAAACATAACAAAACAATTACTTGAATATACATAAAAATACCACATATATTTTAAATAAGTACAAAAGCCAAAATACCATTCAATAATATATTATACCATATTAATTACTGTTTTTTTAAAAATTTAAAGATATCCTTACATGATTAGGCTAAATTGATTTGGTATCATGAAAAAGGAGAAGAAATAAAAACCCTACGCTTTGCCGATGATATTGTAGTATTTAGAGGAGTCAGAGGAATAGTTGGAAATCTTTAATAAATGACATGAACGGGGATCCTGCAGGAGGAGTTTAATGAGGATTAATAGAGGGAAAACCAAGGTAATGGAGTGTAATGTGGGAAACAGTGGAATAACAAAGGGTGATAGATTGCGAAGCGATATTTTGACGGAAGTTAAGGAATTCTGCTACTTGCGAAGCGTAATAACTAGGGATGGTAGAAGTATAGTAGACATAAAGGGTAGGATAGCACAGGCAAGGAAGGATTTCGCAAAAAAGGGGAATTTACTTATGGGCAATATAAGTGTGAATATTATGAAATCATTTCTAAAAATGTTCGTATAGAGTTTGATGTTCCATGAAACGTAGACGGTAGGAGTTGCAGAAAGGGAAAGAGTAGAAGCCTTTGAAATATGGTGCTCTAGGACAATGAGATAGGTGGATAAATCACTAACGAGGAAGTTCTAGACAGAATAGGGGAAGAGAGAACAATATGGACGACGCTGACCAAGGAAAGGGATGATAAGTCACGTTTTAAGACATGAGGTTCTTGTAAAATTAGCATTACAGGGAAGTGTGGAATATGCTAAGCAGATTAGGGAAGATGTGGGAGTGAAAAGGCTTGTGCAAGGTAGGTTAGCATGCATGGTTGCATCAGAGACCAGCCTTAGGACTGAATACCACAACAACAACATTTAATAACGAAAGAAGAATAAAAATTAAACTTCAATTAAATTTATTTAAATGATTGAAATATTTCCCCCAAGGTACTATTTCGTGGGGAGGTATAGGTTAAAGACTGAGTGGCGAATATAGGACCAAGTTTTTTGGAACTTTATTTATCTGTAGTCCAGAATGTACTACAGTTTCTTCCCCTCCTTCGGCTACCGGAGATTCCCAATAAACAATAAAACATATTACTCTGCTTTTAATTTTAAGGTCACTTCAGTTACAAATTATCTTACCAACCGTTCGTGCTCGGTCAAATTTAACAATTAATCCTTCCCCATACGTTCTGGCGTTCCACAAGGTAGCATATTAGCCTTCCACTCTTCCTTTTTAACATTTACTTCCATGACATCCCCCATTCACAAAAGCAATGTCTTTTTGCTGATGACATAGATATCCACTACCAAACCTCAAAACCGACGAACATACACAAAAATACTGGGGTTCCGTTACGACAAGCGCGTGAATAACGCCGGTGACTATGTGAAATATAGTGATGTGTAAGATAATCATTGGTAAAAAAAATCTAGAAAATAATGTTATGTTGATTTTTAAAATAAATGTCGGTACTTACTTTAAAAACAGTCCTTTTAGAATGTGAAGTTTCGTCATAGAGGAGAAAAAATTTGAATAGCGGTGGTGAAAGAAGGCGTTGAAACAATTTTGGCGTAGAGAAAGGGAAAATGTTGGACGGAGAATTTGAGAATGACCTTTAAGTTTGGAAGGCGAATGAATGTTATTTTTTTTTCAAAAAATAATTGAACAGTGGTCATAAAAAGCCTGCGACATTGAAAATTTAAGATTGGAATTTATAAACAGATAGAAGAAAAATAAATGGAACTAAGGCCACGACGAGCCAAGTCAGGTCGCTGTTACAGTTCCTGTCGCCCTTATCTCCTAAGGGACTGTCTCTGAACGTGAAACGTCGCGGCCACTACTACGATCGATGAGAAAATTCACTTTGGAGACCGGCGTCGACGTCGGATCGGTGGACGAGGGGAAAATAATGTAGAAGAAGTAAAAGGAAAAAAAAATAAGGGGAGGAAAGAAATGTGACAATGATAGGGGAAACCATAAATCACTCAGCCTGTAGAGTAGAGCGGAGTAGAAGGGAAATGGAGCGCTGGCATGCAGACCCCCCACTTTAATGATTCGTGTTTGGCGTGGCTCCAATCTAGATTACTGACTACAGTTTTCAGTTTAATAGGACCGATATTGTTAAGACGTGCGGGGGAGAGGGAGAGAGAAAGTGAGGGTGGGGGCGAAACGATTCTGGAGGTAATTCTAAATACGAATAGATTAAATGAGACGGAGGTACGGCGGTGAGCTTTTATTTTAAGAGTGCATTAAGAGTCAGGGAATGGAGAAGCACAAAACAAGGAGAACGAGGTACTGTAAATACGAAAAAGGGGAACTTTTTCAAAGGAGTGAAATCAGAGATTATTGGTCACACTCACTACTCGTCCATAAAATTGAGCGCCATTTCATTAATGGACTATGCAACCTTTACAGACACTCTGATTGGCTGAGAAAGAAAAATAGTTCCTCGCGTTTCAAAGTGTCTAACGAGTAAAGAGAGAACGAGCAATAAACTCTCGCGTTATGACAGACGATGTATTACTTTTAAACAAATTTACTTAGCTTTTTAAGGAAATTCTACCAGAAATATATGAGTTTCATAATGAAAATTTCGTAATACGAAAATTTTAGTGATAACTTTTAACGACTTAATCGAAACAACTTATCAAACATCGACAGTAAATAGGTTAAACTTTTCTTCTTGTTACGAAAAACAATAAAGGATAAAAATAAAATACTTCAGTTATTATGTTTACAATATTTCATCCTGGTAGTGAGAGATTGTTAAAGCCATAACGCGTTAGGAACCTTGTAATATGTGAATCTTCGAGGCCAATTAGGGGTCAAATAACCTCACAGAATCAAAAAACGTTTTGCGTGTTGCATCCTGGTTAGGGGCTGCAGAACTTCAGCGACTGAGAGTGTGCAAGGGAATACGGCCTAAGCTTTTCTGACGTCATTGTCAACTTGAAGGGCGAGAACAAAATGATTTGGAGCAGTTGATATTATTATTAATAATAAGCAAAGTACTTCAAAGGATTTTTAATTAATAGTGTTCGATATAAAAAAAGTAGATAATATCGAAGAACTTATATATGAATTTCATAATAAATTGATATTTTAATTTAAATGAAACAAGTACAATGTATATAAGTTAACCTTATTTTTTGCTTAGACGAAATAAGAAATAAAATAACCCAAAATAAATAATCCTTATTTATGATTACAAACGTAGGGCAAATGAATGTAATTTTATTAATTTGAAAAACTTGGTAAGATACCTTATAATGGGAAGAGGCCAATCAAGGGTCGAATAAATTATCTGAACCAAAGATGTTCTGCGTGACGCATCCTTCTAGGGACGTCTAAGCTTTGTGTGCAGAGGAATATTGCCCAGGAATTTTTGACGACATTACGAAGTTGAAGGAGAAGAAGGAAAGCATTTGGACAAAGTAATTATTAATAATAATGAAAGTAAAATGACGTAAAGAAAATTTTAGTTAGTAATAAGAGATGATTAAGGTTACACTGCTTAGTAAACATATAAATTTAAAAATTATATGGGAGATGTAAAAGTATTCCGATATTCATGAAACGACGGCAGGAAAAGGATTAGATGAAAAACAGTGAGAGAGACATCGATAAAACCTCAAAGGAAAAACAATTCAATAAGAAAAGAATGTTTTTAGTCACCAACTTTGAATAAGTTTGTTAAAGACGATTTTTAAAGTAAGAATTATTTTTAAATGAAATATAGACAATTTTATAGTCCTAAAGGAGGAAAATGGAGGTAAAAAATAAATAAAATTACTGCCAAATAAGTCAGAAAATAAGTTTCATTAATATAAATACAACGTTTCATCTAAGTTTGTGGACTTCTTCAGGTAATTATACATCAAAAAAACATTTATAAAATCAATAGTTACCTAAAGAAAGCCCTAAAGTTGGATGAATCTTTGTATTATATTATTCAAATAGTAAGTAAATTTATTTGTTGACTTATTTGGCCGTATTTTTATTATTATTATTAGACGTATTCAAGTTAATGTTAGGAAATAGATGTTTGAGAAATGGAACCAGTCAAAAAGACAAGTTGTTTAGGACGAAATAAAAGATAAGAGATGGGATAAAAAGCTACTAATTCACTAAAACGAGGATCGATGAAGCCTTTTATACGTTATATTGATATAAAATATAATTAACTAGAAGTACAGAAATATTTGACGAAGGAACCAGTGTGGGGACAACTCGAACTAATAACTAATTATAATAACAATAAACAGTCAACGTTTATCTCTGTGGAGTAATTGTTGTAAGAAACCTTTCTGAGATTTATAACCGGGATTGATTTTAGGGTACGACGTTTCCTCTTGCACCATTAGAATTTACATTAATATATATAATTTTTGGGGTATGTGTTAGTTAACACAGCATAGAAAACAAATGAGAAAAAATAACAGTATTATGACTAAAAAATATTAGCCAAGAGCTCTTAATATTTCTTTCTCTCTGTGTTTCTTTCTCGCTCTGCTTAATTATCTACGTGCAGCATTTTTCTTAAGAAAATACGTAGCACAGTTACAAAATATTTAATTTTCTTGTCCCACATCCCAGGGGCTCAGTCACGTAAATCTCATTCCCCTCATCTTATTTCGTCATGTGCTCCGAATTAATTTTTTCTTTTTTATTTGCATTCCCTTAACACAGTTAGAGAACCATTTAATTGATGTGTCATTTCACTTTCTAAACGTGGAGAGTATGGGTATTCTTATTTATTTACTGGTTCTAAACTGTTTATTATTGAACGGATCGGACGAAACGGGATAGAGAAAACAATTCCGAGCAGCACGAACAGATCCTACCTTGATCGTCAACAGAACGTTATCACTTCTTTGAATTCCTTGGTCGGGAAATGACACGAGAAATCACTCACGAAAGTGAATGACGCCATAGAATGTGAAGTGGTACTTGAGTAACGGAGATCGTAATCACGTCGATCACTTGACGTGATACTTCCAGCGGCGTACATGTGAATATATTACAACTTATGCCGAAATACACTGTCCACAAATTTATCTTCCAACCCCCTTCCCCCACTCCCAATTTTCTCTCTTATAAACGGTTATGTGACAATGATGAACGTAGACTTTCCCGGTGAATAATTCAGGTGAAATCTTCACGGTTAACCAACCGGGTCAGGCTTTTTAAAACACAACGTTTCTGCGGACATTTTCTGCCGCCGTTATCAGGCTATACCAATACGATGGCAGCCTCTGGGGTAAAATATTCCTGTGGTAAAATAGTTCCCTATTCGTATCCTCGGGCGTGGACTGCACGGCAGGATGTCATCAGAAAGACAAACAAATTTGCATCGTATTTATATAAGTAAATAGCTACCTTTAACACACATATTTATTTATTATTTCATTAAGAATGTGTGGAAGATAGTAATTAAGAAAATGAAGTGTCTAAAACACAATTCCAAAAGTAAATAGAAGCTATCTACCAAAGTGACACTTGGAAGATGGTTAAAAAGGGAAAGAAAGAAATCTGTAGTGAACCATTATAAAATAGCATCCACCTTACTTCGTGAGGCCGCAAAGGATGCTAAAAATTATTATCGAGGTGAAGAAACAAAAATGCCCTTGAAAATTTACACGTGACGGAAAGACATAGAACTAATAAAGAAATAATGAAGAAACGTGGCCAGGGGGAAAAGATTTCCTTTCCTTGTGGGAGAGGTTCAGTAATGTAAATAAAATATGAGAAAAGATTTCTTGGAGGGAAAAGTCTTGGTTATCGCACGAAATTCCAGAATCGTGCACACGAAGTCATTCTGCGTGACTTCGTCTAAAAAAAAGAGGAGAAAACGGTCTCAGGTCCACTGAAACTTATCAGTTTTTTTTCACTAAATTTTTTAAGCTACATTTCCTCACTAAATTTATAAGGCAGTAGCCATTTTTCGAAGTTAAATATTTAACGAAATGTATTAATTTCTAATATTAATTACTACGTTTCCAGTAAAATTAATCTGATTTCTTTCATGTAATTTTTTCCTAAACATAATTACTGAACCTTGGTGAATGTTTCTGACGGAAACGTTTCGACATGAAGCTCCACCAGCGTCGCTAAGTTGAGTGTGACATTCAGAAAAAATACGTAAATTTTTTAATCTGTTTTGGTTTATTAATCGGCCTATTCATGAAATAGATTATTCTTAATACCTTAGCATAAAATACGAAATGAAATTTGTAATTGTTATTTGAAGAATATTTGGACGAAACAGTAAATACATTATTGAACGTAGGATTTTAGATTTAATAAACGGGAAAATTGTTGGGTGAAACTTAACGTTTCGGGGAATATTATCAACTCCATCGTCGATTAAATTGCCTCACAGACTTTATGTTCTGACAAAAAACAAGAAACATGACCCAGTTTATTAATTGATTATCATTTACACAGTCAATAATTGTCTGCATAAACATAAAAAATTAAATGTGCTAATAATTCTGTCGTGTCTGAATTTTTCCTACTCTCTTCTGATAACTTTAAAGGTCAGTATTTACATCATAAATACAGAATTTAAGTTTAAATGAGGCTCTGTAATGTAGTAAGTTTTATAATTTATTTTGTTAATTTTGCTACAGGCAAATGCTGAAAAAAAAACCTGTCTTTTTGGGTTCACTTCATTCCGTTGTAAAGCGCGAAATCTAATTTTAGCTCACACGCCATTGCGTGTCCCTCGCACATCTGGTGAGACAAGAGTGAGACACACACATTACAGAATTAATGTCGTATTTCACCCCCCTCCACCCCCCACAAATTTACTGAAAATCAAAACACAAACATTACATGTAAAATATTACTCATAAGAATTATTACTTGAAATTATGTCGTCACTCTTTGTAATAATAGATACACAAATTTCAAACTACACACACACAATTAAGAAATTATTTCGTCACTTTATTTTATTGGATTAAAATTAAAAAATAGAGTTTGCAAGTATGATTATCCCCCGTGTTCCCGTGAAATATGTCATTTAAAAAGGTGCTTCTAAAGTAGCCAACTAAACAAACTTATGTTTACTTTAAAAAATTGGTATAGTGTCTGTATCATCATCATCCTTCGAAGTATGCTTTCCTGGCGTTCATTAACCAGTATGTTGAATGTCAACAGTGAATTCGGCGACCACGGTAAGCCCGGATTCGACACCAATGTCGGTTATTCTCTAATTACTTACATGTAATGTCCTTCCACCGCAGCCCCTAAGTACACATAATCATGGAAGCCTTATCAAAGCAACTCACCCCGAAAAAATAATTATCCCACGCAAATGGCGGCGGATTTTGTATGTCTGTTAATTTTCTTCTCCATCTGTGGTAGTTCCCACAATTTATATTTTCAGTGACATGGAAATTGCTACTCGTAGTTAGATTTTAAAGAGGGACCGTCAATTTTATCCCATATTAAGTTGAGAAAAAAGTATATATCGTCCCGTTTCTGTACGATCGTAAGATGGAGTAACACACACACACACACGTAGAGGTTATAGATGTTTATTTAACGACGAATTGCTGTAAAAAGGTTCGTACAGCGTAAGACTGAATCCGATTCGGAATCCAGTACAATTTATACACACAAGGAATTTTACCAGAATCAGAACATTCTCGAAACAGAAAATAATAGAAATTAAAGGTAAATAAAGTAAACAAATAAAAATGGTTGCGTCGGGTGGGACTCGAACTCGAGTCTACATTTCTGCAGTCCAGTTCTCTACCGCTCAGCTATATTTTAATTCCAATCAAAAATTGCGTTTTAAAAAAATTAATCAAAATGAGACTGATTTAAAATCCAGGGGTTTCTTCTACAATCTATTATTTTCTTCTCCCTGAAAATACTCCCTCGCAAGTATTGTTATTTACATTTTGACCTTTCCCTCTATATTAAGACGAGAACTGTTCATAAGCTGCATCATAAGTTGGTATCGTTGAGGTCGTGAACCTTCTGGACCATCTGCATTATTTTTTCATGTTCTAAAGAGGAGACGAAGAGAAGTAATAGTGGGGGTTGTTAATCAGGGGCCGGACTGACTGCGTGACGGAAAGTTTGTAGCGGATTACGCGGTCTGTCCTGGAGCCTAGAGTTAGTGGTAATGGTGTATTGATCTGTCCAGCTACAACCCTCACCCCTCTAGTAGTACACGCACTCTCGCACACCTCCGCACAGATTTATTAGCCCAGACCTCGTGTTCTCTCGCCGCCCTCACGGCCCCTCCAGCTGAATGAAATTAAAATTTTTTTTTCTCTCTTCCTCTCCTCCTTTTCTACTCGTTCTCCCTTTCCCCTCGTCTTCTCTCATCCACCTCGCCATTTTTTTTGATGTCAGTGTGGTTGTTTCCCTCCCCCCACCCTTTGTGCTGCATGTCGTTTCGTCGTCGTCCTTTTCGCCGCCGCCCCGTGAGAATTACACAAGGTGTTCGTTCTGCTAACACGGCATTGATCGTTCACGGTTCTTTTACGATCCTTTACCACAGCCTTCAAGACGACTGATGGGCCATGTATACGAAATTCAAGTACTTGGGTGGGAAATTTCATGTAGTTCTTGTTACATCGGCCGAACCAGACGGGAATTTAAACAACATGAATGTAATTTTTAAATTTACAATCAGCAAAACGCAATCCGAATACTGACCACTGTTGTAGTCACAATTTCGGTTTTGAAAAAAAAATGACATGATTTCAGAAAATCTGATAATAAACATTTAATCTTTAATTTCTTAATATTATTAAAAAATCGAGCAATCAGCTATATTATAAAATTGATCCAATGAAACCGAACGAAAATAATCTTCTTTCTAATAAAATTTGCATTGGTGTGTGAGTTTGTATTTATGTTCCACAAATAAATTTAAATGCGTGGACTAAATTTCGTATCCGTATTCGTTGCAATTAAGAAGGAAGTAAAGGGGACGGAAATTTATAAATCTACCGAAAAGGCCGATATTTCAGTCAAATACTTATCTTTCGGGTCAAATTGCTTTGATAGTGATTCCTCCGACTCTGTTTGTGCATAATCTCAACCCCTTTTCGATTGGAAGGGTATAATTCATAGGGGAAGGGGGCGGAGAGACGTCACATAAAAATAACACGGCTACAATCGAGTTTTTGTGTCAAAACCGCAGTAATGTGAGTCGATGAGTTTCATTCCGACATCTAATATGTAACTTAAGTTACAATTCATCCCCTAAAGGTGGTAAAAAAACTTTCGCGTTTTTTATTTAAAGGATGGAGAATATAAATAAAATACTGATTATTGTTCCTCGCAGCTCAAAACAAAAAAAAACACAGTGGATGATGAGGCATGGCTGCCACCCCTCAGAACGCCGTTGAATATATTGAAATATACAAAAAGAGCCGACGTTTCAGTCAAATAAATATTTTTTCGTGGTCAGTTGCTCTGACAGTGATTCCTCCCACACTATTTGAGAATACTCCCAAGCCTTTTAGGAATGGGAGGGGAGAATTCAAACAGGTGGGGGTGGAAAGGCGTTACATGAAAATAACAAGGACTAAAATAGAATTTGAGGTTTATATTGTGACGTTTTCGATGACGGTTTAATCAAGTGTTGACCAAGAATTAAATAGTGTACCAGGATAATATAAATAAATACCCTGGCAACACCGGGTCCCCAACTAGCTATAAACCAAACGAAAACTGTTATAAATTACGATAACCTGACCATAAAACAAATATTCTTTTTCGTTGGCTCTACAAATTCAGCAAAAGGTCATCGACAAGATACGAAAATAATTATCGAACAACGGCCACAACTTTACGTAACGCTTGCGAAACTCTACTATTAAAAGGTACTTAATGTATTACCACCCTGCTACGGAATTTGTTAATCATTCAGGATATAATGACAGCGTCGAGTGACTGTTGAGTGGAAGGTAGACCGATTATCTCCCATCTTGTATGTCGTCATCATTTTTATGTTTTCAGACAGATAATCAATTTTCATCGACATTCGTCCAAAGTTTCACCTTCTACTTATATCTATTAAATCGATGCTTCTTTAACCCATTACATTGTTCACTTCGTGTTAAATAACATTTCAAAATTATTGACGACCCAATAACAGCCCCTAAAATTATTAGTCATAAGACCTATCAACAGATGGGAAGTTTTCAAATATATCGTATTGAAACAAACAATATATAATATATTATTTGAAATTAGGGATGGTAGGAGTATAGTAGATATAAAGAGTAGGATAGCACAAGCAAGGAAGGCTTCCGCGAAAAAGAGGGATTTAGTTACGGGTAATATAAGTGTGAATATTAGGAAATCGTTACTAAAAATGTTCGTATGGAGCGTGGGTACGAAACGTGGACGATAGGAGTTGCGATAAGAAAAAAAGTAGAAGCCTTTGAAATGTGGTGCTATAGGAGAATGAGATTGGTGGATAGAATCACAAACGAGGAGGTTCTAAACAGAATAGGGGAAAAGCGAACAATAAGAAGGACGTTGACTAAGAGAAGGAATAGATTAATAGGCGACGTTGTAAGGCACGAGGGTCTTGTAAAATTAGCATAAGACGGAAGTATGTGGAGTAAGACCAAGGAGGAATGCGCTAAGCAAATTAGGGTGAATGTGGGTTGTGATAGTTATAAGGAAATTAAATGCTTAGGTTAGCATGGAGGGTTGCATAAGACCAGTCTTAGAACTGACTACGAAAATAACAACAAGATTACACAGAGTGGGATCTATATGAAGTTGAAGACGCAGTATGACAAAGTGCTTCCACATCCATCAGGGATATTTATTGCGTTAAGTTCTCGCAAAAGGCAAGGACGCAGTCTATCGCCGCCCATGCTGTTTAACTTATATATAGAACAGAATGTTAAAACGGAATCGTACTGCAAGGAGAAGAAATAAAAACCCTACACTTTGTAGATGATTTTATGGTATTAGGTGATTCAGAAGAAAACTTGGAAAACATAATTAATAACATGAACGTCGTCCTAGAAAAAGAGTTCAATATGAGGATTAATCGAAGGAAAACCAAGGTAATGGAGTGTAGTATGGGAAACAGTGGAATAACAAAGGCTGTTAGATTGGGAAAGGATATTTTGACGGAAGGTAGAGAATTCTGCTACTTGGGAAGCGTAATAACTACGTATGGTAGACGTATGCTAGTCAGAGTAGGATAGCACAGGCAAGACTTTAAGGAAATGAAAGAATATATAAGTGTAAATATTAGGAAATCATTGCTAAAAATATTCGTATGGTTTGTGGTGTTTTATAGAGTTTTCCCCGCATTTGTTTAGGTGTAACACCGCATATGATGCTTAAACTTTAGCCTAGTCAACTCTTGCCAACCTTGTTCTACCTTCCACAACCCCACTTTTCAATTCCCTTCCTATGCTATTGAAGGAGAGTTGCGTGTTTCGGGATCACCATCATGTAGCCAATTAACAAAAAAAAGATGTCTTCTAGTAGTATTAAGTAACACTAAATGTTATGTATGTTAATTTATGGAAATGTATAACTTAACATATGCAACAGAAGTACAAAAACTACCTTCAAGTACCTTCATTCACCTTATTAATTAAATAATAATTATTAAGTAATGTAACGTAATTGTTATTATAGGAAGCGTACTCTCTGAATTGCCGTTTCTTTGATGAAGCTACAGCCGAGCGTTTCCGTGGTTTACCGAACGTTTCGGGACTATTATATGTAGTGATAACAATGGAACATTACGCTTTGTCCGCAATTTTGGATTTCATCAGAGTTGAACGTCCTAATATAATTTGAATTTATGATTTTAATTACTTTTCATTTCTGAAAATTAAAAATAACAGGAAAATCGTCCACTTTTATTGTTGAATGGATACTTCATTAATTTGCCTTTTTTATTTTCGAAACTGTGGACGGATTACTTGTTTGAATGATTACTATATTTCACGTGTTCTGTACCGTGAGGTTGTAAGAACTTGTTCCTAGTGTTATAGAGTGACGAGGACGGAGAAGATGAAACATCTCAAAGGAGGCAAAGAAAAGATACCGCCACTCACTCAGCCCACTCGGTCCTCTCCTGGAGGATTGAATTCGGCGAGTCTTTTATTAATCGTGAGCAGAAGCAGCGGCACTTGTTTCGCTTCCACTTTATCCCGGAGTTGTTCTTCCTGAGACTCGCAATGCGACATCAAGAGACGTTCGTCGCCGAGACGGGGGACACAATAAGGGAATTAGCGGCATTAGCATCGGTCCCGCTTTCTTTTCCTTTCCCTCCCGCGCTGCCTTTTCCTGTGAAGGGAGAGGGAGAGAGAGACAGGGTTGTAGGAGAGGATTGCGTGACACTAAGCCTTCCTTGGACCAGCGGCAAGGGAAGGGAACTCTGGTAAGCTCATTACGGAGACGAGGAAAACCTTGTGCATTAGTCCCCCAGGGGGGGGGGAGAGGGACTGACGACCATGGCCGGCGGCAGCAGCAGGGGGAGAAAAGAAGTAAACTATTCACGACGTGAACCAAATGCGGTTAGAGGTCATTCCACCAGGCGCAGACAACGCGCCATGGGCAAACAGCGAGGATCAGACAAACGTTCCTAACGACGCCATGCCGTAGTTTCAGCGAAAACTGCGGTCAGAAATATATTTTATAAAATATTTACCTTTCTTTTCTTGGAATTTCCTATGCCAAGAACAAGTCAGAAACATTTTTAATAATGTTGTGGTATTCACTCCTAAGACTGGCCTGATGCAACCCTCCATACTAACCTATCTTGAGAAATACTTTTATTTTCCGCTTAACTACAACATCACCCATCCTCCCTAATCTTCTTAGCGCACTCAATCCTTGGCCTCCCTCTTCAGTTCTCACCCTACTCATTTCTATTTTAATGCTAATTTTACAACACCCTCATGTCTTAAAATGTGGGCTATTAATCTAACCCCATCTCTTAGTTCAACGTCCTCAAATAATGTTCGTTCCTCCCCTATTCTACTTAGTTCTTTGTCATTACTGATTCTGTCGAACCATCTGATTTTCAAAATTCTCCCACAGCACCATACTTCAAAGGCTCCTATTCCTTTCCTTTCCGCAATTCCTACCATCCACGTTTCGCAGCCATATAGCGCCACACACTCCATACCAGCAGTTTTAGCAATGATTTCCTAATATTCACACTTATATTCCCCATAAGTAAATTCCGCCTTTTTTTGTGAAAGCCTCCCTTGCCTGTGCTATCCTACTCCAGTTATTACGCTGCCCAAGTAGCAGAATTCCTTAACTTACTTCAAAATATCTCCTCCCCTATCTAACACCCTTTATTATTCCACTGTTCCTCTTACTATACTCCATGACATTCGTCTTCTATTAATTAATACTCATACTGAAGTCTTTCTCCAGGACGAAGTTTTATTATGCAATAGTATATATTTTTTGTATTAATTATTTAGGATATAATTAGCCTGTTTTCTGGTACATCTATAACAGGCCTTATCTTCACAAACTTAAAAGTTGTGTTACATAAAAAAATTATTCTATTACAGCTGCCGAAACGTTGTGGAATTACTATTGCTTCACCTAGTTAAATGTCTGAGAAAACCTTGTGAATATATATTGTAGCGGATCCGTCGTTCCTCCGTATTCGAGGATTTCTTAATTCCTTTAGGGCGCCAGGTATTTTCCATAAAAAATACCAATAATTGATTTTAATAATTTTTAATTTCAATCAGAACATGAAAAAAAATTACATCTGCAGGGCGTGGTCATTCTCTCGTCATCCCGCCGACACAACCTGCTCCTTCCATTACCCCATGATGACTCTACGTCTCCCTTTGCGGACCTCCAACGTCTCGCCAGACCACATTGTTGGCCCGTGTTGCGTCAGTTCCTCAACAATTGCAACTCGCAAGCTGGTCTGCTTTGTTCAGTGTAACTTTTCATGCTACAATATTTAATATAAATAAATATATTAAATACCATTTATTCTGGTTTCCGAGTCATCTTCAGACTCCCCTACATTATATAATATTATAAACAAAATACAATAAGTTGTCGAAGGCCGGAAATAGGACAGTCTTAATTCAAAGTAAGACGTTTCACCCCAACTTTCGCGATCTCTTCAGTTTTTTAATGAACCACTACATTTTTGTTGATGTTTTAATTTACAAACTATCCATGATAAATAATAATTTAACGAAGCAATTGATAAAAATCCAACTATTAATTCAAGTAAACGTGCGACAAATCACACTCTTGTTTCTGAAGTGATTAAGATCAGAGTAAGTCAATGAAAGTAACACTATTATTGCCCAAAGTGATTATTAAGTAAAGCTTATTATCTCTGTCTCAGTAAGTTTTTCTGGTCCATATCTTTGGTTTATAAATACGCGGGGATTTGGATTAATCTTAATGAAATCTCCACGTAACAGTATTTATGCCCAAAGTGATTGAGATTCTTTAAGTAAATGCCATGATCTTTTACTTTGAAAGTTCTTCTGGTCCATATCTTTGGTTTATAATTACGATGGTGCTTTGGGTTAATCTTAGTGAAATCTCCATCGTTTGTGCATCTGAGTGAGTGTGTTTGTGCTATAAGTGGTGTGCGTGTCGTGTTTCCAACGATTTTACACTATATCTTGTTTATTCTAGTTGCGTATTTAAATATGCTTTTTTAAAGTTAATTATATTATTTTATTTTGTTCTAATAATTATTTTCTACTTCATCTAATGTATGACGTATGGTATTTCCTGAACCGAGGGCTAACGTAAACAACAATAAATATAAATCTACGTTTAAAGCTTAAATAAGGCGAAAAACAGACAAAATATACTGAAACATAACAAACTATATAACAATCATTGTTATTTAGTTCAACCTGAAGAGGGTCCAGATCAGGACCGAAACATGCAGTTGATTTTAAATTATAGTTTGTTAAGTTTCACTAATTTTTTCCTGATCTTGTCGTGGATCCTTATCCCGGGCCTATTAAACTTCTATATTCCAACCCCCTTTAATATAGTACTGTATAAGATTGCTAGGATATTTGTCTGATCCCATTGATCATAAGCCACTTAAACTTAGATTAGAATGAATGTGCGCAAAGATTACTAAGTGTGAATAAGGTAGATGTTAATATATCTGTTTCTCAGGTCATATAATTATTGTTTTAATTAAGTTTATCAACAGACATACTAATTTATAGCATAGCTCGGGGGCCCTAGTCAACCCTTGGCTACCTTTCTCTACCTTCCGCATCCCCCTTTTCAATTCCCTTCCTCTGGTATTAAAGGGGAGTTGCCTGTTTCAGGATCAGCCTCATGTAGCCTGTTAACCCAAAAACAAAACAAAAAAAATACAGATTTATTGTAATTTTATTTAATTTTTTTAGTTCAGGGCTTTGCAGTTTCTGTGAAGGGGTTGAATAGAATGGAAAAAACCTCGACGCGAACCCTGGACCTCGCGTTTTCTGGGCGGGCACCCTACCACTGAGCTAATCCGTGTCGAGGTCCTAGGACCGATTCAACATCCCTCCATTCCCTTCAATGGTTTATGTTGAGGGTTTTTGGTTTTTATGCAGTCACATGACACATAAATTGTTGGTATTCGTGCTGGTAGCCGTTTAAGGAGGTGAGGTTGACCTTCCCAGGCTTCGTGACGGTCCCGAGGGATTCGCGGCAGAGTTGGCAGACCTTCGTCTCCCTCAGGAGGGAACGCTTGACCTCACCAATCAAATTTCATCGATACCAATTTAGCGCTTGCCCTTTGGAGTGTCTGAAGGCCTGCCCCGTTATAAACGCTCATTAAACACAATACTACTACAAGCTTTGGCCATTAACAAGACTCTTATAGATCCAGCGCTGCATTAATAATGGTCCGCCTCGTCAATCGATACGTTATGACTGCGATTTCGAGCAGACGGCGGCGCCACTTGGGAACTCTAACAGGGACTAAATATTCCTGCTCATGTTTTCCCCTCCACCTTAGTGGCGTTTATGTATCATTTTTCCACCAACCTTCACACAATTCTCTGAAAAACCTTTTCCACTCCTACAACATCCAGCCTATAAATAAATCATCCAATAATTTATCCACCATTGTAAAACATTTGAAAGACCCAGTTGATAAAAACAAAATACACAATGTTGTTTATGAATTAAATTGCCAAACTAAACGAGCCATCAGCACCAGAATCAAGGAACACAGATCCAATACCAAGACAAACCTGTTATTTCAAAACACATTTTAAATTCGAACCACACTATTTACTGGGACAATTTTCAGATTGTAGACCGAGACAGTAACTACAAATCCCGATTAGTTTCAGAAATGTTTCACATAAAACACAACATTAATACTCTGAATAAAAAAACCTGACACTGATTTGCTCCTTCGTTCCTTCCTCCTTGGCTCTACAGCCCATTGAGGGCCTGGGCCTACCGAGTCGACTGCGGACTGTCATCTTGCATGACACATTTCGAATTGGGAGTGACACGTGGTCAGCGTATCGATCCTCCAACAGTCTTGATCACGGTCTTCGCGACCATGATTTGCTCAGTAGTATATATAATATCTTAATTTATGAAATGTAATTCATCAATTGTAATAATTATTATCTTTGTTTTTTTTGTATCTTTAATATTTTTGTCTTTTGGTCTTTGTCTCTATTTCAATATCTTTGGAATGTGCCAGTTCAACCTAAAGAGTGTCCATATCAGGACCGAAGCATACAGTTGCTCTTAAATTATTTATCATGATGGGACAATATCCAAATTTTAGACCAAGACAGTAACTACAAATCCCGGTTAGTTTCAGATGCTTCACATAAAACACAACATGGAGGGTTGAAACAGACCACTCATAGGACTGAATACCACAACAACGTATGTATATTGTATGTTATTATTGATAATGTAATTAATAAATTATTTATTTCAACGCTCTAATGATTCTGAATTGAAATATTTTATAGAATTTTACCACATGGTAGAGTTTGAAATTTGGTGTCGACTAATTGATTTAAAAATCTGTATTTAATGCTCGACATTAATTTATAATTATTTGCATTTATTGTTAGTATACAATTGGGCGTAAGCCCGGTGGCAGGTACAAAATGAAATTTCTTAAACATAATTACTCTTAATCTAAAAAAAGGAAAGAAAGATATCTAAAAAATAATTATAGTCTTTTAAAATTTCTGTAGTCCTGAAAGAAAAAAGGGAAACACTACAACTTAATTCTTCTTCTTCGGCTTTCCCCCCTTTTAAGGTTTTCAGTCTTCAATGTCCATTTCTGTCTGTCCTTCCAATCTCCCTCTTCCAAATTCCTATCTTCCATTATGGTTTTCCACTTAAATCTGGGTCTGCCCCTTTATTTTTTTATTTTCCAAGAGGTGACCATCGGTATATTTCTTTAGGCCATCTTTCGTTTTCCATTCTTTGTACATGACCATACCATTTAAGGGTTTGATTTTCATTCCTTTTAACAACGGACGTAGTTACGTTCATTTCTAATAATTTTATCCTGTTTTATGTTTTGAAGACTTCACCTCAGACAATCGAGTTCTACTGTTCTATTTTTTTTTGGTAATTCTGTCAGGGGCCACGTTTCACTTCTATAACATAGGATGTTCTGGATTATGCTCTTATATATTTTGATTTTTGTTTTCTTCGTAAAATTTTTGTTCCAAAATATTCCGTGTAGCGTCTTGGTCAGCATTCTTTGCCACTGAGATTTTAGTTTGTACATCTCTCTCTGATGTTCCTACATTTGTAATTATCGCCCCCAAGTTAATTTAATTAGTAATGGAAAGTATTTAAAAAGAGGTCAGAGGCCACCCTTTAGAACTGTTCCAGGTAAGCCGCCGTAACAGAAAGCCGACGCATTAATTTGGAAAGTGAGCGCCCGCCGTCGTGTTTGCACAAGAGGCTTCCTCACTCACGACGGAGACTGACGGGATAATGAGGATTGGCGTGGTTTTGAAGGTATTGCAGGGTTAACTCGTCAACTGTGACGTGGCGAGGTAGCGTGTGGAATTAGGCAAACTGGAGCAACACAACGTTACTTAACGGCGTTCATGAAAAATTCATGAACAAAGCTCTGCAAAACAAACTAAGCAACAGCAAATTACAGCCACGGCTCAGGGGGGCTGGGAGAGGAAAGGGGGGGAGGGGAGAGGGCACACACACACACAAAAGGTAACGGAGCTCATCAAACTTGGAAAATAGTAATAACAACAAGAATGCTACGAAGACATTTCTACGCAAAGGTTTCGGTCACAGAAGCTAATGAATTGTGTAAGTTGGTGCTACATTATTTATACGTGAACCCCGTCGAGATCCTTGTTTCTACATTGTGATCAACTGAGTTAGACTCCAACTACTGCATATCAGACTTACGGAAGAAAAAAAATGTTTGAAATAAATATGGGAGTATATTAATTATTTTAAGTGGAACCTTGATATATTAATATTAAGCTTTTTTAAAATAAAAAAGAAAATAATTTACTTGATCCAAAACAAATTTACATCCATGATTACAATTTTGATATTTTCAATCTTTATGCGAGCAATTATTTCTTAATTAAAACTACAAACATATTTATATAAGAATTGATACAAATAAATTCTTAAAACTAACAATTTTCTAACTCCAAACTCAGGGTCGTATGTTATGTGCCTTCTCATAGATCATAATATAATCATACAAAATCTACTCGGACTTGGCAGTTTAGGAAATCAGTAAAAAGAGTTACAGCTGTGTCAGCTTAGTGAATATTCCAGCTCCTTCCTCGTAGCAATTTCCTCCTCAGTGTCGTCGCCGCTATTTGTCCCTGGTTCAGGACAATTTCTGGTTATCCTCCTCTTCTTTAGGCTTCCTGTCCAATTATGCCGATCATCTTACAGCAATCTCGTCACTAATCTGTCACTCACCAAAATCTCTCTCGGAACCTGTTTTCGAAAATCTGTCTTGCCCTCCCTCCTTGAATCTCTATCAAATATCTCCCGTCTTCCACGTTTCGCACCCATATAACGCCGCACTCCATACGAACGTTTTTAGCATCGATTTCATAATATTCACACTTATATTACCCATAAGTTTTCCTCTTTTTAGTGAAAGCCTTCCTTGCCTGTGCTATCCTACTCTTTATGTCTACTATATTTCTACCATCCCTAGTTATTACGCTTCCCAAGTTGCAGAATTCCTTAACTTCCGTCAAAATATCCCTTCCCAATCTAATACCCTTTGTTATTTACACTTCTTCCCATACTACACTCCATTACCTTGGTTTTCCCTCTATTAATCCTCATATTGAACTCTTTCTCCAGGACCACGTTCATGCCATCAATGGAAATAGTTTTCAAGTTTTCTTCAGACTCCCCTAATACTACAATATCATCGGTAAAGCGTAAGGTTTTTATTTCTTCTCCTTGCAGTATGATTCCTTTTCATATTCCGTTTTAACTTTCTTCATCGCCTGTTCTATATATAAGTTAAACAGCATGGGCTACAGACTACATCCTTGTCTTACATTATCAATGTGGAAATTATCTCCTCGTTTTCCTGTCCTTCTCCAAGCTTAAATTGTCCCCTTTCCTCAAATATACCCTACTGTAAACGCATTTCTGTGGGAGCAGTCATTTCTCCAGAGAGCGATGACGGGGATTATCTTCGGGAATGCCTCCTTCTTTCTCTTTTTCTCTTAATTTCATAGTTCACACATGCCGAAGCACCGTGATCTCGTTTGGGATGTGTATGAACTTCATTTTGCAACATCCTCCAAGATTGCCAACATCTGAGGATCTCTTCTTATCATATGCTTGTTGGCATCAATAGATGGCGGATAGAATAGAGGAGACTGGTTGAGACAGCTTTGGCTGGTAACCTGCTCTGCCTTAGTGCTTAAGAGGAATAATAAGTATACTTATTTCTCTCGATTATATTATCTACTTTCGTCTCGTCTCGCTGTCACATCAGAATCCCTTTCCTCTGGTCCTTAACTTATGGATGTATACCGCGCCACAGTTCTTTTAAAAAAATTGAAAACCCAGTGGACCGTTCAGTTTGAAACCAATGGGACGGTAACCTGAATGAATACAAGCATTCTCGTGTCCCAAGAGATTCTTATGACCTCAAACGAGCTGGTTTAATTTCCTACGACCTCGACTTTCAACATCCTGACTCAAAGCATGCGCCAACATACACACGATCCAGTTTTTATCAGTTTTCGGATGCGTCGTCGTGTATTTGTAATTTCCCCTGTATTGATTGTGTTTATCTTTGGAAATGGAACATTAAGTAAACCGATGCGGCCTCGGATTTCATTCTTCAGCATGCAAAGGAACAGAGAGAGAGAGAAAACTGCAGGATGGAAAAAAAAGCAATTTCCGAAGTAAACAACTCGGTTTTAGTCTGCCCTGGGCTGCGGGGGAGGAAGAGGCGACGACGCAAGGGGGGATTTTCAGGATGATTCCTACAGGCGAACGATTCCCTACATTACGCATCTGAAAGTGCGTCATCATCGTCGTCCTCCTCCTCCTTCACCACTCCAAAACTCTCCCCAGACCATCAGCTCAGTCGGTCGCAGATTTGGAACACTTTGTGATTTGAAAGCTGAGCTGAGCTGAGAGAGAGAGAGAGACAGAGTGAGGGTGGAGGGAAAGTGGAGGAAGGAACAGAAGAAGGGATTTGGTTGCGGGGTTTTCCGAGACTAGATGGGATCCACGCGCTAAGTGAAAGCAGATCCCTCCGTCACCGTCCACAGGGGATTGCGTGGAGGAACAGTCACAGAATACGATAACCACACTGCCTTGTTCACGTCTGGGAATTAATCTCATGATCCCAGTTATCCAAAGCGAGGGGGAGCTAATCCCATTAATCTTGAAAAACACTGTATTGAAGTAATAAAAAAAGACCTAAAAAATGAAGTGATAAAATACCATAGAACAACGTTCCTCTTGCCCTTGACGCTTTCGTCAGGTGATTTAATAACTGAAAACTAGGTGACGAACTCGAAACGGCAGAGTTTATGCCCTCCCAAAAAATTCCATAACACTCAATAACGTACCGACTGAGAAAAGGGATAGATTAATAGGTCACGTTTTAAGACACGATGGTCTTGTAAAATTAGCATTAGAGGGAAGGATGGTGGGTAAGAACAGAAGAGGGAGTTCGAGGATGAAATACGCTAAGCAGGTTAGGGAGGATGTGGGTTGTGCTAGTTATAAGGAAATGAAAAGGCTTACGCAAGAGGGTTGCATCAGACCAGTCTTAGGACTGAATGCTACAACAACAACAACGTACCGAAAGTAGGGAGGAATTCTTATAAAAATAATAATGAAATTAATTTTTTTTAATTCTTACATTTGCTTGGGATACATTCATTTTATTAACAGCAGTCAGGTTAAGTTCCCAATTATATACCTTAAAATATAGTGTTTTCAAAAAATCTACACTTTCAAGAAATGCCTCTGAATGTTTCCTCTCGCAGGTATTCCCCCCTCCAACGCTCACATGACTGCGTTAAGAATGCCTCGTACTCTCTCTCTCTCTCTCTCGCTCTCTCTGGATTATTCAAGATTCTCACATTCTGAGGTGTATGCACTGCGGTCGAAGACTTTGGGCATACGGTAACAGTTGTCCGCTGATCCCATTGCCATCAGTCCTAAAAGTTGTAGACACACTGAGTGGGGAATGCTGCGACCACACAGTAAACTCGTCTCCCGTCTTTTGGAGGGACGTGAGAACAGTATCCAAGTAGGCTCACCTACGTGATGCAGATTTTTCTAGAATTTTCCCTGCGTCTCTTTTAGGTGGAACACCGGGTAGCCCCGGGGCCTCAATCAACCCTTAGCTACCTTGCTCTTCCTTCCAAATGCCCCCATTTCAATTCCCTTCCTACGATATTAAAGGAGGGGGGAGATTGCCTGTTTCAGAATCACCCTCATGTAACCTTTTACAACTCCTCCACTCTCCAAAAAAATTTTAAAATATTAAATTTTGAAAGAGGGGAAAGTCAAAATAAAGTTATTAATTTTTTCAATAGAATTGTAATTAGCAACTTCTGCTCCAGAAACTCTTAACTATAAGTAGTTAAAGGAATATAATCATTGTAAAATTGGGAGTATAAAATTTTCCAATTTCTGTATTTCGAATTAACGACTAATTCAGAATTTATGATTATAAAAATTTACTGATAAGTCCACCTTCAGTTTAAAATACTTTTTTTAATTCAAAATTTATTAATTGTAACCCATTTTATACTAAATCATAAGCTGTACCTCAAATAAAGTTTAATAAAAAATTAAGAGAATATTATCAGTAAATCCTCTGATAAGGGTAATATAGAAACAGTAAAATGTAGTAAGGCCAATGGTGTATCATTATTTACAGAAAAATTTCCATATGAAGACAAAGTGACGTTATATTCTTTAGTTTCACATTAAATTAATTCTAACCTGGAAATTTGTTAAACAAGAATAATAGGTAATTTAATCCCAGAGTAAACTATACTGTTAATAGAAAAATGGACAATAACTAAAAAATATTTAACTGTACCTAAAATGGTCTGCCACCAACTATTAATGGTAAAAGATTTCTAAATTCCGGATTCGGCGACACAAAATAAATGGGAGTCGGCTTGAGTGAAATTGAAGATGGCTGCAAACGGGGTAATAAAACCTTTTGGCGCCTGTCTGAGTTTTCTGAAACCTTTGAGACTCCGTCAACCCTGGTTGTGACGAGGCCTGGTATTTTTCCTAAGCATCGGTGGTAAGTGAGGTGAATGGCTCCTCGCAAAATTTAAAGGTAAATACTTTTGATTGGAGAGGATTTTGTCACCACCTCCAAAGGAAATTAAATAATGAAGAGGGGGAAAGTTATTAAAAAATGGACGCAAACTGGTTTTTGGTGATTCGGAGTTTGGGTATGAGCTTTATAATAATGTGGATAGATGGAGAGAGACTTGGAATGTGATTGATGCAGTGTGTCTGTCGTAATTTGATAGTAATTTAATTTTTGGAACTATTGTATAAAGTGTATTTTGTTAATCCTTAAAAATAATTTGTTAATATAAGTAAATTTGATTCATCTCCATATCTGTGGTGAGGAAAGTCCTTGGTGATTCGTTGCAGAAGCTTCCACTGTCGCTTTCGAAGCAGCAAGCGGAAGATGTCTTCTTTTCTTGTGGCATCCGTGTGAAAGCAGGAAGGGAACCTTGACCTCTGCCAGTGCAGGGACATTTACAATCCTCCAGCTATGGTGATTCTACTTGGACAGTGAAAGTAGCTTCCCCTCCCCCTCTCACTCTTCCTCATCCACGCGGTCGTCGTTGTTTCTTCACGCCTCGGGAGGCTTGTTTAGTCAGTCTTTTCTCTCTCGAAATCTCCAGCGTCGCTATCGACTTTTCGTTCGTCGTCGGAATTGCTGTGTTTTCCGGGAACGACGCACAATGAGAAATCCTTACAGACGACTTTTGTCTTCCTCCGCGCGTCACCGTCGCCGCTTTTGTTTTCCCATTATGCACGGAAAAGTAGATCTCGTCCAATACGCCGATACTTGCTTCCTTCCATTCACAACTACTAATTTATTTAAAGAATGAAGCATAAATTTTACATTCAATAGCGGAGGAAGTTCTTTCAGTGAAGGCTAAATTTTTAACAACTATCACAATATTTATTAAAAAAACGTATTTGTATTAGCCCGGTAATGTATCTAATTGGACACAAATACTATTTAAGGGGTATAGAGCGCGTTTTCAGGCCTCCATATCCGCCTCATCAAAATGTGTAACAGAACTATGTGAATTTCTTATTTGCCATTTGTAGATACTCATCATGATTCCAATGCCTGTAAAACTATGTTATCTTATAAATACAATAATTAATTTAATTATACTTGTTATTATAAATAAAACAAAAAGGAGTGGCCAAAAGTCATAAATGTAATAATTTGCTTGAATCTAAAACGTTTCGACTCCTTACTTTGGGAACACGCTCACTAGTTTCATCAAAACATAACCGCGACGTTGCAGAAGAAACGTGCAAGTTTTGTTATATTTAATTAAAGAACTAAAATAGTTCGGAAGGTTAAGGTACGAAACTTTATTATTTCCAATAAATTATCACATTCTTGGATTTTGGTCATGATTTGAGGTTTTTTAAAAATTTTACATAATGTCGCTTCAAATGAGTCACGAAACGTTGTATTTCTTTCTGTCTTATTTTCTGATTTTGTGAGAAGTTATTCCTAAATTTAATTGTATTAAGTGACTAATTTTTCATTACGTTACTGATTAATTATTTACATTCATTTCTTATATTTTTATGTTGAACCAAGGGACTTAGTTTATTTATTAGTTTAGTTTTAAAAAATTAGGAGCTAAATGAAATAAATTGTTGGTATTGTTCTAGAACCTAAGACTGGTCTCCATGCTAACCTATTTTTCCCAAGCCTTTTCATTTCTACAAAACTACCACATCTCATATCCTACCTAATCTACTCAATGTATTCCACCCTTCTGTTACGAACCAACACATTTCCCTCTAATGCTATATTTACTAGAATCTCATCTCCAAAATCGTGGCCTATTAATCTATCCCTTCTCTTGGTCAACGTCCTCCATATTGTTCGCTCTTCCCCTATTCTGTTTACAACTTCCTCGTTAGTGATTCTATTCACCCATCTCCTTCTCCTATAGCACAACATATCAAATGCTTTCATTCGCACCCATATAACGTCACACTCCATACGACACTTTTAGGAATGCTTTCCTAATATTCAATCTTGTATTAATCGTAAATAAATCCCTCTTTTTTGTGAAAGGCTTCCTTGCTTGTGCTATCCAACTCTAGATATTACGCTTCCCAAGTAGCAGAATTCCTTATCTTCCTTCAAAATATCCCTTCCAATTCTAACAGCATTTGTTATTGCACTGTTTCCCATAATACACTCCAATAAATTGGTTTGTCCTACATTAATCCTCATATTGAATAATAAAAAAGGGGTACAACTGAGTCATTGTGAGTTCAGTAGTGAAAGAAGAATCACGTATCCTATGAAAGTTAAAATTTAATTGGGGCGATTATGAAAATCGTGTAGCTATGCGGGTCCCGATAAATACAAAGAAGCTTTTTTTGTGTGTAAGTTGGCAGTGTTTATTGAGGGGCGCATAGATGAGATTTTTAAATTATTGGACCTGCAATAGGAAGACTTCTGTTGCACCGAGGTCGGAGTTACACGAATCCAAACAAACATTGATCACTATCGGCGAATTTCCCCGTACAATAGTGATGAAGGCTGAAACATATTGGCTTTGATAGAGGACTCGGGGCCTCGACTTCAAAGGACGACGAATATAACATCGCTAGGACAACGTTATTACAGATACAAATGCCTGCGCCCTCGCACAACCCCATCCCTATCCCGTCCCATGACATTTAGGACAGGGCCAAAAGGTTGTCGTGTTCACGTTGTAAATGATTGGGGGTATTATTTTAATTATTTAATGAATTTACTGGCTTAAGGATATAATATATGATACTTTTATTCATATATAAAAAACACAATCATCTTTAATGCGGTCCTGTGCTCTATTTCAAGTACATAAATAATAAAATTATAGGGGACGATTTTAAATCTTCAGGGTTAATTATTGTCTGGGTAACCACGTGCAGCAGAGATTCCGTGCACTGGACGAACCTGTATTGTTTTCATGTGCGTCTCGGTGCAGATTACCATGCGACCGGGACTTCCTTCTTCCCTCTTCCTTCGGGTTGAACCTAAAGCTGCCGGTACATAATGGTATGAAGTCGTGCTGCCGGAATTGAGAAAAACTCAGCTTTTTCGTCCTTCTTAACACCTTTTCACCCCTCGCCTTACTACTATTCTAACTCTCGGTGCCATACTGCTGCTTCCTCGACTTGTCAAACCACACTCTTCTCTGCTTCCTCCACTTGTCAATGTATCACCTCATATTGTCCCTTTTTCCCGGGTCTCACTTCGCACCTAAACTCCATGTATGCCCCCTCCAAGGGGCCAATCCCCGTGAGTTCTCAATCCGGCGTGGGAATTTTTTTCATAACCTAGGTAGACGAGTCCCTTGAAAAATTCCGAAGGTGAACTTTGCCTCAGACAAAATTAAGCGAACCGATATAAACACGCAGTCAGGTATTTCTCCATCCACCAAACCGGCGCCGGGGGAAAAAAACCTTCTTTCGGGTCAGCGACACGTTCTTGCCGAAATTTTATCTAATTTAAAATTCCATAAATTGGAATTAAAATTGGGGAGAGTCATACTGCTTTACAACGTATGCCAATGAGAAGGCACAGAAACTGTGAAACGTCTCAATTAAAAGTCTCTTAATTTACTTTTAATGGAAAATTAATCATACTGCAAGGAGGCGAAATAAAACCCTTACGCTGAAGAAGGCTTGGAAACAATAATAAATGGCATGAACGGGAACCTGGAGAAAGAGTTAAATATAAGGATTAATAGAGGCAAAACCAAGGTAAAAGAGTGTAGTATGGGAAACAGTGGAATAACAAAGAGTGTTAGATTGGGAAGGGATATTTTGACGGAGATTAGGGAATCCTGCAACTTGGGAAGCGTAATAACTAGGGATGTTAGAAGTATAGTAGACATAAAGAGTAGGATAGCACAGGGAATTACGGCTTACACGAAAAAGAAAGATTTATTTACGGGTCATATAAGTGTGGTGTAGTGGCTAGCCTCTAGTTACTGCCTCACAACTCAGGGGTCTCGGGTTCGAATCCTGGCATGGGTTTGGTTGTTTGTGTCGTCATGGTCGCGAGGATCGGGATTAAGGCTGCTGGAGAATTGATACACTGACCACGTATCACTCCAAATTCGGAATGTGTCACGCCAGATGACAGTCCGCAACAGCCTCGGTAGGCCTAGGCCCTCAAGAGGCTATCTTGTGCTGTTGAGACATTGGAAGAAGAAGTAGAAGAATATAAGTGTGAATATTAGGAAATCGTTGCTAAAAATACTTGTATGGAGCGTGGCGGTATATGGGTGTGAAACTTGGGCGATACGAGTTGGGGAAAGGAAAGAGAATAGAAGCCTTTGAAATGTGGTAAATATAGACGAATGCTGAAAATCAGATGGGTGGATAGAATCACAAACCAGGAAATTCTAAACAGAACAGGGGTAAAGCGAACGATATGGAGGATGTTGACTTAGAAAAAGGATTGATTAATAGGCCCCGCTTTAAGACCCGAGGGTTTTGTAAAAGTAGCATTAGAGGGAACTATACGGGGTACGAACAGAAGAGGGAGGCGAAGGATGGAATACGCTATGCAGATTTGGAGGATGTGGTAGTTATGGAGACATGGAAAGTCTTGCGCAAGATAGGTTAGCATGGAGGGTTGCATCAGACCAGTCTTAGGACTGAAAAACACAACAAGAATAAGTGATTAACCTACGGCAAATATTCAAATATCGTTTACTTTCTCCATGTAGGACTTCACGGAAGATTTTACACCTAATGATGACGGATATGAATGTCGCTGAAATGTTGTGTTCAAAAGCTGACTTGAGCTGGTTTGATTAATCCAGAATATTGTATTTAAATCAAATATGTTAATTAAACAATTAAATGGCCTTTCATAGACTTTATTCCTTAAAATTTCATTAGCACCAATGTTTCTGCATATTTTCTTGCCTTATTCAGGTTTTTTTGCGCTATAGAAGAAATATTTACAACGAATTAAAATTTCCTAAAATGGCAAAGTTAACAAAAATGATAAAATTTTTGTATGTAATTGATAACATTCCAGCGAAGTTGATCAGGTCATAGGGCGAATAAGCAATATCATGGCTGTTCAGGAAAGTTTGCGAAATGTAGGAAACATGGAAGAATACCAGAAGATTTTAGCAACGACATAATTATACCCAAACCAAAGGAGACTGGGGCTGAATGATGCGAACAGCACACGGAAAATTGTTTAGAATGTTATGCATGCAAAAATTTTACGAAAATAGTATATAGGAGGATGGAACGTCAAATATAATACGGGTTAGGAGAAGATGAATTTGGTTTTAGGTAGAATGTAGGGACAAGGGAAGCAGTATTGACTTTGCGACTAATTTTAGAAGACTGGATAAGAAAAAAAAGGCTACGTTCATGACAGTTCATTAATTTGGAAAACAGCCTTTGATAATGTGAACTGGAACAAACTATAAATGATTGTGATGAGCACAGGAAGAAAATTTGAGAAAGAAGGCTTATACATAATCTCTACAGACGGCAGTCAGCTGTAATTACAATTGAAGATCAACAAAAGAAAGCAGAAATCAAGAAAGGAGTAAGACAAGGATGCAGTCTGTCGCGCATGCTGTTTAACTCTTATATAGAACAGGTGATGCAGAAAGTTAAAACGGAAAATGGAAAAGTAATCATACTGCAAGGAGAATAAATAAAAATCCTAATGTTTGCTGACAATATTGTAGCATTAGAGGAATCAGAAGAAGACTTGGAAACCATAGTAAATGGCATAACTTGGTCCTGGAGAAAGAGTACAACTTGAGGACTAGTAGAGCCAAAACCAAGGTAATGGAGTGTAGTATGAGAAACAGTGAAATAACAAAGGGTGTTAGAAATTATGGAATAGTATATTTCCCATTACATAGATTTATCTTTATTATAAATTAATACATCACCTGACGTTTCCTTAAGTTGCGTTAAGAAATCCTACTCATTAAACGCAATTTATAGTTCTTTCTGCAATGTCCGATTTTTTTTAACTTCTGTAGGACGCCTTTACGGATATACAAATACCTGGAACGTCGTGATTATATTGAATAACACCGACAGTAAAAGGAAAGCGGGCTGGAAGACTGTCTGGTAAGTTTGGTCGTGGTAATTAGCCACCGTTGAAGCCCGTGAGCAATTGGATTGGAATCAGTCACGGGCAACGAGTCCGGAACCAACCTTCTTTCCTTTCTCATCAATCCATAGCGCTGCTTCCCTCTTCTTTTCGCCCATAGAGTGTATGATGAGCAATCCTCAAGGTCGCAGTCACCACAACGCTTGATTACGTACGCTTCGTCGGTGCTGAGGTCAGCCTTTTACCACTCAAACGGACGCACACACACACACACAAACAAACAAATAAAAGCTCCGGCAGATTCTCAAGGAGAACCACGGACATTCTAAGGAAGACCTTCGAGGTGACGTCAACCCGCCAGGACAACTCACACACACACACAGAGGCGAAGAGAAACAACCAAACATCCCGTTACTTCACGGATCTTCGCCAAGAAATATCTTCGTCATCCGTCTTGCATTCGTAAAGTCCTACGTGCTATTAATAAGCCACTTGGTCCTTTCTCCTTTTCCACGTTCATCACTCAAGGCTTCATCCATCTTCTACTATTTCCCCCAACGCTTTCTCCTATTTTGTACAGGTTTCCTACCTGAAATATTATGCGATATATACAGGGTGAGGCATTTATAGTGTCGCGGCCATTTTGCTCAGTATTCATAAGGGGACAGAAGATAGTGACATCAACTAGTGCTTAAAATGCCATTCTCAATGTTATTTCAAGGTCAAATTACTTTTCTTAAATGGGATGGTGTATTTTTTTCCTACGGAAATGGAAAGAGCATTCAATTTTGAGTATAAATGTATAAATTCCTCTCGAGTTTCCAACCGGGTCAAAGATTTTAACAGTGACGTTTCGATGGCTTGCTCTGCCATCATCGGAGGAACGCGGAGCTGAGTCACGGGACCCCAGATGCAGCGGAGACGGGCCACGTGACCGCAGCCACGGGGGACTAGAGCATGACTAAGCAAGTGGACCAATGGGAGACGCCCTCGCTCCCGCGTCCACATCTAGCCAATCACAGGCGGTTTGTGCTTGCACAGACTTGCCTCAGACTATATAAATGCTTACACTCACCGAATTTGACACTTCAGTCTGAAGATGATGGCAGAGCAAGCCATCGAAACGTCACTGTTAAAATCTTTGATCCGGTTGGAAACTCGAGAGGAATTTATACATGCCATTCACCGGGAAAGACCTCGTACTTTAATTGAGTATAAATGGTTTGGTACATTTTTCCGTTAGGGGTGATAGGTGATGTGATATTGGACAAATAAGACAGACTGACCTCTCTTTCTTTTATTTTTAACTTGTTATTGCCATTCAATGAAATTATTACAAAATGAGTGATTTCATAATGAAAGGATTTACTATTCAAAAGAAAAGACAAGTTTAACTTTAAGATTCTGAATTTAATATCAATAAAATATTTCAGCGTAAGCTCGGTGCGAATTACTTGAGTTCAGTCCACCAATCGGCTGCAGTTACAAATAACCTCAATTACAGACAATTGGGAAAATTCAGCTGCAGGGCGTAACTATTGCATGTGTTTCGCGTCCCTCTGTGACACAGCTGGGATTCCGAATTATCCTCGCACCTTCGACTTCCAGAAGCAACCCTCCTAAATTATCTACGGGCTATACCTTTCCGTGAAAGGATTCGTCTCTTCTATTCAGACAAAATGGTCGTCATTTTGTCCGGAAGAATAACAAAACGGATCCCACATGCATCGCAGGATTGCGTTGCACGACTTACTATTTATTTCGCGTATTTTAACACATTACAATTTTAACGTTCGTAAGACCTTAGGTCAATACTTACTCACTAATTTAAACCGCACCGTTCTCTGAATTTCCTTTATGATGACACTTTATCCGTTCACAATGTAATGGTTAAGCACGACTCAATACGGAATTTGGCGGTACAAAATCGAAGGCAGTCGGCCTTGAGAGAAATTGAAGATGATTGCAAACAGAGTAACATAAACCTAGACAGTTTGGCACCGGTGAAAGATTTCTACAAAAAAGAAACTCCGTGACACGTGGCCGTGAAGAGGCCTGGTATTTTCCCCAGCCAGCGGTGGTAAGTGGGATGAATGGCTCATCACGAAAGTCCAAAGGCAAATACTTTTGATTGCAGAGGATTTTGTCCTCGCCACCAAAGGAGTTTGGGAATGTTATTAAAAACGAACGGAAGTTCTCCTACAGCACCACATTTCAAAGGTTCCTTTCTGGAACTCCTACAGTCCACTTTTTGTACCCATATAACGCCACACTATATACGAACATTTTAGTAACGATTTCCTAATTTGCATATTTATATTACACGTACGTAAATTCCTCTTTTTTCGCGAAAGCCTTCCTTGCCTGTGCAATCCTACTCTAAGTATCATAATTCCTTAACCTCCGTCAAAATGTCCCTTCCCAATCGAACACCCGTTGTTATACCACTGTTTCACATACTACACTCCATTACTCTTGGTTTTCGTTCTATTTATCCTCATATTGAACTCTTTCTCCAGGATCACGTTCATGCCATTTATCATGGTTTCCAAGTCTTCTTCTTACTACCCTAACACTACAAGATCACCGGCAAGGCGTAGGGTTTTTATTTATTCTCCTTGTCGTATGATTCCTTTTCCATATTCCGTTTCAACTTTCTTCATCGCCTGTTCTATATGTATTATGGCAGCGATGTCACGTGTTACGTTTCAATGCCATCAGCGACCTTGAAATTATGTCCGCGTTGGTGTGTTGAATTCTACTGACATGCTCGCCAAATTTTTCTTACTCTTGATTCCTTACAATTCAACAGATGAAGTTCCAAATCAAGGAGCGAAACGTCGTGGATTAAGTTTAAGTCTCCTTTTATATACAAACGAAGAAGAATTGTCAAAGGAACGTTTCGAAACCTGATCTAAGTATGATATGAAAGCCCGTAGACTACTAATAATGACGGTGAATGACACTTGAGCGATTCTTGTCCGCCGAGTAAACTTTATTTATGCAAACTCGCGGAACTATTGTTCCTCTATTTTCTTTGTTCTTTAAATGCATCCGACGAGGCTCCACCATTGTGTTCCCTTAATGTATTCGTCTCTTCTTCAGATGCATTATTCCGACAAGGAGAAGACAACAACAACAACGCAGGTTGTTACCGAATTACAGTAAATGACTTTCCGCGAGTTGAAGAAGTCCTTTGTCCTCGGGTGTCCTCCGCACTTTGCTGTGCGATGACGTCATATCAACAGATCTCACGTTACGGCACGGGAAATATAATTACTGTTAAGTGTTTTCTTTCTTCCCTCGCGCGCTAATTAGTTCTTTACTTAACAGTGTTTAGTGGTGTAAGATGATGATGCCTTGCTGTGGCACCCTAATTAGATATTTTTCTAGGGTTGCAAATTTCGTCCTCACACGACACCCGACTCCACGACTCAAGTTTATTTTTTATTTTTTTCACGTAGACGAGTTTAATATTTTTTTCAGTCTCCTCTGCCCCTGCTTTGTAATTTTATAAAAGCCCAAGTGCGGCCCAGGGAATTTCCTGATTCGTAAACTTTAAGAGAAAAAAAAACTTAAAAGGCGTTTATGATATATACGCCTTCATTAGGTGCTGTAGTTAATATTCTCCAGAACTTGCTTTCCCGGTGAGATAGAATACAACCCAAAACATGTTTTTCAGAAACACCCGAAGCTCCGGATTTAACTTAAACAATTTCAGCCAAGGCCATAACGTTTATTTCAGTCGTTAGTTTTCTTATATACATTTTTAACGGACCCTTGAAAAATAATTACGCAACTACGTTTCTACCCAGGCAGTTTCTAAGACATTAATCTTTGCACCTGTGGTCTTCTGACATGTTTCCTGGTTTCTGTAGTTTCCTTCGCCCGTTGTTGCCAATTTTCAATGCCTCGTGAGACATAACAAGAGCACAAGAAGAAAGGAAGGAAGGAAGGAGGTTGTACTTGGAAGGAAGCTGGCGTAATGCTACTATTGTTTTCGAAAACATTAAATGTATTACCACTAACAAACAGTGATAATCTCTTTTAGCCACAAGCAGCTGTAATATTCATCCTGATGACGTCAATATTCTTCAGTATAATATAAACATTACGTACATTACATAAGGTGATGCAGTGCTGTATGAGAAACACTGGAATAACAAATGGTGTTAGATTGGGAAAGGATATTTTGAAGGAAGTTAAGGAATTCTGCTACTTGGAAAGCGTAATAACTAGGGCTGGTAGAAGTATAGTAGACATAAAGAGTAGGATAGCACAGGCAAGGAAGACTTTCGCGAAATAGAGGAATTTACTTACGGGTAATATAAGTGTGAATATTAGGAAATCGTTACGAAAAATGATCGTATGGAGCGTGGCGTTATATGGGCGCGAAACGTGGACGATAAGAGTTGCGGAAAGGAAAAGATAGGAAGTCTTTGACATGTGGTGCTATAGGTGAATGAGATTGGTGGATAGAGTAACTAACCAGGAAGTTCTAAACAGAATAGGGGGAAAGAAAACAATTTGGAGGACGTTGACCATGAGGAGGGACAGATTAATAGGCCACGTTTGGAGATACGACGGTCTTGTAAAATTAGTGTTAGAGGGAAGTGCGTGAGGTTAGAACAGAAGAGGGAGGCGTAGGGTGGAATACGCTAAGCAGATTATGGAGGATGTGGGATTATGTATCTATGCGGAAATGAAAAGGCTTGCGCATGTTAGGTTAGCATGGAGGGTTGCCTCATACCAGTCTTAGAACAGAATGCCACAGGACACACACACACACTACATACATTTAATGTTTCCTATCAAGGGCAGCGACTTCATTTCCGTCAGATTTTTTTTTCCTTTTCTGAATTCTTCGGAACTTACGCTTTTCATCTTTGGGAGTTTCCGTGCAAAGGTTTAAGTGAAAGGCGTGTAACACAACATTTACGAATGTTTACAAGAGTCCGTATTGAGGGAGAAAGCAGCCAGCCTCCTCTCTTAAAACGAACTGAAAGCGTCTCCGTGCGGATGAAACGAGAATAGCGATGAGATTTCACAGGTGTCTCATTCCAACTCAGCGGGAAATTAAACACAAGTAGAAACCTAACAACGAAACTCACATTAATATTTCACAACATACCTTCGGTATTAATTTAGTTTGATGCAGTTAAAGATGTCTAGAAGCGTCCTCAGAAAGTTGTTGTTGTTGTGGTATCCAGTCCTAAGACTGGTCTGACGCAAGGCTACATGCTAACCTATCCTGCGCAAGCCATTTCATTTCCTTACAGCTAGCACACCCAAGATCTTCCCTAATATGCATAGCGTATTGCATCATTTGCCTTCCTATATTTTTCTTACCCCACAAACTTCCATCTAATGCTAATTTTACAAGACCCTCGTGTCTTAAAACCTGGCCTATTAATCTATCCCTTCTCTTGGTCACCGTCATCCATGTTGTTCACTTTTCCCCTATTCTGTTTAGAAAATTCCTCGTTAGTGATTCTGTCCACCCATCTGATTAACAGCATTCGCCTATAGCACCACATTTCAAAAGCTTCTATTCTTTTCCTTTCCGCAACTCCTATCGTCCACGTTTCACACCCATATAGCGCCACGCTACACACAAACATTTTTAGCTACGATTTCCTAATATTCACACTTATATTACCCATAATTTAATTCCTCTTTTTCGCGAAAGCCTTCCTTGCCTGTGCTATCCTACTCTTTATGTCTACTATACTTCTACCATCCCTAGTTATTACGCTTCCCAAGTAGCAGAATTCCTTAACTTCCTTCAAAATATCCCTTGCCAATCTATCACGCTTTGTTATGCCACTGTTTCGCATACTACACTCCATTACCGTGTTTTTTCCCTATACTAATCCTCACATGTTTATGCCATTTATTATTATCTCCAAGTCTTATTCTGACTCTCCGAATACTACAATATCTTTGGAGAACCGTAGGAATTTTATTTCCTCTCTTTTGCAGTATGATTCCCTTTGCGTATTCCGTTTTAACGTCCTCATTACCTGTTATATATATAGAGGTTAAACAACATGTGCGACAGACTGCATCCTTATTTTACTCCTTTCTTGATTTCTGCTTTCTTTTCTTGATCTTCAACTGTAATTACAATTGAATGTCTTTTTTCAGAGTCATAGATAAGCCTTTTTTCTCGATATTTTATTCCTGTCGTCTTCATAATCCTTTATAGTGTGTTCCAGTTCACATTATCAAACGCTTTCTTCTTATCTTGTCTCCCTAAAACCAAGCTGATCTTCATATTTAATAAACTTCCCACCTCCATTAAACAATTAAAAATAAATCCAAACAAGTTCAAATATGAACTAACTAAGTTCTTACTAAGCCACTCCTTCTACTCTGTTGAAGAATTTATGAAGCTGAATGTATCATAGGGTAGATATTTATAATTATGAAAGATAATTATGTAAGAACATTATTAGAACACTAATTTTTTAGTATAGGATGTAAAAATATTTATCAATTTTATATATAAGGTACAAATTGTATGTCTTCTGTATAGAACTTAAGAAAATCTTATTATAAGTTAAAAATTAATGAATAGTTACAGTATATTCTAATATTAATAAAGCAACCTATGTAAAATCTCTGACTCGTTCCACATCCTTGAAGCTTGTGCTTCTCTATAGGATTTATGGAATATGATTTTATACTTATACTTATACTAACTTTGTCTTAACATCCTCCTACTTACTATTTGCGTTAATATTTTGTATGCATGATATACCATACTAATTGCCGTATGTTGTTCGCATCTATCTGCCCCAGTCTTCTTCATTATGGGTATAATTGAGTTGATACTCAAACCTCGTGGTATTCTTCCTGTTACCTAGATTTCGCAAACTATCCTGAACAAGCCACGATACGGCTTCTTCTTCCCCCCGATGCTCTTATTAAGGTACAGAAAAGAAGAATCGGAACATTGCGAATGTTGGATGGAGGGAGAGGCTAACGGAGAGGGAAGTTACAGGGAAGAAGACGTGCAAGGAAGGGAAAAGGACGAGTCGTAAGAGTGATGACTCCCGATGAAGAAAGGTCGTGACATTGGCAGACGTCGAGACGGTGAGAAACGATACAGAAATACGTCTACTCATCCTGAGGAGAAAGCCTACTAAATGCATTTATTACCTTTTTCTTCCTGAATACGTCACTGGTTCCTTGAACTTATCTCTGGAATGCTTGACTTCTTACAACAAGGACACGACTGGAAACGGAAAAGAGAAAAAAAATTAATAACATCAAGTAAACATAAAGAATGGAACAGAAGAACTAAACTTAAATAAACCATTAACAGATATTCTTATATAATTAAAACAAATATTATTTAAAAAGTTCTTTTTATTTAAGAGCACAACAATGCTTTTTGTACGCTCTTCCGGGGTTGTGGTCCAACTGGAAGGATCAGCCTATGAACATTACTCCTTAGATCTAACTAATTACCACCAACTAAAAAGTTCTTATTTATTCGAACCGGCGTTTCGTCAAAATATTTGGGACTTCCTCATGTAATTTAATCAAATGTTAAAATTTGAAAACTATCACCGTAACTGGTAGCAAACTCATTTAACATAATTATTATGAAAAAAACCAGGCGTTACCTGATTTACTGTTACTTGTTACGTTTCCATGGCAACAGAACATCAAACTTATTAATATCTCTGATTTCTACTTATCATACGCAATACGATATTAACACTTCACTTAACGACTGTTATTTTCGAAACGATATGTACATTAAGATAAATTTATTCATCCTAAGTAACTGCAGATTGCAGATATAATAAAATAATTAAAAGTCAAATCAATTCGGTCTGTCTTATGACACGTTTATTTAGCATAAAATAATAAAATGTAAGAGCAATTATTATTTTATAGTTATTAAGCGTAAAATAACATTTCATATAAGTTATTATACGTTTTAATACGGGCTTATGTGACCTTAGGTTACAGAAAATTCCGTCACGGGCGCCAGAGTCGTAATTCGGAACCACCTTCATAGCTAATTACAAATAACATGCATTAATATTACATAATTAGAAATTATCTTTACATAAATTAAATGTCGGTTAAACTTCAACGTTATTATCTCGTTTGACAGACTACGTGAGGTCATAATCTATCCATTTACAGTGTGTATATGTCTCTAGGGTAGGAGCTTTATTTGTCTGAAAGAGGTAAGGAAGGAACCTGAATCTTCAAAAGATCGACGGAAAACGGAGAACTACAATACACCAAAATTTCATGACAATCAGGTGAATGGTATAGGAACGTGTAAAAGGCAAACATTAAATCACAATGGTGTGGTCGATTTTAGGTTGAGAGGAGATGCTGGAAGGAAGGATCCTAAATCTTCAGGTGATACAGAGGATCCTTCCTTAAAAACCGGCTCCCTAACATTGACTGTTATTTATGTAATAAGTAAGGCCAATTTAAAGGCTGCATCAAGTTATTCACTGAGAGATTACAGAGACGAGAGAGAATGAGAGAGAGACAGAGACTAGGGAGACTACAGAGTGAGAGTGAGTGAGAGAGATAGAGAGAGACTATAGAGGGTAGAGAGAGACTGGAGAGACTAGAGAGAGAATAGAGGGAAAGATAGAGAGACTATTGAGAATAGGGAGAGAGAGACACTAGGGAGACTAGAGAGTGAGAGCGAGTTAGTGAGAGAGAGACGAGAGAAGGGAGAGAGAGAGAGAGACTAGAGTGACTACAGAGTGTGAGTGAGAGAGAGACTATTGAGAATAAAGAAGGAGGACTAGGGAGACTAGAGAGTGAGGGTGAGTTAGAGAGAGATAGAGAGTTGAGAATAGAGGGAGAGACTGGAGAGACTAGAGAGGAATAGAGAGAGACTATAGAGAAAAGAGAGAGACTGGAGAAACTAGAGAGAGAGAGAGACTGGAGAGACTAGAGAGGAATAGAGAGAGACTATAGAGAAAAGAGAGAGACTGGAGAAACTAGAGAGAGAGAATAGAGGGAGAGTCTATTGAGAATAAAGAGAGAGAGAGACACTAGAGTGACAACAGAGTGAGGTGGGTGAGTGAGTGTGTGTGTGTGTGTGTGAGAGAGAGAGAGAGAGAGAGAGAGATGTTTGCTGTCCTGTATATGAAGGAAAGTCAATGTAGCGAAATAAATAAATGCTACATTCCAGCTGTATTCCTGAAATGCAAATTGTACGCCATGTTTGTTATTTGCTAATGTCTCACCATTAGTGGCGCAGGTCCCTGGCGTGCACATGTGGCTGCTGGCTGACTTGTAAGTCATTAGAAACTCCCCCCTTGGGTTGGGGTAATAAAGTAGCTAACTAATTCAGGAGTGGAGGAATTTTTTAAACTGAATCGCCACAGCAGGCTCACTGCGCCGCACGACATGCGTGTCACATGAGTTGCCTGACTACCGTGCGTAGGGAACACGCAGACTCGTGACGTCACAGAGTAAAGCACTGAAAAATACCGCCTTCTGCCTTTACTAGGACCGTCAACAGAGACTAGGGTGACTTTTAAACCCCATCAACTAATCCAATCTCTCAACAACTCAATTGACAACTTAAAGTTTTCTTCACATTTTTCGTGGAATTGTTTCAAAGAACGGAATGTAGTGTTGCTGATTCTTCAGTAACGTTAAGACCGTCGAAGATATCAACCAAAAATGTTTTAACGCCGCAGTCGCCTTCTATTATGAATTGAAGCAAACACAATTGGGCGTTTTCTACTTCATATTCATTTAATTTTAATCTAATAATTTTCTGTTTTGTATTTCCAGTCTTATGAGGGTAAAATTTCTGCATGAGGAGATGTTTTCTCTAGTTTCAGCGAATGGTAAACGTCATCCATTTCGACCTTACATGAGACAGCTTAATCAGATGTAATAGAAAGGGTGATGTACTGTCCGTACTTCCGTCTAGCCGCAGCCAAACCGAGAAACTTCCCAAAGATTGAAAAGATTTGGTCGTAATAACCACCCTTTCCCTCGTTAAATCCAATACAATTTACAGATGATAAAGAATGGTTTCGTTTTAATAACCGAGTTCCCGTGTAATGCGTTGTAATAAAATCATTTTCCAACCAAAACTCAACTCACAATAGTGTATTTTTTATTCAACTTCTTTTCTATTCAAATACTGAAAATCAACTTTATTACATCCCCTTGGCAATAATATTAATAATAATTAAGGTTGAATTAAATTTTTTAATAGATGTGCTGATCATAAGAATGGTTTTGAGAAATTATCAATTTATAATGAATGATTTTTATTTTGAAATGAAATATTTACCCATCAATTCTTATAGGAAATAGGAGAAATAAACATGTAATTGAACTGACTAAAACTAAACCTGCAATTAGAAATCACTTAACGTCTGCTTTTCACAATAGAATAGGGGATTTTAAATACGCGTGGGTCGATGTTGAAGAGGGGAATAAAACAAGCTGTGTGAGAGGTATTAACGAAATTATTAATTTTTTTTGAAAATCCCATGTATGCCATTTAAAATAAATGAAAAGAAATTAGAAATACCTCACACACAGCTTGTTTTTATTCCACTTCAACATCGACCCACCATTATGGAAAAAAACCTGCTGTGGTTGTAATCAGTCCCAAGACTGGACTGATGGAACCCTCCATGCTAACTTACCCTACGCAAGCCTTTTCATGTAATCACTGCTAATAAAACCCACGGCCTCCCTAATTTACTTAGCGTATTCCATCCTTGGCCTCCCTCTTCTCATCTTACCTCAGACAATTCCATCTAGTGCTAATTTTACAAGACCATCATATGTTAAAACGTGGCATATTAATCTATCCCTTCTCCTAATCAACGTCCTCCATATTTTTCGCTCTTCTCCTATTCTGTTTAGAACTTCCTCGCTAGTGATTCTATCCACCCATCTCATTCTTTTATAGTACCACATTTCCCCAACTCCTATCCTCCACGTTTCGCACCTATATAACGCTGCGCTCCATACGAACGTTTCTAGCAAAGTTTTCCTAATATTCACTCTCATATTACCCGTAAGTAAATCCCTTTTTTTCGCGAAAAACATCCTTGCCTGTGCTGTCCTACCCTTTATGTCTACTATACTTCTACCATCCCTAGTTATTAAGATTCCCAAGTAGCAGAATTACTTAACTTCCTTAAAAATATCCCTTCCCAATCTAAGACCCTTTGTTATTCCACCGTGTCCCATACTAGACCCCATCATCGTGGTTTTCCCTTTATTAATCCTCATATTGAACTCTTTCTCCAGGACCCTTTTCATGTCATTTATTATTGGTTTCTAAGTTTTCTTCTGACTCCCCTAATACTTCATACATTTTAGATATAACTATGATCATTCCAATTTTTCTTTTAATTTATCCAAGTTTGACTGTACTTGGTACGCTATATAAGAGAAGGAGGAATACTACCGAATACCTTCTGAATAAATTAATTGAGAAACATCGGAAATCCTTAGACGACGGTTTATGGATACACTTCAAGGAAGTCGTCTATTTGTTACTCTTTCAGGACAAATTGCTTACGGAGAAAACGCCGAAAACTTTAACCTACCCAACCGGAGTTACTCTAAGGTCTCTTTTTTCCCCCCTGCCCTCTCCTCTCCTCCTTTATTGCTCCTCTACGCAACGTGTTACAACTCCGTGGGAAAATCTACACACGTGATAAACCTGAAATATGACTTTGCGAAATAAACGCCGCTGGGGAAGAGAAATATTTCACAATTATATCCTCATGGAGTCGTGACTGTCGTTTCGTCATAGAATTAGAGGTGACGACGACGGAGGAGAACAAGACCATGGCTAGGATAAGAGAAAGAGAGGGAGGGAGAGAGAGAGAGAGAGAGATTGCCACATCACTACTTCACGAGCCGGAACTCAGGACTCTAGCAACAATTAATAGAAATGAGATGTCTCGCCTCAAAATGAACAGATAATCTTAAAGGGCACGAGTGAAACCAAAGACCGAGAAAAAACTGGACGTTTTGTTTTCAGTTCAATGCAACTCCACTCCCAGTTTTTAAGTTAAAGTTCGGTAAATAATTCTTAAAAAATGGTGACGTTCCTCTCAATTCACGACGATGAGTGCGTTTTATTTATCCTCAGATAATATGTATAGATATGAAGATAAGATAAAAGCAACATCACAGACTGACACGGCATTTATCTCGTCCATTTTTGTCTTTATAAATGAGAGGAGCCGGCGGGGATATAAAAAAATTAATGTTAATCAGACGTTAAATGAACTAATTTTAATAAATAGTGTAGCGTACACAAACAATATTAGTTACTTTGGAGTAAAAAATTGAATATAGAGTTTATTAATATCTGTGTGTGCGTGCTTATTATCTTTGTCATGCAAGCGGAGAGCCTCTGGATGTTTTATTTTTGAAATAAAGAGTAGTTGATTATCTTTGTATTTGAAATTCGATTGTTTGTAACTAGAGATTGGAGAGAAAAGAATTAATGGAAAATATTGAGTGTAATTACTGTCGTTTCCTTCTTCAGTGAATTGAGCTTCACAGTTTTCCGACCATGTCAATTATGTGACATTTACGAGTGCAATTCAAAGGCTTTATTAAGCTGATTGGGATGAATGACAATACACGGTAGATGCCGGATTTATAAATTGAGATTAGAGGGCGACAACTTCCAAGAGGATGGTCCACGAAGACCCTGAGTGAGGAAGATTCACTTTCTGAGTCAAAATATGGGTACTTTATAGCATTTAGGTAACGAAGCATTAAAATGTAATTAACTTCAATATTTCAATGACAGTAAAAGGCAAATATTATTATAGAAAATAAAACGATAAAATTACAGCCAATAAGGAAAAAATGTATTTTTTTAGTGTAATGTCTTTAAAAGTCGTGAACTCTCACTTTGAAATTATTTCGTCAGTGTTTTGTAAATTGGCAATCAAGTGCATTAAGATATAATGGTTGAAAATTTTCTTAGAATTTCACCATTAGTGAATTCGCACTTGAAATTATTACGCCAGTGTTTGCTATTGTAAATACACATAATATAAAATACATCAAGGTCCTCATATTCGCAAGAATTCTGGCTAAATTTTAGCCTCAGTCTTTTGCAATCGACCACAAATATACTGTGAAATATAATGGTTAAAAATTTTGCATAAGTGTTTGTAATCTCCTTTTGTCATTTCCTCAAGTTGTATTCCAGGATATCATGAACATGGGTCCGCGGTTCCCCTAAACTATGTCATGTTAAAATGAAAATCGAAAAATACTAAAATATATAAACTTATGTAATTTTTTTTAAAAAAATGATAGTAAATCATTTAACGTCAGTTTTGTTTTCAAATTAAATGAAATATATTTACAACCAGATACAGGCAAAAAATTATTCAGTTCACTCGACGTTTCGGCGCATATTCACACCTTTTTCAGTGTCTCCTTTCTGTCTAGGTGATATTTACGTGCTGTAAACTAAATAAATACTAAAGAAATTAGACAAAACCAAACTACTACAACGTTAATTTAGCATCCTGTCATAAAAAACATTTAATATATTGAAATAATAGACAGAAATTAAGAGAAAAAAAGGAGGAGGCACCACAATTCACTTAAATTGCAAAACCAAACACTTCGCAACGTTAATGTAATATCCTGTCATAAAAACTTAAAACATTGAAATAATAGAAAGAAATTTAGAGAAAAAGAAGGAGTAGGCACCACAGTACACTTGAATTCAAACCGTGGTAGAGACGAAACTTAATGACGGACTGCAGCCTTGAGGGTTTGAGCTGTCATCATCATGACATTCCATTGAACGTGGCAATATGTTTTGTTTTACTCTAATTACATTTGTCTTTGTTTCATTCACGCAAGCTCTAAATTTATATTTAAATATCTCCTTTACAGAAAGGAGAACTTGAAGACGTAACGATTATGCACCGAAACACCGAATGAACTGAATGAAAATTATATCTTTATCTGGTCGTTAGTACATGTAATTTAATTTGAAAAAAGCAAAGATTTAAATGTTTTCCTATTAATATTTTAAAAAAATTACATAACCAGTTAAATTTTACGTTGTTTTGGAAACGCCTTTTAGCATGACATGTTTCACGGAACCTAGGTCTGATATCTTGCAATACAACTTAAGGAAATGTCAATAGACCATAATAAACAATACTTACGATTTTTAAATAAATATATCCTATTACGTTCCTATTATTTATCATCATCCTTCAGTGTGTATTCCTGGTGTCCGTTTCGCACGATGTAACTGATCGAACGTCAGCGTAGATGATTTTAAAATAATAGCCGCCATATTGGGTGGAATTAAATTTAAGAGGTTTTTTTTTCTGTGTGATGTAAAAGTCTGTGATCACCGACGACGCGAATTTACACACACTCACACACACACACACATATATATATATATATATATATATATATATATATATGTAGACGATCCGGCGTTCCTCCGTTTTCGAGGATTTAAATGCTTTTTGGGCGCCAGGTATTTTTTAATAAAAATACCAAAAGTGGATTATAATAGCTTTAATCCATTTCAGAACATGAGAAAAAATTATCACTACAGGGCGTGGTCATTCCGCGTCGTCCTGCCGACACAACCTTCTCGTTCCCCTACCCCATGACGACTGCTCAAGTCTCGCCAGACTCCATTGTTGGCCCGAGTTGCGACAATTGCAACTCGCAAGCTGGCCCGCATTGTTCATCGTAACTTTTCATGTTACAATATATATATATATATACTTTTTTTAAAAAAAACTGTAATTCCTTTCACGACCGACCACCCCTCCCGCTGTGGTCTAGTGGCTAGCGTCGCTGCCTCACAACTCGGAGGTCCCGGTTTCGAATCCTGGCACGATGGACTAGAATGTTTGTGACGTCACGTTCACCGAGATTGGGATTAAGACTGCTGGAGAATCGATACGTTGACCACGACATGTCACCTCGAAATTCCGAATGTGTCATGTAAGATAAACGGTCCGCAGTTGACTACAAAGGTAAGGAAGAATAATTCCTTCCACATTACTGATTAGAGGTTCTCACGCCCCGCCCCCGTTCCCCCCACCTGTTTTTCTTGGGTTTATAAGAATGTGAATGAAGTTTGTGCACGGCGTTGTTTCAATCTGTATACACAGAATATACGTCCTTTTATTTATTGTGTTGCATATTATTTGTTACATTTTGATGACATGCTATTGTATACTTTTTACATATGCAGAATTAAATTATTTTAAATTAGTTTACTATACTTAACGTCAGATAAGCACACGATTTTTCTTTGAATTAGTCGTGTTTCCTTTGGTAACCGAATGTATTACACAGAACTAATTAGTGGCCCTTGGTTTCCGCTCTGCTATCGACAATTTGTACCGAGAACGGAACAGCAGAGATTAAGCCCAGCAAGTTGTGCAGACTGGGAACTCAGCGTCGCAGCTGCCTGGCGGTTGATAACTTTCAAAGAAATCTTCCCAAATCGAATAGGTGGGGCACTAATGGACGTTTAACTGCAGATGATGCAAAAAGGTCTATAGTTTAATGACCACCGAGGAGTAACTAGACGCGGCTTAATGGCTGGGTGCTTCAGTTGCACATTCGCCAGCAATTAGGAGAGGGGCGTCACTCACTACTTGGCGTGGTTTTATCTGCGGAAACGGACGCTCGCCTATCTGCGTGTTTTCCCCTGCTCCGCCCCCGCGCCATCCATCAACACACACACACACACTCACACGCCGACCGAAACTTCCAACAGGATTCAATTTCCTACGCTCCGTGTCACTAATTTTAACTTCTCGCCACCTTCCCTTACTTTAGTTCGTTAATTCCCCGCCAAATGTATCAGCATCAGAATTCATCCTCTTCTAAAAAAAATAATTTAATGTTTACAACAATTGCGGCATTATTTAGAAAATAAAATCATTTCTGTTTACAATAATTAGGCCACGAGTCAGAAAAAAAGTAAAGGAACAAATAAATTTAAAGTTGGAACATTTCGTTGTTAATTAAGAGCACCATGAGGTTATTATAATGAGACAAAATTGAGAATGTTAAAGATCGAAGGTTTTCCCGGTGTATATTCTTGAAAAAACAATTCTTGGGTTTCCACCCGGGTTAAATGCAGTTTAAGCCACGCTCGTTTCGATGGCGTACTCTGCCATGGTTCACTTGAGAACGATGGCAGAGTACGCCATCGAAACGTAGTGGCTTAGACTCCATTTAACCCGGGTGGTAACCGAAGAGTTGTTTATTCAATATTGAGCAAATTTGTTTTGGAATTTAACGACTGCCATGTTTTGCGGGGACAGACTCGGTAAAGAGGGGTGTCCTCGGGGAGGGAGGCAGAGAAGTTTAACATAATTTATTGCCCGACCTTCTGCCGAGTGTCTATGAATGGAAAAAATTTCCAGACAGTAGTTGACCTCTACAGTTAATAATTTCTATGGTCGTGATGCGCTTTCAGCGGAGAACGGGATAATTAAAACAAAATTATATGTAGATAGATCTGAAGTGCATCTGGAAGACAGAAAAATGTTGTTGAAGGAGGAAGACGGTAGCTGAGCTGACAGGGACCTCGGGGAATATTTATGGAGTCATCTTTTGGAAGCAAGCAAGTGAAGTGATGCTGAAAAGTAGACTTCAGCGATATTTTCTCGCAGGAAGCGTGGAGCAGTTTTGTACCCCTGTTCTTTGCAAAATACATAAATATTTAGGTGGAAACTAGCAAAGTAATTGACGTACAAAATTAAATTTTTATTCCTCGAAAATATCAGCCTTTGTGCATATTTAGAACTGTCGGGATGGGAGATTTAAGGGCGGAAAACTCTATATATGTAAGAAAAGGTCGATATTTGCGTATTTTCATGGAATGAAAAAAAAATTGCCGTCAATAACTTTGCTAGTTCCCCCTCCCCCAAAGTATTTATGTATTGATGAACCCTCTTTCAGCATGGCAGGGGAGTATTTGTAAGGGACAGAGTTGTAAGGGACGTCACATAAGAAAAACAAGGAAACAATCGTGATTGGTGTCAAATCCAGTTTAATGTGAGTCGCTGAGTATGTATCTGACATTCAACATGCAACTTAACCTGTACTTCACTGTCAGAGTGTCGGGAACGGGGGATAGGTGGATGACGGAGTAGAAAAAGATTGACGACAATACCAGGAAATCATCCAAAATTCCTGACTATGCAGGGGGGTTATGTGCAGGGCTATTACAAATAAATACCCAGGGAAACGCCGTCAACCAACATATAAGTTATTAAAGCACAGACCCCGATAAATTCACAGTTCGTAGACGTTTCAATCCAATATAGTTCAAAGGAAAATTAACGAAGTAACGACTTATGATAGGAAATTATAGTAAAAATTATATAATTGCTGTTAATAAAATTCAAGGAAGTGTAAGAAAAAATTAACATTTGAATTCTATTAGAGATTTAATTGCACGCAATGTAATGTAGAGAGAAAAAGCGTACAGAATAGTAAGCTGGATCTTTTCATGACCTTATGAGCAGGTGCAGGTGGTTAGGTTCATTTTGTATGTATTCTAAGTATTGCTACCAACCTTTGCGTAATAAAATCGAAAAATCTATCCACAGACCGTGAATATTTTAAAATGAAAGTTCACGTAGACTAGCGGCAATCCTATTGAAACACAAATCAGATGACGTCGGCGGTGTCTCGACGAGATTTACTGTCTGGTGCAACGCCAATCAATGAGGGCGAAGGAAATCTTCCCACAGCTGCGGAGGAACCGGACGTTACGTCAGACCGGTTGGAATGTCTGCGGTTCTCCAGGTATTTCGCCATGGAGGTGGCTTCCCTCTCCGGAAATCCCTGCGCATCCATTATCTTCCTTATCTCGACACAGAGAAAGAAGTGCAAACATTCTCTCTACAAGTAAATTTGTTGACTCTTCACGTCGCACTCCCGGAATCTATTAATATAGAAGACAACTTTGGCTCTTTATGAAGTTAAAATTATAATAAAAATGGCTGTGGGATAGTAAGCCTTACAAAATGAATTTACTGTAACTTTCTGAATGATCAGAGAACAGATAAGACGAGTTCTAAAAAAAATCATAAAAAAAGGAACGAAACTCGGACTTGAACTTTGGATCACGGAAAACATGATTATTGGTACTCATGCGCGTGGTATGGAACCTACCACAGGGACAAGTGGCGTGGACGTGACGTCACGGAAATACAGAACTCTTCCCTTATGAGACATCATATGGTAGAATAACGTTCAATATTACATACTGATGTCGTCCAATAATAATTTAAACGATCTTCAATTCTTATTGGTTACATTTGGTCGTGGATGTTTTTCAGCTAAAGGAAGAAAATATATATTTTAAAAAAAAGGTTCTATAGAAAATTTTAAAACCAACAAGGTGAAGCCGTTGCCAACCTTAGCAAGCGCATCATATATATATATATATGTATATATATACGTAAATATATATAAATAATAATTTGTCTACACCTCATTATAATCGTATTATTTTAGTCAATTACGTTAATACCATTATATCTGATTTTATTTATAATTACATATAATGGATATATAAAACTTACATCAGCAGTCCGACAATATGGTAGAGATGCGAGGCAACAAGTAACACTTCAACTCCTTTCCGACAAGTAGTTATTGCTAGAGTGAATGTCGACCAGGAATCTGGGAATTCCCAACCTCTCCCTACCGGTGGAATTGGAGTGATAAGGAGTAAAGCTGGGTTTCCTAGGAAAGCGTTGTCCGTCAGTAGCGGACGTAATGCTGCACGTTTGACGGATACGGACAATCCAGAGGTGTAAAGTTAGAACGACGTTCACGCTGACGTCCAGTTTGCGGTCAAACAGCAGGTATAAAGGTTGACCCTCTGAGCAGGTAGTAAGTGGACTTGTATCGATGATACTTAGAGATATTTTATATGACATTTTACTTAAAAATATTTTTTATATATCTATTCTACGCACCATTACAAGAAAAATGATACCAAACAATATATACTTTAATGAATTTAAGCGCAACATATTTGATACAGAGCTAACGGATATATATTAAATTGGGATAATTTAAAATGTTTTGTTGTTAATTTTATTATTATTATTATTAACGTAACTTATTATAATTTTTTTAATAAATTATATTAGGAATACATAACGTCAACTCAAACTAGCTATTACTACGACATTGGACATTTCATTAACAAAACTATATTTATCCCTTTTATTTATACAGATATGTTCATTTCATATTGGAATTTTTTTTAGAAAATTTAACTATTATTACAAAAAATATCGAGGCTTGAAAGATGGAGTAAATATCACTAGTAAAATTCTGGGGTCTTTTAAACTGATTTTTGAAGGCGGATATTATTTATTTTACTAAACATCTAAAATTATTTACATTATTAACGTTAGTTTTAGATTTTTAACATTGCCCAATTCATTAAAAAAAAGATAAGTTAAGGTCACTTCACACAAGGGAAACATAATCGAAAATTTAATAATTGTTACAAAAAGGAATGAGTCTTGAAGAACGGGAAGCATTGTATCTCACAAATTTAAGTACCAAGATAGATAACACTACTAGTAACGAACCCAGTTAAACAAGAAAGTAAAAATTCTGTGTTGTTGTTGTGGTATTCAGTCCTAAGACTGGTTTGATGCAAACCTCCATGCTAACCTATCTTGCGCATATCTAGCACATCCTCCCTAATCTCCGTAGCGTATTCAATCCTTGGCCTCCCTCTTCTGTTCTTACCCCACACACTTCCCTCTAATGCTAATTTTACAAAACCCTCGTGTCTTAAAACGTGGCCTATTAATCTATCCCTTCTCTTAGTCAACGTCCACCATATTGTTCACTTTACCCCTATTCTTGTTAGAACTTCGTGATTCTATCCCTGATTTTCAGCATTCGCCTATAGCACCACATTTCAAAGGCTTCTATTCTTTTCCTTTCCCCAACTCCTGTCGTCCACGTTTCGCACCCATATTCCGCCACGCTCCAAACAAACATTTACAGCTACGATTTCCTAATATTCACACTTATATTACCAGTAAGTAAATCCCTCTTTTTCGCGAAAGTCTCCCTCGCTTGTGCAAATCTACTCTTTATGTCTACTATACTTCTACCATCCCTAGTTATTACACTTCCCAAGTAGCAGAATTCCTTAACTTCCGTCAAAATATCCCTTCCGAATCTAACAACCTTTGTTATCCCACTGTTTCCCATTCTACACTCCATTACCCTGGTTTTCCCTCTATTATTCCTCATGTTGTACTCTTTTCTCCAGGACCACGTTGTTACCATTTATTATGGTTTCCAATTCTTTTTCTGGCTCCCTTAATACTACAATATCATCGTAGGGTTTTATATCTTATCCTTGAAGTCTGATTCCATTTACATATTACTTATTAACTTTCTTCATCGCCCGTTCTATAAATAAGTTAAACAGCATGGGCGACAGACTGCATCCTTGTTCTACTCAAAAAAAGTTATGTATGGAAATAAAATATATTAATAATAATAAATTTAGAAAATAACGTGTTATAAGTATAACTTAAATTACTCGTGTTTGTTTGCGAATTGAGCGTGTTCTAATGTGTGTCATTTCCGATAAGTTCCTTTTGTATAAATTTTGTTCAAAATCAAGAATTTTAACCTTTTCCCCTATTGCTGGACTTTTTGTGTAATTATTTGTTCTGTTTTGACATTGTTGTGGTAAGTTTTCGTTTCCATATATATTTCTCTTTAAAAGCCTGGGGCTAATTTTCTGTACATTTTCCTTTACAGGGACGAAATAACCTGAAGAAGGCATAGAAACATGCCGAAATGTTGTGACAAGTAAATTTTATAATAAAGGTCTGTAAAAGGTTATCAATTGTTTAATTAATATTTATTATTGTAATTTTCCGTTCCGGAAAAGGGAAGAAATGTCTTCCATAAAACCATCCGACCGAAACTGACCTAGGAACAACAGCATTTGATGACAAGGATGAGGATGATGACTGCCTGAGGAGTAACGAGGAGAGGGTTGCACATGCACAGTTCTCTCCTCCTCTTCCTTCTCCTCCTTCTCCTCGCAGATCCCAGAGTCCCGATTGTGGTGGAACTCTCACACGCTCTGATAACGTCACTCCATCACACACGCGCGCTTTCGTTTCGTAACGTTACCGCACCTGACGTTGCCACGTGTCGTTGGAAAAATAAATGTTAAAAGTACATTGTAGGGAAAAGTAAAGCAGCAAGCACGTAGTAAAATCCCCGTTATTTATCTGTTTATCACTTTAGGCGAGACGTTAACTAACCGCGGAAGTGCAGCGATGAATGGCCCAATGGGAAGGTTGAACAAGGTTTCTCTCTGACATTTATGTCACCTGATAACTCATAAAGAAACTCTTTGCCTCATCACAACTGCGATCCATAGACTACTTTTCAAATCTCAAAAAATGATTTAAAAAAAATTATATAAAAGTTAGCTACAGCATTAAGTGGCCTGACGAATCCATAGCGGAATGTCCATTGATTAAAGACAAATTAAGAACCTGATGTACAACAACAAAAGCCTCATTAATAAAACCTGTAGTTAGCATTGAAAGTAATTATTCTGTGAACTTTTAAATCAAATCCTTAAGTTAATTAAATAGAATTTTATAAAAAATTAAATTTTATAGTATTTATCCCCTGTTAAGAATGCTAGAGGAGGTGAGAAAAATTAATTATAATATTTGGCACACACATATCAAAAGTTTCGCCAGCGCCATACTAGTAATAAACTAGCTGAGTGCCCGGTCATACCTCCGTACTTATTTGTATTATCGCGGTACAGTATTTAATTCGACGCCAATGTAATTTAAGTGTTATAGAGCGCGTTGTTAGGTGTCCCAATACCCTGGAAATATATGTAATGTTATTATGCGAATCACTTCCCATTTGTAGATACTCACCATGATTGCAAATATCCGTAATTTTTTCTTTCAATGCCTACTCGTATATGACTGTGACGTCACCACTTACTAGGCTACAATTTCTAGCCGTTTACATGTTGCGCATTCACTTCAAAAGGTAACCTCTAACCTCAAAAGTGTGTTTTAAACAACTTTGCAATTTTATTATGACGTCACAAGCATACAATTAAAGAAATACTTAAAATTTAAAGTACACTCATAACCAAGTATACGGAAAATTCTCTCTTCTGCAGTTGGCAAAAATTACATTAAATTAGAATGATTAAAACATCTTATCATTGGTTTTATAAGTTTGTCTAGTGGAAATGTAATTTGAAATCTACCGTGGTTACGTGAAACGTGGGTAAGGTTAAGGATGTAATAAAATTTTTGGTATTTATTATCATCATCCTTCCAAGTCTTCGTATTTTGGTGTGAAATATTAAGTTTCGGTTCATAAAAAAGTTTAATTTATGTTGTAGTATTCAGTCCTAAGACTGGTCTGTTCCAAACACTCCATGCTAACCTATCTTGCGCAAGACTTTTCATTTACGCTTAACTATCACATCCTCCGTATTAGCTTAGCGTATTTTATCCTAGGCCTCCCGCTTCTCTCTTACCCCACACGCTTCCCTCTATTGGTAATTTTACAAGAACCTCGTGTCTCAAAACCTGGCCTATTAATCTGTCCCTTCTCTTGGTCAACGTCTTCCATATTGCTCGCTCTTCCCCTATTATGTTGTGAACTTCCTCGTAAGTGGTTCCATCAACCCATCTGATTTTTCAGCATTCGCTTATAACACCACATTTCAAAGGCTTCTATTCTTTTTATTTCGGCAACTCCTATCGCCCACGTTTCACGCCCCATATAACGCCAAGCTCCATACGAACATTTTTAGCAACGATATACTAATATTAAATTTATAAAAGTAGAAGTAACACAAACTACTTCCAACTCAAGTGTACTCTCTGTACCGTGGTTTCTCTGACGAAGCTAAAGCCGAGCGTACCCGATGTGACCCGAGCGTTTCGCGAAGAGCGTTACTCAGGGCTGTTATTTATATATAAGAATTCCTAATACATTTCTGGTTAATAATTAGTTGAAACTGGAAGGGGAATGCTATTATGTTCGACCTCGTTAAAAACTGAAAGTAAACTGTCGCTATGAGGTCAACCAGGATGATAAGTTTCTGCCCCAGTGGCAGTTTCCTCACCGCGACGAGAATCAATCAGCCGGGTGAAGACTGCGGTGAGCACACAGACAACTCTGCGGGAGCCGGAGTCCATTAAGGAGCCAGCTTGCCTGCTTTTCCTTTTTTCCACCTTCATAAAACACTCGGTTCAGCGACTTTTCCCTCTCTCCCTCTAGCAGCAGCTGTGGCAAGGTGTGGTTTCAGGCAGGCAGGAAGGCCATCAACCCGAACACTGGGGTTGCTGGGTCCAACGGGAGGAGAGTAGTGCAGTGCTGACTGAAGGTTGCTGGAGGTCAACAGTCGGAGGAACCTGTCCGACGAGAAGCGGAACACTCGCTGCATTCCTCTCTCCCGCCGGCTGCAGTCTTCCCATAGACAACCCGAAAAATATCACCCGCCACTCAACAGTCTAAAGCTGGAACTTCAACGTGTGAAGGTTCCCTCAATTAACAAGATGGACACTTGTTCAACAATCTTTCGCCTTTGTGCGTCGTTGCGGGAGTCAGTTCAACGAACTGGTTTTGATCAGGCTCTTGATACTAACCTATCCTCTGCTGATCCGCACAAACATATTCTAGTCTTCATCTTCCATGACAACACTCACGCAATTACCCTACACAACTAATTAAACGATTCCTCAACGTGGCTTCAGCAGTGACTCTCCCCCCTCCCCCATAATACTCCCTCTTCACCACCAAGGAATTAATCATTTATAACTCAGTCCGACTTGGAGCACTCGTCTTCGGTTTCTTTTCTGTTCTGTACATCAAGCCTTTTCATTTACGCATAACTAGCACATCGCAACTAATTTACTTAGCGTATTTCATCCTTGTCCTCCCGCTTCTGTTCTTACCCCACACGCTTCCCTCTAATTTTAATTAACCAGATGGACACTTGTTGAAGAATCTTTCGCCTTTGTGTGATGTTGCGGGAGTCAGTTCGAGGAACTCGCCACACTAACCTATCCTGTGCTGATCCGCATAACCATTGAAGCCCAAATCCAGCACAAACACATTCTAGTCGTCATCTTCTATTGCAACGCTCACGCACTTTCCCTACAAAACTAATTAAACGATTCCTCAACGTGACTTCAGTGACCACCACTCATAATGTTGTCTCTTCACCACCAGGGATCCCTGATTTGTGACTCAATTCGACTTAGAGCACTCTTCTTTGGTTTCTATTCTTTTCTGTTCTGTGCATCAATATTCTCCAATACAACGTCACGACAGTCTTCAAACTTATATTAGTATAGCTGGGTGCCCGGCGAAGCCAGTGAGACCAATTATATTAGCCCGCTACAGCATTATATTTTTGTCAACACCTGAATAAACCATCAGAGAACAGTAGATTATTGTACTTTTTTGTATTTACTGGTGTCAGATGCATATGAAATGTCTTATAATTAATACTGCTAATCTTACACTGAACACGTGCCACTCCAATTTCGGAATGTGTCACGCAAGGTGACAGTCCGCATTCGCCCCGGTAGGCCCAGGTCATCAATGGGCTGTAGAGCCAAAGAAAAAGAAGAATACTGCTAATGTAAAAATAACCTTTGTCCTTTAAACTATCTGTATCACTCTAAGAAAGAAAAGAGAAACACTACAAGTATTATATTAACTTAACACTTTACTTCGCTTTAGCTGTAACATTTAAATTCGACTATACATTTATCTCATTTAAAACAACCACTTAGCAAAGGTCAAACACATCTTCTTGGACTTTTGGCGGTGCAGAGTCAAAGGAAAGGAGACAGCATTTGAGCCAGGGGCAATAAAACCCAGACGTCACGACGCACCCGGGGAGTTCCCCAAGCTATGGCGGCATCGGGAGATTCCTCCCCCCCCCCCGTGTCCCAAAAAAATGACTCGAAAGGACGCGGCAAACTGTGACTCCCAGAGAAAAGTAACTATAAATATTATTAGTCAGTATCCATCCGTCCCAACTGTTCGTTGATGGTCCTATTTAGGAATGAAAATTTACCAACATCTGTTTTTTTTTGCTTTCTACATTTTACCTTTATAACCGGGATTTTGCATTTGGGAGCTAATTTCAATCCATGGTCTTTGCCTCGTATAAGCTTTGAATAGGAAATGCAGTCTTACATTCTCCCTCCTTTGCGACAATATCTCCCAAACTAGTTGTTCTACATTTTCGTTCCTATGACCCGGGTCCTACTCGCTCAAACCTGGGAGCCCCTTTTGTCAACTGTCTCTAATATTTCTCTTCGTTTTTTTTTCTATAGGGATCCCAACATTAGGAGTCCTTGGAGACAAGAATATGGCGAAGGCTGACCTCCTTATGCAGAGAGTGCGATCTGCATACTACAGAGTCTGCTCTACAGACCCCCTGGAGGCAGGTGCTTCCAAATTTGATGTTAAAAATAAATAAATAAATAAAAATAGCAGACTAACTAAGAAAATAAATTGTAATATCTTAGTTTGTAAATCCCATTTAATGTATAAAGAGGAAGGCAGTAACTACTACTTACCATAGGTTTTCCTCTCCCTTCATATTAAGCGTGCCCGTTCTTTCTTCCCTTCTATATTCATACATCTGTGTTCTAACAGCATTTTACCCTTTCACCCTATACCCCTCTAATCCCATCTCCAGTTTTTAGTTAATTAGTTAGCAGTATTGTAAAAATAAAGATAATTAAAGAATATTTGTAACACAATTTTGTAAGTATGTGAAAGTAAGGCCTGTTATAGATGTACTAGAAAACGGGCTAATTATGTTCCAAATAATTAATAAAAATAAAAAAGTAATTGGGTAAATGTGCCACCTCCTTTGATTTTGAACTTCCCTCTTTATCCTCAGTATGAAATAAATGTAAAGAATTCCACGCATTCCAGGTCGTGAAACTCACCTGTTCCTCCCACTCCACGGCTATTGTTGTAATATATCCCCAGATATTTGCAGTATCCTATTCTCTATTGAACCGTTTAGTACCAGCTGCAATAAAAAATTGTCTTGAGTTCCCAGAGTGAGAGATCCTGGAGGAACACTTGTAGTTACTGAGGCGGGCGGGCAACTGCTTAGCAAGTGGAAACATCGGAATACGGAACAAGAATGAAACGATTGGAAGGGGAGGGGGAAACAAAAGCATTTTTTTTTGCGTGCGTTGTGCAGGAATTCGTAAAACTTATCGCGTCTGCAGAAAATACGAACCGAACGCTTAAGCCAAGTCCTTCGCATGGTTTTAATCCGGCGCCATAACAGTGGAAATATGCAAGTCTCATTCAGCGTCATGGGAGCGTATCAATTCAGGTTTACAAACAATTCCCCTGTCAACATTTCCTAAGTCTTGCAAGAACAACTTCAACTTCAAGGGTTACAACAACTGACTCACCCTAAGACGCAGAATCCCTGCAGAGCGGAGAAAAACGTTAGATCTGCACCCACCTGAAAACTGAAGAGAAGACAAAAATTAAACTACAATATTAATAAAATTCTCAAGTTGTACAAAAAAAATAAAGGACTATTTTGGTGTGAAATAATAAGTTTCATTTAATAAAATAGGTTAGGAATGTATTGAATTAATTGAACTGAGTTTAATGGAAGAAAAAGTTTATGCATGATATTTATTTCGATGATGATATCAAGTTTCATTTCATAAAATAGCTTAATTTATATATTTGTTGTGAACTAGCATATCCCAAATCCTCCCTAAACTATTCCATCCTTGCCTCCCTCTTCTGTTCTTACCCCACACACTTCCCTCGTGTCTTAAAATGCGGCCTATTAACCTGTCCCTTCTATTGGACAACGTCCTCCATGTTGTTCGCTCTTTCACTATTCCGTTTATAATTTCCTCGTTAGTGATTATCCTATAACACCACATTTCAAACGCTTCTACTCTTTTCCTTTCCGCAACTCATACCGTCCACGTTTCGCACCCTCATAACGCCAGGCTCCATTACAAACATTCTTAGCAACGATTTCCTAATATTCACATTTATATTATTTCGTGAAAGCCTTCCTTGCCCTATACTATTATTTATGTCTACTATACTTCTACCATCCCTAGTTATTACGTTCCCCAAGTATCAGAATTCCTTAACTTCCTTAAAATGTCCCTTCCTAATCTTACAGCCTTTGTTATTCCACTGTTCCCCATACAACAATGCATTGCCTTGGTTTTCCCTGTATTAATCCTCACATTGAATTCTTTTTCCAGGGCCGTGTCCATGCCATTTATTATGGTTTCCAAGTCTTCTTCTGACTGTCTAGATACCATAATATCAACGGCAAAACGTAGGGTATTTATTTCTTCTCCTTGCTGTATGATTCCTTTTCCATATTTCCTTTTAACTTTTTTCAGCGCCTGTTCCTTATGTAAATTAGACAGTAAGGGAGACAGACTGCATCCTTGATTTACTCCTTTCTTGATTTCTGCTTTCTTTTTCTTGATATTTATTCTGATTACTGCTGACTGCCTTCTGTAGAGGTTATGAAAGCAAACATTCTTTCTCGTTATCTTATTCATGTCATCTTTAAAATCGTTAATAGTTTACATTATCAGAGGTTTCTTTGTAAATCTTCAAATGCCATGTCTTCTAAATTTAGACGCATAATCATTATTCCTTGTCTCATCCACTCATAACTCGCATTTTGTTTGTCGTTGAGACCTCCTACATACTATTTTCGTTAATATATTGCACACATGAGATACTAAACTTGTTTCCCGTGCTGTTGGCATCCATCAGTTCCCTAGTTCCCTAGTTCTTTTAATGAAATGTTTAGAAGTGTGGAAAAAATTTAACGACTGTTTATACGACTTTGGATAACAGTTTCTGTTTATTTCTTTTACAGAACGCTGATTTATTTGATTTTCAATCTGGCCACCGTACTTCTGGGCTAATTATACTGGTGCATGCATAAGCGAGAAGTTATTAACCTCATGATAAGTTGCAGTTGACCGCGGGGAGAAATCAGAGGCACGTAATAAAATGGATGGAAACAGTTAGAGAAACACACACACATACATACATACAGGGGAAAAGAGACAGAGTGGAGGAGGGAAGGGAGGGGAGAGAGGGAGAAAGAGAGAGAAAAGTAATCATGCAAAGTTGCGTGACCGGTGACCATTCTTGAAAATTAATTTCCACATTCATTTGCATCATCGTCCCTTACAGGTTGCTTTTAATGGCGTCGTCGGCCGTGCACGAGTATTTTGTCTCTTAAAAACGGTCATTTACTTTATGACCACAATTGTTTTTTACAAAAATTATAATTTCTTTGATTAATGTCTGTACTTTCAGATGAATATTTAAAAGAAAAAGATTTCCCGGCCATTTACATTTCACGAAACGGAATTGTCATGGAACAACTTGTCTTTAAATTTTCTCTCCACCTTCAGTTGAATAATCCAGGGATAAGATTTTTACTACCCAATACCTTCGCTACGATCCCACATTCCCCGATCGTATGGAGCGTCAACATTTTAAAAGAAGAACGTGTATGTGTGTGTGTTCATTCATTTCGCTGTTATTAGATTATTAAAAAGCAAAAGGGTGGACAAAAAGTAGTTGCAGTTGAATCATTATTTAAATAAATTCTGTGTAAAATAGTCATTTAATTTATCTTTACACTATTCATTAATATTGCAAGGAGGTGAAATAAACCCCCTACGGTTTGCCGACGATATTGTAGTATTAGGGGAGTCAGACGAAGACTTGGAAACCATAATAAATGGCATGAAAGAGTTCAATATGAGGATTAATAGAGGGAAAAACAAGGTAAAGGAGTGTAGTTTGGGAAACAGTGGAATACCAAAGGCTGTTAGATTGGGAAGGGATGGAAGTTCAGGAATTCTGCTGTTTTGGAAGCTTAATAACTAGGGATGGTAGAAATATAGTAGATATAAAGAGTACTATAGCTCAGTCAAAGAAGGCTTTCCCGAAAAAAAGGAATTTACTTACGCGAAATAAAAGTGTGAATAATAGGAAATCGTTGCTAAAGAAGTTGGTATGGAGTGCGAAACGTGCACGATAGGAGTTGGGAAAAGCAAAAGAATAGGAGGCTTTGAAATGTGGTGCTATAGGAGAATGAGATGGGTGGATAGAATCACCAACGAGGAAGTTCTAAACAGAATAGGGGAAAAGCGAACAATGTGGAGGACGTTGACTAAGAGAAGGGACAGATTAATAGGCCACGTATTAAGACATGAGGTTCTTGTAAAATTAGCATTAGAGGGAAGCGTGTGGGGTAAGAACAGAAAAGCGAGCCGAAGGATGGAATACTCTAAGCAGATTATGGAGGATATTGTAGTTGTGAGGAAATGAAAAGGCTCGCGCAAGATAGGTTAGCTTGGAGGGTTTGTATCAGACCAGTCTTAGGACTGAATACCACAACAACAACATTCTGAGTTATGGCCTTCTTTTTATTTAATGTGAATAGAATTGTTTGTCTGATATTAGGGAACGGTGCTTAGTGTTCAACATATATTGTTAAATAATTATTATTTGTTTTTAAAAATATTTAAAAACGCCTGTATCTACAAAAAGTAAATTTGAGCACGACCTGTCTTGGTTTTTTTTATATAGCGTGCCTTAATCATCTGGACTGTTACTTAGAAAGCATTTTGCATACATATGCATAGTGAATATATTCAATTAAACGCTCGTTTTTCCATTTAAGCATTATTTCACGCTTAACAGCTCTTCAATCGTCTCGTTTGACAGGCTTAATGGGATCACAATATATCCTGTTGGAAGTTCTATATTTCCTTACGGTAGAATCTTCTTTGGCCTCAAAGAGCGTCATTCATTGCTGTCATTTACGGTTCCAGACTTACAGCTTCCATCAGTAAAAGACCTAACTAAGAGCCTTTAATATTTTTGAAGGTAACGACCCGACCTTGAGACCAAGTAAGTGGAATGGGGAGACGAGTTTTATGAACCTGCACGATTGAAATCGTGTTCAGGGTCAAGAAGCTACACTATACAAGTTCGTGACTTACGTGTAATCTGTAATCACGTGGCGACGCGACGTGGGGGTATTTTTAGAGAGAGATGAGAGAGAGAGAGGCACTGGGGAGATTCTCTTTCCCACATTAGCGACGATGGCTTGCAATTTCCACACTGTCACGAGATGTAAAGAATCATAACTGACAGACAGTTGTAACGGGAAATAATAATAATATTATTGACACGAGTAAATTCCCTTCCTATGCTATTAAAGGGGAGTTGCCTGTTTCAGGATCACCCTCATGTAGCCAGTTAACCCAATAAAAAATATGAAAAAACATCCAATATGTACCTGTGGGAGTTTTCCGTTGCTTGCATTTCCCCCCAGAATGACTGCGGGGCTCACCAGATTATGTCGGGAATGCCTCGTACTCTCTCTGTTTTTTTTCTTCAAAGTTCTCACATGGCGAGACACCTTCACCTATTTTGGGAGGTTTATGTACTGGGGTCGAAGACCTTTGGCATAAGGCAAGAGTTGTCCGCTGATCCTATTGAATCAGTCGGCCAACTGCTAACTATAACTATAGGCGACACGGAGAAGGGAATGCTGTGACCCCACAGAAAACTCGTCTCCCGTCATTCGGAAGGGTGTGAGAATAGTACCCAATGCCCGACCAACCTGATGCAGGTTTTATAGGGCTTCCCTTGCATCTAATTAGGTGAAACACCGGGTAGGATCCTTAAACAAGAACCCGGCGGTCACAATCAACCCTTGCTCTACCTTTGGCACCATCCCACCTTTTTCAATTCCATTCCTATGCCATTAAAGGGGAGTTACCTCTTGCAGGATCACCGTTATGTAGCCTGTTAACCCCCCCCCCTCCCAAAAAACCACATGAATTACGTGTGCATGTTGTAAATGCAAATTATCTTATTAAAGTTTCATGACATTCTTTTCGGGAGGTTATGACGCACAGCATTGCCCACTCCCGCTTAGGTACCTCACTGTGGATAACTCACAGCTTGTGGTGAATTTATGAGAGCAAAATGCAGAATATAAAAAAAGTTTAGTTGGCATTCTTTAAAGGTCGGGAGAGAGAAAAGGCGTGACGATTTTCAAATCGCTGAAGCGGAGATCCGGCTTTGGGGGGAAGGCGGAGGAGAATAAACTGCAACAGGAGTACTTAGGCAGACCTACCACAGTAAAAAAGAAAGGAGAAGTACCAAGCAGATACAAAGACACTTAAAAGGTGATTTACAGTTTTTTGAAATAATTGCTATCCATTATGTATAATATTTCATGGAGAAATTTGACATAAAACGTTGAAAGTTGCCGGAATAATAATAAAATCTGGAGGCAGTATGCTGTTATAGTTTTTGTCTTTATTTCTTGATGACCGTTCCTAGTAGCATATAAAAGTATCACTACAGGAGTGGGAGGATGTGTGTGTCTCAAAGGGCTACAAAGAGAAACAGGAATATCGCCTTTGACACAATAGGAAGGGAACTGAAAAGGGGGAATGTGGAAGGTATAGCATGAAGGTGCTCCTGAAACAGGCAAATCGCCCTTAATAGCATGGGAAGGGAAATGAACAGGGGAATGTGGAACGTAGAGCAAAATATTCACAAGCTGATTGCCGTGAAAATCTGATGTATTGCAGTACCGAGCACTGAGAAAATTTCTGTTGATCTTCTGGAAGAATAAGGTTCGTTCCTTCCAGTCTATGAGGCCCAAGCAAGTTCTACCCTCAGGATATATAGAACTTGCAGCTCGATGGATTATGAACACATAGTGTAAAGCCTGTCAATCGAGACGATTAAATTGCTGTGGAACTTAAATTATACAAGTATTGATACTTTTAAATTATTTATTAAACATTCACAATGTTTAATAAGTTGCAGTACAGACTAATTATATAAAGGACCGCGCACAGTCAATTAAAGCCTTTGAAATGAGTGATATAGGGTAATGAGATGGATGGATAGAATCACTAACGAGGAAGTTCTAAGCAGAATAGTGGAAGAGCGAACAATATGGAGGACTTTGAAGGGATAGATTAATAGGCTACGTTTTAAGAGGTGAGAGTCTTGTAAAATTAGCATTAGAAGAAACTGTGTAGTGTAAGAACAGAAGAGGAAGGCCAAGGGTGAAATGCGTTAAGGAGTTAAGGGAGGATGTAAGATAAAGTAGTTATGCGGAAAAGTTAAGGCTTGCGCAAGATAGGTTAGTATGGAAGGTTGTATCAGACCAGTCTTGGGACTGAATACCACAACATATATATTGTAACATGAAAAGTTACACTTAACAATGCAGGCCAGCTTGCGAGTTGCAATTTTTAAGGAACTGAAGCAACTTGGGCCAACAATGTAGTCAGGCGAGACGTTTGGAGAGTCGTCATGGGGTAGTGGAAGGAGCAGGTTGTGTCGGCGGGACGACGAGATATAATTTTTTCTCATGCTCTGATTGGAATTAAAACTATTAAAATCATCTTTTCGTATTTTTTGTGAAAAATACCTGGCGCCCTAAAAGAATTATAAATCCTCGAATACGGAGGAACGCGGAATCCTGAAATAATTTATATATATATATATATATATATATAAATATATATATATATATATATATATATTATTTCATGCTTATCTAACAGAAGAGATGGTTCAAGTATCTCCCACTTATAAATATAATTGACTATTTCTGTGTATTTCTCTTTATGCATGTGCATACTTAAAGAGATTAAGGTACCGAGTGGATATGACGTTATAAAGTAGGGGACGTGATAAGGTAAATTTTCCTTATTTTCACCAGTCACATAACCAGAACTATAATTTACTTTTGATTTCGAAATTTATTTACAAGGAGCATCCGGCATTGCAAAAGTCATCTACAAAAATAAAATACTTTAGTAGAAAGATAGGAATGGAAAAATGTCGACCATACCAGGAACTCGTACCCAGCACCTCCCTGGTCCGGTCGACATTTTTCCATTCCTATCTTTCTACTGAAAATTGACTATATGCTTTACTGAACTTTATTTGAAGTATTTCAACTTCCATAAAATACTATTTTTGAAACGTTAAATATTTTTTCAAGAAATTTTTTAAAATGATGCCAATAATATTCAGTCTTTTAACAAAATTTAATAAATTCCTTGAAGAAATTATTCAAGAATTTTGTAAATTGTATCATTGTCGTTTTCAAAAATATTATATTAGCCCGCCTTAATTTTTTTCCCTTTCCTTTGGCCTCCCTCTTTAACAAGTTTGCCCATCACAGATGTAGATGATTTTTCTAGAGTGAAAGAGAAGGAAACCATCGTAACTTTTTGGTTTTTAACTATATTTCCGGGTTGAATTTATTTAAATTTATTGCAGTAAAATTTTAGACTTTTGACAAAATTTATTAAATTCATTGAAGAAATTATTCAAGAATCATGAAAATGTATCATTGTTGTTTTCAAAAATATATTAGCCCGCCTTAATTTTTTTCCCTTTCCTTTGGTCCCCGTCTTTAAAACGTTTGCCCATCACTGATGTAGATTAGAGTGAAAGAGAATAAAACCACCGTATCTTTTTTGGTTTTTAACCATATTTCAGGATGGAATTTGTTTAAATTTATGACAATAAAATTCTTCCTTTTAACAAATTTTAATAATTTACTTGAAAAAATTATTAAATAATTTTGAAAAATGTATCATTGTTGTTTAAAAAAATATTTTGGCCCGCCCTAATTTTTTCCCATTCGTTAAAAAGTTTACCCATCCCTGATGCATATGATTTTTGTAGAGTGAAATAGAATTAAACCACCGTACCTTTTCGTTTTTTTAAGCATATTTCCGGAAAGTCCTCTCGTCATATTTTCTTGAGGCGGGAACAACGAAGACGCGCCACGAAGCACTCTAATAAATTTGTATCTCCTCCTTTGGTCGACGACGCAGACACCTGTTTGTCGTGTACTTAGTCGAGGCAGCTGTGAGTGTATGCAACAGTTGTGTTCCTGCCTTTATTTCCTCCCCGCAACATCTGTTCCTCGCAAGTCTCAGCACCGAGCCGAGAGTGGTTGTCTCTGTTCAAAGACAACAGACACACGTCAACCAACCTTGGATGGAATCGTGAGCCAACCCGCACAGGCGTATCACGAAAAAATACCGTTTCGCTATAAAATTTATCGGATCGCCTTTTACTGGGGAAGCCGCGTTTATGCGGACCAGTTTATCATCCCATAAAATCGGACGATGGTTGATTCGAAGGCAGCGTGGGATCGCGTCCGCTGAAGGTCAGCCAGCAGAAGTGCCGCTACTCGTTGGAAATGTGGATCATCACGGACAAGGCAAGACTGGCTGCCACACCGACCGCTACTCACTCCGCACAGGCTAACTGTACTCTCACACAATCATCTAGAACGACCCTTGAAACAGTCAGCCTAGTGATGCCTCTGGGAGTTCACTCCATACCTTGACTGCGGGGCTCACACACTGGGTAGTAACCCCAGTGGCGCTGCGGGAGTTTTCTCGTAGGTGCTTCACCCCAGAGTGACTGCGGGGCTCACCTGATATTGTTGGGAATGCCTCGCACTCTCTGTTTTGTTTATTAAAGTTCTCACATGCCAAGACACCTTCACCTATTTTAGGAGGTATATGTACTGGAGTCGAATACCTTGGGCATATGGCAAGAGTTGTCCGCTGATCCCATTAGATAAGTCGCCCAACTGCCTCCTGAAATGGGTGGAGACATGGAGTAGGGAATGCTGCGACCCCACAGCAAACTCGTCTCCCGTCATTGGGAAGGGCGTGAGAATAGTACACAATGCCCAACCTACCCGATGCAGGCTTTCTAGGGTTTTCCCTTCGTCTCTTTAGGTCAAACATCGGGTAGGATCCTTAAACCATAACCCGGGGGCCTTAGTTAACCCTTGGCTACATTGCTCTGCCTTCCGCATCCCCCCTATTCAATTCCCTTCCTATGCTATTAAAGGGGAGTTGCCAGTTTCAGGATCACCCTGATGTAGCATGTTAACCCATTAAAAAAACCTGTCTGGTTCATGCTCTTTCTGGTTTTTCAAAGTTCTCACATGCCGAGGCACTTTCATCTATTTTAGGACGTATATGTGCCGCGTCGATGACCTTGGACATACGGTTAACAGTTGTCCGCTAATCCCATTGGATCAGTCGTCCAAATGCCCCCTAAAATTGGTGGAGACACGGAGAAGGGAATTGCTGCGACCGCACAGCAAAATCGTCTCCCGTCATTTGGAGGGACGTGAGACAAGTGCCCAAGTAGCCTCACCTACCTGATGTAGGCTTTCTAGGGTTTCCCTGCATCTCTTTAGATGAACACCAGGTCGGATACTTAAACAATAGCCCGGGGGCCTTAGTTAACCCTTGGCTACATTTCTCTGCCTTCCGCATCCCCCCTTTTCAATTCCTATACTATTAAGGGGGAGTTGCCTGTTTCAGGATCACCCTCATGTAGCCTGTTAAGCAAAAGAAAACTGTCTGGTACGTACTATCACTGGTTTTTCAAAGTTCTCATACGCCGAGGCACTTTAATCTATTTTAGAAGGTGTATGCACCGTGGTCGAAGACTTGGGCATACGGTTAAAAGTTGTCTGCTAATCCCATTGGATCAGTCGGCCAACTGCCTCCTAAAATCTGGTGAAGAAACGGAGAAGGGAATACTGCGACTCCACAGAACACTAATGGACTCGTATTTAAATTAGTCAGATTATGAGAATTTAAAATAAATGACACACCAGTTCAATAGAGATTTTCAGTGCAGCAGGAGGGGTTGAAATGAATAAGGACTCATCTCCCGTCATTCGTAAACCTGTGAGAATAGTATCCGCAATGAGAATGGAATGCTGCGACCTCACAGCAAAATCGCATCGAGCCTGGCATTAATTAGCAGTATAGCTGCGAGATTTATAGGACTCATTATTACAATGTCCTGCGAAACCATCCTGCGGGTGGCAATTTGGTAGAGAAAACAATAGAAACCCCCGGGATTTGAGGAGAGCGGTTGGCCTAAAATGGTCACATGACAATGAGTTGGGCAGGGGAAACGCCCCGAACACGGGAGTTGTAGAAAATAAAAAGCTTGGGTCGGTGAGTGAGAATTAGACCAAGGTGACTGAGGGTGGTCATTCAGGTAGGAAGAAGGGGCTGCCGTTCAGAGTCTGCTGTTCTGATTGCCCAAATCATTGACAAATCTGAAAGACTGCAGAGTCCATAATACGAAACCGTGGCTAAAAATGTTCGTATGGAGCGTGGCGTTATATGGGTGCGAAACGTGGACGATAGGAGTTGGGGGAAGGAAAAGAATGGAAGCGTTTGAAACGTGGTGCTATAGGCGAATGGTGAAAATCAGTTGGGTGGATAGAATTACAAATGAGGAAATTCTAGATAGAATAGGGGAAAAGCGAACAACATGGAGGACGTTGACTAAGAGAAGGGATTGATTAAAATGCCACTTATGAAGACACGAGGATCTTGTAAAATAAGCACTAGCGTAAGAACAGAAGAGGGAGGCCAAGGTTGCAATACGCTAAGCACAATAGGGAGGATGTGGGTTGTGCTAGTGATAAGGAAATGCAAGATAGGTTAGCATGGAGGTTTGCATCAGAATACCACAACAATAAACAATAACTACATTCGGTTTCTTTAAAAAAAATTGACGTTCCTGTCACGTTTAACAATTATAATAGGAAGGGGGGTAAACGTTACACAGTAAAGGAGAGAATCGACCACTCGGGGGATACTCGGGTAGTCTGTCAGCGTCAAAACGTTATATATAGTTACCATTATTTTATCATTTTGTATTAAGATTTAAAAAGTGGATCCCATGAATTCTCGCTTCCTCGGGTGTAATATGAAGAGTGCAAGACTTGAAAAATGTCATTTTTTTGTCTTTGTTGAAATAATAGTAGGAATGGATTCATACAGACGAAGAAGAAACATCCCCTTTTGTTTTTGTCATATTAAAGATTGGCGAAAGATTTTTAACGACGCTGTCTTTGCATGTGACGGATTTTACGGTGATAACGGCGGAGTGGGAGGGAGGGAGGTTTGTGCAGGGTGACCTTTTGTCAGCGCATAATGTGCTGAGGAAGGAAGGAAGGAAGGAAGGAAGGGCTGTGCCAATAACTCGTCGCCGTCGCCGCTGCAGTGTTCTCTTAACAGAGGCTTGCCTCATAATTGATAAGCTGGTCTACTGGACGAGTGTAATCTGCGGTTATCTACCCTCGCCTACATAAATGAAAAACCCCCCTCCCCCTCACTGTCACTCTCCCTCTCTCTAGGTTCTATTTTATCGACGTAAACTTCACAGACGACAGACACCTCGACAACGCACCGTGAACCGGAATGTATCTAACGCGGTCATCAATTATGAGGCCATCGGGGGGAATATTATAGCGCATAAAATAGCTAGAAGTAGTGGAAAAGCACAAAAATTGTGAAAAAATAAAAATACTGGCAGCATTTCGGTAAAACTCTGTGATTTTTAACAACATACAGTAGCCAACGTACAGAAAAATATACTTGCACAGAGATATATAATAACTAAAACTTTTTGTTGATTCCTTTGAAAATTTTATATAATATTTTATATTTTAAAATCTGTTACGTTCCTTTTACTATAAATTTCCCAGAATCATGCATTAAAAAGCATTTAATAATTTATATTCAAACAAGAGAAGCAACACTGACTTTACGTCTAATTTCCAGGAGACAGGATAAAAAAACAGGACTACGTTCATGGCATTTGAAGATTTAGAAAAAGTGTTTCAAAAAGTGAACTGGAAAACACTATTAAAGGTTTTTGAAGAGCACATGAATAAAATAGCGAGAAATCTCATACATAAACTCTACATAAGACAGTCATCAGTAATCAGAATTGAAGGGCAAGAAAAGAAAGCAGAAATCAAGAAATGAGTAAGCTAAGGATGGAATCTGTCGCCCATGCTGTTTAACGTATATATAGAACAGGCAAACGGAATATGGGAAATGAATTACACTGCGAGGAAAAGAAATAAAAACCCTCTCGTTTCCCCGATGACATTGTGCCATTAGGAAGGTCAGAAGAAGACTTGGAAACCATAATAAATGGCATGAACTTGGTCGTGGAAAAAATAGTTCAATGTGAGGATTAATAGAGGGAAAACCCAGTGTAGTATGGGAAACAGTGGAACTAGAAATGGTGTTTGATTGGGAAGGGCTATTTTGAAGGAAGTTAAGGAATTATGCTTCTTGATAAGCGTAGTAACTAAAGTAAGATAGCACAGGCAAGGACGACTATCGCAAAATAGAAGACTTTACTTACGGGAAATATAAGTGTGAATATTAGAAAAACGTTGTAAAAATATTGCTTCGGAGCGTGGCGGTTTATGGGTGCGAAACGTGAACGATAGGAGTTGTGGAAAGGAAAAGAATAGAAGCCATTGAAATGTGATGCTATAGGAAAATGCTGAAATTAGAGGGGTAGATAGAGTAACTAACGGGGAAGTTGTTAACAGAACAAGGGAAGAGTGAAAAATGTGGAGGGTGTTGAGCAACAGAAGGGATAGATTAATAAGCCACGTTTTAAGACATGAGGATCTTGCAAAATTAGCATTAGAGGGAAGTGTATGGAGTAAAAACAGAAGAGGGAGGCCAAGGTTGAATTACACTAAGCAGATTAGGGAGGATGTGGGATGTGCTAGTTATGCAGAAATTAAATAGCTTGAATGCCAGAACAACGTCCAAATGTTGTATCCTTACAGAACACAAATTCGTATTCTCCTTTCTTGGCTCTGCACCGCAACAGGGCCTTGACCTACCGAGACGAATGAGGACTGTCGTATTACACGAAACGTTCGGAATTTAGAAGTGATACGTGGTATCGATTCGTGGCGTATCGATTCTCTAACAGTCTTAATCTACGTCTCTGTGACCACGACGACACAATCAATCATGCCCAATTTGAGTTGCGAGACAGTTTCGTTATCGTCTAGCCCACAGGGGGGGGGGCAAGAATAAAAATTACTTATTTACATTTGTCCAGAAAATTTTTTTTGGTAGACCTACTAAGAATATCTTCCTCCCACCTGTTCTCACCTCACTCAGAGTCTAGGTGCCACCTTAGAGCTCTATCAGTCTCGTGTTGGGTGTTTTAAGAGGCGTAACTCAAGATTTGGAGACCTGCTCGCCTGAATCAATAAATATTGTTATCCTGTTGTCTGCATTTCGGTCGGGTTAATCGGGAACTTTGTCTCTCTGTCATATTTACTGTTCTGAGCACCCGGCTGGATATCGGGAGGTCCTGGGCTCGAGTTCCTGATCCGGTCGACATTTTTCCATTTTTGTCTTTCTTCTAAAATTAGATATATGCTATACGGAGCTTCAATTGAAGTATTTACACTTCCTTTGACTGTTCTGATCTTTAAATGTCCTCGTCAATATAAAGGGCGGTTCAAAGTGTATAAAATGCTGCGTCCCCACACACAGGAAAACGTGTTAACTCGTGCAACATACACCTGTAACAGCTCCCAAGACCAAAGTTCAAGAAGTGTAAGCCTAATTGGAGGAGAGTGATCAAGCAACGAAACGAAAGTGGAGCAGTTGTAAGGAAAAGTTACGTATACGACGATTCTAGGTTAATCAAAGTTGCTTCAAGGAGAAGAGATTAACCCAAGGTAGAAACCAGACCGAGGACCACACCGAAACCAGTCACACGACTACCTGAATAACATTTTTAAGAAACTATTTTATCACATCGACAACGGGAATTTAATTGTCTATCAGTCGATTTGAGAGTCGAGGCTCTGCTGCTGACGTCACTGCTTTTTTGTCATTTTATTGCCCCTCCCGTGAAAATAAAATAGTAAAGAGAGAGTGAGAGGGGGAGGGAGCAGGAGGATGAGGATGAGAGGAGAGGGGAAAAAAAGCTGTATAAGGGTTGGAGTTCACGTTGAATGAAACATTTATCTGGGAATAAGAAATTCTAACGCATGGCCTGGTCTGAGGCCAACGGAAAGGAACGGAGACTTTTGGATACATATGCAAGGGAAAATTTGCATGATAAAACGTCCCTTCATAGGGAACGGAAGAGGGAAAGAGAGAAAGAGAGAGAGAGGAATACACAATGACATTTCTCTGCTGGACTCTCAACTCCAGAGGACTTGGCTGGAAATTCAATACAAAATGGACCTCCGCTGGAATTCAATCTCCAGTTCCCCCCCAACAAACCTAAATGTTTATTTTTAAAAACGGAGGAAGGAGAGACGCAAAGATACCTAAAACATTTGAACAATTGTATTTCAATCTGATGGGCGTTCTACTTCCAATAAAGACACAGAATGTAGCAACTCCATATATAAAAATTAGAGATATTATTTATAATTGGAGCGTTTAAAAAGGTGATTGTAAAGTAATATTTTTTTCTGCATCATAAATCAGAGAAATGCCATCACACGAAAATGGTTTAAAATAGGAAAAAAATAAATAAATAATAGGAGAAAAGTTTACTCGAAGCTTCTGAACATTTCTCTTGATACAGTCAATTATCTGTGTTAGAAGATTCATAAGATAAATCCTCAATTCTGAGAAACTTAATTGATTACAATTACGGTTGTTTCGTGAACCGTACAATTAATGAACAATAATGAACGTGATTCACATGTAGCGACATTCTCGAGATTCTTTCAGTACGGGAAAGTTGCGCCTTAGACGGAGATGCGAGGACGAGTCACAATTCCATTTCTCTCAGTAGTGAAAACCATTTTTTACAATACGTTGTTCCTTTTTTTCTAATACTAATCTATAATTTTTGTGGTGGTATTCAGTCCCAAGATTGGTCTGATGCAACCATCCAGGCTAATCTACCCCTCATAACTAGCACAACCCACATCCTCCCTAATCTGCTTAATATATTCCATCCTTACCTCCGTCCTCTCTTCTAACCCCACACACTTCCCTCTAATACTAATTTTACAAAACCCTCATATCTTAAAATGTGGCCTATTAATCTATCCCTTTTCCATATTGTTCCTTCTTCCCTTATTCGGCTTAATTCCCATTCTCCTATAACACCACATTTCAAAGGCTTCTATTCTTTTCTTTTCCTTTCCGCAACTCCTACCGTCCACGTTTCGCAACCTATATAAAGCCACGAACCATATGAACATTATTAGAAACGATTTCCTAATATTCACAGTCATATTACCGGTAAGTAAATTCCCCTTTTAAGCGAAAGCCTTCCTTGCCTGTGCTATCCTACTCTTTATGTCTACTATACTTCTACCATCTCTAGTTATTACGTTTCCCAAGTGCAGAATTCCTAATCAAACAACCTTTCTTACTCCCTACATCTTCTCTTGGTTAACCTCCTGCATATTGTTCTCTCTTCCCCTATTCGGCTTAAAATTTCCCTTTAGTGATTCTATCCACCCATCTCATTCTTCTATAACACCATATTTCAAACGCTCCTATTCGTTTCCCTTCTGCAACTCCTAACGTCCACGTTTCGCAACTTATATAACGCCACGCACCATACGAACATTTTTTTTAACAACGATTTCCTAATATTCACTCTTAAATTACCCGTAAGTAAATTCCCCTTTTAAGCGAAATCCTTCCTTGCCTGTGTTATCCTACTCTTTATGTCTACTATACTTCTACCACCTCTAGTTATTACGCTTCCCAAGTAGCAAAATTTCTTAACTTCCGTCAAAATATCCCTTCCCAATCTAACAGCCTGTTATTCCACTGTTTTCCATACTACACTCCATTACCTTGGTTTTCCCTCTATTTATCCTCAATTTGAACTCTTTCTCCAGGACCAAGTTCATGCCATTTATTATGGTTTCCAAGTTTTCTCCTGACTCCTCCAATACTACAATATCATCGGCAAAGCGTAGGGTTTTTATTTCTTCTCCTTGAAATTTGAATCCGTTTTAACTTTCTCCATCACCTGTTATATATATATATATATATATATATATATTTACATAAGTTAAACAGCTCGGGCGATAGGCTGCGTCCTTGTCCTTCTCCTTTCTTGATTTCTGATTTCTTTTCTTGCCCTTCAATTGTAAATACTGCTGACTGTCTTCTGTATATCTTCTCCATGTTTTTTTCGTGCCCCTTTCAAAATCCTTACTAGTGTTTTCCATTTCCCGTTATCAAAGACTTCTAAATCTACAAATACAATGAACATAGGCCTGTTTTTCTCTTCTCTGTCTTCTACAATTGGACGCAAAGTCGATATTGCTTGTCTTGTCCCTACATCCATAATTATACCTTTTTTATACATTTATACTTTGTAAATTCAAACATTATTTCGCATTACAGTTTCCCGTTTCTCACTAATCCGATCAGTCGTGGAAATATTCGGCATACAAAATAAGAATAACTGCTGTAAACCATTGTAAAGTGATGGAACCCCTCAGAGGGTTGTTATTACTTTACCTGAATCGTGGTACGTTTAATAATATACTCGTTCCATTTGCCCTATAAATATTAATACTTGGTTGGGACGTGTTAATAGGTAACGAGCCCCGCCCTCGGGATAGTTCAAAATAAACCCCTGTTCGCTGAAATTAAATTGAGAGCGTTAGTTATCAAATATTCAAAACGGGTCGCAGGGGATCAATGAAAATGGTAATCATTATTACTCAATATATTCATTTAATCTCATTTTAGTTTACAACGTATTTATTTCAACCCCTCCTGCTGTACTGAAAAGCTCTATTGAACTGGTGTGTCATTTATTTTAAATTCTCATACCCGGTTAATTTAATATTCTATTAAATACGAGTTCATGTTTGTCTGTCTGTAATAGAAATTTAAACACCTGATGTATGTATGTATTTATTAAAACTACAATGGGACATACGTCCGGTGGCAGTTACAACAGTGCAAAAAAAATACATTAAGTACTAAAAAAGACAAAAAACTATTGACTATAAAAAAGTGAAAAAAATAGGATTAATTTGTCCCCGAATTTATGTCAGTATTTTAATCTTCTCCCGAAATGACCTGATACTATGAGGTTTTACCTCGAATGCATGTGAATGAACCTTGTAGGAAGTTGGCATTTACTGAACCACATGGCACCGGAAGAGTAGGACTACTCACATTGAGGTGGTTCGATGAAGTGGAGAAGGGAGTAAAGGGAAAAAGGAATAGGAGTATGGAGAATGAAAGCAGAGGATCGGCAAAACTACAGGAAGCGTATCGTTGAGGCGGTCAAGGCTGAACCCGGTTGTTGAACCAAAGGAAGAAGAAAAATATTCTAGAAAAAAAACGGAGAAAAATACTGGAAGAAGGAGGAGTAGGGAGGGGGGTGAGAATCATTTATCATATATCTGTAAGGAATTATAGAGTTAAAAATTATGATAATGTGTCACCATGCCTGAATCTGTGGCGTCAGGGTGGAGGTAAAGAGAGGGGGGGTGACGAATGCGCCATATTTAATTACACGTAATAGGGCAAGCTACCACATTTCACAAACACCATGGTAACACGGACGAAAGAATTATTAATTAGCTACGCTTGTGCGTTTCCGTTTCATATAGAGCCACCTTTTCCACGTGACATATTTCACGGAATCGGAGCCCACGACTCACATATTCCTGACTTTTAGTCCAATTACGATCTGCGAAACAAACTGCAGGAAATGTAACAGGGTGATCAAAAACAATAGGTAATTTTTTTTTAAATCATAAAGATCTAATATGCGAATGTGTCACCATCCGTAGATCAGTGGCGTCGAAGAGAAAGAATAAAATGAAAAATCCTTAATATAGCAATCTATTTCCTTACATTCTAACACTTCTGCATTTCACCAGTTTAACCCTGACTAACGTGGACGGATGAAGATAAACGATACGATACAATTATTACTTACATACATTTGTTCGTTTCCGTTATGTATAGAACCACCTATACACGTGACATATTTCACGTAATCAAGGCCGACGATTGATACTTTAGAACCTCGAGTTTTGCCTTTTCGAACTTGAGGTAATATCGAAGCGGTGATCAAATACAATCAGTAATTTTTTTTAAATTACTATAATCGGATAGATTTTTTGCCATTTACAAAGACCGAAGAAATAATTTGTTAGGGTATGTGTTTTAAATAAGAGAAAAAAAGATTCAATAAATATAATTTATCACATTTAAAGATGTGCAACGACTAACGAAATCGCGAAAATTTAACGATATTACATGTAAATAATATTGTGTTGACTTGGCGGATTTCGTTATTTTTTTTCATTTGTTTTGTTCAGAAACTCATTCTTTAAGGTAGAAATACAATCTTTTCACTCAGGATTTTAAATTTAGCTCGTTTTAAGTATACTGACGCAAATCTAAATTTCGTGTTCCTTCGGAAATGGTCTAGCACCCGGTCCAGCTAATATCGTTCCTTCCCTTACAGTTTCTGTTGTCGTCCTGGATAACTGAAGTAACCTACCTTTGATCTAGGATCTTGCTTTCCACCGACCTGTTTGCTTGCTAGAGTCGCCTCGCTTCTTACCTTCCTTTTCTTCCCCCCCCTCCCGTTCTTCTTCTTCTATTTGCACGTGACCGAACACACCTCTGCGTTAACGACAACTTTCAATGCAAAGTGATTTCGCTTAGAAAGCTTCTTCCTTCCATCCTTGCACGGTTCTCTGCTCTTCTCAGCTTTTCTCCTTCGTGACATCTTTTTTTTTACGAGTGTTCGCCGTCGAGCTCGTTCATTTTTATGTTGACAGACGGAAGGAATGCCACAGAGTGTGTGTGTGTGTGTGGTTTCGTAATTTGCAGCAATAGCAGCAGGAGTAGCTTGAAGAAGCTTTCGTAGTTCATGCTAATGTGGGCCGGTAGTTAAAGGCCAGCCAGGAGTCCTCAAGGGAAAAGGAAAATATTTAACGCCTTGTAAGTGACATTTATAGAGAAAGCTTCCGTAGAAAAATTCTCTCGCAATCCCAACAGTAGCGTAAACACTTCAGCAATTCAAGTTTTCGCATTTATTGCGTTTTACACAGCAATACCACATTTTGATACCTCTGACCTTTTGGTATCGCTAGGCACGTTTATTACACATAAATTTGGAAGATTCAGTAGTAAAAAATAAAATTTATTAAACAACATTTAGGCGGAAAAATAAACATAATACCGTCCATGTTAGTGAAAAAAAATGCCTCTGAATGACCGTCAGCTGATTATAGAAAAAACTTTACTAAGACGAAAAATATAAGAAGTATCTGGTTGAAAAAAATGACAAAATACATGACGTCAGATATAAAGTATGTTGATTATAGAAAAATCTTTACAAAGAGGAAATATATAAGAACTATCTGGTTGATAAAACGAAAAAATATATGACGTCAGATGTAAAGTATGTTGTTATAGAAAAAACTTTACAAAGACGAAATATATAAGAAGTATCTGGTTGAAAAACTGTCAAAATATATGACGTCAGATGTAAAGTATGTTGTTATAGAAAAATCTTTACAAAGAGGAAATATATAAGAACTATCTGGTTGATAAAACGAAAAAATATATGACGTCAGATGTAAAGTATGTTGATTGTAGAAAAAACTTTACAAAGACGAAATATATAAGAAGTATCTGCTTAAAAAATGCATGACGTCAGCTATAAAGTATGTTGATTATAGAAAAATCTTTACAAAGAGGAAATATATAAGAACTATCTGGTTGATAAAACGAAAAAATATATGACGTCAGATGTAAAGTATGTTGTTATAGAAAAAACTTTACAAAGACGAAATATATAAGAAGTATCTGCTTAAAAAATGCATGATGTCAGCTATAAAGTATGTTGATTGTAGAAAAATCTTTACAAAGAGGGAATATATAAGAACTATCTGGTTGAAAAAAATGTCAAAATACATGACGTCAGATATAAAGTATGTTGATTGTAGAAAAAACTTTACAAAGACGAAATATATAAGAACTATCTCATTGACAAAAAATACAAAATACATGACGTCAGATAGAAAGTATGCTAAAGACAAGGAGGTTCAAATAGGAGAGTTCACTTTCGAAAGAGTTGATCGATATTTGGCGGGGCAATAGTACAGATGGATGATGACACGTCGTATGAAATAAAGCACAGAATAAATATGGTTAATATGGAGTTCTTAAAGAGCATAAAAAGCCAAATTCTGTCAAGATCGGTGAAGATCATGATATACGAGGCCCGTCTTGACATACGCATGGAACACATGGACTACTGGGAAAAACGATAAACACGTCCTTAGAAAGAAAAATATTGAGAAGAGAGTGTGTGTGTGTGGCTCCTCCAAATGTGATAACGGGGTCTGGCGGAAATGTTAGAACCGGGAATTTTATGCCGTATTTAAAGTTATGGAAATTGGAAGATTCATGAATATAAATACAGATCAGTATCGCACCCAACAATACAAACAAACATGGAGACCCCCAAAGCCAGGTTATTGTTTAAAATTGCGACCGCATATATAAAGCACGCGTCTGTACGTGTATGCTGATGACATGGTCATCACAGAAATCTCCAGACAAGCTGCCTTGAACAATCTAACGATCTGGGCTCAAGACAATGAACTCGAAATAAACCTTCAAAAGACAGCAGCGATGATGTTCAGGAAAGGTGGAAGTCATAACACGGAAGACACTCTCTACCTCGGAAACAGACCAATAAGTGTTACAAACAGCTTCAAATGCCTTGGGATAACCTTACAACCGACAGGAAACACGTGAGGAAGAAAAAGTAATCGCAGCTATCAGAGCAATGCAAGATATTCGGATGATGAGACAAATCTCCATAGACACTCTACAAAGCAAAAGTCACCCCAATAGTCACCATATGGTTTGGAATTAACATGGGAAAAACTAAACAGAAAGAACTTGAAAGATATTGAAAAGATAAAAGCAACATTTCTGAAAAAAAAATACTGTGTGTCCAAAAGTATACGCCATGACGACTGTCAAGGGAAACTTTCTACTTAGAAGGCCTACATCAGATTTAACACTGCCATCTACGAGGTATGTTCAACAAGTATCACGTGGGCTACGTGTATTCCATTTTCGATATTTTTATGGCGTTATGTTGGTACAAGTGTCCCTCACTTATGCCGTCAAGGTCGGCCATTTCGAATGTTAAATTAGTTGTTGACAACAATTGAAGTTGGAGGTGTTTTGGGTTGTCTTCGATTTTCGCCTATTCCACAAAATGGAACAAAGAATCGTTATCAAAATTTTCGTGAAAAACAAAATTTAGCGTTCCGAATGTTGAGTGTGGCGTATGGTGAACCAAATCAACGTTTATCGGTGGTGCAAAATGTTCTCAGAGGGCCGAGAAGATGTGAATGACGAAAAGGCGTGCACGTCAACAACAGTGGAAATAAAATTGATGAAGTGAAGAAAATTGTATTGGCCAATCGTGGAATCACCGTTAGAGAAGTTGATGAAGACCTAAACATATCGATTGGCTCGTGCCGTTCGATTTTGACCAATGTTTTGGCAATGAGACCACGAAATTCGTGCCAAAATCGCTCAATTTCGACCGAAAACAACGTCGCTGTTGGACCCGGTCCGCGACCACATGGGTTTATGGTTATGACGTGGAAACCGAAACTCAATTGTCACAATGGAAACTGCCGCATGAGCCAAGATCGAAAAAAAATACGCCCCACGTTCGGTCGAATGTAATGGTTTCGCCCACAGGGGCGTGGTGCGTCACGAAGTCTCGCCACAGGGTCGTACTGTCAATAAAGAATATTACCTGCAAGTTATGCGCCATTTGTGGAAGAACAAAAATTGGCGGCGGTCTGCACCATGATGACGCTCCTGCTCACTCATCGTTGCTTGGGCGTGAATTTTTAAATCGAAAACAACTTTCTAGTGATGCCGCAGTCACCTTATTCCGCAGACTTGGCCCCCTGTGACTTTTTCCTGTTCCCAAAACTGAAAAGGGCCATGAAAGGACGAAGCTACGACACGACTGAGACTGCATCGAGGGAGGAGCTGAACAGGATCACAACAAATGATTTTTCTATAAGTGCTTCGACGATTGGAAGAAACTTTGGCATAAATGTATTATATCCGAGGGGGGATTACTTTGAAGGGGACAAAATAGAAGAATGAAATGAAAATAGTCTATGTTCTCCCATTCAGGGCAAAGGCCTCCCACAAGTAGGGGGTAGCTTTTAGAAGACTCTGGCGATGAGCTAATCCGCGTAAGATGTCTTAATAATACACTACACGGTTTACACACTGTCACTTAGTTGTAATTCTAGTTCTTTCCCCTTATTTCTGTCTGTGGCTATTCCGATCCTTTGTCCTTCTGCTTGTTTTTTTGAATAGGCCCGTCCACTTGCGTCTTGGTCTCTTGCCTATGTAAGGGTCCCATGTGGTAGCTTGTAACGTCCGTCTTTCGTCTTGTGTCCTCCCCATTTCCATTTGGTCTTTGTAGCCTGTTGAGCAATGTCTATTGTTGCTGACATCCTATGTATCAAGAGGTTCGATACTCCATCTTTCAGAGAAATGCCAAGGATCTTCCTCTGCATTTTCCTCTGGCATACTTGTTGAGTTTCTCTCTCTCTTTCACTCTGAGAGCCCATGCTCATCACCCTTAAAATAATACTAAAAAACAGGCGATGAACATTGTTAACATGGAATATAGAAAGGGAATAATATTGCAAGTAGAAGAAGTATAAACCTTATACTTTGCCGACGATATTGTAGTAATAGGGAGTCAGAAGAAAACTTGGAAACCATAATAAATGGAGAATGAGATCAATATATATTAATTATATTAATAGAGGAAAAACCAAGGTAATTGAGTTGCATTTTGGGATACAGTGGAATAACAAAGGCTGTATTTGTATTTGTTTTTAGAAATGTAGTTTTGACGGAAGTTAAGGAATTCTGCTACTTGGGAAACGTATTAACTAGGGATGGTAGAAGTATAGTAGACATTAAGAGTGGGATAGCACAGGCAAGGAAGGCTTACGCGAGTAATATAATAGTGAATATTAGGAAAACGTTTGCTAAGCATGTGCGTATGGAGCGTGGCGTTATATGGGTGCGAAACGTGGACGATACGAGTTGGGGAAAGGAAAAGAATTGAAGCCTTTTCAATGTGGTGCTATAGGAGAATGAGATGGGTGGATAGAATCACTAACGAAGAAGTTATAAACAGAACAGGGGGGAGAGCAAACAATATGGATGACGTTGACTAAGAGAAGGAATAGATTAATAAGCCACGTTCTGAGACACGAGGGTCTTGTAAATTTAGCATTAGAGGGAAATGTGTTGGGAAAGTGAATTGATGAGGGGGGACAAGGCAGGAATACGCTAAGCAGATTAGTGAGGAGGTAGTGGATTGTATAAGTAATGAGGAAATGAAAAGGGTTGCGCAAAAAAATAATTTACTTGCGGCTAATATAAGTGTGCTTATTAAGAAACGGTTGCTATAAATGTTCGTATGGAGCGTGGCGTTATATGGGTGTGAAACGTGGACGATAGGAATTGTGCGAAAGGAAAAGATTAGAAGCCTTTGAAATGTAGTGCTATAGGCGAATGTTGAAAATCAGATGGGTGGATAGAATCACAAACGATGAAGTTCTTAACAGAATAGGGGGAAAGCGTACACTATGGAGGACGATGACTAAGAGAAGGGATAAGGCCACGTTTTAAGACACGAGGGTCTTATAAAATTTGTATTAGAGAGAAGAGAACGGGGTAATAACAGAAGAGGGAGGTCAAGGATGGAATACTCTATGCAGGGAGGATGTAGGTTGTACTAATTATATGGTAATGAAAAGGCTTGCGCAAGACAGGTTAGCATGGAGGGTTTGCATCAGACTAGCCTTAGGACTGAATACCACAACAACAACAACGCGAAATCACTCCAATGTTCTTAATATTGGAGTATACATTGAATAGACCTTCACCATAGATTTGTATTTAGCAACACCACTTGTTTAAAGCGCATTTTCCAACGAGGTGAAAAGACGTAACGAGGCTGAGTAGAGTACTTACGTCCAGGCAGAGACGAGTAACTGTGTCACTACAGGTAGGTAGCACCTTACTCTTTTTTATCAGGTGATAAAAAAAGGGCTTCTAGGACGTCCTCAGGCTGATAAGTAGGGCAGGAAAAACCGCGCGCGATAAATCTCAGTGGAGTTGTTCATCCGTCTTCGTGGACGTTCCCGAGGGCGTCTCGCTGCTACGTGGGCGAGGAAACAGCACAGCGCCGGTCCTCGTCCGTCGTATTCCTTATCGCGCTCGGACTCGCTTATCTTTGCGCAAGGCTTTTCGTAAATGACGAGTGACATTTCGATAAGACGAGACACATCGTGTCTAATCGAAGATAACGGAGCGACAAAGTTTATAGTTGCACCAAGTCGCACCAGTAATTAAAATACTTTCCAAACATGAACTTCACGGTCTCCTCGTGGTCGTCGTCTACCCGGAATTAATATACATATTTTTTTTGGGTGTGTGGGGGTGGGGGGAAGATTAATTGGCTACTAGAGGGTTATACTAAAACAGGAAACCCTTCAATAGGATAGGAAGGGGGTTAAAAATGAAGGATTTGAAAAGGTGAGCATTAAACGTAAAAATGAGGAAATTAATAACAGACTTGAGAAACTAAATAAAGAATTGAAAAGTTGTATTTTAACGTCAGATTTTGTAATACCAGATAAAAATTTACGACCGATTTCAGACATTATTTTTTATTCATAACAATTTCCAAAGAGGAAAAAACACAACGTTCCGATACGTATTTGTACCATCTTCAGGCTATTAACCTGCGGAGAGAACGTCAATAAACCACGTGTAAACAACCAAACAATTTACATATTTGTATTACTAATATATAGAAATATGTAAATTGTTTGGAGTTTTTCTAGTTAACACGTGGTTTATTGACGTTTTCTCCACAGGTTAATAGCGTGAAGAATGTACAAATACGTGCCGAAACGTTGTGCTTTTTCCTCTTTGGAAATTGTTATAAATAAAAATAATAAAGTCTGAAATCGGTCGTAAATTTTTACATAATAAATAAAGAATTAATTGAAGAAAAAGAAAATTGAAAAAAAATTAATTAAAAAAAATCTTCTTAGTACTAATAAAAATGACTGGTGAGCTTTCTATAAATACATTAGGAGACGAAAAGGGCTGCGGTTTTGTAATATATAATAATGTAAATGAGAGGGAAGCCACACCTCTCGCATCCAAGCTTCCATCTCCTTTTACCTTTCCAATTCTTGGAAACAATGGAATAACAAAAGGTGTTAAATTGGGAAGGGATAATTTGAGGAAAGTTAAGGAATTCTGCTACTTGGGAAGCGTAATAACTAGGGATGGTAGAAGTATAGTAGACATAAAGAGTAGGATAGCACAAGGAAGGAAGGCTTTGGCAGAAAAAGAGGAATTTACTTACGGGTAATATAAGTGTGAATATTAGGAAATCGTTGCTAAAAATGTTCGTATGGAGCGTGGCGTTATATGGGTGCGAAACGTGGACGATAGGAGTTGGGGAAAGGAAAAGAATAGAAGCATTTTAAATTTGATGCTATAGGAGAATGAGATGGGTGGATAGAATCACTAACGAGGAAGTTCTCAACAGAATAGGGGAAGAGCGGTTAATATGGAGGACGTTGACTAAGAGAAGGGATAGATTAATAGGCAACGTTTTAAGGCATGACAGTCTTGTAAAACTAGCATTAGAGGGAAGTGTGTGGGATAAAAACAGGAGAGGAGGCCTAGGGTGGATTCTGCTAAGGAGATTAGGGATGATGTTGGTAGTGCTAGATGCGGAAATGAAAAGGCTTCCGCATGGAGGGTTGCATCAGACTAGCCATAGGATTGAATACCACAACATACCATCATTAATTTTTCTCCAAAAACTGTGGTCGACAACGGAACATACATCTCCTAGGTGAGATCGAGTTTTCCAAGACAACCCCGAAGGTAAATTATGTGACCCATGTCAAACCCAAATTTCCTCCGCATTTTTGGGTCTGAGCCATGTCTTAAACGAAACTATTTTTTTCAATCAATTGTTGATTCTAATTTTAATTTATTTACTATTATAATGTAGGCGAAAAGTTACGGCCAAAATTGGTCAGAATTAAAATTATTTAAATATAAAATTATAACGTGACGTTTCGTTTCTTTGTTTGTAACCTCCTCAGGTGTGAAAATAAATAAATAAATAAAATTGAGGTAAATGAAATGAAATAAAATAAAAATTACTTAAGATGCACTTAACGCACTGACCACGCACGACGACTTGTAGCCACTTTACAGTCTACGTCAGAGGGAGTCAGTCACCTTCCCCCTCCCCCTCCCCCCTCTTACCGTCAAGCACAGAAAGACGCGAACGAGGGTTAATGGAGTCGCGGCGGTGAAAGTGCATAAAGCCAAGAAATGGCAGGCAACATTCGCATATTGGCCGCGGCGGCAGCAGCAGCTTTAGCTTTCACTTTTATCCTTGGCCATTGTTGATCGACCCAGCAAAAGAAAGGAACAAACCTCTCCCTCCTCTGGGACACGACTGCAGGACCAAAGATTCGGGGAAAAGTTTCCTTTCTTTCCCCCCCTCTCAATCCTGCAAATCTCATATGCTTACTGTCTCGCTCCCTCAACCCCCCTTACAATCTCCTCTAAAAGTCTGCTTCAACAAAACAGATAAAAACTTTTTCCTCTAAAAAACATGCTATTTACCGTTAGAGAAGCAATACAACTCTCTTTACTAGGCACGAATAGCAGGGATCTTCCAAATTACCTTAAAATTATAAAAACAGGATTGGAAATAAATTTCAAAATTATAATTTCCCGTCGCTCTTACCTTATCCTCCCTCCATTTTTGTGCTTTCCTTTATCATAACTCAGAATTCCCTCTTTTTTTTAAGAAATCTTGGTTCATTCATTTAAACATGGCGCAATTAATTGATTAAGAAACTTTGACTACACAAAAAAATAACCACCCCCTTACATGAGACACTATACATTTAAAAATCCATCACCCTTCTCCCATTCTCCTTATTAATGATCAAAATAAGTTTACGACATTCTCACGCTTAGAAAGAAAAGAAACTGAACGGTCATCCGATCCAATAATGACGGTCACTCTTCTTAGAAGCTATTCTTGTGATCGTGAAGCGTGGGGCCAGTGTTCTCTAATAAATAAATACCCCCTTTTTTTTGGTTAACAGGCTACATGAGGGTGATCCTGAAACAGGCAACTCCCCTTTAATAGCATAGGAAGGGAATTGAAAAGGGGGGATGCGGAAGGTAGAGCAAGGTAGCCAAGGGTTAACTAGGGCCCCCGGGCTATGGTTTAAGGATCCTACCCGGTGTTTCACCTAAAAAGATGCAGGGAAAACCCTAGAAAACCTGCATCAGACACCCCTTTCTATAAAAAAAACGTGTTATCATCCTCCTATTCTTGTTTATTTAATGACATAAATCGGTTAACGACGCTCAAAGGGTTGGTATAAGTTTCTCATAAAGTTCCACTCTTTATTAAAGAAAAAAATAGAAATATTTATCATTTATAGTCTTTTTAATTGTGTTCAACTGACATTTCACTGTATCCATTATTTAAATTGGTCCCCCTTTTAACTCTTTCTTTTTATATGGACAAACCAAATCTAAGGGACGATCACAAGTGTTAATTATCTGAGATTGTGTAAAACAAATAATTGAAAAGCCGGTTAAATATATGAGTAAACCAATTTAGTTGATATAAACGCAACGTTTCAACCATCTTTGTGGACTTTTTCAGGTAAATTGACAAAAAAATTATGAAATTTATTTTGAATAAATAAGAATTTTGTAATTTTAATTAAAGTAAAATGAATAACTTTTTTTCTTTACAGAACTGTTTATATATTTTCTACGTAAGTACTATATGACATAAGTAATATTTAAAAATTAGTGTCCATTATTTATTTTACTCTATTATGAATATTATATTTCATTTTTAACATAATTTTTATGTATTCAAAATTAATATTGATTTTCTTGTTCTTGAGTCTGTTTACCAGAGGAAGTCCACAATGACCGATGAAACTTTGCATTTTTAATGACTAAATGTTAATTAAATTGGTTTTATGACACTCTTGGCCGTATTTTGATTGATTTAAGGAATGTTTTGCCAAATCTATTTTATATTGCTACTTATTGTTATGGGACACTGTCTAAAATAAAATTATGTAACCGTTTGGAAAGGAGGGGGGGTAGTGTTATTACTTTTTATATACTCCGGCACCTAGTATCTTATTAAAATAATAATTACTTATTTAATTTGATCAATAAATTCGATGATAGGGCGGGCTTAAATAAAATAATGCAGGAGTTAAAATTCGTTAACAAAAAACTGTCTTCTTGTAAAATGACTTGAGTTTTTTCCCTTAATACATAGGTCAGGTCATTCCACTTCTCAGGCTCTCGTCGTCTGAACTGTCATCACAAGGCTCCAGCAAGATGATCTTCCTCCTTACAACCTATTCTTCTGTTCCGGCTAGTGTTTCCATGTGGCAACTGTCACATATCCAATGTCCTTCTACCTTATCTGCCACCACTAAATAGTGAACAATCACTGAACTCAGCCAATAACAAGTTTTCCTCCAGCGATTAACTCCAACTATCTTACTTCGCAACAACACTAATTTCTAAGTTCTTGCTAAGAAATTCCTGCACCACCACTACTACTACTTTAGCGCAACTTATTTTCTTTCTGCTGCAGAACATCTCGTAGCCTCTGTGAGTCAATGTTTTCGACCCCGCCAGATTTGGAACCTTCGATGATATTGGCAATATGAATCAAATATGTGCCTTCGTGCCCTCCACCCTAAATAGTTTCGTTACCAACTACCATCAAGCTATTCTTGACGCCTAATTCCCCGAGGAAAACATTTCAACTGTGGCACTACAATAATGGGGTCAGAATTTTTACTTCTGAAGATAATTGTAGCTTCTTGGCGTTTTCCTCAGCATCCTTATAATACTTGGAGGATAGTAGCCAATGGTTCGTTTATTTTTTGACGAAACAAATCTGAAACATAAATTTTGCAACTTCTGAAGCCTGCTTTTATGATATTCAGTCCTAAGTCTGGTCTGATGTAACCCTCCATGCTAACCTATCTTACGTAAGCCTTTTCATTTCCTCATAACTAGCACAACCCAAATCGTACATAATATGCTTAGCGAATTCCATCCTTAGCCTCCCTCTTCTGTTATTACCCACACATTTCCCTCTAATGGTAATTTTGCAAGACCCTCGTGTCTCAAAAAGTGGCCTATTAATCTATCCCTTCTCTTGATTAACGTCGTCGATATTGTTCGCCTTTCGCCTATTCTGTTTAGAACTTCCTCGTTTGTGATTCTATCCACCCATTTTATTCTCCTCTACCACCACATTTCAAAGGCTTTTTTTTCTTTCCGCAGCTCCCATCGTCAACGTTTCACACCTATGTAACGCCATTTTTAGGAACGATGTCCTAATATTCAAACTTATATTTCCCGTAATTAAATTCCTCCTTTTCGCGAAAGTCTTCCTTGCCTGTGTTATCCTACTCTTTATGTCTACAATATTCCTACAGTCCATAGTTATTACGCTTCCCAAGTAGCAGAATTCCTTAAATTTCTTCAAAATATCCCTTCCCAATCTAACAGCCTTTGTTATTCCACTGTTTCTCAAAATGCACTCCATTACCTTGGTTTTCCCTCTATTAATCCTCATATTGAACTCTTTCTCCAGGACTCCGTTCATGCCATTTATTGCGGTTTCCAAGTCTTCTTCTGACTCCCTTAATATTACAATATCGTCGGCAACGCGCAGGGTTTTATTTCTTCTCATTTCAGTATGATTTCTTTTCCATATTCCGTTTTAACATTCTTCATTGCCTGTTCGTTATATAAGTTAAACAGCATTGGCGACAGACTGCATCCTTGTCTTCCTCCTTTCTTGGATTTTATCTTCTAATTACTGCTGCCTGTCTTCTGTAGAGGTTATGTATAAGCCTAATTTCACCAGCGTGGAGCATGGAATGAACAGATTACTAAGTGGGCTGCAGGGAAAACTAATTCTGTATAGAATAATTTTAGATACTTTTCTTGTTAGAAATTTATTTGAAAACCTTTAACATTCTAACTAAGACGAGGTACGAAACTTACCTCATACGTCACACGGGTTGTTTGTTGCCATTTACATAGAGAACTCTCAGTGCCTGACCTAACGTAATTTTGTGAGTCCGTTATCTTAAAATCCAAGTATTTAACCTCTGTTTTTCCACCTCCTCACCCCCCTGCCCCCCCACCACCACATACAAGGGTACATTGCGTGTCACACCTCGCACTAAAAAGCAAATTGCCCCGACCGAGAGGGGAAAGAGAGAGCGAAAAAGGTCAAGTCCGTAAGGTTTATTACTGAGGCAATTTTTTTTTTCATTGATAAACACCGCCATGATGGAAAAGTTGCGTGCGTTAACGAGGTAACAGACATTTCACTCCGCAAGAGGAATCTTACTTGAACTTCCACAACACAAATCATTCGACAAGAAGTCGCAACGTCGCATCACATCACACTTCAGTATCTCCTTTCCCTAAATGATTTCCCCATAAATTTCCTTATACTCGTTTTTTTACTTTATGAATATGAATTTCAATAAAGATTGTGAAAAATAAAAAAAAGAATGGGAAACGGACATTACCTGTATCTTATTTTGTAAATTCATAATTATAAATAATATGTAAATAAATAATTGAAAATAATTGTCACTGTCGTCGCTAATGTCCATAACGTTGATCCGACCTTTAAAAATAAATTTAAAAATAATAACTGATGTTTAAAATACCCAACACCGTTTCTGTACCTATTTCTGTCTTCATCGGGTGTTGACGAAGAAATTAGAATAGAAGATCAAGAAAAGAAAACCAAATTCAAGAAAGGAGTAAGGCAAGGATGCAATCTGTCGCCCAAGCTGTTTAACTTATATAGATATATAACAGGCGATGAAGAAGGTTAAAAGGGAATATGGAAAAGGAATCATACTGCAAGGAGAAGAAATAAAAACCATAAGTTTTGCCGACGACATTGTAGTATTAGGGGAGTCAGAAGAAGACTTGGAAACCGTAATAAATGGCATGAACGTAGTCCTGGAGAAAGAGTTCAAAAAGACGATGAATGGAGGGAAAACCAGTGTAGTATGGGAAACAGTGGAATAACAAAGGGTGTTAGATTGGGAAGGGATATGTTGAAGGAAGGTAAGGAATTATGCGATTTAGGATCGTAATAACTAGGGATGGTAGAAGTATAGTAGGCATAAAGAGTAGGATAGCACAGGCAAGGAAGGCTTTCGCGAAAGAGAGGAAAATAATTTCAGGTAATATAAGTGTAAATATAAGGAAATCGTTGGCTAAAATTTTTCGTATAGCGTGTGGCGTTATATGGGTGAGAAACGTGGACTAAATGAGCTCCGAAAAGGAAAAGATTAGATACCTTTGAAATGTGTGGCAATAGGAGAATGCTTAAAATCAGATGGGTGGATAGAATCACTAACCAGGAAGTTCTAAACAGAATAGAGAAAAAGGGAACAATATGGAGGACGGGATAGATTAATAGGCCACGTTTTAAGGCATGAGAGTACTGAAAAATTAGCATTAGAGGGAAGTGTGTGGGGTAAGAACAGAAGAGGGATGCCAAGGATGGAATACGCTAAGAAGATTAGGGATGATGTGGGTCGTGCTAGTAATAAGGAAATGAAAAGGCTTGCTTAACATGGAGGGTTGCATCAGACCAGTACTGAATACCACAACAACAACAACAGGTGTTGATTAGACTCAAAAGTAGTGTATATAGTAAACCTAGTGCTGCCTGATATTACAAACGCTCACTCAGTCTAGAAAATAATAAAATTTTGTAATTAATACTTAAAATATTTCACTCAGTTTTCTTTAAAAGAAAATTAATTGTCACAACCTGAAGATGTACAAACACCTGTCGAAACGTTCTAATTTTAAATTGTATTTTTTTGTTGCCAATTGTGTCTGCTATTGGTTACTGTGAATTTAGTTTCTTTTAACTGTTTCGTCATATTTTTTTAATGGCTCGTATTGTGATCGCCGTTAATTGGACTCTATTCTCTCTCCTCAGCCTTCTTCCTTTTTTTCTCCCTCTCCTTCTGAGCTTGTGTTTACGACTGTCTTCCTTGCGCTTCCGGTCCTTAATTTCCTTTTAAACTATGAGGGCGAAACAAACTGGATATTTCTGGTTTCGTTCCCTCGCCAGTTTGCAGTTCACTGACTTACGCATTTCCTCGTCAGGAAATGACGAATCTGTTTCGCATTTTCCGACGAGTGCCATTCTCTATACGTTAGTTCACTCTTGAGCCGCTCATTAGTTTCCACGTCCCTACGCTTAACCTTTTCTCACATCTTCGGGAGAATTATGAGACCTCACTACGATTTTTTCCGACTGATAATATCGTCTTATTTGTCAAATATAGATATTATTTTCCCTTTGCTCTGTCTTATAACTGGCCCTACAAAGATTTTTAATTTACTTGTTAATAAATACATAAAACGGCAGGAGGAGTAATAAACTGTTTAATTAAAAAAAGTTTCGTCCTCTTTGGTAAATTCTTGAGGTTATTTTTCTATCGAATTGTTTCCGATTTGACGTTAGTTTTACCTGTTCACTGCTTTGCGCATTTCTATCTTATTTGTCAATCGACTTTTCTGAAGCTTAACAGTGGCTTTCCCTGCTTAAATTTTCATTACCATTCCCCCTTTCTGTTTCACTTCGCTACTCGCTGGTTCTTACATTCGCATGTACTGATTAATTTATCGTACGCAAAAGTCAGAAATGGAAGGATTTAAGTTGAAAATAAATGTTTCGTCCCCATCTATCCCTACCTTTTTAGCTCTATCTACTAAAATAAATTAAAAATGGGGACGAAATGTCTTATATTGTAAATTGTAATAAAATTTTTCTGCTTCTAACTTATCACACACAAATTTCGAGAACAGAAAAAGTCTTGTTTTAAATTTGTTCTTCTATTTCTGACGTTCCGTCCCCAACTTTAATTTCTTTTAGTAGAAAAAGCTGAAGAGGTCCCGAAAGTTGGCGATGATACATCAGAAATAGATGAGTTTTAATTCAAAATACGATGTTTCGTGCCCAACGTTAAATATTTTTTAGTAGAAAGAAATTGGAATAGCCATATAATTTCCCTAAACGTGTCTCTAGTTAAATTAATCTTTTCAAATTGTCTGTAGCTTGGTAACTTAGTTCATCTGTATTTGATATATTTAATATTAATTTAAATTTTTGAAAAAAAATTTGTTCTTGAAACTAGTAATTAATTATTATAATCTCACGTATTATTAAAGAAATAGTTTATCAGACAATTAATTTTACTTGAAATCAGATAAATAACTCTGTGGGTCAAGTTTTATTTGATTAAATATTGAACTACACTACATTTCGCCTCTCATTTGAGACATCTTCAGGTTTAAAATTTTTATATCTGAAGAAGTCTCAAATGAGAGACGAAACGTAGTATAACACAATATTTAATAAAACAAAAGCTGATAAACATGCTGTTTTAACTTATTTATTATTATAAGAATAATTTTAATAAGCGGCAGTGTTGCTTGTACCAACATGTAATTATTTTTTATTAAAACATTGCCTTTGGTCACAGATTAAAAAGATTCATTTTTTGCGTGTGTAGAGGAGATAGATTTTCTGTGGATCCAGAGAGATTGTTGCGAGGAGGATACTTGTGTATCCTTTGGAAGAGGAGAGTGATCTCTGATCGTATCCAGGCAAATCAGAAGAATGATTGTAGAATAATACCAACCCATCTCATTCTCCTACAGCACCACATTTCAATGGCTTCTCTTTTTTCCTTTCCGAATCTCTCATCCTCCACGTTTCGCACCCATATAACGCCACACTCCATACCAACGTTTTTAGCAACGATTTCCTAATATTCACACTTATATTGCCCGTAAGTGAATTCCTGTCTTTCCATGCCTGTGCTATCCTACTCTAGTTATTACGCTGCCCAAGTAGCAGAATTCGTTAACTTCCGTCAAAATATCTCTTGCCAATCTAACACCCTTTGTTATTCCACTGTTTCCCATACTACACTCCATTACCTTGGTTTTGCCTCTATTAATCCTCGTATTGAAGTCTTTCTTCATGCCATTTATTACGGTTTCCAAATCTTTTTCTGACTCTCCTAATCCTACAATATCGTCGGCAAAGCGTAAGGTTTTTATTTCTTCTTCGAAGTATAATTATGTTTGGAACAACAGTTTAATCTTAAATTATTAATAATTAATTTGTTTTCGTTTTAGTATATTAGTAAGTCAAACAAGTATGAACTGTCATGCTTTGCACATTAATGAAGAAAAAGTTTTATCTCTGTTGTGACGTGGATCCAGAGACATTCATGCAATATCCTAGCACATCTATGTTATTCCGTAAATGAATTACAGGAGCTTCCTTTCACTAATAACGCCACAGCAGCAGCCGCCGACGACGGCGATGTTGTTTCCCCCTTTTTTTTCCCTTTTAGGGCGAGCGACGTCGTCTATTAATGGCGGAGACGGCTTCCATATCCACCACAGCAGGCAGGGAAGGAGGAAGGAAAGCGAGCGCTTTCATCAGACTTTTCCACTTTTCCTCATGTGAGTGCGTGTGACAGAGAAAGACGACCCTCGAGTCCGCAATGACACGTCTAAAAGTAAGCACACAGAAAGAGATAGAGAAAGTCTGACCTTTAATAGCGGCGCTACTTCTTCCTCGTCCCCTGCTGCTGCTGCTACTACTGCAGTGTAGCAGAGAGTCTATTGCAAGTCTCCCCTGAATGGAGGTTATAGAAAAAGAGAAATATCCGTCTTTCATACGAGGCGAGTGCGTTCATTTCTTACGGGGAACGTCATTAAAAAAATTGCTCTCTTCTGCTGTTAGAAGAGAAAATGAAAATGGTAGTTCATTTCCCAGGCCAGTTCAATCATGTGAGCATATATATATATATATAATTAGATACCCTTTGGGCGCCAACAATGAGACACGTTTCAATAAACTTTACAGGATGAAATCATCATATGGAGAGCTACGAGCAAAATTAATTTTTTGACTGAGGGAATCGCATATGTAGGCCTACATACATTATTTAAAAGGTAAACATAGTTTGGTTACAAAAATTTAATTAAGTAGGTCTATTAATTTTTTTCCTGTTAAATTTAATCAATTTGTGCCACTCCATTTCCTTCCGGAAGAAGAAATATATTCTGCCGTCCGAAGTAGAAAGGCAGTAAATAAAAATTTTCGTTTTTTGAAAATGAATTATCATTTATTTATAAGGGCAAATTCGTATTTCTTGATACCGATAAAACCATTTTCCAAGATATAAGGGGTAAATGTAAATTTCGAAGCTCAAAAAAAATTTATCTCTTGATTTCTCAAAAGCATTTTTTTTATACTTACTGCCTTTCTCCTTTGGTCGGAAATGTTGTGGTACTCCTGTCGCTCATTATCAGGTTTTGAGCAAAAAATTTCCCTACGCCCTGCTTCCACATTAGATCTATATTATTTCATAAGACTGTTCTACATAACTTCAAATAAATTCTAAAAGCTTTAACTGGTCCCTTCCCGTACAAAGCATAATGAAATACAACTCCGTTTCCACTTGACTGTATTCGAAACGTCGTAATGAGATTTTGATGGAATCCTCGAAAGAAAATCTGTTGCCACATTTAAATGAATTCAACATTTTTCAGCCACGTAATGATTAAAAAGCAGTTTTGGGCCATTGACATGGGCTAGACTTCGTCACCTAAATTAACTGTCAATTCGACACCAACAAGGAGACGATTTTCTGTTTTGACTGAGGGAGTCGTTTACGAAAAATGGAGATGGATTTTTTTTGACTGAGGGAGTCGTATATGTATTTTCATGGATTAACATGTCGTGCCGAAAATGCTGAAACACTGTTCCTCTTTCAGTTTGCGTCTCTCTCGGTGGTTTCGATGTTCGCCAGCATAATTTGTGTTCCTTAAATGTTTGGGCAATTGACACATAACCTTTCTGCCGAAGGTCTTCGACCCCTGTACATAAACCTGCTAAAATAGATGAAGGTGCCTTGGCATGTGAGGACCTTGAAAAATCCAGAGAGAGTACGAGGCATCCCCAAAGGTAAGCAGTCAAGCTGAGGAAAAATACCTGTGAGAGAAAACTCCCACTGGCATCTCTCTTCTTTTCTATTCCCAGAACGAACTGTTCCTTTTATTAATAATTCTATATATCTGCTGTGAGTAATGCAGTTCTTATCTTTCCACCAATAACTTAATTCATCGAGGCAGATAGCCTCCTTTTTATATTAAAGCAGCTACTGTAATAAATGGACATTTTGTTCTTGACCCTGCTTCCCCCCTCTTTCCCCACTATTCCCATCATCCTGGTGTTTCCAGATATTTCTTTACAACTGGCGAAAGCTATTCCCTGACTTCAGAAAATATCCGCTTTGTCTTTGTTTTCTTTGTAACGGCTATTGTTTGGCTTCTATGTCAGTTTCGTGCAGTAGTTTCCTCCGCCAATTTATCCATCACAATAGATAAACGGCTCCCTCAGTCAAATCACGTTGCTGCGGTGTGGATTTGGATTTTGTTTTTCTCCGTTGGAGATGGAAGCTAACATTTCTGACACATACTTGCTTGCTCTCTGTTTCCTGAAACAATGACACCAGGATCCCTATAATTAGAGTTAAAATGAGGGTTCAACATGCCTCCCCCTCCTCTCCATCCCCCTCCACCCCCAGGCAGAAGATTCGCTAAAATAAAATAACGAACACGTGCACACATTTCTCGAAATACGATATTCTGCAAAAGAGAGAATTTCAACCTCTACCCCACACCACCCTCACGTCTCTCTCTCTCTTTCCACCCTTTGTGCAGTTTCATTATGCCGCCAGAGTCTATCTGAGCGAAAATTAAACCTATATTAAAGAGAATAATAGAAGAAGAGTAGAGGGGAATACTCGCAGCGGTCTCCTCTTTTTATTTTAGATATGAAAAGTTATATGAAGATTTATATCAAAATGTAACGAAATACCTTTTATGTTTCACAACCCCCCACACCCCCCACACCCCAACTCCACCGTTGTTAAAGTATAATATATATTCTAAAACAAAAAGGGAAACAGAAACCTTTTAGAGTTCACAGAGACGTGAACAACAACTGGAAATATATATTTTTATACTTTGTCGTTTTTTAAAACAGAAAAACTAAATTGTAATAATTTAAAACTGAAAAAAAATAATTAATCACCATCAAATTACTTTCTTTTACATAAAATGTATTATAAATAAAACATCAATTAACGTCCTGTTAGCACTGTAATTAAATCGAATAAATCAACGACCAATTGCAAAACCGTAAAGCTTTTATCTAATTCCTCCGACGTTTCGATGGCATGTTGCTGGAATCTTGAGCTACTGTCTTCAAATTTTTACTTCAAAATTCTTTGAAAAAAACAATGGTTAGTAAATTTTCAGTTTATTAATTAAAGCAGTATTTGTTTTTAGAAATGTAGTTTTGACGGAAGTAGAGGAATTCTGCTACTTGGGAAGTGTAATAACTAGGGATGACATAAAGAGTAGGATAGCACAGGGAAGGGAGGTTTTCGCGAAAAAGAGGAAGTTACTTACGGGTAATATAATAGTGAATATCAGGAAATCATTGCTAAAAATGTAAATTTTGGAGTGTGGCGTTATATGGGTGCGAAACGTGGACGGTAGGAGTTCCAAAAAGAAAACCAATAGAAGCTTTTGAAATGTGGCGCTATAGATCAATAGATAGAACCACTAACGAGGTAGTTCTAAAGGGAATAAAGGGGAAGAGTAAAACAATATGGAGGACGTTGACCAAGAGAAGGGATAGATTAATAGGCCACGTTTTGAGACATGAGGGTCTTGAGAAGTGTGAAAGACTGCCTTATACAGAGGTTATGGATAAGCCTTATTTTTCGACAGTTTATTCCTGTCCTCTTCATAATATTTAATAGTGCGTTCCACTTCGCATTATATTTTCTAAATCTACAAACGCTATTAACGTTGACCTCTTTTTTTCCTTATTCTGTTTTTTAATATTAGACGCAGAGTCTTTTGAGTAGTAGTCAATGATATACTTTACCAGCTATAAGGAGCAGTCAGAAAGTAAATAAATTAAGGGTTGTATGTAATACTTTCTTTCTGATGAAGCCCTGAGAGTTCGTATTGATGCCAGTGGGTTGCCTGCTGGATGGATTCTCGCTCTGTGGCCTTTCCGTTGTTTGGCCGAGGAGAGTGAAGGCACACTTTCTCTTCCCATCTCAGGATGTGTGTCGTCCTTAAAGGTCACGTGCCTCAGATATCATATTTCCTCTCCGCCAGGAGGCGGCTGGTACGACAACATCTTCATCTACCTTAGTTACTCTTTATATCGCCAATTCCTTCACGTGATACATTAATCGACTTTCTTTTAAAAAAAATACCCTAAACAATATACCTTGGCGTGACTCATTTCATCTCTTTTCTTACTCTTTACGTAACAGCACCACCGAAAAACATGATGGACCTTCACCATTCCTTACAAACAATCTTTGCTGAATAAATTTAAATCAAAATTAAATTATAGTTTAGGTTATTAACGTGACTGATTAACATAGGGAAAAATTATTATCACCACACAAAGTAAAAAATTAATATCTTAACAAAATTTTAATAAATCCCTTGAAGAAAAAAACTTTGTTTGCGGTTGAACTTGAGAGATTCATCTTTCCCAGAGGATGGTTAGCATACAATAGAACGCGTGGTAAAGTGTTTCCATAGGACCAGGTGTATCTTCAGTCTGCCATAGTCCCAGGAGATCTTCCAGATGTTTCTGCTGGAGGAGTCTCGTAAATCAAACTCTGGATAACGAACCAAAGTTAAGAATAAATTCAAATAGTGTCCCAAATTATTTGACTGCAGAGACAACGCGATCGGACCAAAGAAAAATATTACTCTACTTTGCTAAAATTGAAACCCACTGAATTGGAAAACAGTAGGGAACGTATTTATCCTCAACTAGCTATGGCCGCGACTTCATTCGCGATGAAAATACTTATTTTTATTTTGCCCTACAAAACGAGACAACAGGTACAGAATTTAGATAAAATTTAATTCATTGATATATAAAAAGTCCGGTATCATTTATTTGGGATCGCTTCGGGGCAAACCTTATAACTCGCAGTTGGTTTTCAACAGGTCACCGCTGTTATACTTTTACAGAGGTTGTCACATGCCGAGACACATTCACCTATTTGAGGAGGTGTATGTACTGGGGTCGAAGAATTGAACATATGGCAAGAGCTGTCCGGTGATCCCATTCCACCAGTCGGCCAACTGCATCCTAAAACTGGTGGAGATACGGAAAAGGGAATGCTGCGACCCCTCGTCTCCCGTCATTCGGAAGGGCGTGAGAATAGTACCTAATGCCCGACATTCCTTGATGCAGGTTTCCTCTGCATCTCTTTAGATGAAACACCGGGGAGGATACTTAAACCATAGTCCGGGGGCTCTATTCAACCCTTAGCTACCTTGTACTACCGGCCAAATACCCCCTTTTCAATCCCTTTCCTATGCTATGAAAGGGGAGTTGCATGTTTCAGTATCACCCTCATATAGCCTGTTAACCCCAAAAAAGAGAGCAATTACTAAATATTAAAATTTACCTGACCAATTTTCAAGAAATAAAAAGGTGACCAAAATGTCAGAACATAAATATGTCACTATTTATTTACAAAAGCGACGTTTCATCTCCATTTTGAGACTTCTTCAAATTCCTAAAACTTCCTCAAATTTAGCAATACATCATATTTACTTCTTGACTCCCTCAGCTGAAATTAATATTGAATATAAATGTGAAAAATTTACTGTCGCGCATGGACCATCTCCAGTGACGATTATGGCCGAAAAATACCAATTTACGTATACATCGTATCGTCGTTCCAAAGAAGTTTATTATTTCTCTGGGAGTTAGCTCTCTGCAAACAATAGGTTAATAACGGCACGAATCCTACTGCAGCAACAGATGAAACGAGAATACTCGCCCTCCTCCCCCCTCTCTCTCTCCCTCCTGCGCGCGATGCAGTGCAAAAAATTTAGTCAGGATAATAACACAGGTACGTGCGAATGAATGATAATAGGATACGCCCACGGGCACACGCACGGGGGTGTGGGCAAGCGCCGGCTGTTCAATCGTCATGTAGACTCTCAAGGGGGGGGATGGGTAAATGATTGACATCAACTATCTGAACTGTGCAAGATGGGGATCGAAATGAAAACATATACGTAGTTTAAGTTAAATTCTAGTTCGAATACCTCAAAAATGGTTGTTATGGATAAGATTGCAAGCGTGTTTCGCTGATCGTATAGGATTGTTGCGCGGATTGGGGTGGTGGTGTGGGGTGGAGGGGGTGACAAGGATAGTAGGCGAGCCAGCGTGCAGACGTCGAGGGTTTGTAACTCGCAATTGGACAGTGCAATCGTTGTCTCGATAGATAGGTGAGATAGGGGAAGGTGGGTGGGTGTAGGTGGGTAGGTGGGGTGCAAAAGATGAAATGTGAGAGATGAAGCGAACACTTAGGTGAAATTTTCCGTTTATAATCCCTCATTAGTCATGCAATATCGTTAAGGTGCGTAGCGAGATGCGATGCGAAGCAAACATGAGAGAGAGAGAGTCGCGTTTTGTGGATGGGTTTGGAGAGGTTAGGGATGAATAGAAAATATGAATAAGGTGTGAGCGAGCGAAATGGGGTATGGGGCGTTGCCCCTCCGTAGGTTAGAGTGGTGTGAGGGTTGGATATTGGTGGCACCAGGGATGGAAAGAAGAGGAGGACCAGTACTGAATTATGTAAAGTTGGAGTTGAGAAGCTAGTTTAAATTCTGTCCCGAAATCATATTAACTTACTAGGTTAGACTCTCTCCAGATTTGGCTGTAGCAGGCACCTGGAACAGAGATAGAATACAGGTTCCATTATAAATAATAACTCTATTTTTGTTTAGTATTACCGTTAGAAAGTTATACATTATAATTAATGGTTTCGGAGATAGATGTTACTGTAATGATGTACTGTAATATGTGTATTGTTAATAGTTTATGCTTACTACCTGTCGACTGATGTGAAGTCAACTCCTTGAATTAATTAAATATAAATATTTTATGACGGTCCACTTTTATTCCCATAATTTTTGTTGTAAATATTATTTTACGTGTCAGGTTAACAATGTGTGGAATTAAATGTGTGGGAATAAATCGATTTTCGTTTCAAGTCTAACTACTCCTTTTTTGTTTGGCTATTCGCTACCTGCTCCTATGACAGAAGCTGCTACCTGCTATCGGAGCCTTAACTTCCAGATAAAAACATAATATTAAACTCATAAAATAAATCATTCCTTAATTAAATTAATTGTCTGAGACAGTTTCTCGTAGCATTTTGACTGAATACGACGGTATTTGATATTCGTAAGGCCATTTGCGCGGTCTTCGTCTACGCTGAAGAAAATACCTTAATCGGAAAAAAAAGCGAGAAAGGGAAAGCGAGTTTTTATACCTGAATAGGACCAGGTAACCTTTACAGAATCGACAGTTTTTCAAGAAAAAATTAAGGACATGATGGTCGTAAACCTCTTATTTTTTAAAATGCTTTTTCCTTTATTTTTTAGAAAGTGTGTGTGAGAGAGAGACGCGAAACTACTACAAGGAAAAGAAGAAGAAAAAGGATAAGTAAAAACGAAAAATAGAATCTAACTAGACTAAGAAGAAAGAAGAAGACATAGAAGTAAAAAATAAAAGAATACGTGAAAGAAGAAGACAGAGGAAAATATGATATAGAATATTAGGCAATGAAAAGAAAGAAGGCGACAGAGAAGAATAGAATCGAAAAAGACTAAAAAAGAAATAAGACCAAGAACAAGTACAAAAATAGAAGAAGTCGTGAAAGAAGAAGACAGAAGACAGAATAATAGGACGACAAGAAACATACAAAAAAGGCAACGAAGAAGAAAAAAGCGTCAGAGAAGATAAAAAAAGAAATAAAACCAAGAATAAGGTGTAGAACTAAAAGAATAAGTCGTGAAAGAAGAAGACATAGGAAAAGAAGATATAAAATATTAGGACGAAAATAAAACAAAAAAAGAAGGGGACCAAGAAGAAACAGACGACAGAGAAGGTGTAAAAGAAGAATGAAGACCAACAATAAGTAGAAAAATACAAGAAGGAGACGTGAAAGAAGGGGAGAACGGAAAAGAAGATATAGAATATTAGGATGAAAAGACGACGACAGAGAAAATAAGGTGACGAAGACGAAGAAGACGACATGGAAAAGGTAAAAGGAAATAAGTTAAAGGAGAAGAAAACGAAGAAGAAAACGAAGAAGAAAAAGAGTGGCTTCTATTTGGACTACTTTCTTCCCTACTGGATCCCTTTAAGCTTGTAACTGCAGCTGTAAGTTGAAGGTCCTGTTATGGAAGTTTGACAAATCGTCCCTCAACCGTTGTTTACAACAACAAGCACACTTTTTAAGTTAGATAATGAGTCATGTGGGCCACGAAGCTCACCCAAGGGCAAGCAGGTAGATAGGATTGCAAAAGCTGCCTGATAAAGAAGCCGCAGGTTGGCAGCGCTGACGCAAGGAAAATGACTTGTGGTCGTCGGTAGAACAACTTCTGCAAACAGGAGAAATAAGACCGTTCCGCACGCACTCTGCCTCAACTTGGCTTTCAGTCCTTGGAATCCAACGCTCCGTAAAATTCACTGATGACCTTTTTCGTTAGCAGATAAAAAACACAAGTGTAAAGCGCAACGTCGCGTCGCCATTAAAAGAAAAGGACTTGAGGTGAAATTACGGGCCTCGTGAAACAGACGATCGTCAGAGACGGAGGCTGCCTGCACGAGGCGATAAGATTAACATCAAGACGTAGAGGAAGGCGATGATGTCGTCATAATTCAATACCATTTTGACATCAATTAATTCCTTTATGGTATGGACTTGACTGTTGTTTGGTCAGCAGAATAAAAATCAGGAATCTACGAGAGAAATGAGCAAGGTGCAGAACTTCTTATTCGACTACGGGTATACACCCGGATATCAATCCTTGGCCTTCACCAACCTCCATTCAGTGCAATTCTCCTCCAGTTTCTCAGCTCCACCATCCTTATATTATGTCCTCCTCCACTGTTCCGTTACCTTTCTACCAGCCTTTTACTTCTAATTTAATTGTATAATATTCTGGATGCTCCCCTTTCGGTTCCCTTACGTTGAACATGTCCGTTCCACTTCAGTCTCTTTAACTTATTAATTAAGATAATTCAATGAAGGAATTTCTTATACGTTGTTAAGACAGAATTTTAATTTTATTGTTGTTGTGGTATTCAGTCCTAAGACTGGTCTGATGCAAGCCTCCACTACCTTGCACAAGCTTTTCCATTTCCTTATAACTAGGACACAACACGTACTCCCTAATCTACTGAGCGTATTCCATCCTTCCTCTCCTTCTTCTGTTCTTACCCCACACACTTCCCTCTAATGCTAATTTTACAAGACCCTCGTGTCTTAAAACGTGGCCTATTAATCTATCCCTTCTCTTATTCAACTTCCTCCATATTGCTCGCTTTTCCCCTATTCTCTTTGGAACTTCCTCGTTTGTGATTCATCTACCCATCTGATTTTCAGCATTCGTCTATAGCACTACATTCCAAAGGCTTCTATTCTTTTTCTTTCCCCAACTCCTATCGTCCACGTTTCACGCCCATATAACACCACGCTCCATACGAACATTTTTAGCAACGATTTCCTAATATTCACACTTATATTACCTGTAGTAAATTACTTTTTTTTCGCGATAGCCTTCCTTTCCTGTGATATCCTACTCTTTATGTCTACCATCCCTAGTAAGTACTTTGAGGAAATTATCTTTCCCGTTATAGAATCCCCGTAATGAAGTTTCAGGAGGCAGTTGGCCGATTGATCCAATAGGATCAGCGGACAACTCTTGTCTTACGCCCAAGGTTTTTTTTTTGGTTAACAGGCTACTTGAGGGTGATCCTGAACAGGCAACTCCCCTTTAAAAGGGGGGATGTGGAAGGTAGAGCAAGGTAGCCAAGGGTTAACTAGGGCCCCCGGGCTATGGTTTAAGGATCCTACACGGTGTTTCACCTAAAGAGATGCAGGGAAAACCCTAGAAAATCTGCATCAGGTAGGTCGGGCATTGGGCACTATTCTCAAACCCTTCCGAATAACGGGAGAGGAGTTTGCTGTGGGGACGCAGCATTCCCTTCGCCGTGTCTCCGATATTTTTAGGAGGCAGTTGGCCGACTGATCCAATAGGATCAGCGGACAGCTCTTGCCATATGCCCAAGGTCTTTGACCCCGGTACATATACCTCCTAAAATAGGTGAAGGTGTCTCGGCATACGAGAACTTTGATAAAAAGTACCCAGAGAGAGTGCGAGGCATTCCCGACATGATCAGGTGAGCCCCGCAGTCACTCTGGGGATAAGCGCCTGCGAGAGAAAACTCCCACAGGCACCCATGGGCCAAAGGAAAGTGAAAAAAAGTATATATTTAAAAAAAAATAAGATGATACATTTTACAAAATTCATGTATTTTTGTGATACTAAACCCCGTTAATGGCTGAAACATTGTGAAGGGAAATATGACGAATGAAACTGTGACTGATTTTTTAAAACGAAAGATAGAAGAAAAGAGGAAAATGTTTAAGTTTCTTATAGGCTGCATTCTTTTTCATTCGTCACGCGGGCCAGACACAACATTTCGGCAGGCCGTAGTTTGCCCTTCACTGGCATAGCCCAAACTTCTTCGCCAAGTGTTTAAGGTGATTACAAACCCATGTCGCAAGAGGCGGGGGAAAATTGCAGTGTAGTATATTCTTTTTTTGGGGGGGCGGTGAAGCACGTGAAACCGAGGAAGGAAGTGGATGACCGAGTAAGCCAGATGGTTGGTGTAGCGGTCTACACGCCACGCTTAATGTTGCACAATTTAGTCTAATTAGGCACGTAACTGGGGCAAAATAGAACAGCGCACCGGGAAGGTAAGGTGCGAAACCGCTTACAATGCTCGACTGCAGGTAATTTTGCAAACCTAACTTCTTGTGCCGTTGCACAATGCTTACTCCTTCATATGCAGGACCTTCACATGGACGTTCCTTGCCGCGTTTACTCCACCAGCTTGTCTCTTGAGTCGGCTGTAATAGGCACCTACTGAGCATTCAGTATATATATTATTCAGAATTCATTCCATAGTTAAATTAAATTTATATGGTCTTCCGTGTTCGGCCGTCAAATTTTGTAAATTTTCTAAGGAAGTAGAAATGGTTTCACTCGAAGCACAAGCAGGAGCGAATGGATATTTTAGAAGAAATACTAAAGCAATCACTTAATATTGATGGCATTTGTAGATTAAGAAAAACCCTTTGATAATGTAAACTGGAACACACTATTAAGGAAATTGAAGAGCACGGGAATAAAATATCGAGAAACATCTACAGAAGGCAGTCAGCAGTAATAAGAATTGAAGACCAAGAAAAGAAAGCGGAAATCAAAAAATGATTAAGACAACGATGCAATATGTCGTCCACGCTGTTTAACTTATCTATAGAACTGGCGATGAAGAAAGTTAAAATGGAATATGAATCATACTACAAGGAGAAGAAATGAAAACCCGACGCTTTGCCGACGATATTTTAGTATTAGGGGAGTGAGAAGAAGACTTTGAAACTATAGTAAATGGCATGAACATTATCCTGGACAAAGAGTACAATATGAGGATTAATAGAGGGAAAACCAAGGTAATGGAGCGTAGTATGGGAAACAGTGGATTAACATAAGATGTTAGATTGGGAAGGAATATTTTGAAGGAAGAGTAGGATACTACAGCCAATAGTAGGATAGCACAGGCAAGGAAGCCTTTCGCCAAAAAGAGGAATATACTTACGGCTAATGTAAGTGTAAATATTTGGAAATTGTTGCTAAAAATGTTCGTATGGAACGTGGCGTTTTATGGGCGCGAAACGTCAAACGGTAAGTGTTGCGTTAAGGAAAAGAATTGAAGCCTTTGAACTGTGGTGTTATGTTGAAAATCAGATTGGTGGACAGAATCACTAAAGAGGAAGTATGAAGCAGAATAAGGGAAGAATGAACAATATGTAGAAAGAAGACCGATTGAAGGGATAAATTAATACAGCACGTTTTAAGAGATGAGGATCTTGTAAAATTATCATTAAATGGAAGCGTGAATGCTAAGAACATAACAGGGAGGCCAAGGATGGAATAGGGTAAGGAGATTAGGGAGTATGTGGTAGTTATGCAGAAATGAAACGTTTACCAGAATAAAGGTTTGCATGTAGGATTGTATCAGACCAGTCTTAGGACCGAATACCACGACAACAATAACTGAGCAGCCCTCGATGCGCTAATTGAACATGGGTCAATTCATTGTCTGTTCAGTTGGTACCTAATAATACTGTCTGTAATCGAGAAGTGACGTCATCGTAGACGGATAAATGTACCTAATGGAGCCCCGGAAGCGCTAACTGAACACGGGCCAATTTATTAGCATTAGCAGAACTGTGTATAATTAATCTAATATCTGCGTCAGCTGTATTATATTTCGAGGGGGATATTAAATTCGTTATTCAGATTAAAATAAGTTATTTATCAATAGTAAAATAGATAAATAGCGGTTACAGTATATTAAATTTAAATTTTGCGTACATGGTCCTACATTTGATCATATACGAAGTATTTCGCTCAACAATCGAGATTTTCTTTCAATGGGTAAAACTTTTTACATCACTTCCAATCAATCCTGCGATTTTTTAAACTTATATGTTTTGTTAACATACATCATTTGTCTAAAAATTGTTTTTAATTTACTAATATCTTCATTAATTCTGGTTTGAATCTTGCGCTTTGTCTGACCAATATAACAGGCTCCACAGTCGGCACAAAGACTCAGCTTTGTACACCACACCGTGTTTGCCTAAATCATTTATAAAATCATTATTAGACTTTTTAGTAAAATTTAAATTATTAAATGATTTAAATATTACGCTAAAATCATGATTGGGAAAATTAATTTATGTTATGTATGGTAAAGTAAAGTAACCGCTAATTTCTTACCATTATTCTATTTGTAAAATGTATTTAAATAATTTTTTATTTATAGAATAGTAGTAGATTATTTAAATTTTTTAATTTTCTAATTATATATTAACTACAGCTGCTCCACATCTAATGGAAAAATTAGTTTAATGAGACAATATTTTTAATAAACCAGGACTGTCATGGCTGCCCGCATATTTTCTCCGCCCCTGTTCTGTATAATTTGTTGCAAACATTAGCGACAAAAAAAAATTTCTGTGTGTTGACAACACGCAAAATTTCTCATTGCTGCCAACTTGCACTTTTGTTGCTCAAAATTGTTGGTTAAAATAGAATAATGATAATATTAGTGTCTAAATGCGTCTTTCCCCTATTTCTGTAAATGGTTTCGGAAGACTGATTTCGTCGCCAACTTTTCCTGATGATGACTCGTTCCTGATTGCGTCAGCTTATCAAAAGTTCTCAGACTCTTCCTTCCAGTCTGTCTCAATTTTTCCTGCGTAATAACTCTGTCAACTCCTCGCGAATATATCCATGAATATTTTTTCCACCAGCTTAAAATTCTAATACTGAAAGACTCCATTATTATTAGTTACTTCCAGCATGAGCGACGCCGTGCGACGTGAGACGTGTTTCAAGTCAAATCCTCCTATATTTGGCGCACAGTGTTATTCAACTCCGTCAGGCATTGAAAACTGAAAACAAGCTTCACAACTTCGAAACGTGACAAGACGAAAATGACAGGAAGTAACCAATGTTAAATATATAGGTATTAAAATTCCTATTTCTGATATAAGCGACATGAAAGCCAGGTAAAGAATTAAAAATTTTAATAGTGCTTTGATTTAAATATTAGGTATCAGATCATAAAACAAGTTAAGAATCTACTGAATTAAAACTGCTATGTTTAATGGAAGATTAAGTTTATACTTGTAATGTATTAAATACTCGAGTTGAAACTTCAAGTAAGTGCATCTCGCATTCCTTGGGACAAAACATTGACCCTTCCTTTGCTTGTGCAAGAGCAAGCCCATCCACGAAAAGGGATCGCTGTGAATAATTAGGGGACTGCTTCTGGCAAAAAAACGGAAGTACCGTGGAGAATTTGAAGTCTCACAGATGAACGCAAAACATATTAAGTATTTAGGCCCAGCAGATGTGAAAATTTTCCTATTGGCTGCAATTGTCTACGAGAAAACCAATAGAAGCATTAGAGGATAACAGCTGATTGGTAGTTTAAAATTATGTAGCCTCCAACCGAGCCATTTTTTAGTAATATTTGAAGAAATTAGATGAAGAAGCCGCAGTCATGGTGAAAAATCGTTGAATAAAAGCTTATTTTTTTCGTAATTTGATCATAAATTTATCGATTAATAGTTGTTGTTGTAAAGAAGCGAGACAAAAGATGTGGGGAGATGGAGGATAGTGGACGAACAAAAAGTGTGGGGAGACGGGAGAGAGAAGGTGTTGGGGGACGGAGAAAATTTGTGGCAGAGAGAATTTGTTGGGAGACGGGAGACATGTCATATAGAGAGGCCGGCTAATGCTGACTAAAAATTAAACTGTTAACCGCTGGAAGGAGACAAGGGAGTCTCCGCCAGATTGGTCCACGAGATCCTGCCCAACCCCTGATGCAGCCACAATCATTCATCGATGCAGACTAGAATGCAGATGTAGATACTTCGCGGGTATCGTTCCTTTGGATTATAAAGTGTTCGCACTTGCCTGGCCTATTGCCACCAAATATCTTCTTAATTCACTCCACTGAGAACCCTGATTTAGAAATCTCATGCAAATTAACTGTTTTAATAATTTTGTATTTTTAATTTGTATATACCATCTATACTCTTGATAAATTATTTCATTTACATTAAACGCAGAATTTTTAAAGATAGTTTAACCTTCTCTTTTCAATAATAAATCCCCATCAATAAAATTATATAATATTATAAATTAAATGCACTCCACCAAATAAAATAATATTCCACACTTGATATTTATTTCTATGATGATATTAAGTCATTTTAAACAAGTATATAATTTATAAAATTAGAAGTAACACCAACTAACTTGTTAGAAGCTAAAGCCGAGCGTACCCGATGTGGACCGAGCGTTTCACCACGACGGTTACTAAGAGCTTCTTCATAAATTTCTACATTAAAAATGGTTAAAACTGGGAACGGAAATTGTTTGTCCGTCGTACAGTGTAATGAGACTAATAAATTTTATATATTTGTTCTGACCTATAGCATTTCTTAAGTAATTATTAAATTTTTTCTATTTATATTTCTGACTTGAGTCCATTCGTTGTATTTTATTTTATGATGTCACGAGTTTAACTTTTATATAGAACAGGCCATGAAGATTGTTAAAACTGAATATGGAAAATACTGCAAGGAGAAGAAATATAAACATTATGCTTTGCCGACGATATTTTAGTAATAGGGGAATCAGAAGAAGACTTGAAAACCATAATAAATGGCATGAACGTTGTCCTGGAGAAAGAGTTCAATATGAGGGTTAATTGAGTTAAAACCAAGGTAATGGAGTGTAGTATGGGAAACAGTGGAATAACAAAACCTGTTAGATTGGGAAGGGATATTTTGACGGAATATGAGAAATTCTGCTACTTGGGAAGCGTAATAACTAGGGATGGTAGAAGCACAGTAAACATAAAGAGTAGGATAGCACAGACAAGGAAGGATTTCGCGTAAAATAGGGATTTAATTAGGGGTAATATAAATGTGAATATAAGTAAATCGTTTCAAAAAATGTTCGTATGGAGCGTGGCGTTATGTGGGTGCGAAACGAGGACGATAGGAGTTGGGGCAAGGAAAAGAATAGAAGGCTTTAAAATGTGGTGCTATAGGCGAATTCTGAAAATTAGATGGGTGGATAGAATAACAAACGAGGAAGTTCTTAACAGAGTAGGGGAAGAGCGAACAATATGGAGGACTTTGAAGGGATACATTAATAGGTTAGGGTTAAGAACAGAGGAGGGAAACGAAGGACGGAATACGCTAAGCTGATTTGGGAGGATGTATAAATGAAAAGGCTTGCGGACGATTGGTTAGCTTAGAGGGTTGCATCAAACCAGACTTAGGACTCAATACCACCACAACAACAACAACAGTGACACGCAGGGTAATTTATTTATTTTATTCATTCAACTTGTGAAAATCAGATGTTAATTGATTTAGTATTTGTCCGTTGCACTTCATTGAATAATTTCTCTTACATTACCAAACCGTAAATTTTCTCAAAGAATCAGCCTCATGGAACACGTGATGGAAAGTTTTAAAAATTATGGAAAATATTCTGACAAAAAGACAGTAAAATGTCAAAATGGTATTTTTCACGTGTTCGCGACAAACCAGATGAAGTAACATTAGAAAATACCGAATGAAAGGTTGTTAAAACAATCAAAAAGACTATAACCATAAATGTTAGAAGTCTCCGGTAAAGCTTAATGAGGCTTCCGGTAAGATTGTTAAGTGTTTTAAACAAATGTCGTCGCCTTCTTTGACTCGAGCAAGAGGAAGACGTAACCGTTGTAGTAAGATGATGATCTATTCGCACTCAATTCTTGGAGATGAGTTCTTGGGTCACACTTGGGGGCGCTGCTGCTGCTGTTGAAGCTGGAGCTAAATGCCACAAATTGCCGTGAAAGTAGCTGAGCTGCTGCTTCTTGGCAAATGTCTCTTTTCCCTTTCTGTTGTTGGTTACGCAACGTCTTTTGTTACGCTTGCATTTCCTCCAAGCAGCAGCAGCAGCTGTCTGCTTGCTCCACGCTCCAGCCTCCTCTGTCTCTCCTTTGCCGGGATTGCTTCTCTTTCGATAAGTGGAACTCTCAATCGGTCTAGTCTCTCTATCCTCCAAATTAATTACCGTGCGGCTCGTCTCTCAGGTTACGTCATACAATGCTATATCCTCCAGATAAATCATTATCATTTCCAGATTATTTATAATATCAATTCCCTTCGCTTATTATTGCCTCTGTAACAATTCCCCCCCCCCATGAGTCTGTTATTTTTCATCTATTGTTCCCTTGGGTTTGCTGATGTTATTCTAGGAGATACAACGGACTAATATTGTAAAGACACGAAAATAAATTTTAACAATACATTCAATCGAATAAATTTAGAACATAGTTTTCTGACTTTTTTCCAAAAAAATCCGCATTACTATTATTTCATAAATGAGACGTTTCATCTCCATTTTGAGACTTTCTCAGACAAAGAATTTAGCAATAGCGACGGATACATTTTTGGTCGTAACCGTCGCTGGAGGCTCGATTATATGCAGAAGCGTTGTTGTTAATTTTATTTTTGGTTTACTTTACCATTTTTGGTGATTTAATTCGTTTTAAATATTTCCTCTATATGGCATAAGAACCTGAAAAAGGCACGAAAGTATGCAGAAACGTTGTTGCTAATTAAATTTTTGGTTTACTTTACCAATTTTTGGTGATTTTAATTCATTTTAAATATTTCCTCTAAAAAGCAAAACAACCTGAAGAAAGCAAGAAAATATGCAGAAACGTTGTTGCTAATAAAATGTTTGGTTTACTTTACCAATTTTTGGTGATTTTAATTCGTTTTAAATATTTCCTCTAAAGAGCAAAACAACCTGAAGAAGGCAAGAAAATATGCAGAAACGTTGTTGCTAATTAAATTTTTGGTTTACTTTACCAATTTTTGGTGATTTTAATTCGTTTTAAATATTTCCTCTAAAGAGCAAAACAACCTGAAGAAGGCACAAAAATATGCAGAAACGTTGTTGCTAATTAAATTTTTGGTTTACTTTACCATTTTTGGTGATTTTCATTCGTTTCACGAAAATATGCAGAAACGTTGTTGATAATTAAAATTTTAAGAAATGAAGTCTGTGAAAGGTGGTTAATTGTTTTATCAACATATTTGATTCAAATAAAATATTTAGGATTTTTTACTAAAATCTCCTGGTGTTCAGAAACATGTATGTGTTAGTAGATTTACTATTATGTTGTATAAAGTTTTGTAATTATTTTTGTCAGGGGGAAGTCATCAGTGTGTGTTTGGTCCCAACATGGCTCAATCTCTTCTATTATAAATTTACGTCCGTCAGTTCCTGTTACTACAAGACCGCTTTATTACATTTTGCAAAGACGTTTTTTGGCCAAGTTGAGATTCGATCCGTGGATCGCGCGTTAATATCGCCTCCGTTGCGAGGAAGAGTTAAGGCCCAGTTAAAGGGAGGGCCATTGTAAGGCACCATAAGCTCTCGTGGAATGGAGGAATATTGGAATCGCGTTCTGCCAAAGTTGTAGGTAACCTCACCCCCTCCCGTGGACGTAAATAGCTGCTCGGGGGTGGGGGTGGGACTGCGGTTCTCCCTAAGAACCTGTAGGCCATAAACACTTATAAAGGAGATAACGTGGTAGGAGGGTCACGTACGCAATATCCCAGTCGGGCGGGCGTCGGTCCCCCGAGGCTTCCAAACAGATGCGCTTATCTACCCTGGTTGGCTCGGTGGCCGCCTCCTCCTCCTCCTCCATTGTTTGCATCCTCGTCAAGTGTCATCCGCCCCCCTCAGCTTCATGCATTTTAACTTCCCTCCGACCCTCAATTTACAAACAACAACAGCGACGGGAATGGCCCTTCTCCTCCCATGCACTCATTTTATTACACTCGTCTGCTTTCCCTTACGCCACCAGACAGGTAACACAGCAAACTCCGCTTATCCTCTTCATCCACGTCGCGGTTCTCCTACTCAGCTACAGTCTCCTGTAGATCTTCTTCATCACTTGGGTTCAAGTTAACTGTTCCAAGGGGCATCACGTGAGCCGCGACTACGCCGTACTGAACAGATGAACGCAACTCAATTTACAATTTAAGTCAGCAGGAGAGAAATTAAAATGATGTTACCGATGGATGGAATAATAAAACCCAGACATTCTGACACCGATCCGGTTTTTCCTGAAGCGGTGATATTCCGTGACTTGTATTTTCACAACTATCTGTGGTAGGTGGGGTGAATGCTCCTCCCGGATTCTCGGCGTGGAGACTTGTCAATATAATATTCATATAATATACTGGTGTGCGGGGAAAGTTTTAGAAAACGAAACAACGTTGATGGATTATGGGGGGAGAGAGGAGGGGGAGCATTACTAAGGCATACATTGCCATTGAAAAAATAAGAGAGAGAGAGAGAGAGAGAGAGAGAGAGAACATTGTGATTCAACAGATTCAGGAACAAAATAGAGTCAGTGGAGGCTGAGTACAGGAGTGGTCCTGACTCGGATGATCCAGGATGAAATTCTTTTGATCTCGGCGGCGGCAAAAAAGGTTCACAGTCAGTTCACACATTAACATCGACTATTCCTTTCCGAGGTAAAACGTGGTACACAGGCACCACTGATCATCTGTTATCTTTAACTGTTAATTCAGTTTATTTATTTAACGATTGCATTTTTAACCTTGAGGAGGGAACAAGTAGGGGCCGAAACGTCGCGATTACACAAAGCTGATTTCTGTCAAAGATCGCTTTTATTAATTCAATCCTTGTTGTGAGTTATTTTACTCATCAAACAATTCAAAATAAACTATCTAAAAGAAAAATAGCCATTGACGGAAGTTAAGGAATTCTGCTACTTGGGAAGCGTGATAACTAGGGATGGTAGAAGTATAGTAGACATAAAGAGTAGGATAGCACAGGCAAGGAAGGCTTTCGAAATAAGGAGGACTATAGTTACGGTTAATGTAAAGGAGAATATTAGGAAATCATTTCTGAAAATTTTTGTATGGAGCGTGGCGTTACGTGGGTGCGAAACGTGGACGGTAGGAGTTGCATAAAAGATAGGGAATGGAAGACTTGAGAAAAATGTGGTGCTATAGACGAATGAGACGGTGGATAAAATCACAAACGAGGGAAGTTCTAATCAGAATAGAGGGACAATATGGAGGACGTTGACCAAGAGAAGGGATAAATTAATAGGCCACGTTTGGAGACTTGAAGGTTTTGTAAAATTAGCATTAGAGGAACAGAAGAGGGAGGGGAGGATGGAATGCGCTAAGCGGATTGGGGTGGTTGTGCTACTTATGCGAAAATAAAAAGGGTTACGCAAGACCAGCCTTAGGACTGAATACCACAACAACAACAATAACAGTTCCAGAGTCTGTTACTCGTTGACTTAAATACTAATGTTTTAACGTATGGCTTATTTCTGTAAACTACTTTCTGCTAAATATACTCCTATATTTTTTGTACAACTTGTGAGTGAATACCATAATTGACGAGATCTGCTGGAGCCTGATTTCCCACGGATCTACACACGTGTGTTTCAAAGTGTAGTGTATTGTGAAGTGCGTGGATCTCTATTATACCGCTATAGTGTTCCAAATTGACATTGTTTCTCTAGAAATTATATCTTTTGTATATGTTATGTATACTTTCTTTTATTTGCCTATCATTGTATACATAGTTTCTTTTACTATCTCTCTTATTGTTTTGTACTCATATTCTTGATATGTTGTATTCATATTTTGTTTGCTCTGCTTTGTTTTATTTATTTATCATTGTATACATAATTTTCTTTACTCATATGTTGTATCCATATTTTGTTTCTTATATTCGTATTCTTAGTGTGATATGTAACATATTCTTTGACTTGTCCTATTTCCTCAATAGAGGACTAATGGATCCAATAAATCTTATCTTATCATAGCAACATTACAACCATCATTGATGTTTAAATGGGTATAAAAAATCCCTTGGGGGGGGAAATAACCGATAAGGGGCGATATAGGGGGGCAGAAAAGGGTGAACTAGTTTTCGCAATCACAGCGCCTCACGTCCTCACCGTAGAAAGTAATATTGGTCAGCGGGTTGTGAGTTGGTTCCTTTGCTGCAGCAGCAGAGTCTGTGTTTTTCCTCCCCGTGCAGTTAGTTGGTGGATGTAATGTAATGTAATGGTCGGGCTCCGAGTCTGCGTCACCTGTAAATTGCCCGTCGGGCTGAAGTGTATAGCTGATTAGATAATAGCGGCGATGGTGGACTGCTCGAGATAATTGCCTCCCCAGGACTAAACCCGAGCCGCAGCGCAGCCTGAATTGCGGCCTCGCACGAACTCCCAACAACACCGAAGGCTTGGGTGTTGGTGGGTCGACAACGGGGCTTAAAATTAGGACCCTCTCACCCCCCCGTCCTCAGTCACGAACTCCTTGCCAACCTCGCGGCGGACAGAAAAAATAAATAAATTGGGTCAACTGAAGACACGAGACTGCAGGTTATTATTCAACTACCAACTTAAAATCCACTGTCGTCACAGTCAAAATAATAGAGCCCTGAGTTTGAACCCCCCCTCTCTATCTCTCTCTTTTTATAAAAATACCCCCACGTCGCGTCGCCACGTGATTACAGATTACACGTGCTCTGTGTGTGTGCCAATTCGGATTCACCTACGTTACAGTAAAAGGTTGTTGTTGTTGTGGTATTCAGTCCTAAGACTGCTTGCTCAAGACTTTCAATTTCCTTACAACTAGCACAACCCACGTCCTCCTCCTTAATTTGCTTAGCGTATTCCATTCTTCGCCCTCCCCCTCTTCTCTTCTTTCCTCACACACTTCCCTCTATTGCTAATTTTACAAGACCGTCGTATCTTAAAACGTGGCCTATTAATCTAGTCCTTCTCTTAGTCAACGTCCTCCATATTGTTCGCTTTTCCCCCTATTTCGTTTAGAACTTCCTCGTTTGTGATTCTATTCTCGCATCTGATTTTTAGCATTCGCATACAGCACCACATTTCGAAAGATTCTGTTCTTTTCCTTTCACCCAACTCCTATCGTCAACGTTTCGCAACAATACAACGCCAGGCTCCATCCGAACATATTTAGGAACGATTTCCTAATATTCACACTTATATTACCCGTAAGTAAGTTGCTCTTTTTCGCCTGTGCTAATCTACACTTTATGTCTATTATACTTATCCATAGTTATTACACTTCCCAAGTAGCAGAATTCCTTAACTTCCGCCAAAATATCCCTTCCGAATCTAACTACATTGTTATCCCACTGTTTCCCATTCTACACTCCATTACCTTGGTTTTCCCTCAATTATTCCTCATGTTGTACTCTTTTCTCCAGGACCATGTTGTTACCATTTATTATGGTTTCCAATTCTTTTTCTGGCTCCCTTAATACTACAATATCATCGTAGGGTTTTATTTCTTCTCTTTATGTCTACTATACTTGTACCATTCCTAGATATTACGCTTCGCAAGTAGCAGAATTCCTTAACTTCCGTCAATCTAACAGCCTTTGTTATTCTACTACACTCCATTACCTTTGATTTGTCTCGATTAATCCTAATATTGTACTCTTTCTCCAAAAGTACGTTCATGCCATTCTATGATTCGTAAATGTAAAAAACTTTAAAACAATTTTACACATTAGTTTTGGGTGCAAAACGTGGAAGATAGGAGTTGGGGAAAGGGAAAGAATAAAATGCTTTTGAAATGTGGTGCTATAGGAGAATGCTGAAAATCAGATGGGTGGATAGAGTCACTAACGAGGATGTTCTAAACAGAATAGGGGAGGAGCGAACAATATGGAGGACCAAAGAACGAAGGTTTTCCAGGTGTATCTGCTGCTTCAGTAGTTCTTGGGCTTCCAGCCGGGCGAACGTAGGCATTGGCCACGACGTTTCGACGGCGGTCACTGCCATCGTTTTCAAGTGTTTACTGAAAACAGTGACCGCCGTCGAAACGTCGTGGCCAATGCCTACGTTCACCCGGCTGGAAGCCCAAGAACTACTGAAGCAATATGGAGGACGTTGACTAAAAGAAGGGATGTCAAAGTGGAGCTATATGAAACAAAAAGACCAAAATGACTTCCTTTTTTTTCAGGTTTTTCGTCAATACTCATGTATAAAATGCTTTAAACAATTTTCACTTACATGTCACACAATGGCATTAAATGTTACGTAAAATGAGGTTTTTCAAAATAACGTAGGTTATTCGGAATGGACAGAGTGAAGCTTGGAACTCAGGGCGACGACAAGATGGAGGAAGGCCGCTGGGTGGTTGGTAAAGAGGCCTTGTGGTTTGTGTGTGTGTTTATGTGTAAATGTCATACATGGCACAGTAAATCTGTTGGTGTGAGAGTCGCTCGTGCAACAGGAAGGAGTTGAAGGATGTCCGTGGCTGCTGCAGATATGTGATATCAGCCACTACACTCAGCTCTGCACACACACACACACACACTATCTGCCTGCGACTTGCTCAAGCACACACAAACTTACAGACTCGGAAAACTGCATTCCCGAAGACTGATTACAAATGTTGTACAAGCTAAAACGGTAAATTTATCTCAAGATGGCGATGAAGATTTCTTCGCTGAAGCTGTTCTAGGAGCTACAGAACTGAGCCTATGGAAATGCAACACGCAAAAATAAAAATTCAACAGCCATTTGAGAGGACACGCTAAGCTCCAACCGAAACGTCGGCCTGTCTAAATTTGCTAATTATTTCACCCAATTTTGTAATGTTTGCCCGTCGTATCTAATATTATTAGTTCCACAATTGTTCATTTTTTACATTAATTCAATTTTAATTTCTTTTGATTGTTGATTTAGTATTCAGTCTTAAAACTATCTTGTGCAAGACTTTTCATTTCCACAAAACTAGCACATCCCACATCCTCCGTAATCTGCTGGATGTATTCCATCAGTGGCCTACCTCATCTCTTCTTACCCCTCACACTTCCCTCTAGACCTAATTTTACAAGACCCTCATGTCTCAAATGTGGCCTATTAATCTATCCCTTCTCTTGGTCAACGTTCTCCATATTGTTTTACTCTTCCCTGCATTCCCCCTTAGAACTACCTCGTTAGTGATTCTGTCTATCCATCTCATTCATCTATAGCACCACATTTCAAAGGCTTCTATTGGTTTTCTTTCTGCAACTCCTATCGTCCACGTTTCGCAGCCATATAACGCCATACTCCAAAAAATTTTAGCAATTATTTCCTTATATTCACACTTATATTACCCGTAAGTAAATCCTTCCTAGCCTTTGCAATCCTACTCTTTACGTCTACTATACTTCTACCATCCCTAGTTAGAGGACTTTCCAAGAAGTAGAATTCCTTAACTTGCTTGAAAATATCCCCTACCAACCTAACACCCTTTGTGATTCCACCGTTTCCTATTTTCCACATTTTAAAGGCTTCTATTCTTTTCCTTTCCCCAACTCCTATCGTCCACGTTTCGCCACGCTCCATAGAAACATTTTTAGCAACTATTTTCTAACATTCACACTTATATTACCCATAAGTAAATCCCTCTTTTTCGCTAAAGCCTTCCATTGCCTGTGCTATCCTATTCTTTATGTCTACTATACTTCTACCATCCCTAGTTATTACGCTTCCCAAGTTGCAAAATTCCTTAACTTCTGTCAAAATATACCTTCCCAATCTAACAGCCTCAAAATAAAAAAGTAATAATAATAAAATGTCCTGGGTAATGTCCGCTATTATTTATATTCCTATCAATATACTATTGATAAGTTGTTGCCATACAATTATGAATCACATATAACATACAACCTCGTTGTTGTCCCTTACTTGATTTCAACATCGCCACTGCTAACAACAATATAACAAGAGAAGAGAACAATGTAAGGAAAGCAATAATTTATTTTATACACCCTACCAATTTTTGTCCAACAACTTTTACCTTCATAGCTACTAAAGGAGATTCCGAAACATTGGCCGTTATCTTATCTATGAGAGATTAGATAAACTCCTGAAGCACCTAATTACGGCTATTGAAGGGAGAAAATGGTTCAAACAATTTCTTTGAACCATCGGGAATTTTAAAACGTCGTTTTAAAAAAAAGAATTTTAATTATATTTCATTGCGCGTGCAGCGGTCGTCAAGAAAATACGACCACAACTGGGTCAGTCGAGTCCTAAGTACTGGGTTTAAAAAAATTAATCGCCTGACAGATATCTGCCGATAATTATCTGAGGTAATTATAAGCGATACTATGAGGTGTAGAGCTTCAGAGGTGGTTCAGCTGTGGACAGACACGGAGTCTGTTGAACACAAGTATCTCGAATTGTCGCCGGTAATTATAGAAAGGGATGATTGGACTGCCAGGAAGGAGACGTTCGGTAACGAACAAGAAGGGATGAAAAATAATTGTGTTGAAAGATACCGCGATTTAATGAAATGGTTACACCAGAGAGAATACAATTTCAAATTTACTGTATAATTTGTGTGTGTGTTTGAAATAGAGGGAGAAGAAAGAGAGAGGAGAGGGAGAAGAGAGAAGAAGAGAGAGAAAGAGAAGAGAGAAGAAGAGAAGTAGAGAGAGAGGAGACAGAGAAGAGAGAGGGAGTAAAGGGAGAGGAAAGAGAAAGAGGAGAGAAGAAGAGAGAGAGGAGGAGACAGAGAAGAGAGAGAATAGGGAGAGAGGTGAGAAAGGAGAAAGAGCCTTCAAGAAATCCTATATAAGACGGTACCGCACGGAACGCTACACGCATTAATCGTCACAGTCTAAGGTTTACTTAAGTCATAAACTATATACGGTCATATTAATTAGTTTGTCTATTTCATATGCGTAGTTAAATATATATATAGGCCCTATTATTAAGTTTTCCGCCTGGCTAATGGCAAGTCCTTGGATTTTATAAGTCACTTTCCTTCTTCTTCTTACTCTGTCCTCTTCCTATTCAAGTCGTTTAGTAGCTACACTCTTATTTTTCCACGATGACCTTAAATTTATATCGATCTTTTCTAGCACTATTCGTACAAAAGCATTAATATTTTATTTAGGACTACTACGATCTACTTTTCCTTACTCTTAACCAGAACCACTTCATTTTTTTCAACTATCTACACCAAAGCCACATTTAAATGTCAATGTTTCAGTTCCTTGTTCCAGATGTAGCACATCAGCTACAGACTAACTTCCTAGGTCTCATTCTAGTGATTCGTGACCTCATTTCCTTCCTTCTTGGGTGTAGCCGACATTCGTCAAAAGAATTTTCAAAGCATTTCCGCTGATTTTTATTACTTCAATTTAGTTGTAAATAACTTAATTAAAAACGAATAAATTAGCTACACTTCCTTTTTAAAAAAGAAAAAACTTATAACACGTTAATTAAATAAAAATTTTGATGACATGTCGTTCTTTTTCTTTGGAAACTTTTCCAGTGCGGATATAAAAATTAAAAAGGTATTATTAACCCAGGAGGATTGAAAGAATCGTAATTGTCTGATATATAATTAAATCAATAGTTATATTTAGCTGATTTATCGGCTGCAATGTATGATGTACCTTAAGCAAAAAAGAAACAGAAATTTTCTCCACAAAATTTTTGTAACGTGTTCATATTTCAATTATGTAAAAACTTTTTTAATTTTTATATCCGCACTGGAAAAGTTTTGGTTAATATTGAGTTTATGTAAACGGCTGAAAATTAAACTACACTCACAATAAATAAATCTCTGTCCAGTTTTAAGTATAAATGTTAAACAACGTTATCTACGGAACCGTTTAATTTTATTGTTACAGCCAATTTAAATATATAAATTGATGACGTCATCGCTGCACCAATGAACGGAGCGCAACCAACGGATGACGTCACATTTTCAACGTAGTATAAGGAAACTTATTATATAATATAGCATCCAATAAACAGAGAAACTAAGTGATGAAGCAGAAACCAAGCTACTGAAAAAGCACGTCATTCTAACTATTAATTTAATTATGCACCAGACAATTGGGATTGTTTCCATCCTCCTCAGTCATATAAATTTATGTATTTTTTTAATTAGTAGTTGGTACTAACTACTACTACTACTAGTTTATATTGAATTTGGTTAAGATTGAGGTTATGTAAATTAAACTAAGCTCACCGTAAATAAATTTCTGTCTAACTTTAAGTATAAATGTCGAAAAATGTACTCAAAACTTTTAATTTTATTGTTACAGCCAATTTAAAAATATCGATTGGTGACGTCATCCAGTTTATTCCTCTATGAGGCATCCAATGAACGAAGCGCAACGAAAGGATGACGTCATATAGTCAAAGCGGTGTAACCAAGCTAATTACATAAAGTAGTATCCAATAAACGGAGAAACTAAATGATGAAGCAGAAAGTAAACAATTGAGGAAACACGTCATCATGACGTCAGTCAAACGGATTCTGTAATAACTATTTTCTCTGGAACTATAAGTTTCTGTAAAATATTGCATTTGTAAATTGACAAAAACATTTGTGCCATTTGGATGCCAGCTTTCAACCTAACCTCAAGTAGTACCCAATAAATAGAGAAAGTAAGTGATGAAGGAGAAACTACAGCAATGAGAATGCACGTCATCATGACGTCACTCAAAATTTTTTTGAAATAACCATTTTCTATGAAATTATAGATTCCCGCAAAATATTTCACTTGTAAATTGACAAAAAATTTGTGCAAGCTTTCAACCAAATCTCAAATAGTATCCAGTGTAATCAAACTAATTATATAAAATAGTATCCAATAAACGGAGAAACTAAGTGACGAAGCAGAAACTACACCATTGAGAATACACGTCATCATGACGTCACTCAAACAGATTTTGTAATAACTATTTTCCCCAAAATTATAGTGTTCCGTAAAATACTGAACTTGAAAATGGGCATAAGTTCGTCTCATTTGAATAGCAGCTGTTTACCTAACCTCACTATTATCCTCATTTTTATTACAGTAATTTAAAGGTATCATTCTCTATTATGGTTCAACTGTGCGGAGTCAACGGGGGGTAAAAACGAACGGAACGTAAACTAAACACTATGATTTTCTGTTTAATTTAGCCAAGAATTTCAAATCTGCGATTCGTTTCGAAATGGTTTCCCAACAGTGGTAGCGAGATTACTGTGCAAGGTAAACAACATGGACGGCAATTGTGCGTGTGGCGTTGAAACCACAACAACACACACACACATTAATCCGTTTCACTGAACGTGAGTGTGGACGAGGCGAGGCGAGGCGGGGTGAGAGGAGGAAAAGAAATAGGAACGTAATTAATTACGAGAGCCGATGATATGGCGTTCACGCTGTAATTAAGTCGCAATCGATAGTCTTCGTTAAATACCATTTAAATGCACTGAATACCAAACCACGGTACACACAAAAAAAGTGTTCAACTGTATTTAGACATTAATCACGGCGGATTAGGACACAGCCGAAGGCTTTTTTCGCCCACACACACATCATCATATTCAGACTAATCGGAAAATTCACTAATACCTACTTTGTCAGAAGAGAAACATAAAGAGCCAGAGGATTTATTACTTGAGAATGAACCACGAAAGGCACTTAAAATCTTTATGGTGGACTTATTAGGCGATTATGGCTCCTAAAAAATAATACGCAACTTTAACCTTACGAGGTTTTACGAGTTACGATCCTGACATTAGCCGCACGTAAATAACGGAGTTGGTAACCATGTTGACAGCAAATGTTGACAACTTAAAAGCAAAAAAAAACTCTGGATGAATTGGTTCTTGTTGTGGTGCTGCAATTCACTCCTGAGGCTGGTCTGATGAAACCCTCCATGCTAACTCATATTACGCAAGCCTTTTCATCTCAGCTGAGGTACAACATCCTCCCTAATCTGCTTAGCGTAGTCCATCTTTGACCTCCCTCTTCTGTTCTTACCCGACATGCTAATTTAAAACGTGACCCATTAATCTATTCTTTCTCTTGGTCAACGTACTCCATATTTCTCGCTCTTCCCCTATTGTTTCTCTATCCATTGATCTGATTTTCAGCATTCTCCTATAGCACCACATTTCAAAGCCGTCTATTCTTTTCCTTTCTGCAACTCCTACCGACCACGTTTCGCACCCATATAACGTCACACTCAATACTATCGCTTTTACAAATGATTTCATAATATTCAATCTTATATTACCCTCGTTTTAAAGAAAGCCTTCCTTGCCTGTGCTATCCTACTCTTTACGTCTACTATATTTCTACCGTCGCTAGTTAATATGCAGTCCAAGTAGTAGAATTCCTTAACTTCCTTCAAAATATCCCTTCCCAATCAAACAGCCTTTGTTTTCCCACTGTTTCTCAAACTACACTCCATTACCTTGGTTTTCCCTGTATTAATCTTCAGTTTTAAGTATTTCTCCGACATCATGTCTCCTCAATATTATCTGCAAAGCGTAGGGTTTTTATTTCCTCTCCTTGTATTTTGATTTCCTTTTCTTATTCCTTTTTAACCTTCTTCGTCGCCTGTTCTATATATAAGTTAACGAACATGGGCGACAGACTGCATCCTTGTCTTACTCCTTTCTTGATTTCTGCTTTCTTTCCTTGCCCTTCACTTCTAATTACTGCTGCCTGTCTTCTGTAGAGGTTATTGATAACTATTCTATCTCGATCCTTTATTCCAGTCATCTTCTAAATCCTGAATAGTATGTTCGACTTTTCGTTAACAATTAACGACCAAGATATCAGAAATTATGTATAGACGTTTCGACCATCAGTTGTGGTCCTTGTCAATATTTATAATGGTTTCATATACACATTTTTTGTAATTGTCTGATATACTGGTCCTTAATTCTTAATTTATATATGTTATTCACAGACGTCAAACGTTCTTATAACATTTATTGTCGAAGAACGCAAATACGACTGTTTAACAAAACTAGATCAAACTCTAGATAAAATAAAGAAAAGTCTCGGTCTTCAATTCTAGTTACTGCTGACTGCTTTCTATAGAGGTTATGGATAAATTGGTGGCAACAATTTATTTTTTTCGTGTTGTCAACACTTCCCACAGTTTCTTTGACTACTTTTGTTGCTCATCTTCGTTGGTGAAAAGTAAAATGTTTACCACATTTTCTGTAAACGCTACTTGAGATGCGAATACAATATGGCGGCAAGACATTAATGTAATTTATATAAATAACCTTTCCTTAGCTTTTGCAGTGAGGCCGCAGAAATCTCTGTGTGGTTCTAGCAGAGTTTCTCTTCCCGCACTGTTGTGAAAGGAAGTCACTGTAGTCTACCATTTTGGAATAGCTTCACTTTGTTGCTTCCCAAAAGACGATTCCAAAGATATTCCTCTAACTATCGTCACGGTGGTTGTCCGCTCAGCTAACACTGTCTATAGGTTTTTTTTTCCATTCACGAAAGACTCTGACAGAAGGTCGGCCGCCTGCGGACACTCCTTTTTACCGGGTGTGGCCCCGCAAATCGTGACAATATACTGCATTCCTTCCGGCCTTTGAATTAATGCTCAATATTTTCGTCCCTCTCAATTTTCCCCACTACAACATAATGCTGTGGAGTCTCTGGAAGATGAAAAAGATGGCAATCAAAAAGAAATAATTTCATTTTGCACGACTAGAAAAAATATAATCGATAGGCCTTGAGACGGTTATTTATCTATTAAATAAAATGAGTTATAGTTTGGATGTACGTGGAACTTAAGCTAAATGGCGTTAATCCGTGATGACAGTTATATCCGCCACAAAGCTTCCCCACCTTCCGCTCCCCATTCACCCAGTCTGCAATGCAATGTAGACAGGAATGCCATTTACAAGATAAATCGGTTCTGCTGCGTTGTGGGGTCTGAATCAGTTCCTCTGGTAATGTACTCTGTGTATCGGTTGGTATTTCTTCTACCCGTGGTTTCAAACAACCCTGGACTGGACAACCAACAAAATGTTCAATTAAATGAGGAACATTTACCCGCGATGTTGAGCTTAATACTTGTGGATCGCGTTTAGCAATTTAATCATTTTCTTTTTGCCTCCTCCAAACCGATATTTCTTTTAGTTTTGGAGGATCACGTTCCTTGCTTGGTAAATGCAAAGAACATTCACGGACTCTCTTCTTTAAATTTGCCTACTTGCAACTGTCTTAATATAAATTAGTGAACGTCGATTTTTTCCACCGATGATCGATTCCGCCTTTCAGAATTGAATCACAGAACGCTGTCTAATACGTTCCTCAATAGAGAACGTAGGTTTCCTCGACGTAGGTGATGATGCACGATGAGTTCTCGGGATTCCGGTCGGGTGATGAAGTTCTTTGTCCACCGCCATCATCTTCAGGTGAAGTGTCGTCAATTTAGAGTTGGTGATGTATACAATCACGGTCGAGATTTCATGTCCAATAAGAAGAATTATTCATTGTCTTGTCCAATCACGAGGTTACTTGTCTGAAACGTAGGTGGTAGCGGTGGGTCACTTCCCTCCTCTTCCTCTCCCCTCCGACTACTCTCTAAATTGACTGCACTCCACCTGCTGAAGAAGATGGCCATGGACAACGAACTTCATCACCCGACTGGACTCCCAAAGAACACTTCTCCATGTTCCTCAATGTCAGTCATGTTTCAGGAGGTTGCAGTGCTGCCACCTGTTGACGTAGGACGTTGTTACCGCAGTGTGTTGGAAATAAATATTTGAGGCGTACTGCCGAATTAAAAAAAAATTCACGTAACACTTTCTTAAGGTGAAAGAAAATAAGATGCGCCGGCAGTAAAGAACCAAACGAAACAACATTTACATGCCAGTAACATCATCCTACAGCAAATCAAATTTTCCTTGCATACTCGTCTATTTGCAATTAAAATTCGTCCCCACTTGCGCCCCCCAATCACCCAATGACATACACCGTAATGACATACGGAAGATCTATAACACTTAATTCCTGGGCAAACTGGAACATTGGCAGAAGATCATGTAACAAACGATCATTCCACCGAGACGTCAACAATTATCATGATTTACTCTACCCAAAACATATAACAAGGAGAAAATAATACTTTCCAGGGGAAAGGACCGATCACACCTATTTTTCTCATTGCTTTTTTTTTTCTAGAGATCATCCACCCAAATGTAGCTCGGTCACAAGGAACACAACCTTGGACCACATCATCTTCCACTTTCCCAAGTATTACAAACAGAGGACAGATATTATCGGATCGTATGGACCCAAAGAAGAACTAATTCGGAAGAAAAAACATTAAAAGAAATTTAGAATTTTTAAAAGCTTTCAATATTTATGGAAAAAATTATTTAACTAAATTGTTAACCTTAAAAAAATACCATGTTCTCTTCTTATGTTATAAGGTGTGTTGGTCGCCAATGGCTTCACAGTTGACGCGACCAAAAAGTAAAGTAAATTATAAAAAGTAATTTCGAAAGCCCCAGTCCTTACGTCACGTCATGCGCGGCCTATCCTAACCTCAAAGCGGATGTTTACTGCCGGCAGGCATGCGACCTGGAGACATTACGTACTGAACCACCTTCGTAATATATTTTTCTGTTTTGATGGACGAAAGTGTACAGGACGTTAAAATAACTTCGACCGTGCCGTGATTCGAACCAGGAAACCTCCACTAGTTCTTCAATTCCTCTGTAGAAATGTGACGTATTTCAAAATTAACTAACCCAATTTCCTTCGTATACTCATTAATTTGCAATTGTAATTCGTCACCGCTTGGCCCCAAGCACCCTATGAATCAAACTCGGAAAGGTCACAGTACCACAATAGTCCCACGAACTAATGTCGACAGCTCCAGTTCTTACGGCACGTCATGCGTGGCCTCACATAACCTCTTAGCGGCTCTTCACTGCCCGGAATCATTACGTATTGGACCACCCTCGGTAATATTTGATTCTGTCTGAGGATTTAAGGAAGTGAACATGACTGGAGAAAAACGCTTTGACTGTGCCAGGATTCGAACCCGGGGACCTCCACTAGGTGTAACACATTACTCTGTAGAAATGTGACGTATTTTGAAAATTAAACGGAATGAATACCAAAAAAAAACCTCCCTCTTAGTGTTTGCTGGAGGTTAACGTCACTGCTAAATATTTAATGGTTTCTGTCTCTCGCTTAAAAGGAACGGATTTGTCGGACGTAGAAGGATTACATCTCCGAGTTTACCTTCCAGCCAGGACTTTACAACCGTACATAAGTTAGTTAGATTTTCGGTGTAGTGTAACCGCTTTCCAACAGCGCACCGCAACTGACTGACTACTGGCTCTCTGTGTGTTTTATTTACTCGGGAACGAACGTTGTAACCGATTGCACGCACGCAAGGAACAAGTTAAACACTGCTACGTAAAACAACAACACAAAAAATAATGCTTACACAAACAGAAAAGAGGGAGAGGCAAGCACGGGGTTAGTCGAGTCGCATACAAACACAGAACACGGGGGGACGGGGGGGCGGTGGGGGTGCGGGGGTTCCCCGTGCGTGTTTATTGTGTGCCGCGGTTCGCTGCAGTCACTACGACGCCGCATTGTTGGGGGTGAGTGATAACAAACAGTCCTCTGGTCACAACAAGTAGGTCGACGTCGGACTCTGGAGGTCTTGTAAATTAGCATTAGAGGGAAGTGAAGAGAAGAGGGAGGCCAAGGATGGATTACACTGAGCAAGGTAGTGAGGATGTGGCAAATGTGATGAAATGAATGGGCTTGCGCAAGCATATAGAGTTGCATCAGACCGGTTGTTGTGGTATTCATTCCTAAGAACTGTCTGATGCTAACCTATCTTGCACATGCCTTTGCATTTCCTCCCAAATACCACATCCAACATCCTCACTAATCTCAGTGTATTTCATCCTTCTGCTCTATCCCCACACAACTTCTCTCTAATGATAATTTTACTAGACCCTCGTGTCTTAAAACGTGACCTATTAATCTATCCCTTCTCTTAGTCAACGTTATCCACATCGTTCGCTTTTCCCCTATTCTGTTAACAACTTCCTCGTTTGTGATTCTATCCTCCCATATGATTTTCAGCATTCGCCGATAGCACCAAATTACAAAGCCTCCTATTCTTTTCTTTTCTGCAACCGTCCACGTTTGACACTCATATAACGCCATACCCCACTTAATTAATGATTTCCTAATATTCACACTTATATTACCCGTAAGTGAATTCCTTTCTTAGGTTCTTATGCAGCCCAAGAAGCTGTTTTTCCTTAACTTCCTTCAAACATCCCTTTCCAATCTTACCATCTTTGTTATTCCGGTATGTCCCATACTACACTACATCACCTTGCTATTAATCTTGTACTGTCACTCCAGGTCATGTTTATTTATTGCGTTTTCCAAATAATAGAAGCTTTTGAATGCGGTGCAGCAGAAGAATGAGATGGGTGGATAGAATCACTTGCGATGAATTCCGATTTTCAGCATTCGCCTATAGCACCACATTTCAAAGGCTTCTATTCTTTTTCCTTCGTCAACTCCTATCGTCCACGTTTCGCACCCACATAACGCCACGCTCCATACGAACATTTTTAGCAACCATTTCCTAATATTCACAATTATATTGCCCGTAAGTAAATCCCTTTTTTTCGTTAAAGCCTTCCTTGCCTTTGCTATCCTACTCTTGATGTCTACTATACTTCTACCAACCCTAGTTATTACGCTTCCCAAGTAGCAGAATTCCTTAACTTCCGTCAAAAATATCCCTTCGCAATCCAAACACCCTTTGTTATTGCATTGTTTCCTATACCACACTCCTTTACCTTTGTTTTCCCTCTATTTATCCTCATATTGAACTCTTTCTCCACGTTCATGCCATTTATTATGGTTTCCAAGTCTTCTTCTGATTCTGCTAATTCCACAATATCGTCGGCAAAGCGTAAGGTTTTTATTTCTTCTCCTTGCAGGATAGCTTAGTAGGGAGGATTGCATGTGACGAGTCTAAGGACTGAATACCACAACAGTAATTACTAATATTAATAAGTATTATATCTGAGCAGACGTGTGTGGATTCTGTGAGGAGTTGAGACTATGGGAGTAATATAATGGTCTAATAGCAGAGCATGGCTTGTGAAAGTTGCGCTGGGTCGTGGTCCCTTGACAGGTCAGGAAGACTCTGAGTATTGTTCCCCAGCCTGGGAGAAATCTGCCCTGCCCTAACAGGAAATATCCTCCTCGCTCACTTAGCTTGCTCACGGCTTCCATAAATGTTGACTCTAACTCAGGCTGTCTCTCCTCCTCCTCCTCTCTATTCCTTCCTATATAGCAATTCCCCAAATTGATTCGGACTTCAAACCCAACCCCGACGATCCTCCTCTTTCGCTTCACGTTACCCAATCCAATTCTCCTGGCGAAATTACGTACGTACGTCTGTATGTATTTCATCGAGCGTGTCTGTAAACTCTTACCCCGGGCTGTTTAATGATCTGTCACGGGTTATTAATATTATTACTCAGCTGCTATTGGGCATTTGCCCCTGGTGGCAGCTATATACAAAGAAAACACAATTACAATTACAAAAAGTTTACACTAAGGGAGAATTTTGAAGCGTATTTTTTGATCTGAAAAAGTAAAGAAAGGAGTCACACAAAAATCACTTCACTGATTCTAAAAAAATACTACGCCACTTGGGTAGAAGAGGTTAATGGTAAAACAATCCATTATTTATTTTCTATACGAAATTAAGATATGACTTTTACTTACTACTGTAGCGGATGACACACGAAGGTCACGAAAAACTTGACAGGAAGTGTGTGTACAGCTACAGTTGTGGACCGGTAGGCATAATGATTAGACAGAGGTATAGAAATGAGGTGTTAAGCTGCAAGAAGTACCCAGGAGCAGACATAAACTGCGACCATAATCTGCTGGTTATAAAATGCAGGCTGAAAACGAAGACACTCAAGAAAGGTATTAAAACAAAGAGATGGCAATCGGAATAAATTAAACAGTAGGTGCTTCACGTTAACTAAGAGAAGCGATAGATTAATAGGCCACGTTTTAAGACACGAGGGTCTTGTAAAAATTTGCATTAGAGGGAAATTTTGTGGGGTAAGAACAGAAGAGGGAGGGCTGAGGATGGAATTCGCTAAGCAGATTAGGTTGGATGCGGGTCGTGCTAATTATAAGGAAATGAAAAGGCTTACGCAAGATAGGTTAGCATGGAGGGTTGCATCAGACCAGTCTTAGGACTGAATACCACAACATGTTTAAAGAGAAGACATCGAGAGTAGATTAAAGGAAAAAGAGTGAATATAGAAGGTAAAGTGTTATTCTTGAAGGAGAAAATGACTAGACCAGACGAAGAAACAGTAGGAAGAATAGCTCAGACCAATAATATTGCATGGATAACACAAGAAATAATAAAAGTGAAAGATGGGAAGGCGCAAATATAAAAGCTGGAGGGATGAAAATGGTAAAGTTCAGTACAGACGGCTGAAGAATAAGGTAGATAGGAAGCCAAAGCTTCCAAAACGGCTTGGCTCCAAGAGAAATGCAAAGTGGTTCAAGATATCATGATGAAAGAGATAATTAGACGCAGCTTATAGAGGAAAATCAAAGAAATATTATTGGAGAGGAAAAATATTAGCAAGAACATAAGGAGGGTAGATGGGACACACATTCTGGACAAAGAAGAAAATGAAGAAAGATGTAAGGAATATCTAGAAGAGCTGTATCACGGTGGAAATCTAGATCATTCAGTAATAGAAAAAGAAGAGGACGTGGATGACAGGGCCATGGCTGACTGACCTGAGCAAGTGCAAAGCGCCAGGAATTGACAACATTCCAGGGCAGTTGATAAGATCATCAGGCGAAGAAGCTATATCATAGCTGTTCAGGACAGTTTGCGAAATCTACGAAACAGGAAGAATACCAACAACATAATTATACCCAAACCGAAAAAGACTGGGACTGACAGATGCGACGATACAGGACAATTAGTTTAGTATCTCATGCATGCAAAATATGAAGTATATAGGGGATAAAACGACAAATAGAATACGAGTTAGGCAAGGAAGGCTTTCGCAAAAAAAAAGAGGAATTAACTTACGGGTAATATAAGTGTTAATATTAGGAAATCGTTGCTAAAAATGTTCGTATGGAGCGTGGCGTTATATGAGTGTCAAACATGGACGATAGGAGCTGGGGAAAAGGGAAATGTGGTGTTGTAGGAGAATGAGATGGGTGAATAGGATCACTAAAAAGGAAGTTAGCACGGAGGATTGCATCAGACCAGCCTCAGGACTGAATACCACAACAACAACTAAATTTAATATTGAATTGGATAACGTCTGCCTTTCCTCTGAGTGTTGCTGCTCTGTAGCACCCACGGTAGAAAATTTGCCGAAGAAGATAAATTGCCGTGGGTGGTGATGGAGGGAGTGTGGGAGGGGTGATAAATTATTATTGCTGTAGTAATTTTGATAATCCCCTGTAAAGTTCAGTCTGTCGCGGTGGATCTCGAGGGCCTTAATCACTCCTTATTCAGACCGCGTCGTCAATAGCAACCCAGAACTTTGGGGGTCCAAACATCATTACCGGGGAGAGATAAACGAACTCGCGCCACCGCCACCGCCCCCGCTGCCTCCAACTTCACAGCAAGGGTAGAGGAGATAGACAAATGTCACGACGCTCTCATCTTGAACAGTGACAACTTCCGCTGAAACGTCTACGCAGACAGGGAAAAGCTTTATTTAATGATGTTGCAATACGAATTAATGAGATCATACGGAACAGGAAAAAAAGGTAATAAAGAAAGAAAGAAATAAAACTGCACACACATATTATTCCGATGAAAGGTTCCTACATGGAATTTCTCTGACAAGAGATCTCTCATAGCAATACAATAAGGATAACATCATCAAGGAACTTACTGAATGAAATGACTGTAAAATTTTTATTCAATGTATTACTTATTAAGGATGAGAGGTCAGACCCTGTTCAACAACTGCTTCTAACATCGTAAAAAAAGGATAACTTAACCTTATATATATTCAAGGTAACGAAAAAAGTAAGTAGGAGTAAGGAACGAAAAATAGAATACTAGTAAGGAAAAGATCAGTTTGGTTTTTAGGAATAAAAGGAGCAATATTTACTTTGGGTCTACTTTTACAAGACAGGATAAGATAAAAACCGGCCGGTTATATAACTGTGAATATTAAGAAATCATTGCTAAAAAGGTTAGTATGGCCCGTGGAGTTATATGGGTGCGAAACGTGGACGATAGGAGTTGGGGAAAGGAAAAGAATAGAAGCCTTTGAAATGTGGTGCTGTAGGCGAATGCTGAAAATCAGATGGGTGAATAGAATCAGAAACGAGGAAGTTCCAAACACAATAGGGGAAGAGAGGACAATATGGAGGACGTTTTCGAAAGAAGGCCACGTTTCAAGGCAGGGGGTCTTGTAAAATTAGCATTAGAGGGAAGTGTGTGGGGTACGAACAGAAGAGGGAGGCCAAGTGCAGAATACCCTAAGCAGATTAGTGAGAACATGGGTTGTACTAGTTAAGAGGAAATGAAAAAGCTTGCGCAAGATAGGTTAGCAAGGAGGGTTTCATCATATCAGTCTCAGGACTGAATATCACAACAACAGAGCCGCAGAACAGGAAAGAAAGGAACACGATATCATTTGATTAATACTTAGAAAAGTGTTTCTCCGACAAATTTTTAATATAAAAATTTTGCCGCCCAATGAAGTCCCATAGATGAGAGGAGAAATTCCATATAAAAGTTTTAATTAGCATAACTTTGAAAGTGTATAGTGACTTTTCTGTTAATAAATTAGTTGTTACTTTCACGTCCTTCTGTCCATTATCGTGCTAAGCCGTTTAATTCCAGCAGGAATAATAAAACGTGGTTAGTTCCCAGAGAGCGAGAGAGCGCGTGCGTGGGTGTGGAGGAACACTTGTCGTCGCTGAGGCGGGCAACTGCTTAGCCACTGGAAACATCACAATACAGAACAAGAATGAAAGGGGGGGAGAGAAAAAAAAACCCGAAAGCTTGCTTGTTTGCTTGCGTTGTGCAGGAATGCGTAAAATTCCTCGCTCGCGTCTGCACAAAATACGAACCGAACGCTTAAGCCAAGTCCCTCGGATGATTTTAATCCTGCGCCCGAACAGTAGAAAAAATATGATACAAGTTTCATTCAGTATCACGGCCCGTATAAAAATTCAGCTTCACAAAGAAATTCCCCCGCCTCTCCGCTTGCTCAACGCTGCCACGACTTTCTATGAACCACTTCAATTACAAGGGTTGCAAATCTGACTCACCCTAGCTGTACGGAGATAAACGTTGGATCACTACCCACCTGGAAAAAAAAGAAAGAAGAAAATTAAATTAAAACATAAGGAAAAACTCTTTAACTTCTATATAAAAATATCTGGGTGCCCGGCGATCCCGGAAATTTATTAATATTAGCCTACTGTATGTAACAACACGAAATTAATCCCCACGTGAATAAACCATCATCGAGAGTGTCACATTTCTGAAACTTTACCCCTATTTTATGACGTCATGACCACCACGATGACTCGGGTATCGTAATCCAGCCCAGAAATTTGTTGGTATTTTACATGAGCTCTAACATACGTCACGGCGTAGGTGAGGCGGCCGTGACGTCGTTAGTGATAAACAATTATAAAGCATCACTACTTAAGTAAAGTTTTGGTTATATTTCAGATACACAATCATTTCGCTTGACAGGCAACGTGACGTCATATAATCTATCCTATTGCAAGTTCTCCATGTTCTTAGGGTGAAATAGGGGGAAGGGGGCGGGGAAGGAAGGAATATAAATCTTGGAAAATATGAGCAGAAGTCATCACTGGACACAACACCACGACACAAAAAAAAATTTCAAACTAATCGGATCAATGGTATAAGGGACAAACGTGAAGACCCGGACTAGATGTTGGACGATGTGGAATCTTTCTTTTGGCCTAAAAGTAGGGGTGACAGAAACCAAAATATTTTTAAAAAATCAAGAGAAACCTTCTTTACCGTGATAACCGTTAAACACCAGAAATTTCCACGGCAATCAGAAGAATGGTATGGGAACAAATAAGGCACAAACATGAAGTCTCAGACCAGTTGTTGGTCGTGGAAACTTTCATTTGGTCTAAAAGTAAGTTAGAAAGGAACCTAAATCTCTTAAAAATCAACAGAAACCTTCTTAGCAGTGATCACAGTTTTACACCAGAATTTTCACGGCAATCCGATGCATGATATAGGGACGTATAAAGCCCAAATATGAAGTTCCAGACCAGATGTTGGTCGTGGAAACTTTCATTTGGCCTAAAAGTTGGGTGGAAAGGAATCAAAATGTCCAAAAACTCAACAGAAACCTTCTTTGCCGCGATCACCGTTTAACACCAAACATTTTTTCACGGCAATCCGATGAATGGTATGAGAACGCATAAGGCTCATACAATGAGATCCCAGACCAGATGTTGGATGTAGGGAAGAATGGAGCTAAACGTCGGGGATGCCGCCTCGTTCCCTCTTTCTTAGTGAGCCTAATTAAGAGAGAGAGTCTTCACATGGGTAATCTACGTGAAAAGCGGCGAGCCACCCGAGTGGAAACACAGACAAACCCTTCCTTAATTTAGAGAGCGAAATCCTTCCCGTTGAATTTGTTTCTAATACAACTCCTTAATTTATTTTAAAATACTACAGCGTATTGTAAACCGAGAAATATTTACCAAACAACAGCCCGAGATTCGGGACTGACTGAATAGCCTAGTGAGTAAAATTGACTTTTAGGCATCAGGCGGTTCAAAACAATTTCGGGAGGTATCCAAATGACCTGAGAGAGTTGTCGCCTGGACATCGCAGCACCTCATGGTGTGTGGGGGGCATTTTTTAAAGAAGAAAGGAGCCATGTTCAGTATTTAATTTTTTTTTGGCGTCGTGGAAACTTAAATACTTTGGATTTTTTGCCTGGAAGTCAGACAATGCAACTGCTTAGTCAGCGCAAAAAAAAATTACACACAAGAATTTCGCAGCCCTAGCTGACCTCATTTCGTAAGAACTGACGGAGAAAGAGGAATATATAACAGTATTAAAGGACAAAAAGCGCACATAGGATAATCAGAATAAATCTATTCACTGACCTTATCAAAATTTGTATTAAAAAGCTAGTAAATAAAAAGACGGCCCCAAAAATCAGCACTAAATATATCACTATTTATTTGCAAAAGCGACGTTTCATCATCATTTTGAGACTTCCTCGAGCAAAGGCAAGCTAACGTAAAACCAATAAAAAATGTATGCCTGTGACGACTAAAACATTGTAAATGTTAGTAAAGACAGGATTTCACACACTGTCAATACCGTAAAGTGCCATATTTTAAAAATCCTTTTGTGCTGAAGTGGGCTTTATTTTCCGTCCCACAGTTTCCTGTATTTGTATAATAAAAAAACTGGTATAAATACGCTCACAGCAATGGAGGGCGGAGGGAGAACGATAATTCACATTTGAGTGTTGGAATTTTAAACTACCCCCTCCCCTCCCCTCAGATAACAAACGAACTCGGCTTTTTGGACAGTAGAGAGCGATTTTAGAGGATCAGCAAAGGCCCGAACACACACACACACGCGGGGATGCATTTAGCGTCCGATATGAATTAATCTCTCTGATCCCGTATACTTGGGCAGAGGGACAAAACTTTAGCAAGGAACCCCACTGCCTAGTCTTGTAGGCCTAATCACAGAGTAATGTGAAAGAAACGAGCACTGACAAGACTTTCAGAGATAATAACACCACCAAAGCCTGAGATATCAGTATCTCTGATTTACACAAATGGAAAATTGCTACAAAAACATGAAACACTATTCTATACACTTAAAACGGATGTATGTTTGTACTCAGTATGGGTAACAGGCTACTTGGGGGTAAACCTGACACATACAACTCTCCATTAATAGCACAGGAAGGGCTTGAAAAGGTCTTTAGCCAAGGGTTGACTTAGATCGCGAACTGTTGTTTAAGGATCCTACCCTGCGAGTCACCTAATAGAGACGCAGGGGAGGCAGATGGCGAATGGTACCAGCGGAAAACTCTTAACCGTATGCCCAGGGTCTTCGACCCCACTTTCCTAAAATAGTTGAAGGTTCCTCGGTATGTGAGAACCTTGAAAAACCAGTAAGAGTATGAGGCATCCCCAAAGGTTAAGCTTCGCAATCTATCTGCGGAGCAATACCTGTGAGAGAAAGCTCCTACAGGCATCTCTTTTTATCTTATCTTGGCCCACGGTATTTTTTTTGGAGGGGGTGAAGGGGAGGGAGGTTACAGACTACATAAGGGTGTGGTTTTTCTTTCTTTGGTTGAGCAACAGGTTACATGAGGGTGACAGGCAACTCCGCTTTAATAGCATAGAAAGGGAATTGAAAAGGGGGGATGCGGTAGGTAGAGAAAGGTAGCCAAGGTTTGACTAGGGTCCCCGGGCTATGGTTTTTAGGATCCTTCCCGGTGTTTCACCTAAAGAGATGCAAGGAAAATCCTAGAAAACCTGCATCAGGTAGGTTGGGCATTGGGTACGCCATTCCGAATGACGGGAGACGAGTTTTCTGTGAGGTCGCAGCATTCCCTTCTCCATGTCTCCACCTGTTTCAGGAGGCAGTTGGCCAACTGATCCAATGGGATCAGCCGACAACTCTTGCCTTATGCCGAAGGTCTGCGACCCAAGTACATAAGCTACCTAAAATAGGTGAATGTGTCTCGGCATGTGAGAACTTTGATAAAAAAACGGAGAGAGTGCGAGGCATTTCCGACATTATCAGGTGAGCCTTGCAGTCACTCTGGTGAGATGCGCCTGCGAGAGAAACTCTTACAGGCACTCTTCACCCCTTTATTTTTTTTATAAACAGGCTACATGAGGGTGATCCTGAAACAGGCAACTCCCCTTTAATAGCATAGGAAGGGAATTGAAAAGGGGGGATGCGGAAGGTAGAGCAAGGTTAACTAGGGCTTCCGGACTATGGTTTAAGGATCCTACCCGGTGTTTCACCTAAAGAGATGCAGGGATAACCCTAGAAAACCTGCATCAGATAGGTCGGACATTGGGTACTATTCTTACGCCCTTCCGAATGACGGGAGACGAGTTTGCTGTGGGGTCGCAGCATTCCCTTCTCCGTGTCTCCACCAATTTCAGGAGGCAGTTGGCCGACTGATCCAATGGGTATATTTGCATATACTTATGTCTCTGACCATATGCTCGGTAATGTTCCGAAGGATTTTAACTTTTGACACTGGCTGTATGATTTTTTTTCTTTCCGAATGGTGAAATAACACACCCATGTGAAGAAAACAATATACGCCTTTCAACGTCAGCTATACAAACTCGTAATTTTCATTTAATTAAAAAATCATACTTTTACGTAAAATTCACCACTCCCCCGCCCCACCACCTCCATCATGAACTCTCCGACTCCACCGTTCTCCTCTTATTCCTTTCCGACGGACCAAAAGTATTTTCTAAACAAAAAACTTGAGAAACATTTAATAGGGGTTATTACACAGATGAGACTGCAGACAAAGACCTCTTGAGAATCAGTTTAATGAGTTCACAATTCTGATTTTAAGGACGTGGAAGGAAGACTGTCGACTCAGTATCTTATTTTTTTGGGTGAAAGATTACACGAAGTTATCTACACGGTGGCAGCAACGGAGGGGATGAAATCAATATCCTTGTGCCAGGGTCAAGACCAGACTCAGTCTTTAAGCCAATCTCACAGATAAATTATTATTTCCATACCACTCACTGCATAGTAGAGATGGGCGAACCGATCGAGATCACTGGGCCTGCGATCCCAGTGTTTGAATCACTCACTCAGGAATCAGATCACTGGGCCTGCGATCCCAGTGTTTGAATCAATCACTCGAGAATCAGATCGCGGAAATCTTTTTTTTCTGGATACGTTATCGTGGGGTAAAATTAAATTACGTGGCATTTGCACAAAATATTGCATCCGAACGTTAATATTAATTTCTCTTATCTAATTGTGCAAATATAATACCTATTCTGGCTAAATCTCATCCTACACTTTTCACTTTAGCCTCTCAAGATCGCTTTTACGAACAACATTAATAATTAACTTCATTTCTTTCAGTAACACAGTAGAATTTGGATAAAGTCCTTAATTACGTTAAATTCATCTTAATATTCATACAAAGGACGTGTGTACAAGATTAGTATATAAAAATTAAGATTAATACACCCATCCAAATACCTCAATTATTAAAATAAATTTCCTAGAGGCAGTTATTTAATTTTATAACAATTTATTTCTTTTTTAATAAATAACGAAAGCTGTCAAAAATTATAAACTAATATATTCGTTGGAAAATATTGTGTAAATTTATGGAAACTAGGTACGAGTAATATTTGTAAATTGGGTGCGGTGAATAATCCGAATATATACATACATATATATATATATATATGACTCTTCCATGAATTTACACATGATTAACCAGCAAATATATGAGTTTATAATTTTTGACACTATATATATATATATATATATATATATAATATGAGCTAGGCTCTTTGTACTGAGCGAGTGGTTCCCATCCGATCCCTAAAAAGAACTGTTTTGTCCATCTCTACCGCAAAGGGGCAGAAACCGTACTGTATACTACTGTATAATTGGGACAGTTTCGTCATAAATTATCGAGCCGAAAAAAACATTCAACGGAGCAGATAATGAGAAAAATAATCCCTCATAAATTCACAGAGAATTAATATCTCGTGCAGTTATTATCCCTCTTTCCCATTGCCATGGTAAAAATAAAGAAAGGAAGGAGGCAGGAGCTGGAACAGTGGCGTAGTCTTTATAACCATTAAGGTGATGTATGGTCCCGAGGAATATGCAGAGAGGAGAGAAAACTGTGACGACGGGCGCCAAGCTTGGTTTCACTACTGTGTGTGTGGTGAGAGTTACGACGAGGTTAGGAGGAGGAGAAGACAACAACGTCTCCAGCTGTGGTCACGTCAGGACTCTGTAAACTGATGTGTACTCTCTCTGCTTTCTACGGATATTAATTGAAGATTTTCTGTGACTCCGTACGATATTAGCACAACTTGGCTCATTTTACAACTGAAAGTCTTGTCAACTCTTTGCAATGTTAGAAGTAAATTAGAATTAGTTATAACTAGAGCTTGGTTAAATTTAAAACAAAATTGTATATTTACTAAATGCATAAAATAATTTAACGAGTTGCCAATAGAAATATTAGAACTTAAGACTGTTAGTAAATTTAAGAATTGTTTATTTATATGAAATCTAAACTGTAGTAGTTAGTAGCGTTTGTTTGCTAATTTCTTTATTCTAATATTATAGTATCTTTCCAGTGTTTTCAATAAGACGTGTACCAAGTCAATCCCTGCTTTCAAATTTTTATAGACAATATATGGCCAATGATAAAAAAATTTCCTTTATTTTACGTTCACTTCAAACAGGAATTTCTCATTAATTCATTAACAACCGCACTAGTTCCTCCAGTTCTCTCTTTCCTCACATTTTATTTCTATGTTAGTACCTCATACTTACAGGATTTTTTAAAGATAAAATAAATAACCATTTTAGAGACTCGGATGAAATCTTCACGGTTAACCAACCGGGTCAGGCTTTCAAAAAAAAACGTTTCTGCGGCCATTTTCTGTCGCCGTCTTCAGGCAACGCTGTGTTTCGTTGAAATCCTGACCCGGTTGGTTAACCGTGAAGATTTCATCCGATTTATTCACCGGGAAAGTCTACGTTCGTTAATTTTAGAGATTATTCAAAATTATTTATTGCTTGAAAACTTAAAAAAAAATCTGATGAAAGCACAAGTTAAATAAAAATATATTTTAAAATTTCTGCGCAAAGGTCATTTGAATTACCTTTACGTAATATCTGTGGAAGCAACGATATACCGTATTAGTTACCATAACAATCCCCCGTTTAATGATCGTTTCCAGACAGATTATATAGTTATAGCAACTTCGTACCTGATTCTAAGAACATTTCTTCTAACGTTCCTTGTTTCCGCTCCCCCCCCCCTTACCACCCATCCTTCACACCCCAGAGATAAGCCTTTATTTTCTACGAAGCCTTCTTTCCTTATTATCTTTGAAAGTAATCTCACCCCCCCCCTACCCCATCGCCAATTCTGCTGATGCAAAAATAAACATTTTTTAAATGTAAATGTATGTATGCATGTATTTATTATTACTAGAGGTGGGTTGGCGTTTATCCGGTGGCAGTATTGATAAAACTAAAGTACAAAGATAAATTGTTAATAAATTAAAAGAACAAAGATAAATTATAGAAAAAAAATTAAAAATAGAATTTTAAAATATTTCACTGCCCTTCTTTTTTACAATATAAGTACCTAACCTTTCAGTGTTTCTAAGTTATTTTTGAAACTATTTGTATTCTTATGGAAAGCCTCTAGTAGCCTTGCAGGCAAAGATTATCACTCTGTTTCCGAAGGAATACTTTCCCACATCAGTTCTTTGGTCCCTTTCCTTTATTTTGTAATTATGGTAGTTTTCAGAGAAAAAATTTAGGTATAGTTAGTAACTCCCTTATTTGTGAGCAGGCCGTGTAAGCTTTGTAGAGTTCCCCAAGTTAAGCCTTTTTCCTCCTATCACCGAGCGGTTCCCATTTAGTTTCGCCCCCACACAAAACCCACCCCAGCCCGTTTCTGAATTTTACCCAGGGCATTGATGTGCTTAACACAGGCCTAACTAGAGAAGTGTAAGCAGCTTGTCTTGTACTTTCCTTCAATATCCTCTTTATCAAGTGTAACGACCTCCAACCCTTCCGCACTACTACGTTTACGTGGTAAAATATTAAATATAAGTAAAATCTGACTTAATATTGTAAATGGAATGAAATAAATGGCTAAACGTCAAAAATATAAGAATTTCAATTCAAAATAAGAGACGTTTCGTCCCCCCAAAATTACGGGACTGTCTTCAGTTCTACAATTACAACAGTAATTTTGAGTTACTACCGCAACATCCAGAGCCGTATCAAAGGTTTTAATTCAAGAACTGAATACGTCACGAAAATTTGAATAATTTTTCTGACTTTGGGCCACCAATTGTATTTTATTTAAAAATAAACTGTTTCATTATGACAGGCACAGAACGTCAATGTTAAATTAACATTCATAACGGTTGAAAAATAAAATAATTTCTGACCGTTTTTTTTCCAGGCAGCTTTTATTATTTATTCAAGCAACGTTTCGGCGCATATTCGCACCTTCTTCAGGTTTACCTATTTAAAATCTGTGAAATACATATTTCAATTTGTATATACGCTTATATATAGCACAAACATATACGAAAAACATCGTCAAAGTATTTTTGAAACAAGCCTTCACTATTCCGGTATAAATCTATACAATAGTCTCCCAGAAGAAATTAAAGCTTTAAATTTTCAAAAGTTATTTATAAAGAGTTGTAAAATCCCTGTTAATGAATGTAGCGTATTATTCACTCAAAGAGTTCGTAGATAGGAAGGACTAAAACAGTTTGCTGGGGTCTTGTCAAATTCTCCTATTATTTTACAACTATACTCTACTAGAATTTAACTGCTGACTTATTTTCTTTTTTATGTTTGACGGGAACCTCCTACGCACGATCGTCTGCTGCCTCCTCCGTCCACTGAAAATTGAAGATTGAATTTTATCTTTCCTCTTTTGCCCTTCAATTCTTATTAGTAAAATCTTGTATATTTCTTGTAATATTATATTTGACGTATCCTATTTCCTCAACCGAGGACTAATGGATTAAATAATAATAAATTTATCTATCTATCTTTTTTTAACGAGGGACAAAAAGTGGAATCTTCAAAAGACGAAGAGGATGGTCCGCACTCCTCAACAGTGTGGGATTCTTACCCACTAAACCCTTATTATTACCTGACATCTTCCTCCCCGGGACTATATATACATTACTTCGGTGAGGTGTCATTATTGCTATTTTTCTTCAACGGGACCTAAACATCTATTTATTTACTATCTATCTATAAATATATAACAAACAACTCACCAAATTATTGTTAAATCCAATAATTAAAAAAACATAAAAATGTTATAAACGCTAATTTCATTTCACCAGACGTTAATCGATTTAATAATAGTCATAACATTTGTTATTTAAAAAAAAATTATGTTGTTAAAACCATACTAGTATTTTTTTTCAGTTTTTGAAAGGAAAGAAAAAAAGGAGCTGCTCGCTCGGAGTGTATAAAATGTTAAAATAAAAGTCACAAATAAATAAATAAAGAACGCTTCACCGTTTTTTTTCCTTTCTAATTTTTGAGCAATGAAATAAAAAATGATGATGGCAATCGCAGACGAAGCAATTAATTTCGCCAGGAGTGAGCGATCCTTATCCCCCGCCACCCACTCTTGTTCCCGACTGCTTTATTTATCTGCGTCACTCGCCGTGTACCGTGACTTTTTAAATTTTACAACGGGCAACGAATTCGTCGCCGATCTTAATCTTGTGCGTGTTCTATTTTAACGGTTCGTGAATTTTCCACCTTATAAACGTTGAATAACATCGTACGTCGGGAAAGTTGATTCCCTGCAATAATAATAATAATGGTGTCATTGTCTTGATGCAACCAATGTTGCGCAAACCTTTTTGTTTGAGCTGTTTGTAATCTGCTTTAGTTTATCTTATTTATTTCCCGTGCTTCTGAGTTATGCCTTCTATGAGGGACATGTTTATTCTTTTCTACGTCTCACGTAGAAATTCCCTCACTCCACCCAGTACTTTATGGATCGTATATCATCCTTGGCTTATTCTACAGTTTATATCGTTTTCCGAATATGGAAATTAATTGCAGGGTCTTTTTTTACGTTTCTTCCATTGTTGTCGTTGTGGTTTTCAGTCCTAAGACTGGTCTGATGAAACCCTCCATGTTAGCCTATCTTGCGCAAAACTTTTCATTTCCGCAAAAACTACCACATATCACATCGTCCATAATCTGCCGGACGTATTCCATCATTGGCCTCCCTCTTCTGTTCTTACCCCACACACTTCTCTCTAATGCTAATTTTACAAGACCCTCGCGTCTTAAAACGTGGCCTATTAATCTATCCCTTTAATTGGTTAATATCCTCCATATTGTCCGCTCTTCCTTTATTCCGTTCAGAACTTCCTCGTTTAGTTACTCTATCCACCCATCTCATTCTCGTATAGCATCATATTTCAAACGCTTCTATTCTTTTCGTTTCTGCAACTCCTATCGTCCACGTTTCGCACCCATATTACGCCACAGTCCATTAGATCTTTATTGCAATGATTTCCTAATATTCACACTTATGTTAGTAGCCGAAAGTAAATTCCTTTTCTTATTTTTTTCTTTGCGAAAGCCTTCCTTGCCTGTGCTATCCTACTCTTTATGTCTACTATACTTCGACCACCCCTAGTTATTATATTTTCGAAGTAGCGGAATTCCTTAAATTCTTTCCAAATATCCATTTCCAGTCTAACGCACTTATATGTCTGTACGTTTAATATAAGTTTAAATAAAGCCAAAAACAGACAAAATTAGTGAAACATAAAATATAGTTTAAAAGCAACTACACGTTTCGGTCTTGAAGAGCGTCCATATCAGGATAGAAACATGTTGGTGCTTATAAATTATATTTTATGTTTCACTAATTTTTGCCTTATTTAAATTTATTCCACTACTTCCCACAACATAACCTTGATTTTCCCTCTATTAATCCTCATATTGAACTCTTTCTCCATGACCATGTTCATGGCACTTATTATGGTTTCTAAGTCTTCTTCTGACTTTCCTAATACTACAATATCATTGGCAATGCGTAGGGGTTTTATTTCTTCTTCTTGTATTATGATTCTCTTTTCCATATTCCGTATTAAGTGTCTCTATCGTAAATAAGTTAAAGAAACATAACTGTGAGGTAAAACTGTTGGGTAGAAGTGAGACGCGCGTTTGTGTGATAGAAGCACTTCTTCCAAGACACAAGCAAATTGGCAAGGGCTGGACCACAGGCTCTCTCTTTCTTTCTATTTGTTCCCTCGCTCTTACTGTTGGGGCGAAATAGGACGAGGGTAGGGCGGTGAGGGAAAGGATAGGCTGTCACCCAATTTGCCCCAATCAGCAACTGAGTCGTCGTCGCCTCCGCCGCAGAATTATTGCTTTAACAGGTTTGGCAGGAAAACCGCGGCAACGAAGCAGAAGAAGAGGAGGAGGAGGAGGAGGAGGGGAGACGCGGAGGAAAGTGATTGATTGTGGAAGCGGGAAGAGATACGCGCCCGGAGGCTTCGGCTCGTATTTCTCCCACTTGTCGCCGTCGCCAGCAGCAGCAGCCAGACCATCACCTTTTGTCTTTCCTCGCTGGAAGTGGGAAGGAGTACAACAATAGGGGGACAAGTTGCATTGTCGACGGGGCGGGCGCACTGTGCTTCATAAAAGAGACGACCACCACCTTTAATTTGTTTGAGGCTCTGTCCTTGTCCCCACACACACACAGTCCTCCTCTCCACAGGTCATCTTTAAAAGGCGTATTATTCTTGAGAGTCGCAGCAGCAGCAGCAGTAGGAAGCCATTAAACGCACAGGACTCCCCGAATAAACACGGACGAGAGACGACTGGGAGAGGAGGGAAAAAAATGTACGTGGGTCTTGGGGGAGGTGGAGGAAGTGATTTCGGCAACATAATAGAGAGGGCGGCGATGCTGGTGGCGGGCGAAGCAGAATTCGCAAAGGGGGAAGAGAAAAAAAAATGAGACAGAGAGAGAGAAAAAGAAAGAATGGGGAATCCGCGACCTCTTCTTCACGTTGGATGTGCCCCGTCATTAAAGCACCTGGAATTAATATGTCCGTGGTTACAATGGCGGCGGCGGAGGAGAGAAGATTGCTGTTCTGTTCGGCGGCCGGGGGTGGGGGCGGAGGATAAGGGGTGGGGACAGGAGGAGGAGGATGATAGATTAGGGGAAGGGACAATTAATATTCTTCCTTCTGCCTTCCTTGTAAAAGGAAGCTTAGAAGTAATTCCACTGTATGAAACAATTTCGCCCTCCGTTTAATAAGAAGAAATAAGCTATATTTTTTCCCCGGGAAATGAATGGATCTCCATCCTTTTTAAATTTAAATACATTCCTCTTATTAAATGTTTTAATTACAGTGATATATTGAATACTCTCCTCGTTAAGGCGGGTGGAAGAAAACGTGCCTCCATTTTTTTTAAAGGGAGTCTCAAGGTCTTATATTGCCAATATTAAGATTTTAATTTTTAGGTTTTTTGTTCTGGGTAACCGTTATTAATACAGCACTGAAATTTTCTCTGCTTATTTTGAACCTTATGTCGTGTGTGAGGAAGCAGAATAAATGTAATTAGAAAAGTTTAATTCAACATCTGTTATATATATTTAATAAAACAGGTAATGTTTATTATTGTAATTATAAAAGTTAAATTTAACGTCTGTTACATACATACAAATAAGGACATTTTAAAAACTTAGTTCTTTAAATTTAATTAGTAACAGCAACGTTTCGGCATATTTTTATGCCTTCGTCGGGGTTATTCTTCCCCAAAACGTGAATATCTTCCTATAGTGTTATAATTTGTTACTGCAATTATAAAAGTTTAATTTAACATGGGTTATATATATAGTAAAACAATTAGTGACCTTTTTACAGACTTCATTCTTTAAATTTAATCCTAACAACGTTTCGGAATATTTGTATACCTTCTTCAGGGTTTTTTCCCACAACAGTATTAACTTTATTAAATCTTGAATTGCAGTATAATCTTGATTTTTTATAACAAGTGTACGAAATTTGAAGTTAATAGCTTTTATCGAAATGTATTAATTTTTTAGGTTAAGGCGTTATGATTTGTTGCTGTAATTATGAAAGTATAATTTATCGTTTGATACATATATCTATATGTATATAATAAAACAATTAATGACCTTTTACAAACTTTATTCCTTAAATGTAATTAGTAACAACGTTTCGGCATATTTTTATGCCTTCTTCAGGGTTATTTTCCACAACAGTAATATGTTATGATTTGTTACTGATCTGGAAGAAAACGTGAAGAATGCATAAAAACATGCCGAAAGATTGTTACTGATTAAACTTAAATAATAAAGTCTGTAAAAGGCCATTAATTGTTTCATTAAATGTAATTAGAATATTTATTTGTGTCTCAAGAACTGTTACGTTGGAAAACTTTAGAAGCTTTTATTTTTATCAATACATTATTTGTTCTGCATCGAAACCCATACAATAAGGTTTAAAATAGGATGTGAAAATTTGTCTATAAATGTTTTTTGTTTATATTTTAATATTATATAAATTTAATTAGTAACAACGTTTCGGCATAATTTTATGCCTTCTTCAGTTTTTTCCCCCACAACAGAAATACGATATTCTATTATTATGTTTTACGAACAGAATTCAAATGTATTTTTATATTAAATAAGTTATAGTTCAGATACAGACAAAATTATTTTATTTGTTTGAATCGACGTTTCGTGACCATACTTGGGACTTCCTCAGCTAAATTTTGATGACGAAAACATACTGAATATATAAAAATCTAAACTTGGCCTGCCTGCAAGGAGAAGCTTCAACCGAAATTCCTCCACGGAATAAAGAGGCTGAAATAGAAATAGCCAATCACATGATCGCAATAAATAATAAACGTCATTCAAGGGGCGACTCATCTACGTCCTTGTAAAATATCTGTATTCTACTCTTTTCTAAAAGCGGAGTTATTCTTTTCACTCACAATACTTCCAGGCATTGCCCATATTTCTTTCGTTATTAATGTGAGTCTACCATTTTCATATTTTCTTTCGGAAGAAGGAACACTTTCCTTTTCTTCTCCACCGCCATATAGAAAAGGTGAGGAAACTTTTCCACGCGGAATACAGTGTTTAGCTCGATATATGCCACCTTGACGAAGTCCTGAAATATGTTTGTATATTTTTTCTTCCTCCTCCTTCGCTCCTTCTCTCCCTCCTCCCTCCCTCTCTCTTTTTCTTCCCGTCGTAATTCATGAAGTTTCTCATTTCACGTGTTTCTCAAGACTTTAAAACCTCTGTCTCTCTTTTACCCTTACTTGAAGTAAAAAAGACATTTCTCCTCCTCTTCCTCCTCCTCTATTCCATATTCGATGCGAAAGGGAGGGAACTTTAACGTCACCCTACAATTCTGTACATTTAATGGGCCAGACAGATGTTGCGATTCGAAAGGTGTTTAAGTGACACTTGAGCACACCTTTTTTTTTATTCGAAATTCTCCTGCCAAGGTTCCTTAAAAGAGAACTGCTGCTGAAATTTATGCGCCCTTAAGCTGTCGTTTTAAGAAACGAAGAATCAGTATTTGTCTGACTGTGGGGACAAGAATTCCACGAAACAAAAAGGAAAATAGTGAGTGGAAGAATCTGTTGTGGTAACAGCAACTTGGGGACTACAGCTGGTGACGACGGACACCCTTGTGAGGGTGTCAAGGGACAGACTATACCTGGGGAGTGGAAAGAAGACGCAAAGAGAAAGAGAGACAGAGGCACATAAACAAAGAGAGAGAAACGAAACGGTGAGGTTAACACACTGTTGAAAAGAAATGGAGGTTGCACTGCATAGCAATTAAGTGTGAGGTCATTTCCTTCCAAGTTAGCTGGAATAAATACTGAAATAATAAAAGAAAAGAACAGGTGACTTTATAAGGAAACTTGTCGACATAATAAGGGGACACAACGCGTTAACCTCAAAGGTTCAAGCAAGGTGAGATGATTCAGGACAGAATCCAATTAAAAGGTAAAGATACAGTTATTAAACCATCCGGACGAAGGTATTACGGAAACAAAGGTCTACTAAGTGCCGTAAATTGAAGGGTTACAGAAAGGTAGAAAACCCGATAGTCCCCAATCATATAAAATAATTAACAATAAATAGATTAAAATATCTTAAATTAACCAGCACAGATGTTTAACATATATATAGAACAGAAAAGTTAAAAATGATTAAGGAAAGGGAAACATTCGGCAAGGAGGAGAAATAGAAACACTGAGCTTTTCTGATTATTTTGTGGTTACGGGATTCAGAAGGAGACTCAGAAACAATAAAATGTGGTGTAAACGTGGCCCTGCAGGAAGAATATGAGGATTAATAGACGGAAAAACCAATGTAATGGAGTGTAGTATGGGAAATTGTAATGCAGTAGGTAGAAACTGTCACTGATAAAGAAACGGAAAGAACTTGAAAAGGAATCTTTCCAAAATTTCATAGAAGAAAATTAAATTAAAATATCAGAAAAATAAAAAATCTCGACCTCACTGGAAACGGAAAAGTGAGACCTCCGCTGAGCTTTGCGACTACTCGTAACATCTGAGCTACCACAGTCCACCCCTAACACGGTGTCAGGTTTCTCCATCCTCCGTACAGACCTGAATCTCATCCTGATCTTTTAATTCGTGGCTGAGCTTCCTTTGACATCATTCCCCCTCCTGATCTTGAATTTAATTTAAATTAACGACGCGGCGGGGGTTGAGAGATTAAGGTTTGATTTTTTTTAGAAGAAAACAAGTCACTCGATAAAAATGAAAATTAAAAAAATAGACTTGGACATCCTTTAATGAGATTACACGCTGAAGTAACCGAACGAGAATAAAAGAACACCACGACGACGACATTTCGCCTCCTTTTGAATTCCTCGCAATTTACGACCCAGGTACTGGCATGGAGTCGAGGCACGCCTAACCAACCCTTTGTGTGTCCCTCTTTCTCTCTCAGAAGTATTGACTTGGACAAACACGCAGAAGAAGACCTCGTAAATTTTTTAAGTACCGGGGAAAGTGGATAATGCGTTAAAAAATGAAAGAAAGAAAGAGAGAGGGAGAGAGAGAGAGACGGAGAGAGTCGCGTGTTTCGCGGAAGAGTGCGTAAACAAAGACTAAAAGGACGCGGACATAATCGCCTGGCGGAATTGTGCCTCGGCGTCGTGTTACATGGGACTAATTTCCCTCCTTTGAGGCTGCTGAAGCCGAAAGTCTTTACAGTCCGTCGGGACGACTGGCAACGTTTCTCAACGGTCCTGAGGCGCATGCGCAGGAAACGCATCACACGTCACGTTGTGCTGCGGAGAAGTCACGATCCCAAGGATGTCGAATTATTCAGGAATTGTCATTCGATTGCCTCGTTACAGAGGGAATAACACAGGTAAATTCTACTACCAGGGTGCGGAGGTCTCACTTTTCCCTTTCCGGTGAGGTCGACATTTTTTATTTTTCTGATATTTTAATTTAATTTTCTTCTATGAAACTTTGGAAAGATTCCTTTTCAATTTCTTTCCGTTTCATTATCAGTGACAGTTTCTACCTACTGCATTACAATTTCCCATACTACACTCCATTACCTTGGTTTACCCTCTATTAATCCTCATATTCTTCCTGCAGGGCCACGTTTACGCCACATTTTATGGTTTCCGGGTCTCCTTCTGACTCCCGTAACACCACAAAATAATCAGCAAAGCTCAGGGTTTCTATTTCTCCTCCTTGCAGAATGTTTCCCGTTCCTTAATCATTTTTAACTTTTCTGTTCTATATACATGTTAAACATCTGGTGATCGGCGTTGCCCGGGCATTTATCTATCATAAGCTGGAATTTTATTAATTTGGTACTATTTTCGTAATTAAACTGGCGGTGAAACCGTTACTACTATCAACCCACCTCATTGGCAAACTACGACTTATACCAAACGAATCGGGATGATGACTGACCGTACCTTAACCCAGTCAAGAACTCTTCTGACACTTTAAATACGCACAATACCTTAAACGAACCTAAAAATTTCCCGGAGTAAAAAATATTCTCGGTACATTAGAGGTATAAAAAATTCTCCCGGCAGCTACCGAGTTGAGACAGTGCATTTGGCCGAATACTTGGGCTTAGTAACGACCGAGTGACACGATCGTGCCAAAGGATAGAAGAGTTTTCTAACCATTTGGCTGAGTGACAACCACGTCCATCAACCGGACGGTTTTTACCAGCTTCCAAACCGGTTCCATTTCAACCCGGACACTTAACTGGGTCTTCTACGAGGTCTAACAGACATTGTTGTGCCGGAAAAGAGAAATAAAATAATATCAAACACATAATAGAGAAACGACAAAATTTGAAGAAATCTGAAAGAGAATAAATTTAATTTGTGAAAGACGGAAGGGACTGGAATTTAAGAAGTTACAACTATCATCTGCAAATGTACCAACACGTCCACTGACTGTGCTTGTGCAATCACCATTCGCCACAATATGGCTCGGCCGAGTACTCGGGAGTCCAAATTACAGGCGGTATATTTTACAAGAAGAAAATTAGTCCTTGTGCCTTGCAATAACCCGCCCAATTCTTTTCTTTTGAAATAACCTCCGCGAGTGAATCTCTAATTAATAAAATCTGCAAACGACAACGTTGTACCACAGACCCAAAAGGCGCCAGAGGCCATTTTATCGGCTGTCCACAAGCCACTATACCTTGCTGAGCTCTTCCTTTCTCGGATACGAAATCAAGTACTCGATATCACTTGTTGTACTAATTTCTTTTCGATTTCTGTGGAGAAAAAAAGACATCACTATGAGTATTTAGCAAAGGCAAAAATGTTAACCTCGCATCGAAACGATATGTCAGTATAGTTATCTTTCCAGTGTTAATGAGGCGTATTTTTCATCATCACTTTAAGTACGCATCATTTTTGGGAAAAAATAGTCGTTTTTAACTCTCTTTTTTATGAACCACAAAATGAGAGAAGATAAAAAGTAGCAGTTTTGTTGAATGTCTATTCTTATCTCAACAGTTAGTATGTCTTCGTTAAAAAGGATCCCGAGCCGAAGAGAACCTCTTCAGCCAGCGTAGCTTTAACAGTGGATGTCTTTTTTTAAATAACACGTTTAATTGTAAAGGAATGAGTAGAATGTATAATTTTTATGGAATATGATTCACGTGGGGACTTAATTTTTATTAAGTTTTCCCTTTTTAAGATAGGCAGGTTACCTTACCTTCCTAACAGAGAAAGAAAGATGGTGACTACGCATAGCGACAAGCTTATAATTTGTAATTATTCTTGAAACGTCAGTGGGGAAGTTGAGTCCCAACAGTTGCAACTGTGAGCGAGAGTTGACGCTGACAACCAGAAACTCGGGAGAAAAAAATCAAACGTAATATTCTCAAATTTTTATATTGCGGAACGCTTGAAAATAGTTCTAGGATTAACTTTCATTCTCAAGCATTGCATACGGGAAATATGCATGAGTTCCAGCCACAGGTAAGAGTTTTCCCCAGTTCTCATTCAAAGAAAAAAGAAAGAATTTCGTTGATTGATTTCTTCTACCTTCCACCCTCAACCCCGCATTGAACTTAGTTAATAACTGTTTCTACGTCATCCCTCCGATCTCTGTCTCAGAATGGCCCCGGAAATATTGTAATTAAAGTTCTTTCCGGAACACTTGGCGTGTCCGCCTGACTTTCTTAAAAATAGTAAAAATAAGGAAATTCATCTCCTGCTGAAGGAGTCATGAAGAATTAATACCAGCGAAAATGCGTTTGTTTTAGTATATACAGTATATATATGTTGTTGTTGTTGTGGTCCTAATATTGAAGCAACCCTCCATGCCAACAAATCTTGCGCAAGCCTTTTCATTTCCTTATAACTAGCACATCCAACATGCTTCCTAATATGCTTAACGTATTCCACAATTGGCCTCCCTCTTCTCTTCTTACCCCACTCACACGTCCCTTTAATGCTAATTTTACAAGACCCTCGTGTCTTAAAACGTGGCTTATTAATCTATCCTTTTCTTAGTCAACGTCCTCCATATTGCTCGCTTATCTCCTATTCTGTTTAGAACTTCCTCGTTTGCGATTCTATCCACCCCTGCGATTTTCAACATTCGCCTACAGCACCTCATTTCAAAGGCTTCTGTTCTTTTCATTTCCCCAACTCCTATCCTCCACGTTTCGCACCCATATAACGCCACGTTCCTTACAAATATTTTTAGCAACGATTTCCTATTATTCACACTTCTATGACCCGTAAGTAAATTCCTCTTTTTCGCGAAAGCCTTTTCCTTTTTATTTACTATTATTCTACCATCCCCAGTTATTACGCTACCCAAGTGGCAGAATTCCTTATCTTCCGTTAAAATATCCCTTCCCAATGTAACAGGCTTTGTTATTCCACTGTTTCCCATACTACACTCCATTACCTTGTTTTTCCCTCTATTAATCCTCATATTGAATTCTTTCTGCAGGACTACTTTCATGTAATTTATTATGCTTTCCAAGTCTTCTTCTGATTCTACTAATAATACAATATCGTCGGCAACCGTAAGGTTTTTATTTCTTCTGTTTTCGGTACGCTTACTTTTACAATATGTAAGGCTTAGAAATACGATTGAAGATTAACAAAAAAACTATATTGAAAATCAGTGTACAATTTTTCACATAGATTTAGACATGGAGAAGAAATAAAATCCCTACGCTTTGCCGATGATATTGTAGTATTAGGGGAGTCAGAACTCGAAGTCAAAATTTCGAAACCACAATAAATGGCATGAACGTGGTCCTTGAGAATCAGTTCAGTATCAGAATTAATAGAGGTTAAATGAAGGTAATAACGAAGGGCGTTAGATTGAGAAGGGATATTTTGAAGGAAGTTAAGGAATTCTACTACTTTGGCAGCGTAATAACTGGGGAATTTACTTACGGGTAATATAAGTATGAATATTACAAAATTACTGCTAAAATTTTTGTGTTATTTGGGTACGAAACGAGAACGGTAGGAGTTGCAGGAAGGGAAAGAATAGGTTCTATAGGAGAATGACATGGGTGAATAGAAACACTAACGTGGAAGTTCTAAACAGAATAGGGGAAGAGAGAACAATATGGAGGACGTTGACCAATAGAAGGGATATATTAAATAGACCATATTTTAAGACATGAGGGTCCTGTAAAGTTACTATTAGAGGGTGGTGTCTGGGGGTGAGAAAATAAGAGGGAGGCTAAGGATCAAGGAGGATGTGGGACGAGGCAGTAATTGGGACATAAAAAGGCTTGCAGAAAATTAGGATAGCATCAGTATTACCAGTATTAGGATTCAAAAAAACAACACGCGTATACCTGGACGCAGAAAGCAGCTGCAATAAATGAGCTGATTTAAATAAGAAACCTGAACCAACTTTTCGTAGTTCTCTTTAGGTTATCCTAACAGTTGCTATAAAAGTTAGATATTTATCTGTCCTTCAATTACAGTTAAGTAAACATCAACATTCAACAAGCGAGAGAAGATTAAGTTTAATCTATATTGCTAAAACATTAAATTTACGACCACTTAACAAACAAACGTCTTTTGGTTCAATTAAAAATGAAGCTTCGTCACCACAATCGCGACTTCTTCACAGGTAACGAGCTTTTCGATTTTGATATGGGAATTTCCAATTGATGCAGCTCTCGTAGGCAAAGAAACGTCGATAACCTGGATAGAATCCCTACAATTTCACCGGGAGAAACCAACGTTTTCTATTTCAGCTTCCCTTTCTTCATAAACATTTAAAATATTGAACAATTAAAGAAATTACCTGCCAGTTGAATTTATTCCATTTAATTATTGTGAAAAGCAAACTTTAATTGAAACAGAAAAAAAATATCGTCCAGTCTGTTCAATTAAAGTCTGCTTTTCACATTTATTAAATGGAATAAACTCAACTGGCGGGTAATTTCTTTAAATGTGTAATTATTTTTAATTTTGGCGAAGATGTTAAATCAAAACAAATGTGACATGTAAAGATAAAAAAAATATGGAAGCCCATGGAACATATTTATAGGTGCAATAATTGATGATGGATTAATAAAAATTATGTACCTTCACAATTTCAAATTTCCTGCAGCCAAAATTTATTTTTCTTAAATTACGTCACATTATTTTCTTATTGTTTTAATTTTATAATCATTATAACATTTGTCAGGAATAAGAAATGAGCTATATTCCGTTTCACCCCCCCTGGCACGGCACCCTACGTAAAACTCAGCAATTTGCTTTCCCTCTTCTGTCCAAAATTGGCAGCGTACACGTTCCGGTACACATTAAATAGTGGAAAAAATACATTAATTGTTTCCTAAATTAATTTTATTAAAAATATTGACGAAGGAAAAATACTGTGGTGTTACAAATGGGAACTTACAAAAATTAGACATGACTGCATACTATGTAGACGGAATTATAAATGTAACGTATTAGGAGACGGTCATTTATGTCAGTGTATTGGCAACACTAGCTCGGTTGTACTTTTAAGACTAATTTAAAGTAGTTAAAAAAATTATTTTTTTGATTTTCTAAAAATTGTTTGGTTATATCATTCTTATTACTTTTCTGCATAACTGATGTAAGTATTTGAATTTTACCGTCATTCATCTCAATTAGAAATGTATTTTCATTAACCACCTCGCACAGTATATACTTTTTTTTTCATTTGACAGCGCACGAGTGAGTGGGAAACGACGGAGCGACATTTCTCCTGCGCAAACTTTTCCCTCTGCGGCGGTTCCGTTAGTCATGAATTTTTAGTGTCCTTTGTCTGTCTCCCTTTCTTCTACTTATGCGATTAACATGTCTTAGAGCCGAATCTTAAAATTGCCGCGTGCGTTGGTCGGGGTACTTATAACTGTGCTCTCTCCCACCTCTCCTTCCCTCTCCCTGTTTCTCATCCAGGTTAATATAAGCTCGGAGAGAATGATGTATCGAAAAAATCCGTGAAGGAGATGCATCGTTTCGAGAAATCGTTCACCGTGCAAGCACCTTTCTCTCTCCCTTCTTCCATCTCACTCGAAACGACAATATCTCAGTAGAAGTGTCCAACCATTATCTAACTACAGCATCTGAAAATACTCTAAATAATGCTAAAGGACTCGGGTGGCTTTACGCACGGTCGCTGTGAGCACGACGCCCGTTGAGGCTGAAATTTAATTTTTCGGTAATAAAACCTTTACAATTTCTCAAAATTTTGTGACAATTTTAATACATCAGCCTTTGAAGATGAGCTTTGGGTCTAGTACTTGGTCGTAACCACCTGTTATATATATTTCAGAAGGATTAACATTTTATTTTGTCTTTACATATCACATTTGTCTTCATTTAACATCTTCGCCAATTTTAAAAATTAGCTAAAATTAGGTACCTGCAGTGTCAGTCCTTTAAACTTTATATTTATATTGACATCTCATTCGTTCGTTGGTTCAGCTGTAAGTGACGTCACACGTTCAAATACTTTTTTCCTCCCCTTTGAGGCTAGGAATCCAATAAAGGTCCTGTTCCTCGGTACCGGACTAATTTTTCCTTGAGTTATTGAAGTTTAGGCATAATTTTCGGTCGTAAGGAAAAACGTAAATAATAACCCAATGAATCAATGGTTATCCTCTAGTAAGTTTGTGATTTGAGGATGATCGTCCTAGGCAGTTTATCCCTGTCCTCTATTCTAGGGACTTTCTTATCTAAACGTTTTCGATTCAGATAAATTTTACTGGCAATTTTTACTATTACATAATTGTTTCAAGTTAGTCTTATTATTTCGTCCTTTTTGTAGTTCATTTTCGCCTCCCTATCGTTCTCGTGGTTATGAATTTGTTTGGAGCGCAGTTTACGCATTTTTTTCGACTTTTTTGTAAGGATATTGACGTGACTTTTTGCTGACGTCCTCCAAATTCGGTAGCTTAAGTTATAATGAAGCCAAAGTCAACACAACACCATCTATCGGGCAACACTTAAAACGGTTTTCCAATTATTTTATATTTTATTTACATTGTCCAACGTTCCTTATTTTTAATTTCCATGTTCCTGTTCTCATTGAACCTATTTAAATTATAATCTATAATTATTTACAAAACTATTATAGTCAATCTTTATATTTCAATTATACGTTACAGTAATTCTATTTTCAAATCTATAGACATCTTTATTACTTTCTTTCTATATTAATCCATTTCCAGTCTCTGTTGTCTTTTAAGAATTGTTTCAAACAAAACACTGACGGATCCCACTTAATTCTTCTCATTAGTTGTCCTGTCCACAGTTTATATATATATACGTAATCCTTCAAGACTTCTTCTTGTTTTCAATGCATGACTCTCTTTATGAATTATTTTGGAATTAGCTCTATGTTCCTTGTTGTGCATATCTTTTAAATTACTGTCAAAAGTTTTTTCGGCCTTTTTTTAAATTCTGTCTATAAAAAATACAGCTCACTTCTTACATTCATGATCATAAGCCCCATATGTATTTTCTTGCATGGTATGCTGTAGAGTTTATCTTTTCCGTGTTCTTTTTTCTATAATTTATAATTTTCTAACCGGTTTATACTATAGCAATTAAGTATAGATAAATGAAGAATACAGCCATTTTAATCAGAAAAACATTTTTAATTAATATTTAGTTAATATCAATACGACGTTTCTCCCATATTTGTAGACTTCATGGGGTAAGTAGTTAAAAAATTAAAAGGTGAAATCTACAAATATGGAAGATACTTCGTAATATTTGCTGACAAATTGGCTGTAATTTTTTTTCTTTACTTATTCTAAATTATTTTGGTTGAACTCTTATTTCCTTCTATATCCATCCAACGCCTACATGGAATCTTAATTTTCTTTCTCTTTTATATTTTATCTGTTTTCTTCGAAATTGTCAACCTTTTTCTTTACGTTAGCGAACGATTGAAGGAGCAGAATGCCAGGTTATTCCCGTCACACAAATACTTGTTCTATGGCCTCCAAAGTAACGTCTCCTTCGTCTCCCTCGCCCCCTACTCACCCGTGGTGTCTGTATTTCCGCGTGGGATCAGCCCCCCGTTCGTTATAAAAGCAGTTCCGTCCGTAGGAATTCAAAGCTGCTGCACTCTGGAGGAGATGTGAGTTATCGCTTTTAGAGAGTGGGTGGGGGAGGGAGGTTATTTGCGTCTCGTCTCCCTCGCTTCTCGCCTCCATAAAAGCTCCCCCGCCCCTTTGTGAAGGGTGCTACCGGTGGTAGTTAGATGCGTATTGTGCGTGCCAACCACGGAACACCGTTAATGTCTTCGGTAGACAACGAGAATTCCCCGAGGCTGCAAACCTCGACTGATTCCTCTCTGGAGAGTGAAACGTGGCATGGCTTGGCCAGAGAGTCTTGCTATGTAAAAGCAAAGAGTACAAACAACGAAACAATTATCATCCGGTGTGAAAAACCAAGACGAACAAAAATAAACAACAGGAAAGTCAGTTTAAAACAGTCACTAAGCAACTATTTTGAAACAAAATTAAACAACCTCAATGTTTACACTTCACGAAATTGTTATATTATCAATTATGGAATTCCTTAATTCATGATGAATAAGGCATTTAACTTCACTACTGATAATAAAATTTGGAAACCAAAGAACTTTCGGTCTATAATTTTGCCATGTATATATATCAACCAACACGCCATTTATTCTTACCTTTCCGTTAGGTTGTCTACTCTCCCTTGCCTCTTCAACTTCTTGTTTTGACGTCCGTCTCAATATTTCCCTATTTCCGTGTCTTTCATTGGCTGTCTGATTCCAAATCGTAATTGGCTACTTATATTCTGGCATTCCTATTTACACGGCCGTACCAAGTTAGTGTTTTCTTTTCTATATAACTTGTTCAACGTTTATTTTACCTTTCTTTCGTGCTAGGAATGTGTTCTAAAATCGGTACCCTACAGATTCTTCTCATTGCATCCATTTCGATTGCTTGTAATCTGCATTCGTTTTTCTTACTTATTTCCCATATTTTCCGAGTTATACAAAGTTATGCCGTCCATTATGCATGTATTTATTCTTTTCTTCGTCTAACGTAGAAATTTCGTTGTTCCACCAAGTCCTACTGACTTTAAGGATCGCAATTCCGTCCTTGACTATTCTATTGTTTATATCTTTTTCCGTATTCTTAACATGGAAATTTATTGCAGGTGTTTTTTTAGAATTTCGGCCATAGTTGTTGCTGTGGTATTCAGACCAGAGTCTGATTTGAAGTAACCCTCCTTGCTAACCTATCTTGCGTAAGCTTTTTCATTTCCGCATAATACAACATCCCACATCCTTGCTAATCTGCTTAGCGAATTCTATCCTTGGCCTCCCTATTCTGTTGTAACCCCACACGCTTTCCTCTAATGCTAATTTTACAAGATCCTAACGTCTTAAACCGTGACCTTTCTCTTGGTCAACGTCCTTCATATTGTTCGGTCTTTTTCTATTCTGTTTAGAACTTCCTCCATTAGTTACTCTATCCATCCATCTCATTCTCCTATAGCACCACATTTCAAAGGCTTCTATTCTTTTCCTTTCCGCAACTCCTGTCGTCCACATGTCGCACCCATATAACGCCACACTCCATACGAACATTTTTAGCAACGATTTCCTAATATTCACACTTATAATACCCGTACGTAAATCCCTATTTTTTGCTAAAGACTTCCTTGTCTGTGCTTTCCTAGTCTGCTTATTACGCTTCCCAAGTAGCATAATTCCTTAACTTCCAGCAAAACAACGCTTCTGAATCTAACCCCCTTAGTTATTCCACTGTTCCCCATAATACACTCTATTACCTTCGTTTTCCCTCTATTAATCCTCATGTTAAACACTTTCTCCAGGACCACGGCCATGCCCTTTTTATTATAGGTTTCCACGTCTTCTTCTGACGCCCCTAATCCTACAATAATTTCTGCCATTAATTATTTAATTACCTTGACAAAATTTTGGAATTATTCTGGGTTACGTGCATTGTAACTTGCGTCATGTGTATCACTTAATCATCCGCAAATGGAAAGGTGTTGAGGTTGCGAGTCGTCAATTTGTTTCTTCATTTCTCGAAACCATTATTTTAAGGGATGGGTGATATATATTTAAATTAACGTGGGAGATATATACAGAATCCTTGTAATAACCCTTTACTAGTTGATAAAATAACAAATATATATATATATATATATATATATATCCGATTTATTGTCCGTAATTAATGGTTTTCTTTTCGCTGGACTTTGCCAAAACCGCGTTTTTCACTTTGTAATTATTTTTTTATTAAAGAACTGAGGACGTCCCTAAAGTTCGGTGGACGGAAAGTTATTCTTTTATATTTTATTTACATTGTCCAACGTTCCATGACTTTCGGTCATCCTTTGTGTTCTATTTACAAGGGAAAGTAAGAAGAGTTGATAAACGCGCCATCAACAGTATTATGACACCCAAGATATGCTCCTCTTTCCCCGTGTTGAGGCAAATCCGGGCTTTCAGCGTATTATCCCCTTGGCCGTGTCTGACTTTGAGGATGTCCAAGCTTCAGGATTTCAGCCAAAGAGGATTTATCCTGCCCTCACAGCAGCGCGAAACTTGCGCCAGGATTAGTTTACAACAGTTGGCAGATCCGTTACAGTAAACCAAAACAAATATGGATATTACCGCCACGTTAAAAAATTATCCCTGATCCATTAGGCACCAAGGTGTCGCGGCAGCTCAATTTTCCATTGAACGGTCGATCATGACATCGTATTATTTATTTTGAAGTATTTACCAATTCGTGTAAAATTAGGTTTGTGAGACAATAATTTAAGTAAAGTTATAATCACGAAGCGAAAGTATGTGTAAAATTAGGTTTGAGAGGTTATAATTCAAGTATCGTTAGGGTACTGAGGCGAGATTTCATGTAAAATTAGGTTTGTGAGGCTAGACGTATGGTAAGGCTAGACTCTTGAGTGAAGATTTCTCCAAAAATAAGTAAATAAGTAAATCAAATTTATTTACGACAAGACAAAGATCCTATTTAATTTAATCACGACGTTTACTAACCATATTTGGGACATATTTTGCCTGAAGCTGTCCTTGTAGACAGTCATGTTTACATCGTAAGAGAGTGAGGACTGAAAACCATAACATGATTTATACAGGGTGTTCAGTTTATCTGAAGACATTGAAATATCTTAAGAACCACACATTGGATCAAAAAAAAAGTGGGAATAAAAAATATTTGTCTCTAATAGCGACATCTAATGAAACATACCTCTAACCTCCCAACATCCACCTCCTGGGGGTGGAAAGAGTTAAAATATTTAAATGGGAACCCAATTTATTATTGCAGATTCAGATTGTCCTGATAAATTACTCCAATTTCACCTACAATTTGAGTCATTTTGGTCACTGATGGCGTTGTAATTGACAAAAATCAAAATAGGTAAAAAATTGTTTATAAATGGGGATGTCTAAAAAAAACAGGCACCAGATCAGCAAAATAAAATTAAACGTGTTTGATGTTCTAACAAACGCTATTTAATGACACCATAACTGTCCACCCACCCCCTAGGGGTGGGGAAGCGAATTATGTAAGTAATTGAACGATGAATCGCTAGGGAACGCACCAAAAAATCCAGCAACATAAATAGTGAGGGGCAAGGGAACTTACATGAAACAAGCATCCCAGAGAAACAGAAAACTACTACGTCCACGTCGTTGCTCCCGGGTAACGCCAAACGTCGTTAGTTACTAACTTATCAGTAAACGAATAAATGAACGTGTCCGTATTCTTTCAATCGTGGTTAAATCTGCGAAATTATTTCCAAGAATCTATGGTATTTGGTATTAGGAAACCAAAAAAAATGGGTTTCCCATGAAAATTTTGACGTAGTTCGCTTGCCCCATCCCTCAGGAGTGGGTGAACAATGATGGTGTCAGTAAGTAGCATTTGTGAGAATATCAGATAATTAATTTTTTTTAATTTGGTGATCTGGTGCCTATTTCTTGAGAAATCCACCATTTTTTTCAACGGTTTTTTATCCATTTATATTTTTCTCGATTAAAACGCCATCTGTGACCGAAATGACTCGAATCGTAGGTCAAATTGGAGTATTTTTTTTCAGTAGAATACGAATTTTCAATAAAAAATGGAGGTTCCCATTTAATTTTTCATTCACACATGTTTTGATCCGATGTGTGGTTCTCAAGGTATTTCAATGTCTTATGATAAACTGAACGCCCTGTATCCAGACTTGATCCGACTGCTGATGGGAGTTTCTTCTTCATCCCATCCTTATGAAAGTAAAGAAAGAAGATCGACTGATCTCTGTAAAAAAAAGTAGTCTTTACTCATCCAATTCAATTGATAATGACCTCAAGTTCTGTTTCAGCCCATGTTAACAGGATAAAAGAACTCACGGAAAAATGCTTCACAGACGTTTTTTCCCCCTTTCGACGAACTAAACCTTGATGATAACTTAAAATTCGGTTTCTATGAGCAAGAGAAAAAAAACAGTGAAAATTCATCGGATGGTGCCAATGGCGTCTAATGAAGTAAACCTGGATCGTAACTCGAAAATAACTTTCCCTTCTTATTTATAAGAAAGAAAAAGTAGAGACAAACGGAATTTTCGACTGAAACTTGGTGTCTGCCGAATCAGGATAAATGGAATGTGACCATGCTGTTTATGTAACTCAAAGAATCCTGGGACGATTTAAGGTAGTCGAGACTAATGGTTAAGTCACACAACTGTGTTTAAGAGTTTCCGGCACGTCACATTACCCAACGAAAAGTTCAAGGACGGGACAGACAACAACCTCGGAAAGCAAACGGATTCATCACGATTATCTTCTGAGGAAACGTTATGGGGGACTTATTCCAGGGTCATCTTGAAGTATTTAACTGTGGATCTAATGTTTCAAGGAATTTTTCTCATTCACTTTAATAATAATAATTAAATAATATAATTTCATCCTCAGTGACTGGGATACAAAACTTAGCCAGTAAAATCACCAGGTGATACGATCTTAAGGTGCTTTAGGACCGCAGTTGGCAAAACTGTTGACAAGTTTTAGAGGAAAACTTATTTTCTCGTGGCGAAGATTGGCACCAGAAAAAAAAATTAGTTTACTTGCCAAAATTGGTTGTCAACTTTCGTTTCTCCACATCACTATTTAGAAAAAAATTTGAGAAAATTTGATGGAATCGAATATTTAAATGATCTAGGCTCGTATAATTCTAGTAACTCTGAAGACGAACGGAGCTCAACTGTAGATCTCAGTAGATGAGAAAAAAATTAATCCAACGTTTCCACTTGTTGAGCTGGTCGATGGAAAAGGTTCAGATCAGAGAAGTATTGATTTTTTTAAACTTTCGGTTAATTAATTGAAAATTCTTCATACTTGGGAGCTTTGGGTCCACCATTTCATTCCTCCATGGCACTTATTTAGCTTAATTTTTCTGAAAGCTTTGGTTGAACCATTCTGTTCCACCATGGTAGACCTGTTCATCTTAATTTTTATGAAAGTCTGCATTGATTTCACCATTCTGTTCCTCTATGGAACTTCTTTAGTTTAATTTATATTTATCTGAAATTCTGTATATTTGGCAAGCATTGGTTTCACAATTCTGTCCCTCCATAGTGATTGTTTAACTCAATTTTTCTGAAAGCATTAGCTTCATCATTCTGTTCCTCCATGGTACTTCTTTAGCATAATTTTTCTGATTGTATTGGTTTTTCTCCATGGTACTTCTTCAGCTTAATTTATTTGAAAGTCTGCATGTTCGGCAGCATTGGTTTCACGTTACTGTTCCTCCATGGCATCTCTTCATCTTACTTAATCTTAAATTTTACGTATTGGGAAGTATTGACTTCACCATTCTGTTCCCCCACGGTCGTTTTTTAGCTAAATTTTTCTGAAAGCAATGCTTTTATCATTTCAACATTCTATTCCCCCGTGGTATTCTTTAGCTTAATTTTTCTGAAAGTTTGCAATGATTTTTCTCCACGGTACATCTTCAACTTAATTTAACTGAAAGTCTGCAAGTTAGGCAGCATTGGGTCACCATTCTGTTCATCCATTGTATTTATTTAGCTTAATTTATTTAAAAGTCTACATGTTTGGCAGCATTTATTTCGCCATTCTGTTCCTCCATGATACTTCAGCCTTTCCCTGGTGGAAAGAATCGTCTACTTTATAGTAACCGATAAAAAAAACCTGAAATGGGCATCTTGGTCTTTTCAAGGTACTTACATATTAAAAATGTAGAATTTAACGAACCGCTGAAAGTTTTCGAACCAGCCATGAAGTTATTAAATAGATAAAGGTTAAATATTATACAGAGATAAGGAAACCTTATGAACTTTTTCGGGAAATTCGTTGCAGTCGTATAACGGTTCAGTTAGATTATTGTCCTCAAGGGTACTTTGAAAGGTGAAACTTTGTGAAGAGGAGAAAGAGAGAGAGAGGGGGGCGGGGGGGAGGGAGAACGAATGTTACCTCACACAACCGCCCCAGTGATGAACGTCAGCGTTAAGGACACGAATGATTCTCATTACGTAAAGTAAAGAAGCATTAAACTAACTTTGAAAGCCTTCGGGAAGGAAGGGGGGCGGATCGGACAAATGGTCCAATTTACTCGAATAATAGTTACTTCGGTGAACCAGACAGAGGTCAGTCTCTCTGAAGGAAGAGTTGCGCGATGGCTGACCAAAATAGTCGTCAAGGCGATTTAATAATAAAGCAACTATTAATAACAAAATATTGTACACATTAAATAGCTGCAACTGAATAAAATTTATTATGCCGTATAGATAAACGTAAACACTCCAGCAGAGAAATGATTCTTTGGCTAGAGAGGCTATTTTCCTTTCTTTTCTTTTTTTTTAAAAAAAAGAAGACGATAACTGATTTCGATAAAAGAAAATAAGCTCCAAATGATAGGAAATTAAATTGTCATACAAGTACAGAGAAAGATTAATGTGACCGGGGTTCTAACACAGGATCATTCCGTATCCAGGATTCGATTATCGGTTCTTTCGAGACATTCTAACCTCATCAGTTAATTCTATAAAGATAAATTGATATGATATGAAACTGATCCAATAATGTTATTATTACGCGTCCATATACTAACCCAGAATTGATGATCTAAGATTCGTCACTACTCTAAGTCATTACATATAACTTATAAAAAACGGTAACCTTACCAAATAGTATAAGGAAGAATACCAAACGAAGCATTGTACTGTTAAAAGGAGTAATAAATTAATCGTTTTATTTTAATTTTAACAATTTTGTCAAACTGAAAGTCTCTTTCCGGGATCTGTCGGGTCAATGCCTCGCAAATGTACGACGATATTTTGGTGGAGACGACCACATTCTACGGTTTCCCAGGCTGTAGGGTTATAAATTTCGTCTAGGAGTAAATCTCCGCTTGCACAGTATTGGCACGTACGCGTGTATTCAACAGTCAATGGGAATATTATAGAAGGTGAGGTGCCACGTTGTTTATTCCCCGTGTGTAAGCAGTTAAGAGGGGAATAAAGCCTTTAAAATGTGGTGCTGTAGGTGAATGCTGAAAATCAGACTGGTGGATAGAATCACTAACGAGGAAGTTCTAAACAGAATAAGGGAAAGCGAACAATATGGAGGACGTTGACCAAGAGAACGAATAGATTAATAAGGCACGAGACAAAGTCAGTTTCAAGCACCGAAGGTCTTTGAAAGAGTTAAGCATTTGCATAAACCAAGTGAACTCTAAGATACAGAAGGTTCAGCCAACGAATGAAATATTGAGTGAATATAATTACCTATCAAACTATTGGTCCAGTAGATGCGAGTGGAAAGATCAAAACGGTACACAAGACAGGATATTCATGGTGAGTGATTTCTTTCAGACATTTTAGCGAGAAGAGGACCATATTAGTTTTTTTAGGGCTTGGAAACGCTGTTGTTAGTGTAAAATCGTCGATATCGTCACCCAATTCAAAAGTTTTGAAAAAGGAGGCATCAGCATAGTAGAAATTGGCAGAGTGAGTTTATAAAGAAAGAATGTCTAAAATTGGGCAAGAGTTGCCATAAAATAACATTAGCGAAAGTGTGTGGGGTAAGAAAATAAGAGAAGGCAAGGATGGAATACGCTAAGTAGATTATATAGGATTATGGTTGTTCTTGTTACGAGGAAATGAAAAGGCTTGCGCAAGATAGGTTAGCACAGAGGGTTGAATCAGACCAGTCTTAGGAGTGAATACAACAACAACAAAGCGACAATTTAAATCAAAAAGTAACTTACAGCAGCATTTATATCGAAAAAAACTGGTCCTGGGGGCTCGAGAGGAAGAGTTCACTGGCACTCCATAGGTTAATAATGTAATAGACTTGCGTCCTGAAAGTATTGCTCCACTGATTGATTATGATCATGTTACGTTTACCCTAACAGAATCTCCCCCTTTTCTTTACTTACTTTTCCTGAATGATGCCGGGGTTAGTGTTGCATTGCACTGCAACTGCAGTGGCGCTGGAAGGTGTTTTGGCCCGTGGAATGTCACCAGCTGACCCACATCCACGAGCTCTGCGTGACCTACTCGGCCCAAGTTCCGGCTACGGTGACATCACCCGCTCCCTCACACACACACACACACACTGCATTCTGCGCAAATAAAGCCTCGGAAACTCTACTCATTTCTCTTGCTCTCCATCATCCGCAGCCGTGGGTTCACGTGCTTCTCTTTTGCGCTAACCTCGTCTTATTAATGTAATTACCACGGTTGCCATCTTATTTAACTTGTATGTAACTCTCCAAAGAACTCGACCCTTCTTATTTACCTTGCCTCCCTCCTTCAGTAATATACCCGGGATTTCACAGACACTATGAGTTATAAGATGTTCTAAGGTTTCCGTTAGGTGTTCATAAATAATTAATCAAGAGATTACTGTAGTCGGATAATGTAAATGAATTCCCGGGCATCGCCGGGCAACATATTTACATAAAGTAATATAATAATATTATAACATAAAGATTAAGAGGACACAGGCAAGGAAGGCTTACGTGAAAAAGATTAAATGGGTATTATAACTGTGAATATTAGGAAATTGTTGCTAAAAATGTTCGTATGAGCGTGGCGTTATATGGGTGCGAAACGTCAAACGGTAAGTGTTGCGTAAAGGAAAAAAATTGAAGCCTTTGAAATGTGGTGCTACAGGAGAATGCTGAAAATCAGATGGGAGGATAGAATCACTAACGAGGAAGTTCTAAACAGAATACAGGAAGGAAGAAAAATATGGAGAACGTTTACCAAGAGAAGGGATAGGTTAATATGCCATGTTTTAAGACACGAGGGTATGGTAAAATTAGCATTAGAGGGAAGTGTGTGGGGTAAGAACAGAAGAGGGAGGCGAATGATGGAATAAGATAAGCAGGTTATGTAGGATGTGGTGCGACTTATGAAGAATTGAGAATGCTTGCGCTGATAGGTTAGCATGGAGGGTTGCATCAGACCAGTCTTAAGACTGAATACCACAGTTAGTGTTAAATTTAAGCATTTATTTTCTTCAAAAGTTTTCAAATATTTACTTTACCAAGCGTATATATTTATGAAATATTAAAGTTTGTAAAGCGAAACACTAATTTGTTTCAAACAAATGGCGAGTTTCATGAATACGCGACCAGAAATCGTTCAGCTCTAAGGTCGGACAAGCATCGCCTTGCTCTGCACCAGAAAAGTATTCACAATAACGGGATAATTTTATACAACAGCCTTCCGCCAGAGGTTAAAAATAGTACCTACAAAAGCTTCGTGAAGCAGACTAAAACTATTCTTTTAAATGGCGCGTTTTACTCGGTACAGGATATTCTTAATCCTCCTTCTAGTATTTAAAATCAAGGTTCCTGCAAAAAGTGTTGAATGAGCTGCCTTATAAAATAGCACATCACATATCTTTAAAATTTCTGTTTAGTTTTTTCTGCTCTTTTGTTTGTTTGTTTCATGTATTGCCTGGAGCTACTACAGAGGGAAGGACAGTTTCCTGGTCGAAGTAGTTCAAAACTCCATTGCGTGTTTCTCAGTGTGTTTGTGTTTCCCAGTGTATGTGTGTGTGTGACAGTGTGTCAGTGTTGTTTTTATATTGACTTTTGTCTATATACATTTTCTTTTATTAATTTATTTTAAGATTATTTGTCTTTAATTATGTACTTTATTTTGTTCATTTTTAATCTTTAATGTATGACGTATCCTATTTCCTCAATCGAGGATTAATGGAAACAACAATAAATCTAAATCAATGTTTACAACAATATAACCATCTCATTTGACAGGATACGTGACGTCATAATCAATAGTATTGTATGTTGTACTTGTCTATAAAGACGACTGTTTTTGGCCTGAAAGGGGATGTGGGTGGGGGCAGGAACTTGGTCACACATCATGCATCATAGAAGAGTGAAGTACGTATCATTCCTTCTCTCTTTTTCCTTATATTTCATACTGCTCCATTTTGGAATTATTATTTTTTGTTCTGCTTACTATACAGCAGTCCTTAAATTATCCTCATGAAAGGGCACCGCGGGGAAAAAGAAATCTGTTCCCGGCCTCAAATTTTTTTTTCTTTCTTTTGTAAAATAGTCTAGAGATTGGAGAAGTGTGTTTATCGTGTGCGTTCCAGAGGACGACGAAGGCCTGAAGAATTCCAGCTGAGAGCGAGCAGTTAGGATGTTTGCCAAGAACGGTTCTGACCTTGGCCTTCCTCCCTTCCAGCTCCCTCAATCAGAGGCTGGAGACGTCCAAAACATCCCACCTGGAAGTAACACTGACCACCAAACACGGTAATGAATCTCCAACCAATCATCCATTGCATCATCTGGGCACAAGGAACTAAAAATGTATGTTGCTGTGCGGGCGCTGAAACTGTCTGTGTTATGGAAGTCAGATGAAATTGCTGAATTGTAAAACCAAATAAAATGCCATAGACAGATGCGAACAGCACAGGACAATTATTTTAGTATCCCTTGCATGTAAAATATTAACGAAAATAGGAGAATCGAACGACAAATAGAATTAGAGTTAGGAGATCAGTTTGGTTTTACGAAGAATGTAGGGACAAGAGAAGCAATATAGGCATTGCGTCTCATTTTAGAAGAAAATGATAAGAAAAACCGGTCTACGTTCACGGCATATATAGATTTAGAAAAAGCCTTTGATAATGTGAACTAGAATACAATATTAACAATTTTGAAGAGCATTGGAATAAAATATCGAGAAAGGAGACTACTACACAACCTTTACAGAAGACAGGCAGCAGTAATTAGAACAGAAGAACAAGAAAAGAAAGCCGTAATCAAGAAAGGAGTAAAACGAGAAAGCAGCCTATCGCCCATGCTGTTTAACTTATATATAGAACTGCCGATGAAGAAGGTTAAAAAAACGGAATATGGAAAAGGAATCATACTGCAAGGATATGAAATAAAAACTTTAGGCTCTGCTGACGATATTGTAGTATTAGGGGAGTCAGAAGAAGACTTGGAAAACATAATGTGTGGCATAAACGGAGTCCTGGAGAAAGAGTTCAATATGAGGATTAATAGAGGGAAAACCTCGGTAATGGAGTGTAGTGTGGAAAAAATGGAATAACGAAGAGTGTTAGATAGGGAAGGGATATTTTGACGGAATTTAAGGAATTCTGCTACTTGGGAAGCGTAATAAGTAGGGAAAGTTTATAAAACCAAAACTGAGGTTCTTTAATCATAATAATTTAATAGAACTTTTGTCAACTGTGGACTTGAACAATTTCGATGAACCATGTAATGTGCTTATTTTAAAATTTAATTTTTTCTCTGATTGTATGCTTCTGTCGACAGAATAAAATTGCTAAGTTGTTTAAAAAATAATTTGGCGGTTAGCGGTTTTTTTAGGGGTGATGAGTGCGCATCATGTAAACGGCCAGAGATTGTAGGTGAGGACTGACTGGTGACGTCACAGGGAGATGTCGCAGTAATTACGAGTACGAATTGAAAAGAAAAATTTACAGGTATTGGACTCGTGATGAGTATCTACAAAGGGTAAGTAAGAAGAGATTAGCATGTCTTCTCTGTTAATAAGACTTATAACCAGGGGATATAGGGAGACGTGACAAGCCGCTCCTCTATACCCCTTAGATCAGGTTAGTGTCTAATTAGGATACTGTATCGGTTCAATACAAGTAAGTACCCGGGGCAAGGCTCGTAATCGTCTTGAGATGTCTCGTGCTCTGGATCCTTCACTCTTTCCTTCCCTCTTAGCTTGATGGGTCTGGACCTGCCAATAGCTGTTGTTTTATTTACCTGTTGCGCCACCGAACACGAAAGACTGTAAAGGAGCAACCTTGGTCGGTCGGTAAGAACTATCACACGCTTTCTCTCCCTCCCTCCCGCGACTCCCACGCACCGGCTGACTGACTGACTGACTGATTCTCTGTCTGACTCCACTCCACCACGACAACAACATTCCTCCACTTTCTATTTCAGTCGCGTATCGACCCTTCGCCCGTCCTCACTTCCTTCCTGTCCCTCCTCTTCCTCCTCCACACACGCACACACACACACGCACTCACACTCAGGGCGAGTAAGTTCCGCAGCCAAAGCTTTTCTGCACTGTCAATAGATTGGATTCACGTCTGGCGCAATCGAATCCGCACGGGATTTCCTCTTTTTTCCTCCCCCGCTATGTCTTCATATCACATTCGCTGCTACTGTAGTTATGTCACTCGTTGGGTTTTCTCTGCTGTGATGCGTATTTGCTTTCGCCCAACCACCCTCGAGGCTCTCTGAATTCGCACCATCAACCGAAGTCTTTCAGCTACGCAATGGAGACCTCGTCCTGCGACTACAACAACAGCGAGGGTAAAAATGATTATTTCTGATACAAACTTCACATTACGAGATATAGAAGTAGCCAATGTGTGTTGTGGTATTCAGTCCTAGCATTGCTAACCTATCCTGCGAAAGCATTTTCATTTCCTTATTAACTATCACAACCCACATCCTCCTTAATTTACTTAGCGTATTCCACCCTTGGCCTCCCTCTTCTGTTCTTACCCCACACACTACCCTCTAATGCTAATTTTACAAGCCCCTCCTGTCTTAAAACGTGACCTATTAATCTATCCCTTCTCTTAGTCAACGTCCTCCATATTGTTCGCTTTTCCCCTATTCAGTTTAGAACTTCCTCGTTTGTGATTCTATCCACCCATATAATTTTCAGCATTCACCTACAGCACCACATTTTAAAGGCTTCTATTTTTTTCCTTCACCCAACTCTTATCGTCCACGTTTCGCGCCCATATAACACCACGCTCCAAACGAACATTTTTAGAAACAATTTCCTAATATTCGCTTTTATATTACCCGTAAGTATATTCATTTTTTTCGAAAAAAGCCTTCCTTGCCTTAATCTATCTCTACTCTTAGTCAATGTCCTCCATATTGTTCGCTTTGCCCCTTTTCAGTTTAAAACTTCCTCGTTGGTGATTCTATTCACCCATCTGATTTTCACCATTCTCCTGTAGCACCACATTTCAAAGGCTTCTATTCTCTTCTTTTCCCCAACTCATATCGTCCACGATTCACACCCATATAACGCCATTCTCCATACGTACATTTTTAGCAACGATTTCCTAATATTCACACCTATATTACCCGTAAGTAAATTCCTCTCTTTCGCGAAAGTCTTCCTTGCCTGTGCTATCCTACTCTAGTTATAACGCTTCCCAAGTAGCAAAATTCTTTAACATCCTTCAACATATCCTTTCCCAATCTATCACCCTTTGTTATTCCATTGTTTCCCATACTACACTCCATCACCTTGGTTTTCCCTCTATTATTCCTGATATTGAACTCTTTCTCCAGGACCACGTTCATACAATTTTTTTATGGTTTCCAAGTCTTCTTCTGACTACGCTAATACTACAATATCGTCGCAAAGCGTAATGTTTTTATTTCTTCCTCTTGCAGTATGATTCCTTTTCCATATTCCGTTTTAACATTCTTCAACGCTTGTTCTATATACAAGGTAAAGTGACTAATAAACACAGGAAATGAATCTCATGCAACGTCTCAGCACTCTTTGCGTCAGGTGACGTTAAACTCGCAGAGTTAAGCGCAGCACAAACTAGTACACGAAGGAAAAATATTCTCGTTTCGGAAATGACACGTGTAAATGTGTCGTTATAAATATAAAAACCGTCAATATATAAATTTTACATCTATCACTGATCTCTGTTAGATGAAGAATAATACTAGAAAAGTGTCATAGAAGCGTCACGGCTATATTTATTTTTTTAAATATATATTTTACTAAATAATTATTTTTTCCTATTAAAATTATCTAAAAACGAAGGTCGTATAATTTTATGACTAAACCTTTCGCATGTCACGAAAAATATTCCCGGCCCGGTCGACCATTCCTTGATTCATAATCAGTAAATAGTAACGCTCGGTGATCCACGGAAATGCTCGGCTTTAGCTTAGTTTTTTAAAAAATAAGGAGATTATACTTCGGTAGTTAGAAAGTTTTCAATTCAAGTTATATAAGATATAAATGATGACAGAGGGCTAATTTAAATAATAAATAATAATTTCAAGACTGACTACAACGTACTCTGGTGGCAATGTTCACTTTACAGTTCCTTCCTTCTCCAGCGCGTGACTCACCGTACCTGGAAAAGAAAATAAGACAATGAAATGTGTCGTCTTATACTAAACATATGGATAATTTACTTGAAATTAAAGTAACAAGGTTACCTAAAAATACTATATCAATATAATCCAAATCAGCATTTACTTCAAATGTTACCTTTTTTCTCTTACCGCAGACAATTTTTGAGTCAACAAAACCAAGGTGAATACATTAATGGTGATGAATAATACACTCCCAACTTAAAGACAATACTTTCTGAGTGACTACAAACATCTGAGAGACCTGCAGCTGTTATTTGTGACAGTTTAACGGTCACTTTAAACGTTCCTTAGAAACTTTTACTGTATTACGTGTAAAATAAAATGAATAAACCATAATAAATGGCATGAACGTAGTCCTGGAGAGAGAGTTCAATATGAGGATTAATAGAGGGAAAGCCAACGTAATGGACTGTAGTACGGGAAACCGAGGAATAACAAAGGGTGTTCGACTGGGAATCGATATTTTGACGGAAGTTAAGGAATTCTGCTACTTGGGAAGCGTAATAACTACGGATGGTAGAAGTATAGTAGACATAAATAGTAGGATAGCACAGGGAAGGAAGACTTCCGCGAAAAAGAGGGATTTACTTACGGGTAATATAAGTGTGAATATTGGTAAATCGCTAGAGCGTGGCGTTTTATGGGTGAGAAACGTGGACGACAGGAATTGGGGAAAGGAAAAGAATAGAAGCCTTTGAAATGTGGTGCTATAGGAGAATGAGATGGGTGGATAGAATCACAAACGAGAAAGTTCTGGTCGGACATCCAACTAATATCAATATATTTATTTTACATCACGCCTTGCGAGCCTCTCACGTCAGAGATATTCCTGTACTCACTACTCTTCCCTCATCAATGATTTGTTGTTGTTGTGGTATTCAGTCCTAAGGCTGGTCTGAAGCAACCGTCTATGCTATCCTGCTTGCGCAAAACTTTACATTTACTTAATAACTAGCACAACCAACATCCTCCCTAATCTGCTTAGCGTATTCCACCCTTTTCCTCTTCTATTCTTACCCCACACACTTCCCTCTAATCCTAATTTTAAAAAACCCTCGTGTCTCAAAACGTGGCCTATTAATCTATCCGCTCTCTTGGTTAACGTTCTCCATATTGGTTTCTCTTTCTCTATTCTGTTTATAACTTCCTCGTTAGTGATTCTATCCACCCATCTGATTTTCAGCATTCGCCTATAGCACCACATTTTAAAGTAATGTATTCTTTTACTTTTACAACTCGTATCGTCGACGTTTTGCACCCATGTATCACCGGGCTCCATACGAACATTCCCTAGTGGGAGAGGATCCTTAAACTATATCCCGGGGGCTACATTTCTAAACCTTCTACATATCTCCCCCTTCTTTTCAATTCCCCTTCTATGTCATTAAAGGGGAGTTACCTGTTACCCCCCCCCCCCAATGAATCTATAGCTCGGGGTCTCTGGTCAACCCTTGGCTATCTTGCACATCCCCCCCTTTTCAATTTCCTTCATATGCTATTAAAGGGGAGTTGCCTGTTTCAGATGTAGGCTGTTAACCCCCCCCCCTCCCAAGAGTATATTGAATTAAGACGGCTAGGTTTAATGGAATCAAAAGAATATACTTGATATTTATTTCGAAGTTGATAGATATTATATTTTATTTCGTGTATTAGGTTAATTTATAGACGTATATAATTAATAAATGTAGAAATGACAGTAACAGGCTTATGCCTGTGCCGTGGTTTGTTTGACACACGCAGTCAGAGATGATAATTTCAGAATGAGTACAGAGATGTTAAACTCGTTGATATCTGTGACCAGGGATATTGTGAATGACAGCAATCACCGCGACGAATCCATTTTACATTTTCCCTGGTAACAGAGGTAATGGCGTGTACAGCCACACGTCTCCCCCTTCCCAGCAACCAGATAACTGTCGCTAATTACCGCGTGTGTTTTCAACAGTTTTACGAAGCGAGATGGCGTTGCAATGCGCTGCTGTTCACTATCCCGATGCTGCTGCAGTAGCAAAATAATAGAGGGGGGAGGAGGGGGAAAAAAGGGCAAACCTCTGCTGTCCGTGCAGTTGCTGCTGTCCTGTCATTTACAGCTGTCGGAAATCTGCCACTGCCTGCAGAATATAAACTGTTACCAACGATCGTGTCCGTCCATGTTGATTTTTTTCCCCTCTTTTTTTTCCTACGCAGCCGCTGCACTGTGCCGTGTCGTCACACAGTCTCGTGCTGCACTTACAGTTTTTTGCAGACTGCATCGGAGGAGCAGTTCTTGCTTGCCAGGTCATTTTACACACGCGGCTTCGTCTCCTCCAATACTAATCCAGCTGGATCTGAACTTTATAATCTTTACTGCTTGACGGAAAATAGATCAGGGTTTCCGTTATCTAAAGTAAGTTCCTCGGAAGCTTTCAGACGAGAATAACAGAATAAATAAACGTTTGTAAATGACGGCAAACGCCAGATGACAGTCCGCAGCCGCCTCGGTAGGCCTAGGCCCTCAAGAGGGCTGTTGAGCCATTGGAAGAAGAAGAAATGACCCCAAAAAATAGTTAGGTGAATTGCACAAAAAAAAATGTTTTGATATTGACATTCTGGGAGAATGTGTGATCACACACGAGAAGATTTCATCGGCAGATCTGATTGGCCGACCAATCGTCGGATTGGTAGAGGACAAGTGCATTGCACGCACAGGAATCTGCACAGATCTCGATCGACGGTAACGCCTCAATTCGGGCAATTGTTACTCCAAATCGTGTGTGTCACCCAATAATGAGCGGGTCCTAACGATTTTCAAGCTCCTTGTTGCAATAGAACGATTTGCAATTGATACATGGAACCTTCTTTACAACACAAAAAGGTATATACTGGATCTTGTCTCTTTTTAATCATATTTGGGTGAGTCACTGGTGGCTTTAGACTGGACGAAAAGGTCACTAAAAACAATTTTCTTTTTTGGGCGATGACACGGCCATCCTCCAGCAAACCCTCTTCCTTCACCTCGGGTTTTCGCACCGTCCAAATAGCTCTAAACGACCTGGAAATCTGGGCATAAACCCTTCCAAATCTGCAAGGGTTCCATTCACCCTCAAAACCAAACATCCCCTTACTCATTCATTTTATATTCTTGGCTACCAAATCCCACTCGATTACTTACCATGGACTTATTTTAGACTCCAACCTTTCCTGGAAACCCCATCTCAGCCACCTTACATCCAAACTAACATTAAAACTACTCTATCCACTCCTCAACAGAAACGTAATAATTTCCATGTCCACCAAAAGACTCATTTACCTCCCCCTAATACGCCCCTCGTCATACGCATGCTCCATTTTGGGGATAAACAGCCAGCTCCAATTCAAAACCAAGCAAAACAGAATCCTTTAGAACCATCTCAACTCCCCGTGGTACCTTTGGAACTCGGTAATTCACAATGACAACCAAATTCCACTCATCTCCACCTCACCCTTATCTCCCTTAATCAAAAGCTCCATCAATCGCTCCAATGACATCATGGCCACAGCAACCCTCCTCTTCTTCCTCCACTCCTCCAACCAGCCGCAGACTCAAACTAAAACTGCCAATCGACTACATCCTTCCACTTTCTCACTCAGGTATATCCAAACAATAATTTTTCTCTCAGTTAGCTGGCATCTCTCCTCATTCTCCGCTTTTCAAATAACTGTTCCTTTATTTGTCTTCATCTGATTCCACCTACTACCCTAAACAATATTAATATTCACCAGCAACATTAAATCAATCAAATATTATTAACTGCAATAACACAATTATGTTCACAGCTCTGCCGTTTCTCTCGCTTTTAAATGGACTTTACAATTTATTCAAGTAATAATGTAAATAATTTATTCAGCAAATAAATATCTATATGATGTATTCAGTCCTAAGACTGGTCTGATGGCATGTGTCGTATGTACGGGTTCCCGGCTTATGCAAGACTTTTAATTTCCTCACAACTAACCCAACCTACATCCTCCCTAATATGCTTAGCGTATTCCATCCTTGTCTCCCTCTTCTCTTCTTGCGCTAAATACTTCCCTCTATTGCCAATTTAGTCTTAAAACGTGGCCTCTTAATCTATCTCTTCTCTTGGTCCACGTCCTCTATAGTTCGTTTTTCCCCTATTCTGTTAAGAACTTCCTCGTTTGTGATTCTATCCACCCATCTCATTCTGCTACTGCAACTCAAATACTTCTATTCTTTTTCTTTCCGCAGCTCCTATCGTCCTCGTTTCGCACCTATATAACGTAACACTCCATACGAACATTTTTAGCAACGATTTCCTAATATTCACATTTATATTACTTGTAAATAAATTCCTCTTTTTCGCGAAAACCTTGCTTGCCTACTCTAGTTATTACGCTTCCCAAGTAGCTGAATTCCGTAACTTCCTTTCCAATCTAACACTCTTTGTTATTCCACTGTTTCCCATACTACACTCCATCACATTGGTTTTTCCCTTTATTAATACTCATGTTTTACGATTCCTCCAGGATCACGTTCATGTCATTTATTGTTTTCCGAGTCTTCTTCTGACTTTCCTAATACTACAATATCATTAGTAAACCTAAGAAGTTTTATTTATTTTCCTTGCATTTTGATTACTTTCCATATTCCTTTTTAACGTTCTTCCTCATCTGTTCTATAATAATAAGTTAAAAAGCATGGGTGACCGACTTTTCTTGCATTTCTAATTTCTGCTGACTTCGTCATGTAGAGGTTACGGATCTTCGTTCTCGATATTTTATTCCTGTCGTATTCCAAATCCTCAACAGATTTTTTTTCATTATCACAGGCTTTTTACTGAATCTACAATTTTTAAAAAAATGTTGTATCAGAATCTTCTCTTGTCCCTACAATATTCCTAAAACCACGCTGGACATCTCCTAACTCGCATTATATTAGTCGTAAGTAAATTCCTCTTCTTTTTCTTTCTGGCATGGAGCATACTACTCTAGATATCATGGTGCCCAACTTTCTTCAGAGTATCCCTTTTCAATCTAACATCCTTTGTTATACCACTATTTCCCATACTATACTCCACTATTAATTTTTTTGGGGGGGTTAACAGGCTATATGAAACAGGTAACCCCCCCTTTAATAGCATAGGAAGGGAATTGAAAAGGGGGAATGCGGAAGGTAGAGCAAGGTAGCCAAGGGTTGACTAGGGCCTCTGGGCTGTGTGTTTTAAGGATCCTACCCGGTGTTTCAACTAAAGATATGAAGGGAAAACCCTAGATAACCTGCATCAGGTAGGTCGGGCATTGGGTACTATTCTCACGCCCTTCCGAATGACGCGAGACGAGTTTTTCTGTAGGGTCGCAGCATTCCGTCCTCCATGTCTCCACCAGTTTCAGGAGGTAGTTGGCCGACTGATCCAATGGTTATCAGCGGACAACTCTTGCCTTATGCCCAAGGTCTTTGACCCCAGTGCATATACCTCCTAAAATAGGTGAAGGTGTCTCGGCATATGAGAACTTTGATAAAAAGTACCCAGAGAGAGTGCAGGAGGCATTCCCGACATGATCAGGTGAGCCCCGCAGTCACTCTTTACCCTCTATTGTTGATGTTTAACGTGTAACATTCCGCGGCACTGCTGCACGGGGATTCACCAACCCCACGTGGGCCATTCACTGTTAGTGCTGTATTATGACGCGGGACACACACACACACGCAGTTCTTTGGGTCAGGACATGGCATGTGTCGTATGTACGGGTTCCCGGCTTATGCAAGTATCGATCCCCGCCGCCAAGTTCATTGGAGCAAATTAGACACGTGTCGTCGACCACAGAGGAGGCAATTGGTTTAGTTCGACACTTTGCGCATAATTAAAACACGGCATTTCACCACAACAACAAACGACAACAAAACTTTCACTCTCAACTCTCCACCATTAAATATACATGACGTCACGAAGAAGAACAAGGCCGCAACACTTCGCTACGAGGGGAAGAAGGGGAAAGTCCCAGTGGTGCGGCGGTGTCCACGACTGGAGGAACACAAAACGGAAGATTGTATTGTATTGTATTGTATTTGCTAATAATCTACAATTGGGCGCTCAAGCACATTAAGGTGGCAGTTACATAATTAATTATTCATAACTTATTTAAACTAAAGAAAGTTAATCATTTTCGTGAATGCCCTGAAAGAGAATGAGAGAAACATTCACTTCATTTTTTATAATTCGGACACATTGTATATTAAATAAATATCAACTTACTTCACACATTTTTTCACGGTTGAGCTAAATTTTTTTTATTGAAGAGGATTTGTTCCTCAAAACCCACCACAGCTAAATTTTTCTGCTCGTTGTTAGTCTATTTAGGAATGAGATTTGACAACATCTGTTTTTTGTTTTCTATATTTCACTTTTGGACTTGGTGATCCCAATTCTACCTATACATCTGGGCTTTATGCATTTTGTAGCTAATTCAATATGGTTTTTGCCACGTATAAGCTTATGCAGTCTTGCCTTTCTCCCTACTTTCTGAAATACCTCCCAATATAGTGTTTTACTTTCTTCTTCATGATGACCTGGACCTACTTGCACAAAATTACAGCCTTTTCTGAACTTTCCTCTATGATTCTATTTGATGAATTCTATAAGGATTCCCACAAAGCGCTGTGCTCCCATATTCCAAATTTGGTCTAACTAGAGCTATAAACTATGCCACTCTTTGTTTTTGCTAGACACTTCCCCTTTTTTAAGTTCTCATAATGAAATGTAAGACATTCCACGCTTTTTCGGCCGTGAATATTCACTTGTTCTCCCACCAAGCTCTATTGTTGAAGTAAATCCCCAGATATTTGCAGCTTCGTTACCCTTGGAATTTTAGTTCACCACCTATTATTTATTCTGTCTCATTTAACAAGGTGCGTTTAGTAAACGAGATTGAGCTGCTTTTCTTTCCATTAATTTTCATTTTATTTTCCAGAGCCCAGCTATTAACTTTATCTAGATCTTCTTGTAATAATAAAGTGTCTTCCTCGTTTGTTACCTTTCTGTATATGATACAGTCGTCAGCGAAAAGCCTTACCCCTGACTTCAAGTAATGCCACTGATTACAAATCAGCCGTCCGGGGTTTTATTTTTTCGTATTTATAAATTAGAGTATTCAAGAAATCGTATTCGGTTTTTCATGCTAAGGTAAATAGTACATAGGGGACCGGAACACCAAATAGAATGCGAGTTAGGAGAAGATCAGTTTGGTTTAGGAAGAATGTAGGGACAAGAGAAGCAAAATTGGCTTTGCGACTCATTTTATAATACAGGATAAGAAAAAAGAACCGGCCTACGTTCATGGCATTTGTAGATTTAGAAAAAGCGTTTGATAATGTGAACTGGAACACACTATTAAGGATTTTGAAGAGCAATGGAATAAAATATCAGGAAAGGAGGCTTATACATAACCTCTACAGAAGAGGTAATTAGAATAGAAGATCAAGAAAAAGAAGCCGTAATCATGAAAAGAGTAAGACAAGGATGCAGTCTGTCGCCCATGTTGTTTAACTTATATATTGAACGGGCGATGAAGAATGTTAAAACGGAATATGGAAAAGGAATCATACTGTAAGGAGGAGAAATAAAAACCTTACTCTCTGCCGACGATATTATAGTAGAAGAAGACTTTGGAAACCATAATAAATGGTATGAACGTGGTCCTGGAGAAAGATTACAACATGAGGATCAATAGTGGGAAAACCAAAGTTATAGAGCCTATTATGGGAAACAGTGGAATAACAAAGAGTGTTAGATTGGGAAGGAATATTTTGAAGGAAGTTAAGGAATTCTGCTACTTGGAAAGCGTAATAACTAGGGATGGTAGAAGTATAGTAGACATAAAGAGTAGGATAGCACAGGCAAGGAAGGCTTTCTCGAAGAAAAGGAATTTAGTTACGGGTAATATAAGTGTGAATATTAGCAAATCATTGCTAAAAATGTTCGTATGGAGCGTGGCGTTATATAGGTGCGAAACGTGGACGATAGAAGTTGGGGAAAGACAAATAATAGAAGCCTTAGAGTTGCTACAACAGATTGTGATGGGTGGATAGAATCACAAACGAGGAAGTTCTAAACAAAATAGGGGGAAAGCGAACAATATGGAGGACGTTGACACAGAGGAATGGATAGATTAATCGACCACGTTTTTGAGACAAGACGGTCTTGTAAAATTAGCATTAGAGGGAAGTACTTGGGGCAGTAACAGAAGAGGAGGCCAAGGATGAAATACGCTAAGCATATTAATGTGAACGTGGTGTGTGCCGGTTATAAGGAAATGAAAAGGCTTGCGCAATATAGGTTATCATTGAGGGTTGCATCAGACCAGTCTTAGGACTGAATACCATTATAACAACAACAGATGTATTTATTACGTCACATTGGGTTCAGCCCCGTGGCAACATAGGTTTAATATTTCATTAAAATGATAGAAATTGAACAAAAAATAAAAACAGAACTATTAATATACGTTTACACTATTTTATCTTAAATATATTAACTTAAAGGATCTTAAACTCTTCGGAAAAGTCTCTAGTAGACTTCCAGGCAAATCAATCCATTCTTTTACGCTCCTATTTACGAAGGAGATTTTACCCAAGCCATTTCGTTGTCTTCCCTGAGTGATCATGTCTCTGTTCTCTTTCCATCTTACTTCATAATTGAAAATTCTACGTACATTCTTTCACACACATCTGTATCCCATGCAGCCAAGTCATGATACATATTAAACTGTCACCGTCGTACGCTGGAAAATATCGTTTCACGTCACTGAATCATAAAGAGAAAAACAAAGTTCACTTCGTTATTACTCCTCAGAGCTTACGACCAGAGCGGATTGACAAATGTCAACATGGCGCTTTGTAAAAAGAAAAAAAAATTATATATATATTTTTTTAACTACTGCAATGACCTTTTAGTAACGAACCTTTTCGAGGATTTTCACTAGCGCAACTGCAAAGAGAAGGAATAAAAACCAAACGTGACAAGACGGCTAGTGCAGAAGAGGGAAAATTAAATATTAATGTCAGAAAATATTGTAGTATTAGGGTAGACAGAAGAAGGCTTGAAAAATATAATAAATGGCGCGAACGTGGTCCTGGAGAGAGAGAGAGAGTTAAATACGAGTAAGTATTAATAGAGGGAAAACCAAGGTAATGGAGTATAGTACGGGAAACACTGGAATAACAAGGGCTGTTACATTTGGAAGGAATATTTTAAAGGAAGTTAATGAATTCTGAAGCGTAATAACTGGAGTAGGAAAGCACAGGCAAAGAAGGCTTTCGCGAGAAAGGTGAATTTACTTACGGGTAATTGAAGACTGAATATTAGGAAATCGTTGCTAAAATTGTTTGTATGAAGCGTGGCGGTATATGGGGGGTGCGAAACGTGGACCATAGGAGTTGGGGAAAGGAAAATAATAGAATCCTTTGAAATGTGGTGTTATAGGAGAATTCTGAAAACCAGATGGATTGATAAAATCGTTAACAAGAAGTTCTAAACAGAATAGGATTTTTGAATTTTTTTACTCATCTTTTTTTTGTCGACAAGTCTTAATTTTAACATCTGAAGATGTCTCCAAATGTTGTGACGGAACGCAGTTTAATCTAAGTAAATTTAGAGAGGATAAAAGTAGTCAACTTAACGAACTCACGAATGCAAATAGAATAATAAAAAAGGGTAACATTAGTAATTATTTCATACCAATGAACAAATAAAATATGTTACCTTCACGTTAGGATGCACACAGGTGAAAATACATACACTGCCGTCCTAACTATAAAGACAGAAAGTAAAAATTTTAGAGTTTTGAAACTATTTCGTGAATATATGCATTATAATTAATTTATGAAGACAAATTAATAAATCATTGTATGGATAAAGCCATTTGCAAAAGATAAGGGGTTTATGTAAATGTCTAAACTCAAAAAATTTTATCCCTTGAATTCTCAAAAGCATTATTTTTAGACTTGCTGGACAACAGTACAAAGGAAAAGAGCTTAGTAAAGAATTTCCATTCTCTATTAAATGGACGCTGCACGTGAGGAGTCACACTGGTCGTAAACCGTATCAATGCTTGGAGTGATTTAAAATCATTTCCACCTTCCCTACTCCTTATACAGTGAATTATTCGTTTATTTCCATAACTATGTAACATGTAAGAGTGGATGTGGCGACGCCATTTACTTTCATTATTGGGTGAAGAATTCCCCATATTGGAGACACTGAGCCCAAGGCGCCAGCCACACAGGTGAGTCATCGGAGTACCGAACGTGCCAGAATCACCCTTTGGTGACTTAAAGAACTGGTGCCTGAGTCCAGTTCCTTGACCACCGGGAATTTTGAAGGGCGCCTCCCCTTTCAGAAATTAGGGAGAGAAACCGAGGGCATTTTGATTGGAGGCTGAGGGCCAGGTGATCCACCATGCACCTCATGGTGGTGGGAGGAACGAACGAGATGACCTGGGAAGATGGATGGGAGAAATTTCGGCAGTCGGACATGAATATTTGAATGAGGACAAAGTTTGGAGGGTGATTGGTTGTCGATCGACGGCACAGCAGTCATGGAATAGAAGTTGATCAGTAGGGAATGGATTAAAATACGAGGTCTTTCCCGGTGAATGGCATGTATAAATTCCTCTCGAGTTTCCAACCGGGTCAAAGATTTTAACAGTGACGTTTCGATGGCTTGCTCTGCCATCATCTTCAGACTGAAGTGTCAAATTCGGTGAGTGTAAGCATTTATATAGTCTGAGGCAAGTCTGTGCAAGCACAAACCGCCTGTGATTGGCTAGATGTGGACGCGGGAGCGAAGGCGTCTCCCATTGGTCCACTTGCTTAGTCATGCTCTAGTCCCCCGTGGATGTAGGGAATGGAACTTGGAAGTAGAAAGGAGGACATGATATGAGACATAGAGTTTGAATTTTGGCGATAAACATTCCTAAAAGAAGTAGCTTGAGAGTGAGAGAAGTTTGTTTGCAATGTAATCTGGGGACAAACTGAGAAGAATATAGACGGCAGAGAGCAGAAGGAGCCCCGTGTACGTAATCCGGGCACCAGAATTCCTAGAAGGAAGTCCAGGTAAAGACGGCAGAAATTATCACTGGACGGTGGAGTCGTCTGACGAACGCGGAAGAACGACGAAAACAGCCTGAATTACTCAAGGGAGGAGGAAACCGCCGTTTCACAAAGGAAAACAGGTGCGTCTCTGTGCCACTGTCTGAAATGCGTCATGACGGTCGTTCTGCTGCAAAAATCCCCACAAAGTGACCCTTGTGGTATTGAATATAAGCTGAACTAGGCGAGGTTAATTTTGAAATTGGACCCTAAGTTTTTTAACTGTTTTTTTCTGTTAATAAATTAAATTTGTTTTTTATTTAATACAACCAAATAATTTGTTTAATATTTAAATTAAAATCTAAATATCCCAACTATATATTATAAACAGAATGAAACTTATTTTTCCTGCATCGAGGTACTAATTGAGGAAGGGGGAAGGAAGGAGAGAAGACTAGTGGAAATAGGAGGGGGAGGGGGGAAGAAGAACGTTAGTGCCGAGACAAGACGAAAAAGTGCGTGTGCTGTATAGTGGTGAGCACCACGTGGGTTGGGTTGTTTTTGGTTCCCAGGGTGCGATTGATGGATTGAGCGATAGATCACTCACTCTAGGGAGAAAAGAGATCGTGCAAGGTAGGGAAAGTAAGGACGTGAAGTTTGTGTAAGTGTTTACGCAACGTTTGAAAGGAAGACGGAAAATAAACCGGAGGTTAGTCTGTTTTCAGCCTTTGCGTTGACGAATATCACTCACTTGGCTGATGTGGCGTGGATGTCGCTATTAGATTTTGAGATGTGACAGGCAATCTTTTTCTACTCTTTTAATAACCGGAGAAGCGCTTCGGGGAAGAGATAGATAGATGATATGAGTGAGAGAGAGAGAGAGAGATGTTAATTTACGGATCTGCCGATGTCATCTTTAATCTGGCACAGTTGATGCAGATTGCCAGCGGCAAAAACCGATACGGATATGGGACGATGCTTCCAACTGACGTCACATCACATACACACACAAACACAAAAGGTAAAAAAGAAGAGACAGTAAAAGACCTTCTTCATAGTTACGTTACCGTACTGTTAATCTATTCTCTATACTCTGGAGCCCCTTTGAAGATCCTTCACCGTAAAGTGGATAAAGCTTTAAAGGTGGCATTTACTGAATAAAAGGAAATATATAATTTCTAACTATCAAATTAAACTTAAAATATTCTCATGAACTCTTTTAAATTATCTCAACACTTATCTAATCCCTACATTTTTGCCGTCACGATTAGACATCTCCCATTGCCCCAATTACAACTCTCCTGTTATTCCGAAGGGGATTGAGAGTAGTACTCAAAAGCCCTACCTACATCATGCAGGTTTTCTAGAGAATTCCATTCATCTCTTTTAGCTGAATCACTGGGCAGGATCCGTAATTTCTCATCCCTGGGGAAGTGGGGGTGGGTGGACAATTTTATTTTGCTGATCTGGTGCCTATTCTGTTTTTTGAGATATCCCCATTTTTCAACGATTTTTTAGTTATTATTTAACTAAATGGAGTTGGATTAAATCGTGATAGTTAATTTATAATAAATAAAAATGGCCAAAAGTTTCAGCATTAAATATATAACTATTTATTAGCAAAAGCGACTATGCATCTCCATTTTCAGACTTCTTCAGGCTTGCTACGAACATAATATTACAATAAATTAATTCTGAGTTCTATGTTACAATTTGGAATTTATATATATATATATATATATATATATATAAACATGGTTAAAAACTTAGAAACTTAGCAATATATCCTATTTACTCCTTGATTCACTCAGACGTAAAGATGATCGAATTTATGTGAAGAATTTTGAGAAGCGCTGGAACATCTCCAGCCCCTGACAGTTACGGCCGAAATTATGTGTAACAATGACTGCTTTCGGCAGTTAAATTTTAACAACGAAGAAGAATATTAAAAAGTTATATATATAAATCATATTTAATATATTGTTTGTAATAATACTTGAGGATGTCTCAAAATGGAGATGAAACGTCGCTTTCGTGATACATTTAAAGCTGACTTTTCGGCCGTATTTTATTTATTGTAATTTTTAAAGTCAGAAAACTGTGCTGTAAAAAGTTAGTAATGAAGGTGAAAAATTTCGACCAAAAACAGTCAGAATTAAAAAATTATTTATTTATTAAATTACGTAACGACAGTCGGCATAATCCTTTAAAAGGGTCCCGCACCCCATAAAGGAATGCGAAAAGATCGTTCAACAACAAGCCTCGTGCTTCAGTACAAATTTGTAAATAAATCTTTGTGCAAAATTAAACCGTAAACCTACTACAACAAAAAGATTATCGTAAATTTTGTTCAAATTATTAGTGTCATTTTTAACACTCATTGCTTGAGGGTTGCACAACCCTTATATACAACATTTCACTCATATTTCTCGAGAAGTAATTATTTTCTTTGACTAAAATTTCCACATTTTACCAAGCAAAATTGTGATTATTAACATGTATGTTCCTTAATGGGAGATTTTTCCGACCACCTGTGGTGCAGTGGCTAGCCTCTAGTTGCTGCCTCACAACTCAGGGGGGTCCCGGGTTCGAATCCTGGCATGGGCTTGGATGTTTGTGTCGTCATGGTCGCGAGGACCGGGATTAAGGCTGATGGGGAATTGATACACTGACCACGTGTCACCCTAAATTCGGAATGTGTCACGCCAGATGACAGTCCGCAGCAGTCTCGGTAGGCCTAGGCCCTCAAGAAGGCTGTTGAGCCATTGGAAGAAAAAGAATGCGTGTTTTTAAAGCTCTTTTTGTTTGTCCGATATACAACGCGTTACAATCTAAACAATTAATTTTGTAAATGAAATCGTTGCTGAAACAGTTCGTATGCAGCGTTGCGGTATATGGGGGGGTGCGAAACGTGGACGATAGGAGTTGGGGAAAGGAAAAGAATAGAAGCCTTTGAAACGTGGTGCTATAGGCGAATACTGAAAATCAGATGGGGTGGATAGAATCACAAACGAGGAAATTCTAAACAGAAAAGGGGGGAAAGCGAACAATATGGAGGACGTTGACTAAGATAAGGAATAGATTAATAGGCCACTTTTTAAGACATGAGGGTCTTGTAAAATTAGCATTAGAGGGAAGTGTGTGGGGTAGGAACAGAAGAGGAAGGCTAAGGATGGAATATGCTGAGTAGATTAAGGAGGATGTGGGGTGTGCCATTTAAAAGGAAATGAAAAGGCTTACGAAAAATAGGGTAGCATTGAGGGTTACACCAAACCAGTCTTTCCAGAAAGTTAATTTTATCATTAATATTTTGAACGAAATTTGTATTAATTCCACATATAGTTTTGTTTAACCGTGATGTTGATTCGCTGTATCCAGAGGACGGAAGATGGCAGCGCGTGACGTCACGGGGTCGCATAGTTTTGTCCGCTCTTTTGTGAGCGAGCCTGTGTGTGAAGTTTTGCGCAGCAGCTGCGGTCTATCTGCAGCCAGAGCACATGACCTGAAAGTGACGTGTCTGTGTGTGTGTGGTGCTGAAGAGTTTGGAACGGCCTCATATTGCGAACTACTGGCTTCTAGTTGCTGCCGCCACCACCAGCGAGTGTAAATAGAAACAGAAGGGTGGTGGGGAGGGAGAGGGGGGAGAGAGTGAGAGAGAGTTTCAGCGGAGGATGCAGATGTTGCGGTCCAGGATCGTCGCGTTCTGCATTCTAATGCACGGCAAACGCACTCGTAAAACACACACACACGAGCACGCACGCGTCCGCCCGTACTCACACGCACTCGGGCATGGAGGAAGGAAAAAATAAGGGCGTACGAGTAAATGGCTTACAGCGCTGATGTGTTGAGGGTACGCAAAGACCCGCGGTTATGGGAACCTGATATGTGAGCCGAGGGGAAAAGAGGAGCAGGCGCAATAATATCAACACTCCAACGCAATCAACGTCATCAAGAATGTCGAGTCTTTCCAAAGAGATTACCATTACATCTATAAAAAAAAATGTTTAACATTTCACCATGAGTATTCTTATCAACACCTATAAAATTTTCAATAATTTTTCTAGTCTTAACTTCGGACATCCTTTAATGATAGTTTATTTAATTTAGGTCTACTTTTCATCTACATTAAGTAAAAGACAGTTAAGTTTTTTTGAAACAGTCAACTCCCCTTTAATAGCACAGGAAGGTAATTGAAAATGAGGGATGCGGAAGGTAGAGAGAGTAAGGTAACTAAGGGTTGGCTATGGCCCTCGGGCTGTGTTTTAAGGATCCTACTCGGTGTTGCACCTAAAGGGAAACCCCTAGAAAACCTACATCAGGTAAGTCGGTCATTGGGTACTATTCTCACGCCCTTCCGAATGACGGGAGACCGAGTTTGCTTTGGGGTCGCAGCATTCCCTTCTCCATGTCTCCGCCAATTTTAGGAGGCAGAAGGCCGACTGATCCAATGGGATCAGTGGACAACTATTTCCAAATGCCCAAGGTCTTTGATCTCAGTGCATACACCTCCTAAAATAGGTGAAGGTGTCTCGGCATGTTAGAACTTAGAAAGACTCTCGTACGAGGCATTCCCGACAAAATTGTGAGCCCCGCAGTCACCCTGAGGAGAAGCGCCTGCGAGAAAAAACTCCCACAGGCACCTCGTTTCTTATAGTGGTAAGTGTTATGCGTATGCCCTGACCTTTAATATACTGTATTTCTCAATCAACTGCACACCAACTTCTCCTCCTTCTGTGCTCTTTTTATCATTGATCCGATTCCCGTGAAGTTTTCTTATTTCCACACCAGAGAAGGATGCCGTTGTTCTTTGGAAGATTTAGGTTCCTTTCTTCCCCAACTTTTAGGCCAAAAAGTGTCTTCCGTCAACTATCAGCTCTGCGGCTTCAAGTTTGTCCCTTATACGTTCCTATTCCAGTCATCCGATTGCCAGGAAGTTTTTATGTTTTGTAGTGCTCATACACGAGAAGGTTTCTGTCGATCTTCCGATATATTTAAGTTTCTTTCTACCACACGGTGAGGCCTAAATATTTCTTGCGTCAATTATCTGCTCTGCGACTTCGTGTTTGTCCCTTATAAATTCCTATATTTTTCTTCCGATTGCCGTGATATTTTTGTGTGTTTTGTAGTGCTAATGCTCATCCATTAGAGAATGATTCTGTCGAAATTTGGTACATTTAAGTTCCTTCGTTGCCCCACTTTCAGGCCTAATAAAGGTCTCACGTCAATCTTCAGCTCTGCGCATTCATGTTTGACCCGTATCCGTTCCTATAACATTCATCCCATTGCCACGAAATTTGTGTTTTATAGTTCGCGTCCAAGAGAATGTTTCTGTAGATCTTTGGAAGGTTTTGGGTCCTTTTCTTTTCTCCACTTTTTCAGGCCAATAAATTCCCTACCCTAAACAGATATTGAACTTGTAACGGGATAAATTCTGACGCCAAGTAGCGAAATATATATGTAAAAATATTAAACGTGAAATAATTTAAATATCATTTTATTTAAATAACGATACTTCACAGTCAGACAATAATCATTCAAAATATTTTATAAGTCGCGATGGGATTGATTGAGGTACATTGTATAAAGACCAGGGTCACACACACCCAATTTCTTTGAAGATGTGTACTTGTATGTACAACCATTATTTTACGGTAATCAGAATGCGGTCTCCCACTTTACTACTTACTTTGCCATGAAATATGATCGATGTATATTATTAGAATTTTGAATACAAGGGTTGATTCGAAGCCAGCCAAATGAGTCATAGAGCGTCTCGGTGGGTGGCTAAGGGCTGTGTGAGGACGGGCATTGTCCTGCAAGAAACAGGATCCTCTAGTCAGAACTTCCCTCCTTTTGTTTTGAATGCTCCTTTCGAGAACTTTAGGACCTCACAATATCGACTTTTGTGAGACGTTTTTGTAGTGTCACCTCCACTGTGCGTCATCAGTGTAAAAATAAATGATTACATACTTTAAATATAAATTAAATAACAATTTTACATAAATTATAAAATATTCCATTACACTAAACTACGCTTCACTTCTTTTTTACATATTTATTATTACAACATAGTTTTCCGACTTTAAAATTTACAAGAAATAAAAAGACGGGCAAAGAGTCAGCATATAAACTTATCAGTTTTTTCTTCAAAAGCGACGTTTCATCTTCATTTTGAGACTTCTTCACGCGTAAAATTTACAATACATCATATTTACTCCCTTTGCCGAAAAGATTATTGAATTTACATTTGAAGAATTTAGTGTCGCGCATGGACCATGTCCAGCGACGGTTGCGGCCGAAATGATCTCAAAATGGGAACGAAACGTTGCCTTTGAATAAATAGTGATAAATTTATATGCTGATTCTTGGGCCGTCTTTTTATTTATTGCATATTTATTATTAGTATTTACAGTTCAATTCTCTGCACCACGGTTTATTATACAATGAGACACGTCAAATCTATTATAGCCATTGTTATGTTATCAGAGAAGACAAGGAACGGACGTGGGTAAATACTCATTCGTAAATAGAACCGGAATGATTTGCCTGCAAGTCTACTAGCGACTTTTCCGAAGAGTGTAAAATTATTTAGGGACAGAATTAGGGAAATGGTTTAACTTAATTTATTCAGGCTTAGAATTAGTGTTAAAGTATTTGTATATTGAATGTTTATATTAGTATAATTTCATTTTATTAATATTATTATTTTTTATTTCTTTAACTTACATTCCTTTATTGGAATATTAAAGGTATGTTGCCACTGGGCTCACAACATTGTAACGTAATAAATCTATCTATCTATAACTATCTTTGTTCACAATATTACAGTATGACCTTAGTATTAACCCATACTATCCTCTAAATTATTTATTAAAAATTATTATTTTTTGTATGATTGCCTGTTATCCTGGTCGTTATGTTCTTTTTAATTTCATATGGACGTTAATTGTCTGTTTACAGATAAATTGAAATTGAGTAAACAAATATTTCACGTGCCGCCTATTTTTAATTACCGTGAGATTAAATTTGTGATAGGATTGTAGGAGGGAAAAAATGTAAACTTTTCGCTCGCCACAAATGTAGTTACCCTTTTAGCCACAGTTGTTAATTTTTTACTATTTGTTTTTAGTTTACGTAACGAAATTGTCGAGTGTTGTTGTCGAACGGTTTACAGCGAAACCGATAACAAAGTGATAGGGATTTGTGGAGGTGTGATACGTTTCACCGTATGGTCCTTTGCTGTACGACATTACTTGCGAGGCCGATGATTGCGCCCCGTTACGTCTTGGTGTCGTGGTAGCAGAGATGCTGAAAGACACGTTTGTCCACTCCGCTCCTTTTTGTTCTTCTCCAAACTCTTCGAGCGCGGTTCTGTCAAGTTTCCCACAGCCGCAAGTGATTAGGAGGAGGAGGAGGACGAAGAGGAGAGAAAGAGAGAGACAGAGACGAAACGGTGAGAAACATACTAGAGGTAAACACACTGTTGCAAAGAAATGGAGATTGCAGTGCATAGCAATTAGGTGTGAGGTCATTTCCTTCCAAGTTAGCTGGGATAATAAGGAATAATAAAAGGTAAGTACAGGTGACTTAAGTAGGAAACTTGTGCCATAATAAGGAGCCAAAGAGTTAACCCCAAAGGTCAAGAAAGGTGAGATGATTCAGGACACAATCCAATGAAAAGGTAAAGATACAGTTATTTAATCATCCGGACAATGGTATTACGGAAACAAAAGTCTACTAAGTGCAGTAAATGGAAGGATCACAGAAAGGTAGAAAACCCGATTGTTATCATATGAAAAAAAAATTAAAATTTGTTAAATTAATCCGCCCAGCTCTTTAACTTATATATCGAACAGAGAATGTTAAAAATGAATATGTAAAGGGAAACATTCTGCAAGGGAAGAAATAGAAATCCTAATGTTTGTTGATGATATTGTGGTACTAGGGAAATCAGAAGGAGACTTGGAAGCCATAATGTGCGGCATAAACGTGACCCTGCAGGAAGAATAGAAGATGAGGATTAATAGACGGGGGAACCAAGGTAATGGAGAGTAGTAAGGGAAACAGTAAGATGACAATGGCTGTTAGATTGGTAACGATATTTTGCAGGAAATGAAAGAATTTTGCTACTTACGCATTATAATAACCACAGTAGGATAATACTAGAAAGGATTTAACAAAAAAAGGAGGAATTAATTTGCGTATAATATAAGCATGAATATTAGAAATACATTATTAAAAATATGTTTATTGTGGCATAATATGTGTGCAAAAAATGGACGGTAGGAGTTGAAGAAAATAAAATAATAGAGTTTATGAAATGTGGTGTTATGGAAGAATGAAATGGGCGGATTGAGTAACTAAGCAGGAAGTTCTAAGCAGAGTAAGAGAAGAGAATAATATGAAGGACTTTGAAGGGAAAAATTCATGGGTCAGTTTTGAGAGTAAAATTAGCATTAGCGGGAATTAAACAGAAGAGGGAGACCAAGAATGAAATACGCTAAGCAGATTAGTGAGGATGTCGGACGTGGTAGTTATGAAGAAATGAAAAGGTTTGCGCAGTATAGGTTAGCATGGAGGGTTGCATGAGACCAATTTAAGGACTGAATACCACACAGCAAAATATTGATCAGATTTCATTTAATTGTGCCGTTTTTATCAGAAATATTTCTTAATGAACTAAATAGAGGCTTAACGAATCGTTTCTGTTTGGAAATCTGAACGTGGAAGTTTAAGTAATACATATTTATAGCATTTTTCATGAAGTTTCAATACATAAATAAATATATTTGTAGCAGTATTTTAAAAACAAATTTATCAGAAATTTCTGGGTTAAGCTCAGAAATATTGTGGCATTTATCTTTCTGGGTCACAGGCGGCGTTTCTTAGTCCTTCAGACGGACCACTTCAATGGGTACTGTTCTTCCAGGGGCCCCGGTACCTGAATGACCCCACGAGTTGCGGAGCTTGGAAATGTTTGTTTAAATAAATTATTTAATTAAAATTAACTTAAGTAACACCCCTGATAATTTAGTAACCATATATACATTACAAAATAAACTATCGTTATCAGGTTAATTTTATAATGGTGTTTTTGAATTATAAGACTGTGATTTGACAAAAACCGGAACTGAAATGATTGGGTTTTGGTACCAAAACTAAACACAATGCTATGATTGTGACGAGGAATAGAATAAGTTTATTCACTGTCATTACTTTAACTCATTTAAGTGTAACATTTATAAGGAATATCAAACCAGGCCGACATGAAACATAATCCACATAGCAGACTCGGTAAGTTTCGACATTAATCGTCAGACATCTGCTGTAAAATAACACCGCTTTCCGCGCTGCCTCACTTTACTTGTTTTTCTTCCCTCATCCACATTTTCTAATTAATTGGTACTGGGTAGTTATTAACATGTACCACCGCGTCGCAGAAGAACTTTGGGAGTTTCCTAGACTATTGGAAGGGAAGAGTAAGAGAGAGAGAGAGAGAGAGAGAGAGAAAGGCCGCTCCCCGTTTACTCTCAAAACATTTATGGCGTGTCTTCGGGAACTCGGCAATTTAATTAACTTAGAGCCGTTCCCTTTATATTAAAGGGATCCGCAATTAGTCACAGATTTCCGAGCGCTCTATTAACTTGTATAAACCCTCAAGAGAGACAGAGAGAGAGACTTTTTTCTTCCTCTCCCATCGCCCAGAAGTCAACGAGTGCAACCCCTGGATCTGCTTTCCAGATAGTCAAATACCTGACGAAACTAACAGAAATATGAACACTTAAAAGGTTTAAATCCGAATAATCACAAGTAATATTATAATGAACCGTTTATGTATATACGAAAAACCAAGCTGGACCAGCGAGGTACGTTGTTATATAGAGCAGACAATATCATGATAATATCAGGAACGCGAATGGATGATGTGAAGGAAAGCTTCTCAAGAATAGAAAAGAAGATTAATGAAACTAAAACACATTTCATGACAGTGGCAAGGAGGGAACGAGGGAAAAAAAACAATAAGTATAGGACAATACAATTTTAAAATCGTAAAATAATTTATTTATTTGGGGACCTTGTTAACATTCAAGTATGAAATTGAATTTGAAATAGAAAGGAGAATAAAAAATGTCAATGGAGCCTAGTATGCCCGACTTCCTCTCCAAAAAAAAATCAGGAAAGCAAAAATAAGGCAGTATAAGACACTAAAAAGACCTATAATAGTGTATGGGGGCGGAATTATGGACGCTTAATCAGAAAGTATGTGAAAGACTGAGCATATTTGAAAGAAAAATACTGAGAAGGATATACGGAGGTGTTAATATAGATGGACAATGGAGAATAAGATACAATGATGAACTGAAAGAAATGTATCAAGACATGGGCATTGTTACATATATAAGAATATGCAGATTAGGATGGTTGGGACAAGTCAATAGAATGAGGGAAGAAAGCAGGTAGTATTTGGACAAGGAATTTGTTGGAGGAGACGAAGGTCCTACTTGGACTGTAGCGCCAACTGATGATGATGATAAATTGGTTTTGTAACGGTCAAACACATCTGTTCGGACGGACTTTGGCGCTGAAGATTCAAAAGAAAAGAGACATTATTTGACAAACAAGGGTAATAAAAGTCAGACATTTTGACTCTAACAGCCGCTGGAACATTGGGGGAGAGGGGAAAGCGATTTCTCCCCGGGAGGAGTAACAATAAATTTCATTGGTGAATATCCATCCCGCCAATTTCGGAAGTGGAGAATAATTATTAAAAACCCTTGCAGACAGGGATGCAAGGACAGAACTGGGAGACGGATTGAGGGGACGAGAACAGATGATCACATTATCGGACAGATAGTCCGAGGAGACGAGACTAAGACTGGAAATTGTCCGAACCACGGACAATAGCAGCGGCAGATGAGGCGTGATCGAGACCAGACCGAAGCCATACGAGGGTCCAAATGTAAGCTGACACGGTAATTAACCCTGTAACCTTTCGCTAAATTCCTATACTGCCAGGCCCGAGTAGTTTTTGTGTGAAATATTTCGCTCTATGAGAAGGCCCATAACACACAAGAAATTTATTTGTATACTTTTCTGAAAATTTATATAAATATACATAAATAGAAGGATAGCTAAAAACGTTCATATAGAGCGTGGCGTTATATGGGTGCGAAACGTGGGCGATAGGAGTTGGCGAAAGAAAAATAATGGAAACCTTTGCAATTTGGTGCTATAGGCGAATGATGAAAATCAGATGGGTGGACAGAATCACAAAACGAGGAAGTTCTAAACAGAATATGGGGAAAAGCGAACAATACGTAGGCCGTTGACCCAGATAAGGGATTAAACGACCACGTTTTAAGGCACGAGGGTCTTGTAAAATTAGCATTAGTTGGAAAAGTGTGGGGTAAGAACAGAAGAGGGAGGTAGAGGATGGAATACGCTAAAAAGATTAGGACGGATGTTGGCTGTGCTAGTTATGAGGATAATGAAAAGGCTTGCGCAAACACATATGTTGTGTTTATTATGCAAATTAAAACTATATTCATTCAGTGTATATTAATAATAAATAAATGTTAAATTCAATATAATTTACATACAAGAGCCATGCTGAAGTGGGGCCTGTGAGGCCCTTGTTTAGGAATGAAATGAATAGCAGAAAGGAATAACAACGTAATTATGGGCGTACAGAAGCTCTATGGGGATAGGAATAGAGATGTGTGTCACAAATCAAGTGAGGATTCCCACCGCCGCCGCCGCCGTTATCTGAACTTTGAACCGCCTTCCCTGGGCCACCACGAAAGCTCTCAAAACCGTTTACATAATTTCGTAATTGAGTTCTCGAGTGGAGGAGGGAGAGGATAGCGCGAGCTTTTGTCGTCGTCCGTATAAGATCCAAGAGCTGTGCTAATAGCATTCTCGTCCAACACTTGAAGGGAGCCGAGAACGTCTGCGCAAACATTTCCGTCGTCGTCGTCGTCGTCTTTTCCCCGGCGTAACTGCCCTGAGAACACTCACCTCCTGCAACGGCCTGCAGGGAAATAGTAATACCACTTCTGCAAACCCTCAAGAAAATATTCATTCAAAAGTTCCGGCAAGCCTTCTAAAACTTTACAGCAACAGCTTCTTCTTCTTCCTCCTCCTCCTCCTCCTCCCTTTTCCCACTGAGCCTCCTCCAAGTCGCCAATATCGTCGCTTTCCCTTCCTCTCTTACTCAGAACAATAACACACACACTCCTACAAGCAAACCAACAAAAGTTGAAACAACAGATTATAATATTACCGTTCCATGGAAAAATAAGCGAAAACTTTTAAAAAAAATTGATTAATTTCAAGGTCGTTTTTAAAATTAGCAGCCAACTAAAATTTGTTACAAGAGAAAAAGATAGAACTAAAAAAATATGTCCCACGATATTATTTACAAAATTAATTGTGCTTCATTGTGGAATATGCTATATTGGGCAAACTAAACGAGCTTTAGAAACTAGATTAAAAGAGAATAAATTTAAAATCCAGTGATCTTTACAAAAACGTCACAGACTTCAGTAACAACACAGATTTTCGAAGAAAGGAACAGAATAAGGACTGGTCACTGCAAATTAAGCCACACTTATTTACTGGATAGATCAATCCCACCGTCTGTCTAACACTGCCTTAAATGTCATCAATCAATTCCCCAAATATCACCAAAAACGGACTAAAATGCCTACAGGGCAAAAATTACTAATCCATCTCCGACTCCCATGAATAACAAGTAGACATTACTAAGTTTGGTAAGGACAGTAAGAGTTTTGATTTAATTTAAATGTATTGTATTTTGTGTTTTTTTTTCGATTTAAAAATCAAATGTAATGAAGATAAATAAATAATTAATAAGTGATTAAAGAACAGAAAAATATACATTACCAGTATCTTATTTTGTAAATTTATAATTGTATAATACTTGCCACTGTGGTCGCTAATGACCAGACAGTCGATGTGACCGGGGTACAATTTACATTATTAAAATATATGAACATTTAAAACAATGGTAATAATGAAACTTACCATTTTGAAAAATTGATTTAAAAAGAAAAGATGTATAAAAAACAACAGTTGACTCCCCTAAAAGCGACAGCTTCTACAGAAATGACATACAAGAATACAGAAAATCATGTCATTCATATAAACTGTATTACGTTGTTGTCATATGTCCAGTGAGTTTACGGCGGCCAAAGTACTATGGGCTCTGACGTGCTGGAAAACAGACTCCTCGCCCCTCCAGGAATTACAAGCACATTTTCCTCTGTGAACGTGTTAAATATATTTTCCTAATTTAAACTAACTTCACTCACTCAGAAATTTGATATATATTTTTTTCTAAACAAAAAACTCTTCCTTAGTAGTCACGGACATCGTAATGACAACTTATATTCCAAATTTTACGTTCACATTAATCAAAGAATCAGAAGTCAGAAGGAAGACTGGAAAACCATAATAATTGTCATGAACGTCGTCCTGGAGACCATCAATATGATGATTAATAAACGTAAAATCAAGGTGATGGAGAGTAGTATGGGAAACAGTGGAATAACAAAGGGTGCTACCATGGAAACGGATATTTGGAAAGAAGTTAAGGAACTCTGCTACCTGGGAAGCGTAATAACTAGGAATGGTAGAAGTATAGAAGACATAAAGAGTGGGATAGAACAGGCAAGGAAGGCTTCCGTAAAAAAGAGGAATTTACTTACGGATAATGTCAGTGTGAATATTAGGAAATCATTGCTAAAATGTTTGTGTATGGGTGTGAAACGTGGACGATAGGAGTTGGGGAAAGGAAAAGAATTAGAGCTTTTGAAATGTGGTGCTATAGGAGAATGATGAAAATCAGATGGTTAAATAAAATCGCTAACGAGGAACTTCTAAGGAGAAAAGGGAAGAGAAAACAATATGCAGGACGTTGACCAAGAGAAGACATGAGGGAGTTGAAAAATTACCATTAGGGGGAATCTGTGTCGGGTAAGAGCTGAAGAGGGAGTCTATGGATGGAATAGGTAGGATGTGGGATTTAGTTGTCATGTGGAAATGAAAAGGCTTGCGTAATATAGATTAACACGGAGAGTTGCTCCAAACCAGTCTAAGGACTCAATACCACAACAACAACAAGTGTGTACGAGTAATTGATTTAACGGTAGTTTATTCGTGAAACGTTTTAAGTGAAAATGTATTCTTCCGCGTTATTAAACGTCCTGTGCCCTTATGCGGGCTTCGGCCCTCAAGTGCAGACCACCGTCACCTCTTTGCCAAATGTCGTTTAGAAACCCTCGCCTTGTAAACAGGAACCGAGTCCCGTTCGCCTGGAACGAGTGAGTGGAGTCCTGTGTTTCTGATAAACTTCTCCATTCCTGTTTCGACAACTACGTGTGGTTATTCCTTCTCACCTAGGAGGCTTTTCCGCTCGCTCGACTTTCGCCGTTTCGTTTGTCCCTGGAACGAACCGTCACGTGTCCATTAACCCTTACTTGTTGACGAAAAGTAGTGCGTACCGTCTGAATAATAATAATAATAATACTCGTTCGTCGCGCGAGAAACTTTGTGCTGCAATATTAAGGCTGATACTCCTGCAACTTTTTTGGCGAGGCGAGAAAGGTCAGGGGAACATTTGCCAAAAGCTACGGAGCTCACAGAGGCGAATGATAGATCCTTACTAAATACAGCGAGTATCTTTCATTTTTAATCATTAACGTCTAGGAGTTTTAATACAGCTTTGAAAATGTTGACGTTTCAACAACGCTCTGTGATTTATTTGCAATTTTCTTAAAGAGTAATAAAATCTACCCACACCATCTGGCAGATGTACCAATTAAAAAATCAACCTGAATATCGGAATTAAACTTGGCGACTTCCGTAGCGACGGAATAGACACAAATCTCGGTTGTCTTCGCGTTAATTTGATGTTTTCAAAAAGCCCAACGATTCTCCAACTAACTCTTAAGTGTCTTCCACTATCATGGCCAAATAGGTTTAAATTGTAAGTAAACAACGTCAGGAGAAACATAACCTTACTCATTGCCCCCTAAAAGTATTTAATTTTTCATCCCTCCGTCCAACCCCAAAACCTTGAGTGTGGTTGTCGTGTCTCAACACCACCGTGTTTGTTACCGAGTCGCAAAGATGACGTGTACAAAGTTTGGTTGACATTATTCCACGCGTTTACATATTTATGAAACCATAGATAAATAAATACCCATGTACAAAATTTTTATTTCTACGAATATTTCCTTAACAAGTAGTAACATTAAATACTTGAGACATATTCTTTTTAGAGGTTAATCGATTTTATATAGTCTATTATATGTTTATGTGATTACTGTTTAAATAGTAAAATTACCCTAAGACTGGTCTGACGCAAACCTCAATGCTATCCTATCTTGTGCAAGCCTTTTCATTTCATTGTAACTTGCACAACTCACATACTCGGTAATCTACTTATCAAATTTAATCCTTGGTCTCCCTCTTATGTTCTTACCCCACACTTTTCCATCTAATGGTAATTTTACAAGACCCTCGTGTCTTAAAACGTGGCCTATTAATCCATCCCTTATCTTGGTCAACGTCCTCCATATTGTTCGCTCTTCCCCTATTCTGTTAAGATCTTCCTCGTTAGTGATTCTATCCACCAAACTGATTTTCAGCATTCGCCCATATTTCAAAGGCTTCTATTCTTTTCCTTTCCTCAACTCCTATCGCCCATGTTTCGCATCCATATAACGCCACGTTCCATACGAACATTTTTAGCAACGATTTCCTATTATTCCCACTTATATTACCCGTAAATAAATTCCTCTTTTTCACGAAAGTCTTCCTTGCCTGTGCTATCCTACCCTAGTTATTACGCTTCCCTAGTAGAAGAATTCCCTCAATTCCGTCAAAATATCTCTTCCCAATCTAAACCATTTGTTATTCCACTGTTCCCCATACTACACTCCATTATCTTGGGTTTCTCTCTATTAATCCTCATATTAAGCTCTTCCTCCCGACCACGTTCATGCCTTTTATTATGGTTTCCGAGTCTTCTTATGACTCTCCTAATACTACAACATGGTCGGCAAAGTGTAAGGTTTGAGTTACCAGCGCGTAAATTGAAGAAAAGTGTTTTTGTAACAGTGAACTGAAAAAAACCATTTCTCAGCTCTCTCAAGGTTGAACTACGCCGCCAGTTTTTCCCGCTCCTTCTGGACAGAAATCTCGTCGAGACTAAACGACAGCAACCACTTTATTTCTTTCCTCTCCCGCTTGTTTCCAGAGGTATGCGTATTTCTTTAAAGGGCATCAACTTGTCGACAAAATTTGAATATTCCAGACTGGAGCAGAGTGGCGGAAGGAAAGACGAAATTACATTTCTTTTAAAATTATCGGCGGGCCAGGACGAGGAGGAGGAGGAGGGGAAAAAAAAGGAGGAACGTGTCCGTTGTACCTGGAGAAACTCCCGCGCGCCATAATTTAGCTGGAATCCCGGAAACCTGGAAGGGCTTTACTGCAGAGACCTCAATTCCGCAACGGCTCCTCCTCCGATAGAATTACCCCCATGTCGGATTTATGCAGGGGCGCGGATTTAATTTAAATTAGTACGTGAAGGTAAAACCAAAACCGCGTCCTTCTTGAGCGATAAAAAAGATGTATATATATAATATATATGTGAATAATTTCGAGTTATTGGAGCAATTACTTTTGAACAACGTAATGATATTCATTGCCGTAACGGTTGAAATAATTTTACGGCCCAGCTGTAAATCTCTCTCTCTTCTCTCTCTCTCATTCCCTCTCTTTCCCCCTCCCCATTTTTATATAAAAAAGACCATTCCAAAGTCCTGTTCATACTCATTACTTATATCGACCGAGCGAACAAATTCAACGCCAACACTCTTTTTTTTCTCCTCTCCCTCCCTCCCTCCCCCTTCCTCACCACCTACTTCATCATCCTTAATGGTCCCTTTAATTCCCTGAATCGGACAGACTGCCGAAATGTGTGCTCTAGATAGATATACTCCATGGATATATTAACGGGAACCACCACCGAGTCTTAACAGTTTACCTCCATCACGACAAATTTCCAGCCTCCCTCTATTAAAAAGAATTATTTAATAGGTTAATCTCAGTTTATCAACGAGGGGGAAAATTTCTTTTTTCTGAACAAGAAAACGCAAAACGTTTCTGTGATTATCACCGTTGTTATACCTAATGACGGGTGATGATGATAATTTCCTGAAATGTTGAGTTATAAAAATTTAACCAAGTCGATAACCTTTATTAAGTAAATATTCTGGGAAATAAAATTATCATTTAGTGATTTGTCTAGTGAAAGGTTAATTTAGCTTCCCCGTTTAGTCCATTCCCACGTTTAAAATTCCTATATTTTAGTCTTTTCTTTTAAAATGTTGTTCTCATTCCAAGTCCTATACAAATCTTCACATTTTTTTATGCTTCAGTCACATTAATTTTCCAGGTGAAAGAAGACTTCTTGGGTTAACCCAATTTTTTCCTTTCCTACTTAAGGACATTTCTTTTTATAATTTTCACTCTGTCTACTCAACTATTTTTCTTTGTATGTTCCCTTCATTTCTTATCCCTTTTGAATTCAAGGGTTATTTCGTTTACTTTTGTATGATTCTTCATTTTAAGTTCATAATCAAAGAAATTTACCTTGGTTACTAATTTTATTCACTTAAATCATGCCTCTTAAACCTGACCATCGTCCTTTTTCGTCTATTGGTGAATCATTCCTCCCTTCATACCATCGCAGTTTCCACCTTTTGGTCTCCTGACTCCTTCTAATTTACCGTCCAACAATTTCTTTGCAATGTACAGTCTCTTCTAAAAGTATGATTTTTTCCTCTATTAATTTAGCTCTCCTTTTAACCCCATTCCCACTATTAAAATTCCTGTATTTTAGACTTTCTTTATGTTCCTAATCAAAACAATTTACATTGGTCACTAATTTCCTTCACGTAAATCATTCTAAGTATTGTCCGTCATATATTGGTGAATCATTCCTCTCGTCATATCATCACACTCTCCAACTTCTGATCGCCTGACTCCCTCTAATTTACCGTTCAACAATTTTTTTCCGACGTACAGTCTCTTTGATTTTTCCCCTGTTAATTTTACTCCCCGTTCAACACATTCCCACTATTACAATTCCTATAATTAATTCTTGTTTCAAAATGTCCTCCTCGTTCAAAGTCCTACACAATTCTTCACATTCATAGTTCTTCAATGACGTCATGTAGCAAGCAGTCACATATAATAATGTATTGTACACAGGTGAAAGTTATTAGGCGAAGGTTATTTTATTTTATGTGGCAATTTTGTGCAAGTAACCGAAATCTCTAGTCCCAGGACAAGTATACTTCACTTCCATGTCAACAAGGAAACCAATGTGTGTTCCCATGGTCCTGAAATAAGACATGTTGCACCCAGTATTGAGAGATGCTAACGACAATAATGAGATTTATCAGGAGTACGGATTTGGTTTCTCATGGGTCAAGATCATCGAGAGTTCGAAATATGGTGGGCGTATCACGTTCAGCGACAGGTCCAGGAAAGGAGTAATGTGACACCAGGGCTGAAGGGGAAGTTGGACAGTTATGTAGTCGCAGACCAATAACGTTGTCAAACGTTCGAGGGAATGAGAGAAATTCATAGATTGGTAGTTGTTCAATTATGGAGATAATACAAAAAGATACAGGATTAATTTGAAAGTTGACAGCGGGATTACTAGTTGAACGAGTCCCATGATCTCGGACCACGAGAATAGGTTCAAAGTAGAACGAACTTCCTCAGCCATTTTAATTTCTACATACCGAACGGAACCTCAAAATTTCCTAAAACGTCACACACGTCGTTCTTATCGTAAAAGTCTCCATTACCACGCCCTCACACCTAAAACTGAGTATTTGCATCGTGGAATAGAAGGATATCTACGTGTTTAATGCGACTGATAGTATTGAGTCCTTTATTTGCTTGATTCGTTTTTTTTCTGATTATTTATCTTTATCTTTACTGCCTTTTCTACTCATTTCTTTTATTATTAGACTTCTTAAATATTAATAGTGACCGACAGTGAGCAATTCTTCCTCGTCTACGGTAATCTTAATACCGTTCAGTTTAACAGATTCCTATGGCGTAGTTAAACGTCGAAAATAATTTCTCAATATCCGCAGAAAAAAGAGGGGGGATTTGAAATCATGGAAGAAATCTAGTGGGGAGGAGAAGGGAAGGCATGGAAAAAATAAATCACCGATTATGAATTTTTTTTCACGCCACCTTCCCGCCGTCAATCTTCCATCCCACCCCCAGCCCTTCAACTCGCCCTTCAAGTCCTACTATATATACTTTCTTGTCCCAGATTTTGCTTACGTGAGAATTGGTTTCCCTTCACGAAGCTAGCTGACATCTGACGTTGACAGAATAAAAGCAGGATGGGGGTGGAAAATGGAACGCTTTTTTATTGTGGAACCTGTCAGTAGAAGAGGATAAAAAAAATTATATATGTATATATTCCGCCATAAATGTCACTACAACGGGACGTTTATGAACTTGTAAAACGTTACACATGAACCGCGTCCAAGTGTCACAGTGTACAGAACCCAATGATTTTGAAACGTCTGAATAATTTTGACACGTTCTGATAGCCTCACAGAAGATAAAGTGATCGATCGATAAGGACAAAAATAAAGCAGTGATTTTATAACTAACAATTATTTTGAAAAAATCAGGGATTTGGACCACGAGTCAGGTTGTAAAAATCAGTTAATTCTTTTTTTCCGAATCTTGTCACCTTAATACTATAGATAAAGCTAATTACTACTCACTTATCAGGGCGGTGTACAGTAACTCAGCTCACCTGAAACAGAAAAGAACTGTTATGATGACGTCATCGTCGGTGCAATGAACAAAAAATTGAAAAAAATATGAGAAATTATTAGAAATTTGACTGATTTAATAAATGCCTTAAGGAAAGATGTACTTGATGTTACATTTTTATGGGGTGTGGGGGAGGTAACAGGCTACTTGTGGGTCATCCTGAAAAATACAAATCCCCTTTAATAGCACTGGAAGAGAATTGAGCTGCCACCAGGCAAATGCCCAATAGCAGCTAAGTAATAATAATAATAATAAAATGGGGGATGTGGAAGGTAGGGAAATGTAGCCCCGGGCTATAGTTTAAGGATCACACGCTGTGATTCGCCTAAACAGATGCAGAAAAAACATTAGAAAACTTGCATCAGGTAGGTCGGTCTGTTGGCTACTGTTCTCATGCCCTTCAGAATAACGGGAGACAAGTTTTCTCTAGGGTCGCAGCATTCTCTTCTTCGTGGCTCCATCAGTTTTAGGGGGCAGTTGGCCAACTGACCCAATGGAATCAGCAAACAACTCTTACCGCAGTCCCAAGGACAGAGAAAGGGTCTGACGGATTTTGGAGACATAGGACTCACAACGTAATGGTGGAATATGTGAAGTAATCTGACAAGAGTCGCGATCGAATGGTGAACTTTTTTTCGGTTAGAGGGAGAAAACTTTGAAGGGGATTAAGGAGACTGAAGTATATTACACTAAGACAAATTACGAGGAAAAAGAATTATTCACAAGCTCTACAGGAGGCAGTCACATGTAATTAGAAGTGAAGAGCAAGGCAAGAAACCATAAATTTAGAAGGAAGTAAGACAAGGGTGCAGTCTGTCGCCCATGCTCATTAACTTATATATAGAACATAATTTGAAAAAAAAAATTAAACGATGGAAACGGAATCATACTGCGAGGAGAAGAAATAAAAACGCTACGATTTACCAATAATATTGTAGTATTAGGAGAGTCAGACGAAAACTTGTAAACCATAACAATCGGCATGAAAGTGACCCTAGAGGAAGAGTATAGAGGGAACACCAAGCTGATAAAGTGTAGTATGGAAAACAGTGGAATAACAAAGGCTGTTTGATTGGGAAGGGATATTTTGAAGGATGTTAAGGAATTCTCCAACTTTGGTAAGCATAATAACTAGAATAGGATAAAAAGTCAGAAAGAGGAAATTAATTACGGCTAATACAAGTGTGAATATTAGGAAATTATTATTAAAAAATTCGTATGGAGTGTAGCGTTATATGGGTGCGAAACGTCGACGATAGGAGTTGCGGATAGGAAAAGAATAGGAGGTTTTGAAATGTGGTGCTGTAGGCGAATGCTGAAAATCAGATGGGTGGATAGAATCAAAAACAGAATAGGGGAAGAGCGAACAATATGGAGGACGTTGGCTAAAAGGAAGGATAAATTAATAGGACACGTTTTAAGACACGAAGGTCTCGTAAAATTATCATTAGAGGGAAGTGTGTGGGGTAAGAACAGTTTGGGAGGACAAGGATGGAATAAGCTACGCAGATTAGGGAGGATGTGGGTCGTGATAGTTAAAAGGAAATGATAAGGCTTGCGCAGGATAGTTTGGCATGGAGGGTTGTATCAGACCAGTCTTAGGACTGAATTCCACAAGAACAACAACACAACATGGTAAAACATAATTCAGTAGGGAATTTTGTGCTACAGAAAAAAAGTCAGTCGGCCTGAGAGAAATTGAAGAAGGCTGCAAACAGGGTTATATAACCTAGACAGTTTGGCGCCGGTCTGGGTCTGAGATTTTCTAAATTTGTTGGGATTCCAAGAACAACAACAGCAGTCATAGTAAATGTCGGTTCATTGAGAAATGAAAAGAAAAATATCTGTTAATTCTTGGAGATGAAGAAATGATCACATAACCATGGCCAAGCTCGTGTTATCTGTATTAGGGGGATTATTAAAAGGAATTAAGGAGCTGAATTACTATAAACACTTTTGTTTTAATAAATGGCATAATTAACGTCATAACAGTTGATCCCACCGCTCCATTAATCAATCTCCACTGGTTAATGTGAGGTCCCGGGTCTCGGACAAGGAGAAACGGACAGACCGGTATTAAAAAAGAGAGGCGTCAGACCCACCCACCCACCCCTGTCCGTGTCCAAAGTGTCGAGCTGTTGTTATCGCGTCAACTGTGATCCATTACGTGTCATTGTCAAACATCCACATACAATTCATTCCATTCCATTCAGTCCCCTCGTATAACGAAATAAAAAAGCAGAGAAGAAAGCATGTAGCGGACCAGAAACGTGGCATTGGAGGGGGTGGGGAGGTGAGGGAGAGGGGAGAAGGGGAAGAGGGGTCCGTAATAGATCCCTGCGGAACACTCGCCGGATATAATACAACAGACAGAGGATGGCCGCCGATTAATGTGTCATGCGATGTGAATCATTTAAGAATTAGTCGATGACTAATAAATACCAGTCACCCGGGCTTCTTTCTGTATCTTTTTTGATTGGACCGAGTGACCTACAAATTCGTTTCCATAGTTAATACAAAATTTTAATAGTGGCATTAACCTGACTTCTTTGAAGCCTAATTTATCAGAAACACGACTAAAAACACATTGAAAAATTTTGTACCTATTAATGCCAACAGCATTTCCATATTAAATTATTATCAATATAAGACGAAAAACAGATTTGGCGAATTTAAATAACACAATTGCGTGAAACATTGCGTCGTTGTGAACTGGTCTGATGCAACCCTCGATGCCAACCTATCTTGCACAAGTCTTTTCATATCCTTATAACTAGTACAACACACATGCTCAGCGTATTCCATCCTTGGCCTTCCTCTTCTGTTCTTACCCCACACACTTCCCTTTAATGCTAATTTTACAAGTCTTTTCATATCCTTATAACTAGTACAACACACATTCTCCCTAATATGCTCAGCGTATTCCATCCTTGGCCTTCCTCTTCTGTTCTTACCCCACACACTTCCCTTTAATGCTAATTTTACAAGAACCTCGTGTCTTAAAACGTGTTCTATTAATATATCCCTTCTCTTAGTCAACGTCCTACATATTGTTCGCTTTTCCCCTATTCAGCTTATAACTTCCTCGTTGGTGATTCTATCCACCCATCTCATTCTCCTATAGCACCACATTTCAAAGGCTTCTATTCTTTTTCTTTCGCCAACTCCTATCGTCCACGTTTCGCACCCATATAACGTCACGCTCCATACGAACATTTTTAGTAACGATTTCGTAATATTCAAACCTATATTACCCGTAAGTAAATTCCTCTTTTCCGCGAAATCCTTCATAGCCTTGTGGTATACTTTTCTTTGTGCCTGGTATAATTCTACCATTCCTAGTTTTTACGCTTCTCAAGTAGCAGAATTCCTTAACTTCCGTCAAAGTATCACTTCCCAATCTAATACGCTTTGTTATTCTACTGTTTCCCATACTACACTCCATTACCCTGGTTTTTCCCTCTACAAATCCTCATATTGAACTCTTTCTCTAGGATTCCCTTCATGCCATTTATTATGGTTTCTAAATCTTCTTCTGACTCCTCTAATAGTGCAATACCGTCAGAAAAGGAAATTATTACGCAGCATTATTCCCTGAGATATAAACGGACAATAGTTTATTAAAGTATCGTAATTGTAAAACACAACTCCAATAAGGAATTTAGCGGTATAAAATCAGTGGACTTGAGAGAAATCATAGTAGGGTAATGAAAACTTAGACAGTTCGGCGCCGGCGTGGGGTTTTCTACAAACGTTACAAGTGACTGTGCCGAGGCTAGGTATTTTTCCTTAAACTTCTGTGGCAAGTGGGGTGAATGACTCTATCCAGATTCTAAAGGAAACAATTACTTTTGGCTGGAGTGGATCGTGTCCCCACCACACAAAGAAATTAAATAATGGAGTGAGGAAATGTTATTTAAAAGAGGGCGCAAATTGATTAAGAAATTGGGTAGGCAGTTGGAAACGGACTTAATGATTATAATTATAGATGGAGAGAGACTTCTATTGTGATTGGAAGAGAGATGGGGTGGGAGGGGGGAGATGGAGGGGGAATGGGAGGGGAGAGAGAGAGAGAGGTAACTAAGGGCAGGATAGAGAGACTATTTCGATCTGTTGGGTGAATGACGCTCTGCTACAAAGGAAACGACATTGACGGCGACAAGGGTGGAACAATCCGTGCTAAATAATTTAAGGGACACGAAAGGGGCATCTGCTTGTCAAAAACACATGTTGCATTCCTGTTCTCGCTTAAAATCGATCAATACACATTCCATTCCTATTCCGCTTAGAATTTGAAGTGAGAAATGGATTGCTACGTCATTATATAACCTCTTTATATATCTTTGCTGTTGTTTAAAAAAAATCCTTGATTGTTAATAATCATTTAGCCTGTGGTTAACTTAAACCACCATCACCGGAACCCATGGAGTCATAGTCCTTTCGGGAAAACTGCAGGAGCCTAATGGATTAAATGTTTTTTTTGACTGAGGGAGCCGTTTATACATATTAAATGTAAATGAATTTTGGCCACTTCCGGAAAGCAAGGATGGAAATCTGTCTGTTGGGACATTTAACTCAGTAGTTTTAGTGGTTACCGACCTCTGTCTATGGCCTGCGTCACTGCCTCACAACACAAAGTTCCAGGGTTCGAATCCTGGCCTTGGATGTTTGCGCCGTCAATGTCACGGAGACTGTGATTAAGACGACTGCTTGGAGAGAATCTATGACCTGACCACGTATCTCTCTACATTCGGAATGTGTCACGTAAGGTGACAGTCCACAGTCGACCAAGACCCTTAATGGGCTGCAGAGCCAAAGGAAGGAAGGTTTGGAAGTTACAGATTGTTGTGTCGAGAGTTTGGATGGGTTACGGATAGCGGATAGTTCGGAACACAGGCAAAAGGATGAAGTATTATTATTGTTTAACTCGTCACCAGCCCACAAAGCAATTAATTAGTTGTAGATTGGAAGATAAGAAATAAATATGATTTGACTGAGGGTGTAGACATCTCTTTGGCAGAGAGAATATCCC